>CM051490.1:6312634-7512634 GCA_028015225.1 Carex myosuroides
TTTCATCCCAAACCATATTTTAGTATGGATATCATGGTGAACGGTTTGGATCGACAACTTAGATTTTGAAAACGAAGATATAGAACATGAGGTATGATGAGGCATGAGGCATTGGAACCCTCCTCTATATATATATATATATATATATATATATATATATATATAGAGTAGAACTAGGGTGCTCCTAAGCTCACCAAGCCCTTCCGTGAGCGCGACTCTAAAACCTATCAAATTGACTTCAAACGACATTTTCAAACCGTTAGATGTTCAATCTATATTAAAATGTGCTTGGAGACCAAATTTTACATTTTTTGGAATTTTTTTACTATTTATTAAGATGGTTTGAAAATCGCTGTTTTTATTAAAATTCTGCACCATTGGAAAACAGTGATTTTCAAACCATCTTAATAAATAGTAAAAAAATTCCAAAAAATGTAAAATTTGGTCTCCAAGCACATTTTAATATAGATTGAACATCTAACGGTTTGAAAATGTCGTTTGAAGTCAATTTGATAGGTTTTAGAGTCGCGCTCACGAAGGACTTGGTGAGCTTAGGAGCACCCTAGTTCTACTCTATATATATATATATATATATATATATATATATATATATATATATATATATATATATATATATATATATATATATATATATATATATATGAGATCCAAATTGGGTGATTAAGTTGATCTAGAAAGCGAGATTGGGTCGAATCTGATTGAAATTAGCACCTCTGAGTTTGTGTCGCTTGTGCTATCCTTGTCAATCATTTTCTCTACTGTAGACTGTACAGTTGCACATGACACCAGCTGGACTGCTGCTCTGTCCCATCTCTCCGAACATTATCATACACAATAATTGAAGTTCGGTGCGGTTCGGTTGAACCAATATAAACCATTTGGTTTGGTTTAGTCGGTTTTAAAAATTCTAAACCGAACTGACCTATTTAACCGAAATAATTCAAATTTCAACCGAACCAATCCGTTTAAATCGAAAAAGCCGATTCATTTAAACTGAATTTTTCTTATTCAGTTTAAAACCAGACAAACCGAATCGTTTTGAACACCCCTAACTGCAATACTAATCAAAATGCTTCATTTATATATTCTTTAAAACGATTCGGTTTAGACTTATTAAATTAAATTAAATTTAACCAATGGAAAGAGATACAACTTTTATTTATTTGACAATTACGACAACCGATAAAAAATGGTTATAATAAAATGTATAGTTGTAGATTTATTAAATTAAATTAAATTTGAAAATCATTTAGTCACCAATTAAGTATTAGTAAAATTAAATTTTTATTTTCTCATGGACGACCAATTAATTTTCAAATTGCGTCAAAATTTTGATACAGAACTTATCTAAAATTACCTTCTATTAGAATTTTGAACCCGCAAATTTTTATATAGAGATCATTGTCTTTTGCAACTAGACCAAATACTAGTTATTGCAGGTAGTGGATTTTAACAGTGCAATTTTGACTCACAAAGCACTGGGGATAAGAAAAAAAAAAAGTTTTGAAACTGTATTGCACTACGCGAAGTAAAAAGTGTGCCGTCAAATTTTGCACCCATCTTGCTTGTGATTTATTTTAAGTCACTAATTAATTATTATTATTACAGATTAATTCACTAAATCCACAATCATCCAAATTTAACCTAAAATGTCGCCCAAGTAGGCAACTAACATGACAACTTAGAAGCATGTCACCTTAAAAATTGCAGAGGTAAGGGGATTAGTTGAACTAAAGTCAATTGGAGAATCATTTGGATTTGAAAAACAATAGTTCTTTTTTGGAGGTAAGGGGATTGGTTGAACTTTCTCAAAAACTTGTGAAAAAAGAAAAAACATATTGTTTATCCATTAGTTTACAAATTAGAGAAATTGACATTGATATTGTCAGTGGCTACCGCTAGTGTTGAAAGGGTATTTTCGGCAATGAATGTGGTGAAAGACGACTCAAGAAATAACATGAGAGATCAATGGTTGAATAATTGTTTGGTTACTTATATTGAGAGGGATTTATTCAAGGGTGTTAATAATGAAAGAATTATGCAAAGATTTCAACATATGAAGAACCGTAGATGCACGCTTTGTTCACCGTCATCAACTTGATTTGACTAGATAGGTATTATTATATTTTTTTTATATGTAAAACAATACTATTTTTTTATTTTATAGTCTTGTTAGCATTTTGTACTCTAGCTCATGAGATTATATAGTAAAAAAAATTTGCACTCTTATTAGTATTTTGTGTCTACCCCTGATCAAAATTTTAGATCCATCCCTGATCGTAGTGTCAGTTACTCATCAGAGATTAGCAATCAATCTATAATTTAGTACTATCTTTCTAAGAATGAAAGCTATGTTTATATTAATATTATATTTTTTTTCTGTTGGATACAAAGACAGCAACGGTCAGGTTGATTCATCCAATAAAAATACATATATAACTATTATTTTTTCAAGAAAAAGATAAAAATCTAGCATTTCAAATTTTAATATTTATAAAGAGTCTTTCATCTATATTTCAAACGTGTGGTTTCTCCGACAGAAGACAGTAATTGTTCTTTGTCATCAGATCAAAAACTAATTCTTCGTGTATAGCTATTTTAAAAATGGAGAATTTTGCTAAAGAAAAGGCTTTTTACATCTGATTTACTATCACCAAAGATTCCGGAATTTTTATTATGTCCGCAGTTTCAAAGTGAGGACGTGGTGAAAATGAAATTCTGAAAAAAATAATGGTTATTTAGTTAATGTTTTTTTTAAGATGGTAATAATAAAAATTTCGGCCAAAGATCATGTGTCTTTGATTGTGTGTTGTACATGTGTTTCTCTTTGGTGCTCCTTTCTCTAACAACTATTAAATTGCATCCAAAATTCAACTGCTAAAAAGAGAGAAGATAAAAAATAGAATCAGTAAATAAATGTTAGAATCAATTGACCAAAGAATGCTAAGCCCACAACCTATTCTCTCTGAATTATAGAGAATTTATTGGCAACTGACTGTTAGACAGCTCATATAGTAAGTTACATTGTTTTTTTTAGTAAAAGTTGGAGGTCAAACTATCCAGCTATTTAATATTCACAAATGATTGCTCCTTTCAAATTTTGAACATGTGATCTTCCACACGGAGAGCATTGTCTTTGCCACTAGACCAAAAGTTGATTCTCGATAAAGTGCATTGTTATTTACTACATGGTTAATTGATCCAGTCCTTGATGAAAGAAAACATGCTCAATAGTAAAGGTTTGGTGTCTCTATTATGAGAACGGAGTAGGTCCGATGCCCTTCGGACCTACTTTTAGGTTCAATGGGCATGATGATCGTCCGATTTAATTTAAAATTTGTGCACACGAAAATTGAAATAGACACGAACGAAGTTTAAAGCGTTCCGCACGAATCTTAAAGCAAATCGATGGTGATTAAACCCATCTAACCAGAGTAGGTCCGATGCCCAGAGTAGGTCCGATGCCCATCGGACCTACTCTCAAGTACTCTATTATATACCCAATCTCTCATGTTATAAGTTAGAAATAGAGCTTAATTAATTAATCGGGAGGGATTGATCTACAAATTTTTAAATGGCATTTCACGAAAACACCAGTTCTTGTACTAATTATTAAAATTTTGAATGACAAAAGTGAACCATTAATCTTATATTATGTCATGGATAATGCATATGCATTAAAAATTACAAAGTTCTTTTTTTTTTATGGTGGAAAACACTTAACAAGTCAAATAGTCAATGGAATGTTATGATTAGTCTTGTGCGTTAATCTTTCAGATTTTTTTTTTATCAAACTAACTCAAAATTTTATAATTCAACGAGCGAACATTTAAGTTTTTTTTTAGTTTATAATTTAAAATCATAATACAACAAAATGTATTTTGATGCATCATTTTCATAAGAAAAGGATTGATTAGATTATTTGCTATCTGATATATTAATTTATTTATTTTTGAGTAAAGGTTGGAGGTCAAGTCACCCAACTATTTAATATTTATAAAAAAAAAATTTATCCGGGTTTCAAACCTGCGACTTTCCACACAAAGAGCATTGACTTTGTCATTAAATCAAAAATTAATTCTCTGTTAGACACAGTAATTGACTATAGTAATGCTATCATGATTGTATATGCAGTTTTTTTATTTCAATTATCTATAACCTTTTATCTTGTCATTTTATTACCCAGAGAAAAGATAAGTATGTAGTTTTGGTAGAGGTAGTTGTTATAGAGATCAACGCAATGCTTCGATAAAACAGAGAAAAAGAACAACCACAAATTATTTGACAAGATAATAGGTTATGAAGATTGAAATAAAAACTACATACACAATCATGATGCTTCAGTTGATGTAACTGGACATAATATATATCGTAGGGTATCGCAAAAATAAATAAGAAGTGTTGAATATATGAGCAAATATGGAATACCACCAAGGCATCTTATTTCTTCTCTTCTGCAAACTAATCTCAAACTTTCTGCAATCTCAAAAATCATTTACAATGCAAAAACTAAAAATTTGCAAAGGTAATCTAGCAGGTCTCGTTCTGTCATTCAAGCTTTCTTGAAAGAGTTTACCCAAGACGTTTCATGTACAATATTTTAAATGAAGGAGGCTATCTCACTTATCTCTTTTTGGCCCATCTATTGTTGGTAAAGTCAAAACTTTCGTAATATGTTTGATCAAAATTGCAAAAGGACATTTTAATAATGAGTTCGGCTAGTGTTACATTAGTGTCACGTGACACCGATTTTCAAAATATATTGGATAGACTAAATGACCCAAGCCGTTCAAACTAATCTAGTTCATGAGTAATGCGTTTACATGCAAAATTTATAAATTTTTGAATTATTTTCGTATCAAGTCGAGGTAAAAAATTAATGAAGAATGAATGTATTATAATTAACTTAACAAAATCCCACAGTTGACCATTTGACTTGATATTAACAACAACAACAACAAAGTCTTTAATTCCAAACAAGTTGAGGTAAACTAGAAAATAAACTCAATCGGAGTCACAAAGTCAAAATAAATTCATAAAATTATAAATTTTTCATGTAAACACATCACTTGATTTCATCAAGTATTGATTCATCATTTAAAGCATATCTGATAGGAGATGGGACATTTTTGGACTATCGAAACTTTTATACTTCAAAAATGTAAATATTGAAATTATTAATATTTTACTTTACTAAAAAAATTATGTTATTGATTTTTTTGTATGTTTTTGACCCCATTTTTTAAATTTTTGCCTCTGCCCCTGCATAATTTCATCGAGTATTGATTCATCATTTAAAACCTATCTGATAGGCTTTGAGATTAGTGTCACCTAAGTGGAATTAACACCGATATTCGATATTATATAGCCGGACTTTTTAATAATAAAAAATTTAACTTCATCTGCTTCTCTCTCCTTGTTAGATTTGTGCCGGAAAGTAGGCTTTATAATACGCGAGTCAAAATCTGACTCTTTTTTTATATATATAATAATTTGGGTGCATATATGGTGCGATTACAGTGGATGATGCACGGATACACGTGCTGACTGTCCTCCCTGCTTTTGCTATTTCACGCCCAATTCTTGAGAAGAATTATTGTGGTTCTTCTAAGGCTGTCTCTCTGTAGTAATCCGTATCGCTATCAATAAACTTCAAAAGCAAAAACTATAGTAACATGGTTCGCGATTTATTCGCGAATTATTTGTGTTTTATTCGGATTTTTGACGTTTTTGAACCGAACATTGAATAAAACTCAAAAAAATGTATCATACGTTTTATTTGCGAATAAAACACGAAAAAGAACGAATTTTTTTTGGTTTTTTCTTTTTTTGCTTCTTTGTTGTACCGAATCATTCCTGAATTATATCCGAATTATTCCCGAATCACGAATTTTTGACCCCACCAAACCGAACCCAAAATATTCATTTGTCACTATACTCAAAACTATGTCTGTATATATTTGAGAAACACATCAACATTATAAACAGGAGAAAACTTGTTACTACATATATTGTAACACTATATCTGCCACAGAAGACACAAACAGATGCTATGCTGGAAAGAGACCAACCCACGGCTTAGGCAAAGAGCTTGATTACACCAAATCGGTGCCGAACCCAATTGCTGATGTCATCTGATCACCATTTTCGGATACAATTAGCAACAAATAAAGTCAAATTTGGAGGAATACAAAAAAGAAACTTTTTTTATTTATGATTATAATATGAGGAAGGTTCAAATGCATTTTTTTTTTCCATAAACCATAAATAAAAAACAAAATTTTAAAAAACCAATTTGATTGATTGATCTTTTACAAAAATTATAAGTGTCGAATATACCATTTACTTTTTTTCCGTGCCGAGCTGAATTTTTTTGAAACTCCCCAGTACGGAATAGACTATTTAACCCGGAAAAAAGTTAAATGGTTCGTACCAAATAGGCTATTCAGCATCAACCAATCAAATTGGTTCCCTAAAATTATATTTTTTTTTTTATTTATGGTTTATAAAAAAAATTCTTCAAATACCTCTATTTTTAATACCTCCGTCTTGCCTCTATTTTTTGAACATTAATAATTTAAAATTTAAAACTCAAATATCAAAATAAAACCGTTAGATCTAATATATATCATTTTCTCTATACACATATAAAATATTGCAACATTTCAATTTTGTTTGGATTGTTATCAAGAACTTGCAAAAAAAAAAAACATTGATATGGATAAATTTTGAGCATTGATTTTTTTCCTTATTGATTCATATAAAAATAAAACTGAAAAATGATGAAATTTTGTTTGTGCTTGTACATAAAATAATATAGATCACATCTAACAATTTTATTTTGACATATAAATTTTAAAAATATAGTTATTAAAAATAATAGAGGCAAGACAAAAAAAATAATATTGCAATCTTTTTATAATAATATTTATTCCAGAGTGGTAATTAAATAAAGAGAAGAAGGCTACGCAAGCATATTTTGTTGACCTTGACCAGGTGTCAGCTTATAACAAAGAGTAAGATAGAAATTGTATACTCCAAAATTATAATAATTATTTTAATCCCCCACTCCAGTACCTGCATTGTACCCGCATCAACAATAGAGGAATGTTGTACTACGGTCTACACTAATTAGATGAAAGTTGTACTATGGTCCCTACTAATTATATGGTCTCCATTTTTCAGTCTCCACACTCGTCTCCACGTAACTTGATATGAATACTTGATATAAATACTTGGAACATAAAACATTAATACTTGCAAAATAAGATATAAATACTTGCATGCGTAACTTGATATGATCATCCCCTTTTTCAGTTCCCTAATCGTTTCCGCGTCAACCTTCCTCTAATGAAGTAGTAGGGACCCCGTATCCCCCCATCAACATTTTCTAATAGTCTCCGCATCAACCTTTCTCTAACAAAAATAATTGACCTTATAGGTATAAATACTTACAATACTTGATATTAATACTTTCAGATGTAATCCAGTGTCATATGTAAAAAAATACTTGCAAGAATAGATATAAATATTTGCGTGACGACGAGCCCGAAAGTACGTCATCGTAGATCTCATTTGAAAGAGAAAATTACGTAGAAGATGTTCGTGGTTTTAGATTCGTAAAATTTCTTTCAAATCGTAATAAATATGACAGTTAAGATGCGGATACAATGAGAGTACTGGAGTGCGGATAGCTTCCCAAAATTATGGTACCTCTGATTAGCCAAGCAAACTTTTATTTTTTTTGGAAGAAAACCAACACATGCCAGATTTTCTGTTCCAGATTATTTATTATAATATTTGTGACAGCAGGAAGTTTAGAACGAATGATTTTAATTAGGGAAAATTTTATGTATCCTTTGAAAACTTCAATATTACGTATTAAAATTATAAAATTTTACATATTTATCTCAGAGTGAGGCTACGGTGCTATGCATAGCACAGATTGGTCCGTGCTACGGCTCAATATTTGAGTTTTCAAAATTCTAACGGTCGATCCAAACCGTTCAACATGATTATAAAATAAATACGTACTTGCAAACCAAATTTTATATTTTGTCGAACTTTTTTACTATTTTTTTAGATAGGTAGAAAATCACTGTTTTTGGATGGTCCAGAATTTTCAGATCAAGTGATTTTCTACCTATCTAAAAAAATAGTAAAAAAATTCGAAAAAATGTAAAATTTGGTTCGCAAGTACATATTCATTTTATAATCATGTTGAACGGTTCGGATCGACCGTTAGAATTTTGAAAACTCAAATATTGAGCCGTAGCACGGACCAAACCGTGCTATGCATAGTACCGTAGCCTCACTCTTTATCTCATATAACTCTGTAATATATTAAATATATCTAAAAATAGTTAAATAATAATATTTATAACACTAAAATTCACTTTACAATATTAATTAATAAAATATATACCATTATACTCTTTGTTTTGCTGCCTTGACATACGGAGAGAAGAAGTTGGACCCCATCCGTAACCAATATTTTCAAGACTGCATTGTGGACCCCATCCGTAACCATACACAAATTTGGTGCAACAGGTCATTTACAACCTCCGCCCGAATCATCTCTTGAACCATAGCCTTGAACTTTGGCCTTACTGGTAACAACGCAAGTTTGCACCTTGCTGCAATGGCACATTTAGGACCTGTTCGGCGCAGTTACTGTGCGCGTGAGAAAAAAGTGAACTGAATTTTCTTTTTCCCACGCGCACAGTAACTGACAGTTCAAATTAACCCAATTTCCGAGCCCATTCCCAATCCCATTTGAGAGCCGAACAGGCCCTTATAGTTAGAGAGACTACTAGAGGGGGGCGTAAGGCCTTGACAAGGAAGATGCCGAGACTTAGCGTTGGAGTTCATTTTCATTGTTTTGTATGCCTCTCATCTCATCATATATTTCCATCAAGCTTGATTTAGCAGAATATCAGAAATAGTAGATTATGTTTGGCATGTTATATTAAGGAGGAAGATTTTAGTATTTAGCATAGGATATTTTAAAATGTGTTATTTATAGATTTTTTTTTTAGAGATTTATATTGTTATAAATATATCTCACTTGTACTCTATGTAATTATGAAGTTCAAGTAATACAACTAAACTTCTTCGCATATCTCTAGAAACTCTAACATTTTCCTTACTAGTAATATTGTTCGATTGTTGATACTTATATTGTTATACTATTCAAATGGGTTTTGTAAATAGTGTAAATACTTCTACACTAAATGTGTGCATTTGCAAATACTTCTATTATTTATGTAGTCCCTAACAGCATCTGAGGGGGGTGAATAGGGAGTCTTAAAGACTCTTGGACGTTTTTCGTTTAAATCCTCTAAACTAACAAGTCAAACAAACAAACAAACAACAATCAAGCGTGTACAAGTAAAGTAAATTAAGTAGAGTTAGAAAAATTTGACACACAAAATGATAACGGAGTTCGGCGTAAAATGACTACGTCTCCGGTGTAGAGCAACCTCGTCAGCACCCCTTTCTTATTACCCAAAAAAAGATACAACTCGTGACATGTGAGCCCAACAAAGGTGTGAAGTCACGACCTAACTCGTGTACAAGGTAAGCATAGAAGCTCGAGCTGGAGAGTCTCTCGGGATCATCACACAGCTATGGATATATTTAAGCGGAAACGCTCGAGCTAGTGAACCCCTTCAACGCCCTACAAGCATGATGCACTAGCTAGGATGGAAAGGTTGTAGAACTAAATCCTAGACACTAAACTATATCTCCAAGAAGATAAGTCGAGTGGATTTGAGAGTGTTGAGAAGATATTGAAGTTTAAACTCACTCAACAATGGAAGCTTTCCAGAATTCACAATAAATACTTTTTGAATGTGGGAGGCGGCTAGCTTGGTCAAATCTGAAGTGGGGTAACTCTTTTTATAGTGGAGGCTTCATATTTGCCAGATCCGTTCTAACAGAAGTGATCCGCTCAGAATGGATTGTACGAATATTGAAATTAGGATTTCTGCAATTTAATTAAATTGATATTAACCATTCTGAACACTTATGTCCTTTCAGGACGGTTAGTACAATTTATCCCACAAAAACTTAATAAGCATTCCAACGGATGACATCCGTCCTAGACGGAACCAAACTGGAACTCTCTGTAATTTTATGATTTAAATAGTTCCATACGGTTTGGTCCGTTCCAAATAAATGTTCCAGAAATCAATAATTCTCAAATATACTTTACTTAAATACTTGATTATTACAAATCTATAGATTCGTAAAGTTTTGTTGATTTCTTCGGTTCTTCAAATAAGTCTTGCAATTAAGATCTTCATGAACCTTGGTTCTTCTTCATATAAATTTTACAATTAAGATCTTGAATCTATCTTTCGTCCTTCATTATTAATATTGCAATTAAAATCTTGAACCTATAAACTCACTCAATCATGTAAATGGTTAAATTCAACTAATGTATGTTTTGCAAATTATGTCAAACAAAATATTAAAAATTACATACAACCTACAATTAATACAACTGTCCGGGGCACTTTGCTATGTGACCTAACAGCATCTTACTGGTAACATCACCTTATTGGTATCATTCGAGTAGACTGAGAAAGGACAAAGTAGATGGATTCTAGAATTAATTTCTTTTAGTTTTTATTAGAATAAAATGTGTATTAATAAAGTTAATGTTAAATATGATGGATTAGATAAATTTGACATTTTTTACTATTTTAAAGAAAAAGTATGTAATTATTGATTTGAAAAGATAAATACATAATATTGAAGTTTTAGGGGATACATATGAAATTTCCCTTTTAATTATTGATTGACAGTATTAAGTTTAAACCAGTAGATATGTTAGTTATTTAAACATTTTGTGTGCTAATTAAGAAAAATATTTATTTCGGAAATTAAATCATGCAAACAGTTGGAAAAATATCTCTTAAAAAAGGGAGAACGGAGGACATCGGACCTATTTTTAGGTTCAACGAGCATGATGATCGTCCGATCTAATTTAAGATTTGTGCGCACAAAAATTAAAACAGACACGCACGAAGTTTGAAGCATTCCGCACAAATCTTAAAGCAAATCAACGAAACCCATCGAACCAAAGTAGGTCCTGCTCCGAGAGTAAAAAAGTACATGAAATTCATCCTCCATGGTAATTTATTTATTTATGGTATATTAACTGCTCTATCATATCATGGGGAGACTTTGGATTCTCTGCTCGTCCTCAAACAGGAAACACCGTTTGATACCCCTTTGAGCACTCTCTAAAGTTACCGGGTTGAACTGGAAATTCGGATCCTAAATCATTTTACCGATTTCCTGATCAGAAATTTAACCCGAATTTTGCTCTCTGACTCAACATTCAACACGCATGCAAAAAGGACTTTGAGAAAAGTTATGGACTGGATAATTATCCTTCAATTCTTAATGCCATATTATTTTAATATTGAATGAATGTTATGGGGTTGGGTGGATTTGGACTGCGTGGGGTGCATTATTTAAAATAAAACAGAGTGGGCCAGCCTGGAGTTGACTGGCAGGAGAGCATTCCACTGTTCTTTCTTGTTTTTAAAATTTAGGCATCTTTCCATAGATACCTCTCAAAAGTGAAAAAATATTTTTTTTACTTACTAATGACGTATCGTGATCAAGTCAATTTTTTACATGTCGTGCTGTAATTAGAATGTCGAGGGTGATCATGACACGCGAATGGTCACGCTGTGTCCAAACGTAATGTGACCAAACGTGCCGTATCAAAACGTGACTAGTCACATTTTAACTATGTTTTTCATAATTTAGATTAATTTATCCAAGATTCATCATTTGATCAAGATCTAATGGTCCTAATTATACGTGACTCGCGTGACCACGTGTTGTGCCGTGACCAGATCTTTCGCATGACATGCCATACTGTGCAGTAGTAAATTTTCAAAAGATGGTCACGACACATGACACGCGAGTCACGGCTCGTAACCGACATGTGTGTCGTGCTGTTCTGTGACGGAGTCGTGCCATTTTTTTCACTCTAGCCATTTTACCAGAAAATCGCATGATACGGCTACAAAACACTTCAGATGTTGTTTTGGGTAACTTATGAGTGAGAATAATATTTTTCAAAATTATACATTCTAATATTACATGATTTTATATCAGTAATTATGTTGCATCAAAACAAAATTCCTTAATTTTCAAAAAGAAAATAAATTCATTCTAATATAACTAACTCTGAAAATTTAAAAATCACAAACATTTTTATGGAATTTTTTTTAATAAAAATCTCCCTTTCAAATTTATAATTTTAATAAAAAATTAAAGGCGGAAAGAAAGAGAGAGATGTTTGTGTTAGAATGAGCTGTCACCAAGCATTAGATACCATTTTTTAACCTGACACCCACCTGCGGTGCCTCCATATTACCTGGGAGCAGCGACCCTTTTAATCTTTTCTTTCTTTTAGTAAACACATTTTGTAATTATAGTAAAACCAACCATAAATAGCGCCCTCCCCTCTACCATCCCTTTCTCTTTAAATTTTGTGTCGACAATGATTCCTCTCCCTAGTTTGCACCCATACCTTTGCTTTGACGCTCTGGCAAGATCAAATTTCTTAGTTGGAATGAGAGATGTTTATTTCAAAATTCAACCATCATTTTTATTTCAAGGGTTGTAGGCCCTAATCGTACACTCACGCGATATGTTAGAAATTCGGATAGTGTAGAGGATTATAATTAAATTTCAATTCTTATTCAAATTTTGAATCGTCTGTAAAATTATCAGAGCAGCGCAATTGAAGTTCTTCGCAACTCTAGCAGTAATCTTCCTTCTCCTCACTTACTTGTCATATGTGCATACCAATAATAACCACAACCCATTCATATGAACAAGTTGGAAAGCAGCCGTGAGACAATGTACTAGCACCGAATAGACAACCCTATAAGTAATGTTGACCCATAATTCATGCGACTAAATATGATTTAATCCATATTTAATTTCAAAAATGTACATAATAATGTTGGTCCAAATAATTTGGCTAACATTTCTAACACAACTTGTATCATCCCCACATGAAGTGGGATTTGATTTTGATGTTTGATTCTTTCACAAAAGAAACAACGCCACTACATAGTACATACTACATTACATAGCGACGACAAATTCAACCATGATATCTTATTTTTAGAAGATCAATGTAATTCTTTTTAGGGGGGATTTCACATATATCCCTCAAAAGTTTCAATATTATGTATTTATCCCTCCAAAATCAATAATTACATATTTATCTTTAAAAATGGTACAAACTCACATATTTGTCCAATCTAACTTTATAACATATCAAATATCTCCAAAAATAATTAAATAATATTTTAAAACTTTAAAATATATTTTACAATATTAATTAAGAATATGTTGACTATTATGCCCTTCATTTATGTCTCTTTAGTCTACCTGAGTTATCTTCTCTTTAAGGCACCAAATCTCCTGTCTCTTTCTCCAAACGTGCCAAATCACATATTTCTCTCCGTCTTCCTTCGTTGCCTCCCCTCTCATAAATTTCTGTTACCCCTCGCTGCTTTAATTTTTCCATCTTCGTTTGGAGAGAGCGGGAGGTTTTACGTTTTAGAGAGAAGAGAACTCAGGCGGACTAAAAAGACAGAAACGAAGGGGCATAATGGTCAATATATTATTAATTAATATCATAAAATTAATTTTCAAGTTTTAAAAAATATTATTTAATTATTTTTTGAGGTATTTAATATGTTATAGAGTTAAATTGGACAAATATGTGAGTTTCTATAATTTTCAAGGATAAACATGTAATTACTGATTTTGGAGGGATAAATATGTAATATTGAAACTTTTGAAGGATATACATGAAATTCCCCTTCTTTTTTATACTTTCATAAAACACTTGAAAAAATCTTAATTACTTGGTTATTGATTGAGAATATTCTAATTGTGACTTGATTCTTTTATTGTTTGTATAATAATAATATTTATCATTATAACCGAACTTTAATAACTACAGTGTTCGCTACAGGTCTGGATGGGATGTCTATTCCGTCCGCTATAGAAATTTCGTTTCACTATAAATCGATATTTCCTGAAATGAAATGAGATTTTTGTAGCGGGCGAGATAGACATTCTCGTTCTTTCTATGAAACAAGATTTTATAGGAATGTATCCTTTTTCGATATTTTTTTCTTTTTATATTAATAGAAAAAATCGGTTCGATCCTGCTATAAATCCTACATACATGAACAGTATTCCTGAAATTCCTGAAATTTCGAATCCAGCCGTTCAATTTTTTCTGTCCACGCATCTCGAAACAGCTGGTTTTTCTGTGCACGTATCTCGAAACAGTTCAACGGCTGGATTCGAGATTTCAGAGCTTTCAGTGTTACTGTTCATAATTTTGGATTACAGCAGATTTGGATCCATCTTTTTCGTCTAAATAGTATTAAGCTTTCAATAGTGAATTTTGTGCATTTTCAACACGATAATGCTCACTTATTAAGCTATGTTTGACAAAAGGGTGCAATCTGGAGAGAGTAAGAAAAACCAAAGTTGTATTAATGTTAAAGCGACAGTGTCGTCTCCTCCCCCTAAAATTCCCCATCCACCAAACGGGTAAGAACCAAATGTCACACTCGTTGAGGATTGTCTGGGGCTTCTTTCTCCTAAGACACAACATTTCCCCAAATTCCAACCCACCTCCATTATTATTATTTTTTTTTATTATATTCGGATTTGGGTTGTGCATTGACTAATCTACTAACTCAAATTGGACCGTGGTTTGTATCGCAAATGAATTATTGGAATTTGGTTTGGTGGAATTATTGAAATGTGCTTGGAGACTAAATTTTATATTTTTTGGAACTTTTTTACTATTTATTAAGTCACTTTGAAAATCGCTAATCCGGTGGTCTAGAAAATTTTACTGTTTTTTACTGTTCACAGTGGATCAGCGATTTTCAAAGTGGCTTAATAAATAGTAAAAAAATTCCAAAAAAATGTAAAATTTAGTCTCCAATCACATTTCAATATTTAGAACATATTGAACGGTTCGGATCGCGAAGCACAATAGCCCATCTCTCTATATATATATAGAGAGAGAGTTGGGCTATGGTGCATTGCAATGTATAGTCCATCTTATACATTGGACTATACATTATTGGTTTTGATTTTCAAACAATCGATCCAAACCGTTCAATTTAATATTCATACTAAAATGTGCTTGGAGACCAAATTTTACATTTAGTGTAAAAATTCAAAATAATAAGTTTAAAAGTTCAAAAGAATTATAAAAATGTATTAACTCGGTTAAAACACGCAACAACTATCAATATATGTGTCTAAATTGAAATAGACAAAATGTGCACTCTAAAATAGTTTATTCTTCATTGTACAATAATTAAAGTGTAGACACTACAATAATTAAGTATGTATTATAAACTTGATATATATATATATATATATATATATATATATATATTTAAAGGAATGAGTTCATAAAAATAGTTTCTGCCCCAAAACGCATATTGGGCCGGCCCATAAAAGTCTGTAAAATTGTATCTGATACCGATTAGGTCATATAATGGGCCGGGCCGGGCCAGGACGGACTAAAAACGTTTGACAAAGCTAATATTAAAAATAATTGTAAACTTGATATAATGAATTGTATTTATTACACACCAACATTATATTACAGATATAATCGGATAGGTAA
Source organism: Carex myosuroides (assembly GCA_028015225.1). Classification (NCBI taxonomy): domain Eukaryota; kingdom Viridiplantae; phylum Streptophyta; class Magnoliopsida; order Poales; family Cyperaceae; genus Carex; species Carex myosuroides. Next base: position 6,328,368 of record CM051490.1, read on the forward strand.
TATCATTCTATACTCCATACATCTAGCAACAGGCACAGTGCATAGTGAAGAATTACAATTAAAAAAACAAACAAGTCAGAGTGAGATACACAACGAGACATTACAAAAAAAAAAAAAATTAACAATTAATATATCAACATGAAAACAAGATACAAACAATTATCGTTGAATTATATACAAACAAAAGAAATAATTGGGCCTTCTCTTGAAAACTTGTAGTAACTGAATATAAGAGCTAAATTTACATCCATGTATTAATTTCCACAGGTCCATCTTGATGTAGGTACACAACTCAAATAATGGCACCAATGGCAACGGTCATTTGCATTTTCTCCCTTGAAAAGCATTGCCAATCCAACAGTTAATCTGCATTAAAAAAAAAAAATTACCACAAAAGAAGTCTTAACAAATCGAAGTAAATAATATTAGAAAAAAGAGAAACTTACCCGACTGCAAACAAAGCGAATGCAATTGCGCAGAGTACCCACTGATAAGCCATGTATTTCGACTTGGGTTTTCTTTCGGGCGGAAGCAACCGGCTCTCGTACCAGCCGAATCGGGGTCGTATAAGTAAAACAAATCCAAGGAGAAAACCTGTCATGAACCCCCCGATATGCGCAAAATTGTCGACATGTGGGAGAATTCCAAGTGCCAGATTTATAGCAATAATGAACAGAAGCGTCATTAGTGCCGCAAGCTGAAACAAAGAAAATTAAAAGTAAGAATAAATAGTTTACAAGGGGCTACATATAAATGTTTCAATGTAGAGGGAAGAGCATGCCTTATTGGTATATATGGTCCAGTTTGTGAAAAGCTCTGAGAGCATCGCTCCAAGGAGGCCGAATAAAGCACCCGAGGCACCGACAGATATGCTATTTCTGATGAAGATACATGAGAGAACACTGCCTCCGAGTCCCGAGAGAAGATAAATAGCAGATATTCTAACTGAAATAGAACAATAAAATATGGGATATATTTATTTCAAGCATGTTTGTAATTCCAATCTACTTATGTTTAGGGGTGTTTATCGGTTTGGTTCTGTTAAAACTTAAAACCGAAATAAAATAGGCAAACCAAGTTTTTATTTGGTTTCAAAAATACAACTGAACCGACTGAAATAACTTATCAACCGAATTAGTTTGAACTGAAATAAGAAGACTAATCATAGAATAAATTTTTTTTCTTAATTTTTTGAATTTTTTTTAGGATGGAATAAAAAAATTTGTTTGATTCGATCTAACCGGTTTCAAAGCAAACCATGCATGGTTTTAAATCGAACCAAGCATATACATTATGTCCTAATTTTTAATTTTTTTAAATGTTTGGTTCGAACAAGGGACGGGTTTAAAATTTTCGATCAGTTCGGTCTAACCGGATTCAAAATTTTCTAATACGAACTGAACTATTAAACCGGTTTTAAAAAATAAACTGAACCGTTTAAACCGAACTCTCTCGGTTTCATTTTAAAACCGATTAAACAAGACCCAATGAACACTCCTACTTGTGTTTTTACTTCAATTTTGGGCTTCAAACAAATCAAATGATCAAACTAATAAACTTTCGGTACCAGTCGCAAAATCTTCGTTCATACCAGTCAATTAAGAATAGCATAAATATTTTGCACAAAAGATCCCCAAAGCTGGTACCATACAGCACCAACAGACTGGTACCAATTTGACAGCTGAAGGAGAAGAATATAGCTCACCAAATCCGAACTGTTGCTCAAGCCGAATTCCAATGAAAACGAGGCTGAGCATATTTGCAAGGAGATGAATAACACCGGCATGTAACCATATACATGTAACCAATCTCCAGCCTTGGTGCTCGTGCACCACTCGATTCCAATCTAGTGCTCCTAATTTCTCTAATCTGTCAAAACATTCATTTAAACTAATTAGTAAACTCTTATGATATACCCACTTGAAATATTGCGTTAGAGACCCTACATTATTTTAAATTTCTTTTTATTTATTTATTTCAAAGGTGATTAAAACCAGATCCACTTTCTCTATTTCGAATTTTTTAGTATTTACCAAATTTAATAATAGATCTAAGTAGAAAAAAAAGGGGGAAAAAATAAAGAAAGTTACGCGGTAGAAGAAGGCCCTAGTAGAGGGTTTTGCCTGAGTGGCTGAAATGACAACCGCCGCAAAAAATTGGCCACACAAGATCCATACGGGTTGGGATTCGCCGGGCAGTTATTTACATACATTGCCACTATGAACATTGCCACGTTGGCGACGACAAACATGGGGACCACCCATGAGGTCCACTCGCTCTCGCCAGCTGACACGTGTCTGTAATCGAACGACGTCGAGTTATCTCCGGCGCCTCTTGGCTTGCGCCGGCCACCCCTCTCTATGTCAATCGTTGATGCCATCTTGAATCAGTTTCGCGCTGTGTTTTCTCTTTCGAAGCTAAGAAGAAGAAGAGAAATGAGGGTTGTTGGATTAATTAATGGAGAATGAAGGAAACCGGGATTGAAGAAGTGAGAGAGGGGTCGACACCGTTTCTAAAATCTCTCTATCCTTTCTCGAAATCGGCTCCCTTGAAGTATCTCAATATTTGTGTTTTGATCCTCACCGTCCGATCTGGTATAACGCGAATATTAAGGGCCCAGATTTCTAATTTGACGGTATTGATCAAAACTGAAAAAGTAAGGTACTTTAGGGGATTCGGACTCTCCTTTTCCCGGAGGTTTCAACTTTTAATTGGAGGTGATCTGCAATTAAGGACGGAAATTCTTATATGGTATCTTGAGTAATAAGATTTCTGTAACGGACGACAATAAATTAGATAGTATGACCTGCCGCACGAAATGTTATTTGAGTTAGGGTTAGAGAAAATCATAATTACATCCAGTTGGAGTAACATATGGCCCATGTGAATTGAGCGCGTACCTTCCTAAAAAAATGAAATAAATAGAGCGCGTAAGCCAGTACACATTACTCGGAGTCGGAGTGGTAGGGTAAAGATCTTAACAAAGTAGTTTTGACTTCATGCAGCGCACCGCCTGTAGAATCAAAACAATACTATATGTTCTTCGTCACTTTGTGCACTGCATGAAGTGAAAACTACTCTTTTAAAATCTTTACCCGAGTGGTACTGTAGTAGGTATTTACCGTTGTCAGTGTGGTAGGCGGAGATTCAAAATCGTGTACCAAGTACCAACAAAGTACATTGTTTTGAATTTAATCTCACTTTACATGTTTGGCACATGAGAGAATTAAGAAGTCTTTAAGATTGCCAAATACATAATCTGTAGAAAGTTTACAACCACTTTATTAAACTTTATTTTACCTATTTTTTGTGCTTGTTCAAATGTTTAAATCATCATTATACACGGCTTAAACATTTGTATAACATAAATTCACTTTGATGAAGTAAATTTTACACTTTTTTAAATTTTGTTGTTAAACATCTTTTCCTTACCGGAGTTTGAAATTGAAGCCTATCTAACTTGTCGAACAGGTTCACCATACCCTCTTGCTGAACCTAGCACACACTAGTGTCATTGTTTTTACATTCACTTGAGAGTAGGTCCGATGGGCATCAAACCTACTCTGGTTCGATGGGTTTAATCACCATTGATTTGCTTTAAGATTCGTGCATAATACTTTAAACTTCGTGTGTGTCTGTTTAAATTTTCGTGCGCACAAATCTTAAATTAGATCAGACGGTCATCATGCTCGTTGAACCTAAAAGCCCATCGGACCTACTCCGTTCTCTTTTACATTGCATATAAGGAGTGTAGTTCTTAGTTTGGTTTTACTTGTTAACATCACAATTTGCAAAAAAAAATAGCTGCCCTCATAAATTCTTCTTCTAAATATTCTCAATGTAATTAATTATTCACGCATCATAGAATGTACATTCGGTTATTGCAAAATATGCACAAGTATCTATAGTAGATTGCACATTTATTTGTTCTAGTTAAATACACAATCGGTTATAATTGCCTCACATTTCAACCAAGTCAACCGTTAGTAGTTGTATTGAACTTAATTCCAACCTCAATTTTTTGAATTCATATACATTATTATTGTGCAATACATATTTGATGTTTTGAACTTGAATCATTCTTCAAATGCATGTTTGGTTGATGAAAATATTCATTTTTTAAGTTAATGAAAAGTAGCTGGAAAATATTTCAATTGAAGAGTTTGAAAGGATAAGTAATTGATATTCCTAAAAGAGTGAGTCTATGGTACTACGCATAGCATGGATTGTTCCGTAATACAGATTAATATTTTCATTTTCAAAATTCTAACAGTCAATCCGAACTGTTCAATATGATGCCCATATGAATATGTACTTGCATATCAAATTTTATACTTTTTAGAATTTTTTTACTATTTTTTAAAATAGATAGAAAATTACTTAATCTGAAAATTATGGACCATTCAAAAACAGTGATTTTGAACCTATCTTAAAAAATGGTAACAAAAATTCTAAAATATATAAATTCATTCTGCAAGTACATATCGATATGAGAATCAAATTGAACGGTTCGGATCGACCGTTAAAATTTTAAAAATAAAAAAATTATTATATATTACGAAATCCGTGCTATGGATGTTACCACAGAGATACTCTTCCTAAAAAGTTAACGAGTAGAACTAGGGTGCTCCTAAGCTCACCAAGCCCTTCCGTGAGCGCGACTCTAAAACCTATCAAATTGACTTCAAACGACATTTCCAAACCGTTAGATGTTCAATCTATATTAAAATGTGCTTGGAGACCAAATTTTACATTTTTTGGAATTTTTTTACTATTTATTGAGATGGTTTGAAAATCGCTGTTTTTATTAAAATTCTGCACCATTGGAAAACAGCGATTTTCAAACCATCTTAATAAATAGTAAAAAAATTCCAAAAAAATGTAAAATTTGGTCTCCAAGCACATTTTAATATAGATTGAACATCTAACGGTTTGAAAATGTCATTTAAAGTCAATTTGATAGGTTTTAGAGTCGCGCTCACGGAAGGACTTGGTGAGCTTAGGAGCACCTAGTTCTACTCAAAGTTAACAATTGATATTGGATATGATGTGATCTCACAAGTTTGACAACTCTGACATAATTTTTGGAAGCATTACAAATCAGATATGTTGGGTTACTTTTTTGAAAGGGATGCATATAATTGCGTGCAAGGAGGAGGAAAACGACATGGTGACATTTGGTCGCTTCGTATTGCCTTTGAAGTAATACCCATCATCATCATCATCTAATTTAGACTTGTTTCTTTTTGTTTTCTTCTTGGACATGTTTTCTTAGGAATCTTACTTGTTTGGTTTTAATGCTTGAGATATATGACACGTATTAATTCATAGATCTGCCGACTTACCAGTACGGATTAATGACTTCTTTATCAATGGTTTATGACCTGGACCTAGGAGTGAAAACGGATTGGACAGTGGTAAAATCATATTTGTATTGTGTTTTTCTCTTTTTTGGTACGGATAGGATTGGATATTAGACTAATATATACGGATTGAATATTGAATATCTGTGGATATATATATAAATATTTTCATAATATTTATTAAACTATATAATATATAGAGCATGGCTAATATACAAACGTTTGTTTCTGGACTCAGGAACAAACGGTTCGGTTTTCCGATTTTCAAAGTCCAAATAGTCGATCCAAACTGTTAGATATTCAATCTATATTAAAATGTGCTTGGAGACCAAATTTTACATTTTTTAGAATTTTTTACTATTTATTAAACCACTTTGAAAACCGTTGTTTTTCAATGGTGCATAAGTTTAATAAAATCAGCGGTTTTCAAACCAGCTTAATAAATAGTAAAAAAATTCTAAAAAATATAAAATTTGGTCTCCGAGCACATTTTAATATAGATTGAATATCTAATGATTTGGATCGACTGTTTGGACTTTGAAAATTAGAGAACCGAACCGATTGTGAACAAACGTTTGTATATTAGCCATTCTCATAATATATATATATATAGAGAGAGAGAGAGAGATGGGCTATTGTGCTTTGCAAAGTAAAATACTCTCTTTACTTCGGGTCATATTTTTATTTTGAAAATCCAAACAACTGATCCGAACCGTTCAACATGTTCTAAATATTGAAATGTGCTTGGAGACTAAATTTTACACTTTTTGGAATTTTTGTACTATTTATTAAGCCACTTTGAAAATCGCTGATCCACTGTGAACAGTAAAAACAGTAAAATTTTCTAGACCACCGGATCAGCAATTTTCTGTATAAATCGTATTTTAAATATTGGATTTCAAAATCAAATGTTATTTTCAAATATATTTTCTAAATTAATAGCTAATATATTAATTTTGTTGTTGATGCATAACATCCGATGGAAACTGGTTTTTTTATTATTTTTACTAATACACTTTTAGCCAGGAAAACAAAATTAATCCTAAAATATTAGTCTCTTTGTAGATCAAGCTTTATGATCTGATTCACTATATTATTCGTGCGCTGCAGGAAGTAGAAACTGTGTTGTCAATATATCATTTTTCCCGTTGTTTGGCCAAATTTAGGAGTAGAACTAGGTGTTCTTAAGCTCACCAAGCCCCTTAATTTGTGAGCTTAACTCAAAAACTCATCGGATTGGTTTCAAGCGATGCATTTAAACCGTTGAAACCGATCTACTTCACGAGTGATGAGTTTAAATATCAAATTATAAATTTTTAAACTAATTTAATATAAAGTTAAGCGGTCAAAAAATGATGAAAAATAAACACATTAAAATTAACTTATAAACCATTTTTTTTACTGCTTGACTTTGTACTAAATTAGTTCGAAAATTTATAAATTTGACATGTAAACGCATCACTCTTGAAGTAGATTGATTTCAACAGTTTGAATGTATCGTTTGAAGCCAATTCAATAGATTTTTGAATTAAGCTCAAAAGAGGCTTGGTGAGCTTAAGAACACCCTAGTTCATTCTACTCCAAATTTAGCTTGTTGAACTAAATAAATGCGTTTCAAGCAATTTCTATTATTTATAAGAAACTTGTGATATATTCAGAGTTGTTCGTTGTAATGTTACACATCAATATTCTACAATGATCCATGGATGCTTGAAAAGGATTAATTTTTTTTTATTTTTCCATTTTGACGCATCTTGAAATCCTTCAGTCCCTGACATGATGAAGTTGTCGCCACACCCCTTCGCTGATCGGTGCCGGGGGCGGAGATGTCTGACGCAGCCCGAACTGTCTCATGATCCGACCGGGGTAATGGTGCTGTATAATCTATATATTTAATTATGTTAGCTTGCTTCTATTAAATTAAGTTGTAGTGTTGAGAATTAATTTAATTAAATTACGATACCTAAAAACATATGAGCGGCACCTTTGCATGCCAGAAACGCTCCTGCTACCGACATCGCTCAGGCAATACCTCAAGGAAAGTCTGATGTACCCCATCTACCTTGAGCTGAATTTACAGATTTGAAACCTTGTATCAATTCAAACAACAAAACATGAAATTTTTTTAAATCAAATTAAAAAAAAATTAGACTTACATATTCTCTGTAGGGCTCCCAGGTCACATTTTGGTACAATTCTAATTTAATTTTGGTTCTCAAACAATTAATTTTGGTAAAATAAACCTAATTAAATTTTGGTACAAGTCTAGTTTAATTTTGGTGCTCAAACAATTAATTTGGTCTTATTCTAATTAAATTTTGGTACAATTCTATTTAAATTTTGGTTCTAAACCCTAAATCCTAAACTTAAATCCTAAACCTAAATCCTAAACCTAAACCCTAAACCTAATTACTACCCTAAACTAAAAATTAAAACTAGAAAAGAAGAAGAAAACTTACCCGAGCTTGAAGGGATTGAAAGCTTCAAATAATGGATATAAAAAATGGAACCAGCAACTCCTTTATATAGCCAGGGCGCATCGGCATAGTGCGGACCCCATTAAATGGGGCCGCACGAGTGTTCTGTTGTCTGGGTAGAATCGAAAAAATCCGAAATTAGAGGTGTTTTGATTTTTTTTTTTCAAAAAATGGTAAAAATAAAATTTTTGCCTTTTTTAGCTTTGATAAAATAAAATAAATATTTGGTCATTTATAATGCTTGGTCTTTGTTTTTCTGTTAGAAATGATATGGGTAGTATTTTTTATATTTTTTATTTTTTCAGACTTAACTATATTATGAACATATGTATCTTATAATGAAGTTGATGAGCATATGTATCTTATAAATATTTGGTCCTTGATGAAGCACTCTCATCCATATCAGAATTTATTATTCTTAATAGCGAAATTAATTTGTATGGCATTTCATATGATAATGTTTGAGCAATAATATACTTGTTAAAAATTATATGACGAGTCAGTGTATGTATTTTGTAATTTGAATATGGTTGTATATGTGTGAAATAAATGAGTCTTGATGGCCAATTTGTATAAAATAATAGAGTAGAACTAGGGTGTTCTTAAGCTCACCAAGTCCCTTTGTGAGCTTAATTCAAAAACCTATTGAATTGGCTTCAAACGATGCATCCAAACCGTTGAAACCGATCTACTTCACGAGTGATACGTTTACATGTCAAATTTATACATTTTCGAACTAATTTAGTCTAAAGTCAAGCGGTAAAAAAATATGGTTTATAAGTTAATTTTAATGTGTTTGTTTTTCATCATTTTTTTACCGCTTGACTTTATACTAAATTAGTTTGAAAATTTATAAATTTGACATGTAAACTCATCACTCGTGAAGTAGATCGGTTTCAACAGTTTGGATGCGTCACTTGAAACAAATCCGATTGGTTTTTTGAGTTAAGCTCACAAAGAGACTTGGTGAACTTAAAAACACCTTAGTTCTACTCAAAATAATAAGACTAATTACTATATTACTATTATTCGTTATTTGTTTGTTATTGTTTCGTTATCCTATAAATTTAATGTATAAGAACAGAATTGAATAAGATTAATTTTTAATGGGTAAATATAAAATATGAATATGATTAATTTTTAATTCGTTATTGTAACCATTGACACCCCATAACCATAACACCGCCAAACCACCTTTGAAAGTTCACATAAATTGTTTTGGTAAAAAAAAGTAATTTTATTCATAGTGTTGACTAGTCAAAATAAAACATAAACTAGTTGCAATAATGATACTCATATAACATTCTCATTTTTTTTTGTTTGTCATGATGCTTATTTGCTCAACCTGCACTTAATATTTCACACAGTTTATCCAAATTTAGTTTGTTGAAATAAATAAATGGGTTAGTTTCAGAATTAATACGATTTTAGGGACTGAATTGCACACTGACAAATAATTGTAAGATGAGAATAATTGTTCCAGCAACCAATAGTCATTGCTGTATTCATGTGACTGTTCAACTTAGTTCTATATAGTTACAGGCTTATAGCATTTCATCTTGAAACTAGATTGTGCTTCAGAGAGGGGGGAAATCTCCTTCATTAAAGGGAAGGAACAGGAATGAAGGGGAACTGTGCGCGCGTCCAGGCTGCCCACGCCGTTTATCCGCTCCAGAAGAAGGTAATCCGAGAGGAAAAAGGAATGCGCTACTATAGCGAGGGGAACGCGTTATACAAACTTTCAAAATTCGTTCCTCTCAAACTAGAGTGTAGATTTCACTGTAGCGAGGTGAACCGCGCATTGGTCCTTCCTTTCTCTTCCTTCCCGTTCCTCTTTACGTGGATATTGTGGAGCACAACTTAAGATACTATGCATTGTATATAATGGTATGTATTTTAAATTATTATTTTTATTTTTAAAATTCAAATTATTGATTTAAACTGTTCAACATGATCTATTAATTTTTATATGAAAATGTACTTGTAAATTAAATTTAACCCTTTTATAATTTATAATTTATAAATATTTTTAGATAGGTAAAAAAATATGGGCCTCTTAAGTAGTCAGGACATAACAAAACTTGAGCCCATAAGATGGTAATGGATACTTCGACCCAATAAAAAATGTTGGCCCAAACCCACCAGCCCAGTTAAAGGTATGTTTGTATTGTTTCATATCACTAATTGATTAAAGCTTCTTTTAGTTCATTTTTGTTAATAACAACTTGGAGATATAAATCTAAAATAATTAATTTAAGCAGCTTATTACACAAAAAATGTCTTCTCTCATAAAAGCACTTTCAAACAAGTCCACAAGGGAAGAATTCAAATTTCAAATGCCAGTATGCCAGTATGCAATTCTATTTTAAAATAACCGAATCAGTTGACTAGCATCTGTTGAGTATACAATATTAGCATGGATCTGGCTAGTATCTTACTTTAACATAAAGTGGGTTCTTAAAATAAATTTATTTGCATGTGCCTGACTCAAGTGCTCTAGTCAAAGTATTGTTTTCTTCTCTATCTATATCTTCATTTGTTAATGTCATCTATGGCACTTGAGGGGCATCAGATCTACTCTGGTTCGATGGATTTAATTACTGTCGATTTGTTTTAAAATTCGTGCAGAACGCTTTAAAATCTGTGCATGTATGTTTCAATTTTCGTACGCACAAATTTTAAATTAGATCGGACGGTCATCATGCTCGTTGATCCTAAAAGTATGTCCGATGGACATCAGACCTACTTCGTTCTCCATCTATGAATCTACAATGCAATCATCAATCAATGGCCAGCAGCTTCACCAAAACCTCACCTACTATTGCTTTCTAGCTTTAATACTTTATTTACAAATCACAAATCACAAGGCACACTATTCTTGCTTTGCTTGATTGCCCGATATTTTTATTAATACCCAAAAAAAAAAAAATTATCAAATCTGCTCCCATCCCAAACTTATTTTTATTTCTACCCCAACCGCCCGTACACTGGGCGGTCCAATTTCCTTAGCGGACCGCCCAGCTGCTGGGCGGTCCACTTTTCACAGCTGATCGCCCAGCTGCTGGGCGGTCCGATATTTTTTTTTTATAGGCGGTCCGACCCCCCACTGCCCGCCCATCTCTCTCTTTCTCTCTTTTCTTCTCTGCCTCGCCGCCGCCCCGCGTCGCCGCCGCCCCGCAGCCCGAAACCTCCAGCCTTCTCTATCCCTCTCTTCCTCTCTCTCTCTCTTGAACTCTCTCTCTCCTTCTCTTCCTCTATCTCTCTCCCTCTCTTCCTCTTTCTCTCTCTTGCTCTTCAAATCTGCCCCCCCTCTCTCTCCTCTCTTCCTCTCTCCCTCTCTCCCTCTCTCTCTCTCTCTCTTTCTCTCTCACCCGAACCCTAATTTTCGGCCATTTCCGCGACAATCCGATTATTTTCGAGTAAGTCTCAAAATATTTTTTTTAATTTATATTTTGTATCTTGTATTGGCATTGGAACGATTGGTAGAAATTGAATTGTTAATTATCTTGTGCGGGTTGTTGATTTTCCCGACACGATTGAATTGTTCAAAATTAGTGTTTCCAAAATTAGAATTTGTAGTTTAAGGTTTAGGGTTGACAAAACTGAAGTTTATAAATTAGGGTTGAATTGTTAATTATCGTGTGCGGGTTGTTGATTTTCCCGTCGTGATTTAATTGTTAAAAATTAGGGTTTTCAAGTTTAGGGTTGAATTGTTAAATTAGGGTTGAATTGTTAATTTAGGGTGGAATTGTTAAATTAGGGTTGAATTGTTAATTTAGGGTTGAATTGTTAAATTAGAGTTGAATTGTTAAATTAGGGTTTAGGGTTGAATTGTTAATTTAGGGTTGAATTATTAAATTAGGGTTTAGGGTTGAATTGTTAAATTAGGGTTGAATTGTTAAATTAGGGTTTATGGTTGAATTGTTAAATTAGGGTTGAATTGTTAATTTAGGGTTGAATTGTTAAATTAGGGTTTAGGGTTGAATTGTTAATTTAGGGTTGAATTGTTAAATTAGGGTTCAATTGTTAAATCAGGATTTATAAGATAGAATCTTCTGTTTATTGAAATGTAGTATGGTCAGAACTAGACGGGGGCGTGCAAGGGATGCCCCTCTGGAGACGGGGGAGAGTTCGCATGATCACGATGCAGAGGCATCCGGTGCAGAGGCATCCGGGGCAGAGACGTTCGGTGCAGAGACGTCCGGTGCAGATGCTCCCTTTGGAGATTATCCCCCGCACCATCGTGACACATTTAGTCCTCTTCTTTGGACCCCACATGTCCGTCACCGTGTCTCACTTGCATCTATGGAGGTACGTTGGATTTGTATTCCTAATTTAAATAGCATTATTTAATATTACAGATAATTAGACGTTTATATTGAAATCATTGTAAAATGCATGACACGACGATGATGACAGTGAGACATCGCACCCCCGAGATACGATACGTCCGTCACCCATTGATGGTGGAGTGCATCATGCATCTCGGGTTGTATCAGTTGGCCACTATGACTCACTGTGATATTGACCAGGCTCTCGTTTGCGGTCTAGTGGAGAGATGGCGACCGGAGACGCATATATTTCACCTTCCGGTTGGGGAGATGACAGTCACACTAGGTGACATCAGCGCCTTATGGGGTTTACGGATAGATGGCGACCCCATCGGTGGTGTCTCAGACCATCCGGACCTGATGGACATGATACCGGAGCTGCTGGGGGCCGCTCCAACGGACTTACAGAAGAAGAAGAAGAAGAAGAAGAAGAAAGGAGAGGAGGAGGAGGAGTACCGGTATTCCAAATACTGTATTAGTCTTGCGGCGCTCCGCAGTTACTTCCACCGGCGTAGGATCACCCCCGATACACGTGACGAGCAGGCTGTTCTGAGGTAATCACAAATAGTTGCAAATTAAAATATGTTATGGATTCAACAAAAATTGTAGCTATTTATGTCTCTAATTTATATTACAGGTACGTGAGGGCGTTTGTCATGAATTTATGTGGCAGCATCATGTTTGTCGATTCCAGCGGTGATGCAGTTCCGATTATGTTCCTCTCTCTGCTGAGGGACATTCAGCGGCCGTCGAAGTGGAACTGGGGTGGAGCCGTGCTCGCCCACTTATACCGAGGCTTGTGTCATGCTTGTCTGGTAAGTTTGTACAAATATTTTAATTTTTTTATTACAAATATTAGGGTTCCATATTTACCAGAAGTGCACCGCATGTCCAAAATTTAGGCGACGAACAAGCAGATTGCCGGACCGCTTCTTCTACTCCAGCAGTGGTCCTGATCGCACATACCGGTGTGTCGGCCTGTTCCTCCAGCTCAGGCGGGGTTATGGACGGGAGATGACCCCGAGAGACGTCCGGGGTACGGTGCCATATGGGCTACTCCCCACACATACGAGGACACGGGCAGGGGGAGGACCGTGGGGATTTCGTATGTCCGGGGTCAGCTCCAGATGCTTCACGAGGCGAGCATCACCTGGTACCCCTATCGTCTGTTCTAAGATCAGGACCTTCTGTGCCCGCTGACATTAGAGCAGAGATATCTCTCGTTTTATCGGGAGCCGTGCGTATGCTTCTGGATAGTTGAGTATCACTATCCTGATCGAGTGCCCCGTCAGTTTGGCTTGGATGCCTATGTCCCTGATTTTCCAGAGTTGGGTGAGCAGCAGACCACCCAGCTGCACAGGCAACTACCCACTGCCTTATTGTTTGTCTATTTTATTACTTGGTCAGCCATACACATTACTAATTAATTTATATTGCAGCACTAAACACAACAAGCCCAAAGTCGACTGGAGCACGCGTTTCTGGGAGCATTACCAGCGTGCTGCATCACCCCAGTTTCACTTATGGACCCCGCCTCCAGCTCCAGATGCCCCTATGCCGGTCGGGTCTTGGAGATTGCGATATTTAGTCTGGTACCAGAGATGGGGCATGCCGACGATTTATCTACAGGGGGACTATGGTGATGCTCTTCGACGGAGACTCACGGGTGACAGATCTAGGACTTACTTGCCTTTCGGCCTGATCCATGCTCGTTCGGTATGTTTAAATGAAACTGACATGCTTAAAAAATTGTAGTTATTTATTCATCTTCTAATAATAATAATGAAAATACATTGTGTGCAGATTTTGACCGCTATTAGAGGAGTGGCACACAGCTTGGTGTGCATGTCGAGAAAAAGTTGGAGAGCGATAGGATGTCAAATGCTCCAACACAGTGCACCGATCGTTGAGGACTCTGGCTGGGACGGGCGCCTCGTTGGTATGTTGCACGATGCCGGGGAGGACATCAATTGGCGGGAGATAAAGGCCCCACCACCAGATCCGGAGCAGCCTAGAGCCCCTATCTACGCTGATGAGATGCCGCCACCTCCTACAGGTAATAATATGTCATACAAATAATCATTATTAAGCGTCTCTTTAAAAGATCATTATTATTAATTTATCTTCATTTCTGCAGATGATGACTCGGGTTGGGCGATCCACCAATGGGTGTTGAACAACAACGCGTGGAACGCGTACTACAACGAGCATGGAGTTCCTGTACAGCATACCGAGGTAGCAAAAGTTCATTATTTAATTAATTTACTCGTTACTTCTATGTCTTTAATTTAACATTGTTTACATGCAGGATGAAGCTGCCGCCGCCGCCGTTTTCTCATTGGATGACCTCTATGGAGATGAGGGCGGATGGGAGCCAGCTAGCTCCCACCGACCGCAGTATATGGAGCCCAGACAGCACGACGGCGAGCCAGTGGGAGTGGGGCACAGACAGCAGATGGCTTTGCCTCTGCTATATTTGGCACACCGCCTCCGGCCACGTATCCTCCTACTTGGGAGGCCGATCCGTGGGTGTTGCGTACACAGGCGAGGATCCATGGGGAGCATGCATTACACCTGGGGGCGGACCCATGGGCGCGCGAGGCCGTACACGATGACATGCAGGTGGATGAGGTTCACCAGAGGCGTCCGTCGTCGCAGAGGGAGCGCCGTGCACCTGAGAGGTTGGACCTCTCCGGACCTCGCCCTCGTCATCGCCGTTAGGGTTTTTATATTTTTTTTAGTTTGATAGGTTTCTAGTATTTTAGTTTGGATTATTATATTTCGTGTTTGGACTGTTATGTTTCATTTTTAGACCTACCATTTCGGTTATTACTTTTGTTGTTTAGACTTACCATTTCGATTACCATTTAGAAACATTTAAACATTAACAAAACTTAATATAAAACTAATCAATTATATTAAAACTAGACAATTACATAACTATAAAAATAATCATCAATTATAAAAATATAATCGTCAACAAATAATAAATATATATCATACAATTTAATATGAAACATTCAAACAAATCATTACAACAATTTAATATAAAACATTCAAACAAATTAAAACATAAAACTCTTATAAAAAAAAAACAATAGCAGACCGCCCAGCAGCTGGGCGGTCAGGTATGAAGAGTGGACCGCCCAGCTGTTGGGCCGTCCGTTAAGGAAATTGGACCGCCCAGTGTATGGGCGGTTGGGGTAGAAATAAAAAAAAATTTAGGATCGGAGCAGATTTGATAATTTGTTTTTTTTTGTATTAATAAAAATATCGGCTTGATTGCTTGAGATAATTAATGTCAAGAATTTATTTTTAAAATATTCAATTCAGGCATGATTTTGACTTATTATTTCGAGGATGAAATGACAAATTAGATGTCAGAGCTCTGACAGAGCCTTTTTATTTTAACTTTTTTTTTCTGACAATGTTAGGTAAAATTATACGAGAAAATTGCAGAACTTTAAACTGCCTTTTGCATGTAATGTAAGATGTAAATCATGTGATTAAATTCCAGTTTTATTAAAGCAGAATAAAACAAATATTTGCATGAATTCTAAACCACAATTTAAAACAAGTGGAAAGTGTGAAGGAAGAAGTACAATTTAGAGTGACTTATGTGTATGTACTATTCAACAACTTTATTATTATAATTTTAAGGGAGAAGCCATGAGAGATGTTTTGTAATTAGAGAGCTGGTGGCCCTAATTAAATTACTAACTGAGCAATCATGGTTTTTAATCCTTTTGTTTGTATTTTCAGATTTGGTCAGAATCGTCCAACTAATTATCTGTAAAGATACATACATATTACTCGTATGTTTGGATGGGTGCTGGAATAGTTAGAATAGTGAAATTTGGAATTAAGTGATTAAGAATAGAGAAAAAATAGTAATTTTCATATTAGTGTGAAAATAATGTTATTCGGATTAATAAATGTTGTTTGGATTGTACAATTGGAATAGTGAATTGCTATAACCGATTAAGAATAATATTAACAAGGTGCTAATTAAGAGAAAAAAATGCAAGTAAGGTCTCAAATGAATTGTCACGACGTGGAGATGACAGAAATGACATCGACTTTGTCATTTCAGAACTGTATTGGTATAAATCCAAGAAGAAAATATTTTTTTTCTCTCTTCACACTTCCGAATAGTAGTTATTCTAACATTTACAAGAAATAGAGAATAACAACTGTTCTAGCTATTCCAAATAGTAAAAATGTTATTTGTGTGCACATTGTTATTCCAAATAACCCATATTCTTCGGGAAAAGTATCCTCCTAGGTACCGTAAAAGATTCCCCTCACTTTACGGTTTGAGATTAACTCCCACTCGTTTTGAGATTTGCGCTACCACAGGGGGCAATATTATTGGGCTTTGAGATTCGTGCCAAGTTAAAACGAACGGTCCAGATCCACTAATTCTAAAAGATTCCCTATTACGGTAACAGAAATGATCTGAATTCTATTCTCGGTGCATCCAAACACACCTCAGGAGAACATGATTTGAGTAGCATGCCTTCTTTTGTGTAATAAAAGAGGAACTACGCCAATTTACACAAGCCAATCTTAGTAGAGTATATGAATACTAAAGAAGAAACAAAAGAGGTTTTAAGTCTAATTAACTCAAAGCAATTAATCAGCAATTAATTTGTGATTGTAGCACAAATGAAGGCGACAGGCTAAATTAGTCATGACTAATTTTTATATGTAATCAATGCAATAATCCAAACTACGAATGTGACATAATCCGAAAAGCTGTAAATGGCAAAAACTTAATTATTGAAACAAATTTATCATTAATACTAATTATAGTTTCATGTTATTGGTTTATTTGTACGGCTAAAGTGCAACGAATAAATGACATTAATGAGAAAAATTAAATTATCGTTGCGAATAAATGCGACAATCACATCAGTTGTTATCCGTTTATTGGAAATACCATGCTCATGAATTTTCACCGTTATGAAAAATAAAATATTTCAAAGTTGTATGGCGATGAGGAGAACGGAGTAGGTCCGATGTCTATTGGACCTACTTTTAGGTTCAACGAGCATGATGACCGTCCGATCTAATTTAAGATTTGTGCGCACGAAAATTGAAACAGACATGCACGAAGGTTAAAGCGTTCCGCACGAATTTAAAAAAAATTAACGGTGATTAAACACATCAAACCAAAGTAGGTCCGATGCCCATCGGACCTACTCTCAAGTGGGCGATGAGACCTATGGTAATTTAAGGTTGATGCGTATTGGAAAAAAATAAAAATCCAACACCTTAGGAGAACCTCTAATAAATTATAAAATTGTTGAAAATAATTGAGAATTACAAATAATTTGGTCAGGGGCAAATTCAGAAATTGGATAAAGAACATGCAAGAAAATGAATTGGATTGAAAAGAAAATAAATTTGATCTAAAGGTAGCCGAACTTGTTCACCATAAATAAACAATAATAGCCCAAAAATACATCCGCTAAAATTATTTTTCAAAATTCAATGATAGACAGTTATTAGACTATGATCATCATCCATACATACGAGAATACGAGCAAGGGAAAAACCGTGGGGATTTATTATGTCCGGAGTCAGCTTCAGATGCTTTACGAGAAGAACGTCACCTCGGACCCCTATCGTGCGTTCTACGAGGTCAACCTTCTTTGCCGACTGAAATTGGAGCAGAAAGACCTCTAGTATTATCGGGAGCAATGCTTATGTTATTGGATAGTTGAGTACCACTATCCTGATCGAGTGCCCCGTCAGTTTGGCTTGCATGCGTTCGTCACAGACTTCCGTACGCTGGACGAGCAATAGAGCACTAAGCTGCACAAGTAAGTACCCAATACTTAATTTTTTTTTATTACTTGTTCAGTCTTACACACGTTACTAATAATATATTTTAATTAATTTATATTGCATGACTAACCACTATAAGCCCAAAGTCGACCGGAGCCAGCGTCTTGCGGATGATTACCAGAAAGCACGATATCTGCATGATCACTTATGGACCCCGCCTACGGCTGATGATGTCGGCTTGGGGGTTGGGCCTTGAGCATTAAGATATGCTGTCTGGTACCAGAGGTGGGGCGTGCCGTTGGTATATCTACAGGGGCACTATGGTGAGAGCCTTCGACGTAGACTCATGGGTGATGCCTCTAGGACTAACTTGCCTTTCGGACCGATTCAGGCTTGCGCGGTAAATATAAATGAAACTGATATATTTAAAAAATTAAATGTTTATTTATTCCTTTTTCTAATAATAAGGAAAAAACATTGTGTGCAGCTTTTGTCCGGTATTAGAGGAGTGACACACAGCCTAGTGTGCATGGCGAATACTGGTTGGAGAGCGATAAGATGTCAAATGCTGCAACACACTGGTTAGATTTTATGTTGTAGACTTACCATTTAGATTATTTAGTTTTGTTATTTATCTAGTTGAAAAAAACCAATTTATAACATTAAAAAAAATTATAACAAATAAAACTACAATAAATATATACAATATTATAAAACATTACAAGAAATAAAATTATAATCGTCAATTATAAAAATATAACTATAAGTTATTATGAAAATTATACCAATAAAATATTAAAAAAAAGTATAATTGTCCATTATAACCATAAATCATTATAAAAAATGAAACTATAAATTACAAAATTATAAAAAAACTTATAAAAAAATACAGCATTTTATAATGCATCCTTATAAAATGCACATCGTTTAAAAAAATAAAAAAAAACATCAAACTGTCCAAATGTGAGGCGGTTTGGTGTGAAGAGGTGCCCGCCCTACTGTGGGGCAGTTTGGTAGTGAGAGTGGACCGCTCAAACATGAGACGGTCAGAATATTTTTGAAATTATTTTCATACCGAGAGCAGATTTGGTATTTTTTTTCTTTTTTTAAAGGTATTAATAAAATTTTCGGTATTAACGCTGATTGGAACATGCAAACTGTTGAAAATGCCCGACTGAAATTGAAAGGGAAAGAGAGAGAGAGAGGAAGAAATGTTTTGTTTGCCGAAGGATCTCGGAAGAAATAATGTGAACCTAAACTTTGTCTCTACTCAACATATCTTTATTTATTTATGACTTTTTAATGATTCCCAAAACCTGAAGGGCAGCCCCATCACATTTATATTGCGTGCTCCTGTTCTTTTATTTAATTCCAAAGACAATTCCTAAAAATAAAAAAATCCAACTAGTCAAATATTTTTTAGGTGAAAATCATTAGCTAGTTTTGTAAAATAAATTTTAAATAAGTTTTTGCGATATCTTATTATACTATAACATGCTTACTGCTAAAAACTAAAATTAAAATGCAAGAAGTCATATAATTAAAAAAGAACTCGATGTAAAAATTGTCACATTATACTTAATTTGGTATCACTGAAAATGATGATTTTCTCACAGAAAGTTCAAAATTTTTAGTAAAATGTTACAATTTTGATAGTTAAAGGCTGCTATGGTTGGTGTTCTCTCCTTGCCTTTTCATGTATCTATGTCTTTTTACAAGATGTGCAAAGAGACTCATTTATTTATTTTCCTGTGATAAAGTTTCTGTTTTTGTACTTTTATTTTGAAGGTCAGTTCATCGCCAAACAGTCGCTTCACAAGAACTTTTTTCATTCTCATTTTAAATTAAGTGTGATGATACAACCTACACATTAGTTTGTAAATAATATTTTGTTTTATCTACACTCATTTTATTTTTATTTTTCTAAAAGTAATTTTTTCATAATATCAAATGCGACTTTTGTTGATAAAAAAATTCATTTTTTTTTTGTAAATTTATATAGTCTGATGGACTCTTTTAATTCTATCTTAATAATAACACCACGCTCTCACTTCCTAACATTTTTCCAAAATTTTATTAATATCCTCAATTAAAAAATACATAAATGCCCTCAAACTTTTTTTTGAAATACCCCAACTGCCAGGATTCCTGGCATTTCACTTCGGGACAGAACTGTGAAGATTCTTGGTGGTTAGGCATTTAAAAAAAAAAAGAAATTCGAGGGCATTTGTGTAATTTTTTAATAGAATATTAATAAAAAAATTCGGACATTTTTTTAAGCAAACTCTTAATCACTTTGGTTCAAGCATTAAGGGATACAACAAGGACAAATGCCCTGCGCTCTGGCAAAACAGTGACCTCGAATCGGCGCTTTGTCTGATGCTAATTGTCTGTGCCTGTGGCAAACAAGCAAAACAAAAAAAAAAAAACGAAAGAAAAAAAAAGAAAAAAGGTTTGGGGTACTTCCACACGGGTCCCCACCAGGCACCCACCGACTAATTCCCAATCCAGCATTCTTGCTTATCAAATAGGAATTCATTCGTCGCTCCGAACCAACGCTAAAGAAAATTTCATGACAATTCAAAATTTATTTGTTATTATAATTAATCCAACATAATATAAAAATCTATATTGAGCTTTGATCTTAAAGTTTATAGTATATATTTGTTAATTCTGTATTTCAAAGATTGTTAAAAAGAACACAGTTTAATTTGAGAAAAAATCCTTTGCATAATTGCATCGTGCTAGATTTACTAGATATACCAGTCGGACAAAAATCACATTTTAATACAATTCAAAATAATATGATACTGCATAAGTGGTATTAGATTAATAGTATTGCTCATAGAACACTGTTACATTTAGAAATAAAATAATAATAAGAAATGTAACTAGGAAAAGCTTTCAATTTAATCATACTTTTACAATTCTATGTTTAGATAAAAAATAAAATGACAACTGTGTGTACTGTAGGGGGGAACAGCTGGAGGTCCCAATGGTTTCTCTCTAACGAAGATACACTGACTGACCCACAGTCTCACCAAACAGAAACAAAATCCTTTGCTCCGTCCTGGCGCTCCCAAGTGTCTCCCAAACTCTACCTTCTAGCACCACTAAATAAAAACCCACTCGCATTCAGTTCTCTTCTCTTCTGTTCATTGCTCTCTCCTTATTTTATGACAATCCAAGGGTCGAGGTTGCTTTGAGCGCTCGATCTGACGGTGATCGGATGGGGAACTCTCTCGGTTGCTCCGCCACCGGAGAAAGGTTGGTCTCGGCGGCGCGAGATGGCGACCTGATTGAAGCGCGTATGCTTCTCGAGCTGAGTCCAAGTCTCGCTCGCTACTCGACCTTTGGTGGTCTCAACTCGCCTCTGCACTTCGCTTCAGCCAAGGGGCACACTGAGGTGACGACAGAGATCGAGCGTTCTCTCTTTACCCTTTCTGTTTCTTTGAATTTTCTTTGATTGTTGATGAAATTTGTTTCCTTCGGTGTCAGATTGTGTCTCTTTTGCTGGATAAGGGAGCGGAGGTGAACTCAAGGAATTACTGTGGTCAGGTGTGTTTTTGCCTAACCTGCAATCCTCTCTAATTTTGCTAGTTTCAAATTGATCTTCAATTGAAAACTAAAAAGTCATATCCTCTTTCATTCTCTTTAACTCATCAACTGGTAAAGACTGCATTGATGCATGCATGCCGGCACGGTCACTGGGAAGTGGTTCAAACTCTCCTCCTCTTCAGATGCAATGTATGCATAATCTTTGCATTTCTTCAAGTTTGTTTTTCCTCAATTCTAAAATAAAAAGGAAATTTCCATAAGTAGATATATTTGATTTGAAGGTGACTAGAGCAGATTACTTGAGTGGAAGGACAGCTCTTCACTTTGCAGCACATGAGGGCCATGTCAGGTGCATCAGGCTCGTGCTCACCGACTTCGTACCGAGTGTTCCCTTGGAAGACGGCTCTTTGCGTACTGATTCTGTAGATGCCGATCGAAACAGCCCCAACAGAGAACAGAGCAGCCCCAGCTCGTCAGTTGGCCACAAATTTGACCAACCGTCAGTCCTTTATCTTTGCTTCAACTTAAATGTTTACTAAAACTAATCATTTTAAGGTTATATGTTTGGATTATATGTTTAATGCAGTGCACGTGTGAAATTTATGAACAAGCCGGCTGATGGTGGGGTCACTGCATTACATATGGCGGCTCTAAATGGTCACTTTGAATGTGTACAATTGCTGCTTGATTTAGGCGCAAATGCTCAGGCTGTTACATTTCCTTATGGAACATCAGCTAATTTAATTGGTACTTGAATAGTTTTAATTTTAGTTATACTGTGCTATATTCCTTTTTTTTTTCTTTTGCATATTTGGACATACATGATTATTTTGTACTGAATCTGTGAATCAGGAGCTGGGAGCACACCCCTTCACTATGCAGCTTGCGGGGGAAACCTTAAGTGCTGTCAGGCAATATATCTATTTACCTTTTAATATCTTAATATTTGATTGTATCTTTAATTTGCTTTAATAGTGCAATGAGCCTATATATATATTTTTTTTCTGTTTGTCCATTGGCAGATGCTTCTTGCTAAAGGTGCGAGTAGGGTGACCTTAAACTGTAACGGGTACATCCTTGTAATTTACACTTGTCAAACTTTTATTCGCTATATAATTGATTCAATTGTCAAAATTCTCTTTAAGTTGCGGTTTATGTAAAATTTATTTTGGTTTATATTTATATCTACAGGTGGCTGCCACTAGATATTGCTAGGATATGGGGGCGGCACTGGCTTCAACCATTGCTAACTCCTAATTCTAACTTAACCGTCCCTACATTTGCACCGTCTAGCTATCTTTCATTACCTCTCACGAGTATACTTAATATAGCTCGGTAAATATTTTTCTTCCATTTTTTAGCAACTAAGTAAAAATCTGATCTTTTATGTAGATCTCGCAATATTTGATTGCGATTGCGTGTTGTTATTGAATTTTTAGAGAGCATGGATTGCATTCATGCCAAGTTTCATCTGACGAAAGCGATCTCTGCGCTGTTTGCCTTGAAAATACTTGCAGTGTAGCTGCAGAAGGTGAGAAACTAGAACCTGAAAAATATCCCTATGCTCTTGAAATAATGAGATGTCTTTCAGTTACATTACTAAGCATAGAAATTACGTATATACCCCATATTTACCCCTTGTCAGTTTCCTTAGTAGATACCAAAGGAACTTGCCCATCCAAAAGGGTAGTTTGGGCATTTTTGCGGAAATTCTGTGATCTGATTGTTTACATTTTGTATGTTTATGCAATGAGATTTCTGATTTCCTTTTGGGTTATCAGGTTGTGGCCATCAGCTGTGTGTTAAGTGCGCACTGTATCTCTGCTCAACAAGCACCATCCACCATGAAATAACGGGTCCACCCGGGTCAATACCTTGCCCGCTTTGTCGCACCGGCATTGTCTCTTTTGTCAAGCTCCTAGCTTCCCCTGCTAAAACAGAAATAAAATCAAATCATGTCCGGAGCCTCTGCAATCCTTGCATTCAAAACCCGAATGCCAAAGATGAACCCGCTATCATCTCCAAATCTGAAATACGAAGAAATCGAGTTGCAGCCGTTTCATCAGAAGTTGTATGTCCACTTACATGCAGTCCATTTCCCTCTGCGTCTCTACCTATGTGCAGCTGTGGAGATGGCCCCTGCACGTGTGGCGATGCAGCAGAAATAGATAGCGAGGTGCAGTCATCTAGACCTTCGCATAGTGGATTGGAAATGGAGAGGATAGATGAACAAGAACTGGAGAGCATGAGCTGTTCGGGCATGTTTTGGGGTAGTAGGAGAAGCTGTCATAGGGAGCACCAATGCAATGCAGAAATAGATGTCTGATGTGTTCATCATTGGTTTGTTCTTTTTGTGAATAGTTAAATTGATAGCAATGAGAGAGAAGATAAACATAGAAGGATTTGTAATACTCTTTCCATGACAGTTGGCATGATTAAGCTTGGTAACTTTAAAAACATGGTAACTTTGTTTGTGTAGTGAGCAAAAGAAAAAAAAATGCATACTTGGTATTTTAGATGTGTCAATTGAGTTTAAGTATTAGGCACAGCTATCTCATTAGGGACATCATTGTAATTAGTGATCTAATGTAACAACCTGTTAGTTAGTTGCTGTTTGCTGTATGTCTCTTTATTCATGATTGTTTGTATTACACTGGTCTATATATACCAGAACTCTGTACACGATGGAGGTAATGGAAAATACAATTCATTCTACCAAAACTTCTCTATTCTAATTCCTAGCATGGTATCAGAGCCTTGCTCTGTCTTCTTTCTTCTTCACTGATCCACATCAATGGATTCCAGTGCTATCTCTCATCCATCTCCAATTACATCTAAAAATGGTTTTCGTTATTATGTGCATTTTATTGATGATTTCTCGAGATTCTCTTGGATTTATTTTCTTCATAGTAAGGATGAACTTGTGAAGGTTTTTACTCAATTTAAATGTCAAGTCGAAAACCTCTTCAACACCACTATCAAGGTCCTTCAAACGGACGGTGGCACGGAATTTAAACCGCTCACCCGCCTCTTTCCTCAAATCCTTCACCAAACCTCTTGTCCCTATACCCCTCAACAAAATGGGGTTGCCGAGCGAAAACATCGCCATGTGGTTGAACTTAGCCTTGCCATCATTTCTCATTCTTCTATTCCCTTGATTTTTGGGATCATGTATTCCAAAGTGTGGTTTTTATTATCAATCGCCTACCCTCTACCGCCTCGCCTCATACCTCCCCCTTTTCACTCCTTTTCAAGAAAAATTCCGATTACACCTTCTTTCGAGTTATTGGATGTCTTTGTTATCCTTTAATTCGCCCATATACACCTCATAAACTCCACTTTCGATCCCTACCTTGTGTCTTTTTAGGATATTGTCAATCCCAAAAAGGATACAAATGCCTTCACATCCCAACCAACAAAATTTACATTAGTCGAAATGTGCGATTTGATGAGACTCGATTTCCTTTTGCCTCTCAACTAATCAACTAATCACATGTAATTACTAAAAAAAATAATATCAACTAATAAATTTTGTAATTCACATGTGATTAGTTGATATTATTTCTTAGGACCATATCTGCTTCTAGTTTAATTTCTTTATGAGATTTTTTTGCTAATAAATTAATAATAGACTGAATTCTCCTCATCACATAAAGCTTCTGATTAAGAAACTTCAATTCTAAATCAATTCTATTTCAATGAATTGAAATGAATTTTTGTTAGATTTTCTTCCTATCATAGTGGTATTAATTTCAATTTTCAACCCCAGCCAATTCCTCTCCAAGTTAACAGAAGAAACTAACATGAATTGGAGGCCCAACGGGATGTGACTTGATCTCTTGAAATTAGTTCAAAATTTATAAGAATAAACATCTCTTCTGCGTTCATCGTGCTGTCAAAAACATCTACAATTTTAGTTTTCGTAAATATTGATATATTTTTTTTTTTATCAAAATTGATCTAATAAATCTTAGCAATCTCACTTATTAGGCATCATGAAATTGGCACTATGGCATTTGACGTTGGGATAGTTACAACTTTAATGGGTGAATCAAATAAAAAATATCAAAAGCAGATCAGGTAATAGGTAAATATCAAAATGGATTATCAGTACAGTTTCTGGCACAGTCAACTTTTACCACCAACAAACCTACACTATACATCCACATTTAGTCGAACAATATTTTTTTTCACAACAAAATATGTATTCAACCCTTGCCAGAAAACCTATCCAAGTGCCCTTCCTCCATATTTTTACCCACCTACTGAATTGCGCCAAAAAAATAATATCAACTAATCACATGTAATTACTAGAAAACCCTTATTCGGAAGAAGGGTTACCAAACATGGTCCTAAGAACCCTGTCACCTAACCCAGGTACAGACGATAAGTAATGACCGGTACTTGGCAACTCATGATACTTAATCCAGCTCAGTTTATCAGCTATGTATCTCTGCAACGTGACTGGCACAAGCCCATCCTCGTCTCCTTGGAAGAGGTGCACCGGGAAAGGTGGCTCAGGCAGGTCCATCGGGTCAAATTCCCATTTGCCAAACATGACCTTCATGTCCCGGTAGATCGACTCATACCTCCCCTGCTGCGTTGCCAGGTCCATTTTCTGTAACAACAAAATTGTAACACTTTTATGTCAGCACAAATTTTCTCATACTTAATTTTAATTGGGTACTGTAGTGTTAACTGGGGCTAATTTGGTTTACCTTTTCTTGACTGCCGTCAGCCATTCTGGCTTTGCGAATCTCGGCATCGCGTTTATTTGGGAGGTAAGTGGTGCCCTTGATGACTGTAGAGGTAGGAAGCCAGCTTTGTTCCATCCACCAGTGGAGGATACTGGGTGCATAGTAGGCGACACGTAACGCCCACTGATCCCCCACTTCCTGCTTGTTGTATGTTTCACTGGCCAGCTCCGGAGGAAACCCTGGCCACCGGTAGTTTATCACTGGTGCCATTAGTACTGCTCCAGCTAGCCTACAGGAGTTGCATTTTTTCTTTTCTCAGTATATGTAAAATTATTGATTTGTGAAATAATAGAAAATAAGCAATGAACAAAATTTGATAAGATGGGTCTGTTTCTGCCTAATTCCTACCTAACAAATATCTCCTTTACTTTTTCAAAACAAAGTATCCGGCTTCCAGTATATAACCTTCATCAAGAATTAATTATTCCACCTCTCTTTGGAGTTAGTTTTATTCCAGAAAGAGAATAAAGTTAGAGAGGAAGGTACCATTTTATTTTGGATATGAAAAAAATAATAACAGTGCAACTCTCTCTATAATAACACATTCCAAGATCCTCAAAATATAATTGAGAGGAAAGTGTCTTTGACTTTTAAAGAGATAAGATGCAAATCCAATAGTAGATATAATTTTAGAGATAGAGAAAAAGGGTTCACTTTCCATGATTCCAACTAAATGATTGCAATTTTAACCAACAAAGAAAAGATGGACCTAAACAGATAGAAGCAATTTCTTTCTTTCACTATTTTTAGTTATAGCTAAAAGGATTTAACTAATTACCTTTCTGGGATATACTTGAGTGCACCCCAAACAGCATGATTTCCCAAAGAATTACCAAACAAGTAAAATTTGGGTCCCAAGCCCAATGCATCGGCAAGCTCTTCCACATCTAATGCCGCACTCCTCACATCACGATTCGGGTTCGGGTCACTCTCCGCATACCCGGGCCGATCAAACCCCACCATGTACACTCCCAATTCTTCGATCACTTCCTGCATTGTATTAACAAAATAATCTCTTTAGTTAACAATAATGCTTTACTATTTTCACATAGAAAATAATTATTACTATTTTAGATAAAAAAAAATGATAACATTTTAGCTAGATAAGTCAAGTGTTAGATAAAAAGAGACAATGCAAGTACCATCACCACCTACCAAAAAAGTTGGAATCAAGTTAGGAAAAGTGGTCGAATGGGACAGCATATGAGAGATAAAATCATTTTTTTGACTAAAGCCTCTTTACATGATCCGAATAAGTTAAAACTTGCACGAATTGCTCTCCTCCCCACCACACAAATTGAAAGCTAGGAATGCAAGGAACCATTTCTTCCATGAAAATTGAAAAAGAAACACTGGTACAAAATGATTTCACTCGCTAAGTCAGTCAAAGTCACTAAACTGTATCTGGCCACATTTCTACCATACCAACCACTACGAAAACGACATGTGCTATTTTGAAAGTTTTTGAGTTTTGAACCGAACTGGTGAGGCACCAAAAGTATCGAATCTGGATCCAGTAAACCCGTGAGAAAACACGATCTTGAACCGGGCGTCGGTTTTCTTCACGCCCGACTCGCGATAGGCCAGATGCCGATCGTCTCTGAGCCGAACCCGGTTTGCCGTGACCGGCGGCCCGCCATGAGAACCACAGATGGTGGTTGGAGGAGGTTTGATCGAACGGACGATCCAGCTGGAGATCGACATGAGGCCTAATCTTCTTCTGCCACGTGTTAGCTGAACCCCGGTTATGCAGCGTGGTGACGAAGACAGCATTTTCATTGTACGAGTTTGAAATTGGTTAGTGAGAGGAGAAGAGAGGTTAGGCCGTCAGGGGTTTGTTTAGGTCACTTTCTTTCACCTACCTAGTGATAAATTCATATCACCTAAGGTAACAGGATATTTATGTTTAGATCAGGACCGTTCAATCAAAATCCGCACGAATATTGAAGGGAATCCGTGCATTGGATTCGTCAGGATTCTGATCGGACGGTCCGGATGTAAACATAAATATTGTGTTACCTTAGACGATATGAATTCCCTAGTGAGAAGTTTTGGAATGATAGATGGCCCAATGGGCCTCACTGAATCTAAAAAAGTTCAACAATGGGATAAAGGTTTTAACAGAGTAGTTTGGGCTTCATGCAGCGCACGAACTATAGAAATCACAACAGCACTACAAATGGTTCATGCGCTGCATGAAGTCAAAACTACTCTGTTAAAATCTTTACCCCAACATTGTCGTTGACAAGGTAAAACCATTTTAATTTTCAAAACATAACATTTACGTCACCCAAGTGAAAACATTTTTTCAATGGCAGAGTTGAAGTAACAAAATGTTCCTAAATTGAATTAATGTTTTGGAAATACTAGACAAATATTACAAAAACAATAAATTGCAGGGGTGCATGTGCAATGATCAACAATTTGTTGGAAGCATGTCAATAATTGCAACATTACATCAGCTATAAATTAGGCTGTTGTTGTTGTGCCTTTCCCATGCACTATGGAAATTAAACATGGTCCTCTAAATTTTTTTTATGCATTTTAATATTGTATGAAACTTATCATTAAAACTGTTAATCAAATTTTTAGAGCTCCCTCTGTTTCCTCACAGAAAAGCACAAACTTATATATTAATTTTAAATTAAATTAGTGTGAACTAAGCAAAATACCCTAACAATGATAACATTATTTGTATCAATTTGTGGAAAGCTTGAATTAAAAGAAAGGAATCCCAAGTTGCTAACCAACACTTCTTCCTAAATGGAGACCACGTTTGTACATGCAGCTGTTCTTTGAAAATATCAATGTGCCTAATTTTTTGTATAGACTCAAACTTTCTTTCATCACATTCAACATCCTAATTTATTGGTTTTATATTTAAAAAAAAAATAATACTGTTGTATAACAGTTGGAAAAAGAGATTTCAACAAATGTGCAATTTATAAAATAAAATTCTCTTTGAAAGAAAGATCTTGGTGGCTTAATTAGGCCTATCATTTGACTAGAATAGCCAATTTTTGCTATTATAATAATCTGACATTGATGAATTTTTTTCTAAGTTTGGTGGGTGAAAATGACAAAAAAAATATTATTTTATTTGTATGGAATGTTCTCCTTTCTCTGACTGTGCCACCTAGGAATGAAAAATGGGGCCCACACAAGTTTGGTAAACTAGGTCTAATTCTTCTAACCGCTTCTGACCCCCAACTTTGAAACTTAATTTTTTTTTTATTCTCTGTTTCATTCTGTATCTTAGTTTGGAGAGAGAAAAAAAAAAAAAAGCATTTCATGCATGAATTATATATCCATCTACATCTATACAATTAATTAGATTAGATTACACTAACAGCTGGTTCACCTAACGAAATATCGTGCCCCTAACTCCAAACCTATCTATCAGACGCAATCCTCTCTTATCGACACTTGGCAAAAGAACAAAAACATGAAAATTAATTTGGGTAATTAATGTGGAGTGCCCCAAAATACGGGTAAAGATATTGACAGAGCATTTTTAACTTCATGCAGAGCACGAATCATATGAAGTGCTCTTTGACTCTATTGTCTTTGCGCTGCATGAAGACAAAACTACTCTGTCTATGTATTCAGATGCAAATTTCTTTTTGAAGTTTGGCAAAAAGGCACAAAACATGGAACCTAACTATACATATATGATGGAAATGTGGAGTTCAAGCGAAGTATGATCTTATGAAAGATATGAGCAATCAGAGGAAATTTTTATTGAATGAAAATTGAAGCAAGCCTAGCATATAATAAATTTGATTTGATTTGTGCCTTCCGGCTGCTTCACATGAGCTTTAGGTCCTGTTCGGTCAACTCCTGTTGTCGTGGGAAAAATCACTCAGGGCATGTTCGGTTGCCAAGTGGGAATGAGAATGGGTTTGGGTTCAGGTCTAATTTGAATGGCCAAAACACTGTGCGCGTGGAAAAAAAAAAAAATCACTCTGAATGAAATTTTTTTTTTCCATGGGCACAGTGGCAGCCGAATAGGCTCTTAGAGTGGATTTTTTTTCCCACGTGCACAATAAAATTTAGTTCAAAAATTTTCTGATCCTGCGCCCACGCCTATTCCCAAATTGGTGCCGAACAGGCCCTTAATGAGTTCAATTAAATATCTATGTCACTGTTGTGTTACATCTTAGTCAAACCTGTAATCTAGATCCATACCATACAGGAGAATTCCAGCTGTCTACTAATAAATGAGAAGAAATAATATCTGGTCAAACTGGTAATGTGCAATGAATTCAGAAACAAAACAAGGACAAAATTCATAATCATAATAAATGCATGGTGAAATTCAAAGTTGTTAGCTAGAGAAGTATGAATTTTTTCTCTGACCTCTGAAGCTCGAATCGAGTCCATACGGGAACCGGTGAAACCATGAACGGAGACGATCTTGTATTTCGCCTTTTCCTTCGGCACACCCGATTCGCAATACGCAAGATATCTACCATCTCTCAACCGAAGCCTCGGGGCAGTGATCGGGGGCCCACCCTCAGTCCCGCAAAGCTTAGGTGGAGGTGGTTCCACTGCTTTGTAGAACAATTTAGCAACTGCATTGATTAATCCTTCTTCTCTCTTGCTGCTTTCTTTGTCTTTGTCTTTGTCTCCCCAAATTGCGGTGCAAGAGAATGTATCCATTGTTTGGAGAGATGAAGAGAACTTGGGATGCTTTGTTTGGGTTTTCTGAACTTTGTTTTGGTTTGATTTGGTATTTTGATTTGAGAGGCGGGTTATTTGAGACGGGGGATTTTATAGTAGAGAGGAGAATTGGAATTGGTC
Organism: Carex myosuroides; assembly: GCA_028015225.1. Classification (NCBI taxonomy): domain Eukaryota; kingdom Viridiplantae; phylum Streptophyta; class Magnoliopsida; order Poales; family Cyperaceae; genus Carex; species Carex myosuroides. The sequence continues at coordinate 6,359,450 of CM051490.1, forward strand.
TTAATCCTCTAGAATTTTATAACCTAGAATTAATCCAGTGTAGATGCTATTTAAATTAGGGACATAATATAAATGATAAAGAAGGCAGGAATATTAGGAGGAAAAAATTTATGATATGATATTTTCAATATATAAAGAGGATCTAAAGGATAATTTTAAACATTTTAATTGGATCAATTATATAAATGAAATAGGTCATTATATTTGAGGACATAAATACTTCCATAAATTTAATATCTATATCGAAAATTATATTTCATGACCTTGCATCATTTAGATGCAATTGTCAAGAATTGAACATGCGTCTTTCTGAAGTTTCCGAACTTCAATTTTACAAAATAAGAGCTTCAATTTTAAAATCAAACTTGCATTTTTTATCTTCATAATTAAAATATGTTGTTGTGTAAGTCGTCATATGATGTGAATATTGTGGAGGAAGAATTGCAGAGGAGCGGGTCATATTATAAATGGATGTGATTGGTGGATTGGGTGATTGATGGGCCTACTCACCTACTCCATCCCACCAATTCCATGAATTCCAATGGGAGACCTTTTCCCTGTTTCCATCACTTGAAGCAACTTAATCATATTATTTTGATTAGCATGCATGTCTACACTGAGGTTTCATGGACAAAATAATACGAAGAATTCCAACGGAGAGCGCGTTTCAACTTCCAAGTGCTTTTGTCTTTTCATGCGGAAAGTTTCAAAACAAAAACACTCAAACAGGGCAGCAGCATTATAAATAAAGTATTTATTTAATTTAGGTTTTACCACCGACCCACTCAGCCACATCTACAGTGAAACTGACACGAGGCATTTTCCACGCTGGATGTCAGCGATGCCATTTTTTTCTAACGATATGCGAATCCGAAAAAAAAAAAAACTGAGAGAATTTGCAATGTAATTCGATTCTCATGTCACATAAATTATTAAAAAATAAAAGAAATGGGAGGCATGGAGCACGTAAATGAATCTCTCTCTGCAAGGTTTTATACGGACGTTTTAATCGCAGAGGAGAGAGGAGAGGAGAGGAGAGGAGAGGAGAAAGAAAAGAAAAGAAATTGGAATGGATCATTTACATGACAGCCTGACAATTTGTTCTCCAGTCCCGATGTGTACGCCATTATGTTTGTTCCCCACTAATTTAAATATTTTTTCTTATCTGCACATAAACATATAATAATTTATTTATTTTATTCGACGCACCGATTCTAATTCCTAAATCCATCTGTATTATACATTTTAAGTGAAATAAATAAAACGGAATCAGGTACTTCAATTTATTGTATCAAAAAGTAATGAAAGTCAGTTTTCTGTATTGGGGTAACATTTTTTTTTTTAATTAAAGTATGGATACATTTATCCAACTTGTTAGGTGAATTGACAAGCAAGTCCTCATCTTTTACCAGGACTGAGGAGTATCTCTTATGACTTATGAGCAATGAATAAGTTCAACAGAATGTTGAAAAATGCTTCCTCTTTCTCTCTCTAAGTCTGAGGTAGGCAGGTAGCTCATATGGATAATTGTCAAGTGACATCGAGCTGACGATGTCAAGGTTGTCCTAAATGAGACAACTGGGCCTGAGGGAGGAGGTTCCCTCGTGACCAGGCCGTAAGGTTTTGGGCTACAAGCTTTTACCACTAGTCTTACAATATGGGCCGTTCTTGGGCCAGACCATGGACCATTTCTCATGTCTTTTTATCTACGAGCTTATGAACTTGTCTCTGTACTCGACCTTTTTAACCTGATAATACCTTGATATCACCGTTATGGTTTCTGTACCCCTTTCCCGTGCCATGGTACCGGTTGTAGGTACGGGATTTGGCAACTTCAAGTTTTGCACATCATGTAAATAATACTAATTTATTTGGTACAGCGCAAGGCTCCAGATGTGAACCAGCTCGTTTCCATTACTACCAGATAAAAATTGGCACAGCTTAAAAGCACCTAGAGAAATCTAGTGTAGCTATAAACCTAAATTTCAAAATTTTCATACAAGATAACGAAACAATCTGCTTGAATAAGACAATCAATTATTTAGGAGCTGATAATAGAAAATAAACCACTCTATTCTAAGCATTTTAAATATAATGATAAACTGGATGATACCTGCCAATACAAAACCAGCAGCAATAATGCAACTGGCACAAGTTTACATCGGTGCAATTATTAATCTCTGTGTTTCTTTCAAAAGAAAGCAAATAAACAAAAAAAAAATTGGGAACAAAATATTTGCTTCAACATCTATTTTGCTCATATAATGCCAAAAGTTGATTAAAAAAAAGTGTAAAGTCTAATTTTACTAGTCTAAAAGGCTCACCTCCTCTTGGCCTTTTGTCTGGCCTTGACAGTCTTCTCAAGTTTTCCTACTCTATGACTGATAGCAGCCAATGAAGAGGCCTTTGCAGGATGCTGAGGTTGTGATTGCTCAGTTGGTGTGTTGACCGGTACCGATGATTCTACTTGAGCAAGCGGCTTGGATAGACCCAAAAATGAAAAACTTGGTGGAGCCGATGGTTGAGGTGTTATTATAGGAATGTTCAGAAACTTTTTTACAGCAGGCCTCTTTAGTACTGAGAAGATGAAAGTAGTTTACTTTAATTGCAAATTAATACAAAAGTTTAGTGCAGTCTAAATCAAGGTAAAGACAAAGAACTCACCGGTACCGTAAATAAGAGAGAAGAGATTTGAAGTGATCCAATAACAGAAAATTGCCTATGAAGATAAGCAAAAATATTTTCCATTAGTTCTCCATGGGTAAGGTACCTTTTAAAATGTAAAGAAAAAGAGGTGATAGTATTGTTTCTATATACCTTAGGAAAGGAGGCTGTTAAAGGTACTGTTACAAGAGCGAGAATTCTAGAGAAGTTCTTCATGTTTTTTGCCATTGGATTTCCTTCCAAACCTTCTTGCATATTGAACTACAATCAAATAATCAATCACCTACTATTAACTGCCTTCTTTACTCACTAAACACTAAATAAGTGAAGGTACCTTGTGCATAAGAGATGGATAAGTGACTACTAGATTACACTAGTATACCATGAAGTTTATTCCATTAGATATTGTAAACTTTGGCCTATCCACTTATTGAACAGTAAATTAAATTTAGTTTTTTCTGTGTTACTCCTGAAATCTATATTATAGTAATAAATAACCCGTCCTGACCTATCCCCCCCCCCCCAAAAAAAAAAACAGAAAAGAAATGGCTACTGGGGTCATTAATACCAAAGAAGCCATTTTCAACTGGAATAATGTTTTTTCAGATTTGCATCTGATAAATTAGAATAATTTCAAAAAAATAACGGTGAACTTTGTCATTTAGTGTAAAAAACTTGGAACGACCATAGTTTTTTAACAGCAACGTGTAATTTTCGCAACAGGACTACATAGCAACATACATATTATTAAAAAATAAAAAACATGTAAATTTGATAAAAAAACTGACAGAAGGTTAGCATATACCTCAACAGTAGCCAGGAAAGCCAGAGAAGTTAACACAGGAAAAATATACATCGGATCAGGTGTGGTCAAGTCTGTGAACCATAAAATGCCACCTCCCTTTAGTGAGGGCACCTTCTCAACCATGTTTGAAATCTACATTTTTTTACAAAACTTCAGTGGTCATAAACTAAGAAAATGAAATGCATCTATGAAGAACTTTAAATATCTTACTTCCAATTGATACTAACTAAGACATAGTGATACCAGCAAGACCGATTTATGGAGCTGGCAAACACAGTAATCATATTTTTTATACCAGAATCAATACAATGTAATTTCTGTAGCTAGTTAACTTACCGCAAAGAAAAAGCTCATGAAAATTGGGCCTTGAATAAGTATCCCTTTTAATGGGGAGAAAGGAGTAACTCCGTGCCTGAAATCAAATACATAAAACATATGTAATCAGGATGGTTTAAGAGTTTATTGTGCCACTGCTTGCCTCGACCAATAATCAGAGGTTACCATCTTATATTTCGAGATGCCAATCCTTTCCTTTCTATTTTTGGCAGTTCATTATTTTGTCAACTTTTGTGATACTGAAGAGAGTAATCCTGGTTAGTATTGCCTAAAACTATTTGGTACCACTGAAACCATTCTAAAAATTGAAGAGTGCCTACTTGTTGAATAAAACTTTCATTTTCCTTGAGTTCTCCTGCATGATATCCGGATCCATAGACTGCATCATGTAACAAGGGCGTTATAATACACTGATAACAAATTTATGCTCAAGTACAAATGAAAAGAGTAAGTGCTTACATTTTGCATTTCATCTTTTAGTTTCTCAAGCTCAGGTCTCAAATTCTGGATAAAAAAAAAACCAGAATTAAAAGAGGCAAAAACAACATGAGAGAACAAATATTGTGCGAGTTATACTACATCAGGCTATGAGACCACACCGGTACAGTAAATGCTGCACAGGTATCAATTCGACGCAAAGAATCCGTCTAAAAACTTGAAAAGAAAAATTAAACAGAGATAAAATTTGAGGCAAGTCTACCCAAATGGCAAGAGCTAATACCACACAACATATAAGGTAGAAGAATCACCCGCAGCTGTCACTAAAGATACAAAAGAACAAAAATCTACTATCTAGTATTGAAAGATGTCTCTTTAACCGGGTTGCACAACTTAAATAGCTTAATCTATCAATACAAAAGGTAACACAAACTTACACCCAATTTAATAGTGTCCTTCATTTGCTGTATCAGAAGCGGGATAGTAGCTCCTCTGATTAAAATTGTTGTCAGTGCAATAGCCGCCCACCTGAAATTCACAAAGCCACACAACTCTTAATAAAAAAGAAAAAAAATAATGCAAATTGAATAACTCTTAACAAGGGTTTACCAATTAAGCCCAGTGAAAGAGTGGACCCCATCAATCAGGTGCTGCAGGGCCGCCACAGGAAAGAAGCTATCTGCCGCAGCTGCAGCCACCTCACCGGGAAAAGACGCCGGTACAGCTGCTGCAGCGGAAGCAGCACCTTCTGTTGATGCATCTGTTAGCACTTCGGTCACGTCTTTTATGTACTCGATCTCGTTTGATCCACCGGTGGGAGCAGGAGATGACGAATAACAACGGATGGATGACATATGGAGCCCTAGAGGGAGGTATAATCCGAATCCGAATCCTCTAGGTTGAGAGGAAGACGGCGAGGGGTGGAATTGTGAAATGGATCGGTAAGGAGAGGGAGAGGGGGTTTCTGAGGAATCATCACGAGAGAGAACATGGGGGAGAGAGGGGTGGACACGGCGAGGGAAGTGTCGGAATGCGGTGGCGAGCGTGCGCCGAGTGTAGGCCATGGAGGAAGAGAGATAAAGAGAGAGGTGGCGCCGTGGCGGTGAGGAGAAAAATCTGGAAAAAGAAAAGGGGGCTTGGTTTCTGTCGATCAATATCCTCTGAGGTAACAGAATATTTTTTGTTTAGATTCGGAGCATCCAATCAGAATCCGGGCCAATCCGACCACTTTAATATTCGTGTACGGTCCTTAATATGCGTGCGGATTCTGATCGTACGGTTGGAATCTAAAACTGTTACCTAAGGTGATATGAATTCTGGTTTCGGTTCCGTGTAATTAGTCCCACAAGTGATAAGTAGAGAGAGCGGAGTCCGCGCGGGTGTATAAATAATGGGCCTTGGGCTACTGAAGAAGTTGCCTTAAACTAATGAGTAAGGAAAACAACGCGGGAGGTGAGAGCCGACCGCTGAGCGCTGAGTGGTGCTGAATTAACCTAGTTAGTTCAGTTACCGCGCCATTTAATTTTTGGAGGGGTGAAAGGCTGGCCAGGCGCTGACGCTGCTTACTTTGCAGAACTCGCCTGTGCTGGCCTCCCTTTACCCTACCAACCATTTCTCCAATCACAATCTTTTGGGCCCGAATCGTATTGGGCCTATACCAGATCAGTTCTGGCCTTCTGGCAGAGAGAATGCAACGCCCGGAATTTTAAATTTACCAACTGTCGGGGGCTCGCGGCTAATATCAAGGTCCAAAATTAAACCAGGGTAATATATATATTTTTTTTCTTTGAAGAAGTGTGATGATAATTTGTTATATTTTTGGTAAGGCAAATGCAAATCAGTTGTCTGTTCTTCTTAATACCTTTTAGAAATTAGCAACGAAGTTATCAATGATATTCGTATTATACGGAATTATTTTTTTTGACACATTTTTTAATTATTTTTCATACCATATTATTCATAAAATTAATGAACTTTTTATTTATTTTATAAAATTATTAATACTTTGATATTATTTAAATTCTCAATCATATATTCACGTAGTTATTTTTTGTATATATCATCCATCCTCCTTGACGATCGCATAATAATTGTCTTAGAAAGGAAAGAAAAAAAGGAAACCCTCATTAATCTCACTGTAATTAGAGTGGGAAAAATGGTACAGCAGAGCTAGTTTTGTCACGGAATGACACAGTACGCGTGTCGGTTACGTTTGCCGTGATCATTCGCGTGGCGTGATCATTTTTTGAAAGATCTGGTCACGGCATATCACGCGAAATATCTAATCACAGCACGACACGTGATCACGCGAGTCACGTATAATGAAGACCGTTAAATCTTGAACAAATTAACCTAAATTATATATAAAAAAATAAAAGTGACCAAACATCATATTTGGACAAGGCAGAGTTGGTCACGGTACATTTAAACACGACGTGATCATTCGCGTGTTGTGACCACCCCTCAACATTTTGATCACGGCATGTGAAAAATTTACTTGATCACGACACAGCACGGCACAAAATCAAAGTCGTGTTAGTCACAATGCGGCACGGCACGTTTTTTTTCACTCTAACTGTAATGACTAATAAACATTGATGTTGAGAGAAATAATAAGATTTGATTCTGTTTGGGTTAGTGTGAACTTGTAATTAACATATTTGTTTAATGGTAACTAAAACCTATCATACACCTGTCATATAAGATTTGGAGTTGGGACAAAAATATTGATTGTGATTCATTTTTCTTTTTAGATGAAGATTGTGATTCATTAAATAAGGCTGTATTGCCGTACAAAGACAAGGAGCCGTTGAACCAAATCAAACAAAAATCACATGGAAACTTTCCACGCCTTCACACATCCTCCCCGGTACCGTAAAAAGGAATCTTTTAGAATTAGTGGATCTGAACCGTTCTTTTTAATTTTGCACGAATCTCAAAACCCAATAATACTGCCCCTGCGGTAGCCCGAATCTCAAAGCGAATGAGAGTAAATCTCAAACCGTAAAGTGAAGGGAATCTTTTACACATATTGGAGAGGATACTTGTTCCCACGCCTTGGGGCTTTCTTTATTTGTAATGCGCGCTTCACTTGTCTCATCAGTCATCTCTCTCTCTCTCTCCAAGTTTCCATGGCAACAGTTACAGATCCTCTCCTCTCCTTCCTCCAGCGCATTCAATCGGCCGCACTCTGTTCAATGGGCCCCACCGACTTCGACCCCAAGCGCTACGTCGATCTCCCTCTCAAGACCGACCTACCCGCTGCCATCTCCGCATTCAATTCCCTCCCTCGCCAATCACAATCAGGCACCATCCCCATCTCTGATTTCAGTCATTTCCTCAAACAGTTCTTCGACGAGGCTGCTTCCGATTTGGTATACAGCAAACCAGTTGATTTTGAACCCGAGCCTGAGGGATTTTTGGTGAAAGTGGAGAATGAGGTGATGAGGGAATGGGCTTTGGAGGTGCATGCCATCTGGAAGAACTTGTCGAGACGGGTTTCAGACGCTGTTAAGACACATCCCGAAAGACATACATTACTGTACTTACCGGCTACAGTTATTGTTCCAGGGTCACGGTTTCAAGAGGTTTATTACTGGGATTCCTATTGGGTTATCAGGTGAATATCCTTAAAAAGAAAGATACATACAAACAAGGGAAATCTTACACAGTAAATGCAAAACTGAGGAAATTGTTGTTATCAAATTTACCCAAATCAAAGAAGGACGCAAAACAGTGTTATTGGTTCTATACTAATATTAATTGTACCAGTATTAAGATTTAAGAGGTCTTGTTATTGTGCCAGGATAGTGGTTCTGAGAGGTTGATTTCCAGGATTTCTATTGGTTGTATCAATAGAAAAATGTTTTAACCAAAAAAACAAGGAATTGTGAGTATAGCACAAATACATGTTGCTATTACTGAAATTTATCTATTAAGAATTAAGGGCACTCAAGTACTCAACTGATTAGTTTCTACCTATTCTGATAAAAAAAATAAAAAAATGATTTCGCAACTCCCAAGTGATCTCAAAACAAAAAAGAAAAGGTATGTGATAAAAAGCACTATGTACTGTAGTATGTACAGTAGTTGGTTCTGCTCTAATAATGTAATACTAACTTTTAAATCTACTACTATATTGTAGGGGCTTGTTGGCAAGCAAAATGTATGAAACAGCAAAGGGAATAGTATTAAACCTTGTATCTTTAATTGAAACCTATGGGCACGTACTGAATGGTGCGAGAACCTACTATATTAACAGGAGGTGATTGTCATTTAAACATGCAAGACATTGATGCCATTTCAAATATGTATTCGTATTGGCAAAACTAACTAATCGCTTTCATGTAGCCAACCTCCTCTACTAAGTTCTATGGTTATGAAAATATATATGAGAACTGGAGATGTAGAGCTTGTTAAAAGGGTACTTCCTGCCCTGCTGAAAGAGCACAGCTTTTGGATCTCAGGTTCTTTATTACTTTCTTTTCTAATTTTGTTATCTAGCTTTATAATGACATGTCATTATATCTGAAGATATTGTGTAGATATTCATCAAGTGACAATTCAAGACCAAGGAGGCTGCAAGCATTGTTTGAGCCGGTACCAAGCCAGGTGGTACCAACCTCGGCCAGAAGGTGCAACCAAAGTAAATATCTCATCCCCTAAAAGAAAAAAGAAGCAGAATTTCATGGATAACATTGCAAACTTCAATATATTTATCCTTCAGAAAAAAGAAAATATCATGATTACCCTTGCCAAACTCACAAGCTCTTACATTTAATTTACCCAATTTGAATGCTTTTTACTTGTGCTAGCCTACTCTGTCATCCTATGGATGGACAAATTTGAGAGCCCCTGAGTTTTGGATGGCTAAATTACTATATATGATATTTTCATTTTTTGGGAATGGTAACTATGTAATTTTGGAATCACAGAGGGGTATATATAAAATTCTGCAGAGGAAGAAAATAACGAAACAAATTCTATATTGCAGCACAATACCGCGTATTGATGTGTTGGACTAATGTCATTATCAACGTAACTCCTGTTATCTACTGAGTACATACCAGCACCTGACCTGACTTTACCAGTACTGAGATACAAATTGTTGCATAGGTTGAATTGCCATGTTTTCCTGACAAAATAAGTCTGACACTGAATGGATTTAGCAATACTGGATCTGATCAGTAGTTCCTAAAGTACACAATTTTTATATTGCATTATTTTGTACTAGGATGAGAAGTTGAGTCTCAAGTTTTCAACCCCTTCTGAGAAGGATGCTTTTTACCATGAGATTGCATCAGCAGCTGAATCTGGTTGGGATTTTAGTTCTCGCTGGATGAGGTTCTAAACTTTTTATCAAAATATGGAAGTTTGCATTAGAGTCGTAGTTGCCTTATTCCTTTTAAATTACTTACAAGTACCGCTCTTTTTATTTTAAAACAATGTGAAAGAAGAAGCCTCCTACGATAGTTGCAAATAATACAAAGGTATTATTCTAAAATGGCAAAAAAAATGTTTCCTTTTGTTCTACCCTAGATAAACTACCTTTGGGTGTGGTTTTAATTTATGTTCTTCTTAATTTGTTTCATAATAATAGTATAAAACTTATATTATATAGGAATTCATCTGATCTGACAACAACGGTGATTACGTCAATCATTCCTGTTGATCTAAACACATTCATATTAAAGGTAAATTTTGATATTTGATTGATACCTGATCTTACTCGACCCGATAATTCTGAATAGTCAATTGAATCGAACCCGACATCGAGATGACCCAAATTCGTGTCAATCCGAAGCCAGACAAACCATAATTCAACCCTACCTGAACCAAACAAATTGAATTCGAAAATAATCCGAAATTGGATGATCCGAAACCCAACTCAATGCCAAATGACCTGCCCAACCGGATCCACCAGATTGCTACCTTTAGGTATTCTGTAGGTGGAAAACCTTAATCAAACTTGAGCCTGCCTGACTTGGCCCATGCCTAAATCCGACTAGACCTGAGACGACTTGAAACTCTTGTTTCTCCAAATTTGGATCAGGACGACCCAACTAGGCCCAAACATGATGAACCTGAAACCCGGAAATGATACAAAGCCAGTTGGCCCTAACTTCAACCTGAGCATGACCAGATCCCGACCCACCGAACCCAAAATCCTAACTTGACCCTGCTCGATTGCCACTTGTAGCAACTGGTGTCAGTCCAATTGTGCATAATTATGCTCCATAGATTTTCTACTGGCACCATCTATGCATAAACATCAATCATGAACAATAGTACTAAAACAGTGATCCGTGTTCTTTATGTACTGCAGTTGGAGCAAGACATATCCACATTTGCAAAAATCATTGGAGATAATTCAACGTCACAGAAATTCATTGAGGTTTCTAAATCTAGAATAGCGGCAATCAGATCCCTTTTATGGAACCCTAATTTGGGCCAGTGGGTCGATTATTGGCTTGACGAGCATGATGCCCATCAGGTGCTTGTTTAATGTTTGCTTATCTTTCTATATCCTCTAATAGTCCCAAGGTTTGCATTTTCTTATATTGGTACAATACCAGACAGACATTTATTACTAGTTCCTAGACAGGGGCGGACTCAGGAATTTGATCAGGGGTAGACAAAATATCTAGGTAACTTGCTGTGCCCATAAGATACTGGTACAGTCTGGCCGTGATATTAAGCCTTGATAACACATGTAATGCAAATCAACTTTTTTTTTTAACACTTTGTTTTTGATATTTTACTATCTGATTCTGCTAGGGTGTTTATAACTGGAATCCTGCCTCTCAAAATTGTAAAATTTTTGCATCAAATTTCGTGCCTCTGTGGCTTCTGGCACATTATCCAGGTTTGTCCTCTGATCATATTATATTTCATAGACAACCAAATGTCACAAAATCTTTTAGCACCATCAACTGAACCATTCTTGTTGTATACGATATATTGCTCATGTTGAAATGTTATAAAATTTTCTGAATTCTTACTAAATCATGCTTTTGTATACTCAGATCAACTTACGGAGGAGTACAATGAAGAGTTGATTATGAACAGTCTAAAGAAATCAGGGTTGATTCGTGAATACGGGATTGCTACTTCCCTGTCAAATTCTGGGCAACAATGGTTGGTTATTCCTTTATTATGAAAAGAATAAAAATACTACAAACTGATAATAGTAATACTAACATCTTTCCTCCAGGGATTTCCCGAATGGATGGGCCCCATTACAGCACATGATAATTGAAGGGCTGGCCAGTGCCCATTCGAAAGAAGCAAGACAATTGGCAGAGAGTATTACCATAAATTGGATTAAAACAAACTTTGCTGCTTATAAGAAGACAGGTGCAATCCATGAGAAGTACAATGTAGAGTCGTGTGGAGAATATGGGGGCGGCGGTTTATATAAGCCCCAGGTAAGTGTAATAATTAATCCTGATTTGCTTGTGCTGCAGCTGTACCAGTTGGGGTCTTGATATGTCAGGGTTTGGGTTAGGTTGACATTTGTTTATTAAAAATAACAGGCCTGTTCCGACCCAATGTATAGGCAGATCAACAAAAAACTGATGCAGTGTTACTTTAGTGTTTGGCCGAGTTTGAGGAAACCAACGCAGAATTTGTTCTCTCTTTTTCTGACATATACATATATTGGATTTTTTTTTTATGAACATTTGTAACTATTATTGGGCTTAATTGGGAGGTCGACCTTATATATTAATAAACAACTGAACAAGTCCAAATGGGTCCCAAGTATCAGTGTGTGCCTGTTGGTACATAGTTCATTCAAAAAAGTTTATTGTGTAATTTTCATTGCTTAGTCCCTCACTGTTAAAAAAATATTTTTGGTGCAGACTGGTTTCGGTTGGTCGAATGGTGTGATCTTGGCATTATTGGAAGAGTTTGGATGGCCTCATGATAGAGATGTTACCACCAGCTAAACTAAATTGCAATGTAAATTTCAATCAAATATATGTACCCTGTTATTTATACACATACAATGGATAATCCGTCTAAGGAAAGAATAAGATTAATTTCTCTGGTCTTCTCTATCTCTAATTCTCTATGTATAGAATTATAGAAGCAAGTACACGTAGTTTATATGTTTCCCAACCAAAAAAACAATCACTGGTTAGAAAAAGTTGTAGATCATGAAACAAGTCATGTTCAATCCGCGATTCGTCCCTTTTACAGCCATGTGTAGTGCAGTCTCAGTCTGACCGACCCTTCTTATCAGTTCGTCGAGCTATGTGGCCTTTGATGTCATATCAAAGAGGTCCGACTTGTGCTCAACTAGGATAGTAGTAGCTAGATTGAGTGTCATGACTCATGAGCGGGGTTACCTGATGGACAGATATCCTCCCAGGTACCTGGCAAATTGCAATGGCCGGCCCAGATTAATTCTATCTGGGCCAAACTCAATCCGGTGCCTATTGAGACGGTAGGGATCTGTTTTGAGATTCGTACCATGTTAAATGGGCTGTCCGATCGTAATTTGCTTGAATCAGGTAACCTGAGGTGATGTGAATTCGTTACCTGATATCGGAGGAGGAGCAGAAATTTAGTTAAAATAGCTTATTGGATTTAAATTTATTAACTAATTAGATACTAGATAAAATACAATCAACATAATAAAAAATAATAAAAATAATATACTCTTACATAATAAAAATTAACAAAATAATATTATTTTACATATTAAAAAACAACAAAAGTAGTCCGGACCCGTAAATTTCAATAACATTTCTATAAAAACAACAAAGTTTCTTATTAACAGTGCTTTTGAACTGGTCTGGCGGACTTTCCAATTTCAGAGAGAAATAAAATAATTTTCAAACAGGAACAAAATGGTACCGGATCCGTATTTTTATACTGAATTTCAAAATTCAGGAGGTCCTCTGGCTCAAGTGGGTCCGCCCCTGCTTTGACGGGCTGAATGTTATGCTCACGTAGATATGGGCCTGACCTAACTTGAATTCGGAAATATGGGCCTGTTTGAGTTGAATTTTCGGTGTATATAATTTGATTGCAAAACTTCGCAGGAAAATAATTTTGGTCTGCTGCTGTTCTCGCTGGTTTTTCATTCCCCTCTCTCTCTGTCTTCTCTCCTCCCTAAACCCTTCTCTCTCCGCCTTCGCTCTCTCCTCCGCTCCTTACCAAGGCCTCTTCCGCCTACTACGCGCTCCCTCCGCCTCTCCTCTTCTTTGAGCTGCTCTCTATTTGCTCTCTCTTGTTTGGTTTAAGCTGATCCTTCAAATCTGAAAAGCGACATAGAAATAGAGAAAGAGGGAAAACAACACTAGGATGAGAATCGAAGAGATTCAATCCACCACAAAGAAGCAACGAATTGCGACTCACACCCATATCAAAGGCCTCGGCCTTGATGTAATTCCTTCTTTCTCTTCTCTTCTCCTCTGATTCTGAACTACAGAACTAGGGTTTATAGAAATTTCAAAGTGTTTATATACCCTTTACCCTTACAGGTCAATGGGACCGCGATTCCTATGGCAGCAGGGTTTGTGGGACAGGTGGCGGCACGAGAGGCGTCAGGACTGGTTGTGGATATGATAAGGCAGAAGAAAATGGCGGGACGAGCTCTGCTTCTTGCGGGACCGCCTAGTACTGGAAAAACGGCACTTGCACTTGGTATCTCTCAAGAGCTCGGAAGCAAGGTCCCCTTCTGCCCAATGGTTGGATCGGAGGTATACTCAACTGAGGTTAAGAAAACCGAGGTTCTCATGGAAAATTTCAGGAGAGCTATTGGATTACGTATTAAGGAAAATAAAGAGGTCTACGAAGGAGAGGTAATGCAATACATCTCTTTTTACTTTTTCATGTTAGGGTTTAGGGTTTACGAAGGAAATTATTGACTTTCATTTGTACTAGGTTATAATAAAAAAATTAACAATAATTTTTTGTATATTAGGTGACGGAGTTTTCTCCGGAAGAAGCAGAGAGTACAACAGGTGGCTATGGAAAGAGCATTAGCCATGTTATTATCGGTTTGAAGACTGTTAAAGGGACTAAGCAATTGAAACTGGATCCTACTATTTATGATGCCTTAATCAAAGAAAAGGTGATTATTTTATGATCCTACTACATTGACCAACTACTGTTTCTTTTTCTTTTTTTTGAGGGGAAACGCCCTTATGCTTACCAACTACTGTTTCTATTATTTGTGAAAAAGCACCCTATTGTTTTGGAAAAATAAATGGGTAGTTACTGGGGTTGAAGTGTAACAGAAGCCACAGAGAGCAGTAAGGTAGACTGAGTTCATACAAAAGGTTTTTCATCTAATATGCGGGCCGCCTGGTATTCTTTCAGTTTTCTTTCTGTAAAAGAAACTGTAAAAATTTGTTGAAGTGATTCAGTCAATTATAGTTGAAATTGAATATTATCAGTCTTAGGTGATGTGTTATGAATAGATCCTTTAATCATAAATGTTTTATTGATTAATATTTAGAAAACTTTGTTATTTTATATTAAGTATCACATCTTGTAGTTTATTTCGTTTTCAAAGTATAATAGTGGTTTGTGTTGAAGAAAAACCTAACTGTGAGGACCCTTTTCTGAATATCCTCTACTATGTAGGCTTTTGCGATCTATCTAGAATATGTATTTTATATTTCTTATGTAAACATATGTATGTCTAGGTTGCTGTAGGTGATGTGATTTATATTGAAGCAAATAGTGGTGCAGTAAAAAGAGTTGGCAGATGTGATGCATTTGCAACTGAGTTTGATCTCGAAGCAGAGGAGTATGTACCAATTCCCAAAGGAGAGGTGCATAAGAAAAAGGAGGTTGTTCAGGTATAAATATTTCTGCGAAAATGGAGAATAAAATAACAAAAACTTAATTTTATAACGAGTTAAACATTTTTTTCTCTCTCCTGAAAAGGACGTAACACTGCATGATCTAGATGCGGCAAATGCACGGCCACAAGGAGGCCAGGATATTTTATCGCTAATGGGTCAAATGATGAAACCAAGAAAAACTGAAATCACAGAGAAACTACGCCAGGAGATTAACAAGGTTCGATTTATTTTAAATTCAATTTTAGATTCTTAATATCACTTTTAAGATGACACTGTTATAACTATAACTGTAGTATAAATTAATTATTTTAGGTGGTGAATAGATACATTGATGAAGGAGTTGCTGAGCTTGTCCCGGGTGTGCTGTTTATTGATGAGGTTCATATGCTGGATATTGAATGTTTCTCGTATCTTAATCGTGCTTTGGAAAGCTCATTATCCCCAATAGTGATTTTTGCTACCAATCGAGGAATTTGCAATGTTAGGTAATACAATTATATATATATTGAGTAGGGTTTAAATGCCCCAGTACTTTCTTTCATGCCTCAGAATGTTTAACTGTCATTTGTCTTTTCAGAGGAACTGACATGACAAGCCCACATGGCATACCAGTTGACTTGCTAGACCGGTTAGTAATAATACGAACGGAAACATATGGCCCAACTGAAATGATTCAGGTTAATATCTTCAAACTTAAAAGTACTATTTTGTAAAATCAAATGTATCTTTTATTTTTATTTAAAATAATCAAATTTTGCGGGCAGATACTTGCAATTAGAGCACAAGTGGAAGAGCTTGAGATTGACGAAGAAAGCCTTGCTTATCTGGGAGAAATTGGACAGCGTGCCTCTTTACGGTTCTAAAATAATTTATTTATCTTACTGTTTTAATATACAATTGTATCTATATATGATTTTACAGTAACCTATTTAATTCTGATTGTTTACAGACATTCCATTCAGCTGCTATCACCGGCTAGCATTGTAGCAAAGACTAATGGAAGAGACAAAATATGCAAGGTATATATGTACTCTATTGATATTAATTTATCCAGCATAGTTCCATTTCCGAATGATTATTCATGCACTTTTTTAATTGTTTGTAATGAATAGGCTGATATAGAGGAAGTCAGTTCTCTCTATCTGGATGCAAAAACTTCTGCAAAACTACTACAGGAGCAGCAAGAGAGATATATTACCTAAATTGCCCTTGACCTGTTTGAGAGAAAACATGGTATTTTACTTATTTTACAATTTTTGTGGGCATGTAGGAACCTGTTGTTTCCAAGTATTTAGGTAATTTTTGACATGTAGGAGCAGCAAGATATTTTGTTTAAGTTGTTTGATACTAATTTATTTTCCTATTTCAATGATCTGCTGGTCTGATTTCCACAATTTTGGAGCTTATTTAATTATATTCAGTGTTGCTGGTATTTCAGAAAGAAAATGTAGTACTTCAAATAAAAAAAATTAACAGAATATAGTACTTAAAGATTGACACTTACAATGCTTAGTTGATGTTTAGCAGTACAAAAGAGCGTAATTTGCTTTCTTAAGTTTTATGGAACATATAATGTTAGCATATAAACCATATTTATAGGGTTCACTTGAAATTCAAGATGTGTTACAAAGGTTACCATATAATATGTAATAAATTGAAATTTTGCAATTTCCCAAGTTATACTTGTCCCTGATAAAAAAAAATGAGGTAATTTAATTATCGAAAGTGCATTAAAATCCACTATTAGATTAAAAAAATTATCATATTGTACTTGAAGAACACCAGCAAATTTTTTATCATATTGCAATTTCCTAGTTTTGTTTGTAAGTTTGTTTTTTTGGAAGAAACAAGCTCTTGAATTTGCGAGCATATAAATAAAAAGAACAACAACAGGTTGGTGTTCCTAAATACATGTTATATCTTGACGAATTATTATGCTCCTAACAAATATTTTATGAGATAATACTTGTACCTCGTACCAGTATTAACACATGAGAAAATGTTTCATCTCACTGCATGCATTTCAAGTCAAGCTAAGCATTTCCAGTTTCTCACACCATTGGAATCTCAAAACCACCTACTATACAATACATAGAGATATATATCTTGTTATTAATTACTAAATATTGTGCAACACAAGCACAAGGCAGTTACAGTACGTAGTAGTAAATTAAATACAACCTAGTAGTAAAATTAATTTAATTACATCTCCATGTCAACTAGGACATCATCCTCATCCTCGTCAAAAGCCGTGTTACGTAAGAAGCCGTCTCCTCCCAAATTGCTGCCATCAAAAAAATATATTCTCATAAAAGCATCTAACTGTTAGGTTAGAACAATGAAAAACTGATTGGTTTGGTTTTAATTATTGACAATTGTTCTTATTTCTAAGTAGAAAATTTTTATTTCCTAAATTGAACATTATAATCAAAATTAAGTTGCTTGTGCCACACTGAACCTTTACCTAGCTTTGGTTGAGGTTTTGTTTGCTATAACCAAAATAAAAGTATTATGTTCAAATATATCATGTTCCGGTGTTATTCCCATAAAAGATTCATACAAGAAACATAATTTTGCAACAAAAAAAGGGATGTACCATGCTTACCAAGATTATCATATATTTGTGGTTGCTCGGGATATAAAATTTGTACAAAAGGAAGACTTACGCAAAGAGTGAGGCCATGGTAATATGCATATTACTGATTGACCCGTGCTATGAATCCATATATTTATTTTCAAAGTTCAAACAGTCCATCCAAACCGTTAAATAAGATTTTCATATGAAAGAAAATGTACTTAGAATTTTTTACTATTTTTTCCAGATAGGTAGAAAATCACTGTTTGGATATTCCAAAATTTTCGAATCAAGTGATTTTCTACCTGCCTAAAAAATGTACAAAAATTTAAACAAGTGTAAAATTTGATCTACAAGTACATTTTCATATGAAGATCATGTTTAATGGTTCAGATTGACTGTTTGGACTTTAAAAATGAAGTTATTACCATAGCCTCACTCTTATTCAAATATTGTTTCTAACATTTTGCATACCTGTTACAAAAGCAACGAAAGCTAACAACACGCTTGAGCTTCCTGTTGTAAAAAAAGTAGTTGAAGGACCATCTGTATAAAAATAAAACTGGTTTCATTGCACTATCAGATCATACAAATTGCTAATAACAGAGTGATACTTCCAAACTGTGAACAAAGAAGCAAGGAAATGACATTACATAGCTCCTTTCTCTAAGAAGGGGTCGCTGTCAGAGTCAGGGTCATAGCTGTAAATTTCGCATTCCTTGATTTTAATCACCTACAACAAAAACAAAGCGAATAATAATACATGAAAGTGAACACAAGAGTCTAAACTAGGGTTCCAATCTGAGTTAATATCATAAATAAATTGTGCACCTCATCAATAGCCTTAGTCATGCTTTCGATCAACGAGCTGTCCCCATGGACCCCATTACTTGCTACCCATTCCTAAATAAAAGCAACGAGTAGTTATAATTTTAATGCCATGCGTGTAATTGCCACAATAATATATTACAAAAGGTCTACTTTCTAAGCAACTTTTTTTCTGTCTTCTTGCACACACTTTGTAGAATACACACAAACTACTTTTAAAATGTGTAAAATTGAACTCTTCAAAGAATAAAGTTTGAAAAAAAAAATGAAACTTGGTTTCTTTTCCTTTCTCTTTTGTGAGAGCATGATTTCCATACAAAAATTTCGCAAAGCAAAATCATCATTTTTTTTAAAAAGAGCTCCATTCCTCATGCTTTCAAAAATCATAAATTATGAGTTTATCAAGACTAAAAGACTGTACCAGTTTGATACTCCATATAGAAAAACAGCAACAGAAATTACCCTCGGCTTTTGAGATATAAACAGAAAGTCCTTTTTGGATTTGAAAAAGAGTGAGGCTATGGTACTATGCACATCACAGATTGATCTATACTACGGATCAACATTTTTGTTTCCATAGTCCAAATAGTCGATCTGAACCGTTCAACATGATTTTCATATGAAAATGTACTTGCAGGCTAAATTTTACATTTTTTAGAATTTTTTTACTATTTTTTTAAAATAGGTACAAAATCAATACTTTTGAATTGTCTAGAATCTTTGGATCAAGTGATTTTCTACCTACTCAATAAATAATAAATAGTAAAAAAATTCTAAAAATGCAAAATTTGATCTACAAGTACATT
Source organism: Carex myosuroides (assembly GCA_028015225.1). Lineage (NCBI taxonomy): Eukaryota > Viridiplantae > Streptophyta > Magnoliopsida > Poales > Cyperaceae > Carex > Carex myosuroides. The sequence goes on from CM051490.1 coordinate 6,378,725, forward strand.
TTCATGTCAAGATCATGTTGAATGGTTCAGATCAACTATTTAGACTTTAAAAATAGAGATATTGATCTATAGTACCAACCAATATGCGCTATGCGTAGTACCATAGCCTCACTCTTTGAAAAATACATTTACAATGCTAGTAAATGCTAATATAGAAACAAAGACTATACCCTAGAGGCATCTGACAAGTAGGTGTCAATAGTTTGCTTGAAGCCATCCCACTCCTCTTCCTTGAAAAACAGGTGAGCTCTCACAGCACTGTTTTGGTCCATATAACACCAAGTTTTCACAATGCAATAAATGTTAAACATCTATTATATCTGTACCAAAAAATAAAACAACTCCACCAAAACCATCAAGAAATGCATGAAAGAAAAAAATAAGACATGCAAGGGAAATGGAGAGAATTGAACTCTCAGGCTCAAAGAAAGAGCGACGGTATAAAGTACCATCTGTCAAACCACTTGACAACACTCCCAAAAAATTAAAATAAAAAGTAACTAATTGGGTCAGGAAGTAATAAAAAAGCGGGTTGACACGTCGCCTATTAAGCTGAGCATGTCATTACCCATTTATCCTTCCTTCCCTTATATTTCCCATAATACAAAAATGACAGACTTAAGTACCTCTTCGCAAGAAATGAAACAAAGGTACCTGAAGTCATAGTCGGGATACAGGTGGCCAAGAGTTAGCACGAGATAAATCAGTGTCTTTCGGCTGACATTTAACATGAATAGAATAAGTAGTAAGTTCATTTGGAATAATAATAATAATAACAAAGATGATACTAATATGCATCATAATACATGTTTGACAATATACGTTACATCACAGTACCTTGTTCTACATGCTAAGTGATCCACTGGGGAAGCCGGGTCAGCGTCAGAAGACTTGCCGAGGTAATCAAGGATCTGCAATAAATTGTTGATTTCTCTTATTACTCCATAGATCACACAATTTAGGAAGTAGAAAATCCATTTGACCACAAATTGCATCATCAGTTTTTTTTTTTTCTAGAACAAAAACATAATTGAAAAGAATCTTCTACTTAGATTCCTTTACATAGTAACACTAAACCCGTAAAGGGGGGGGGAGTACCTCATGCTCCAAACTCATGGAAAGCTTTCGATCGGTGCCAGATTGCTTGCCTGCATTCATTTTCAATTAAATGTCAAATTTGATACTACACAGTTTGGATGTAATCTAATATAAATACATACATGTTATGCATCTGAATAAATGATCGTTTGGTGCACTAGCAAATGGCACTAAAGTTGCATAAATATATTAATAAACTTGTACATAATTATCCTTTATTCAAAATTGTGAGTGATGCAACTATAAAGATAAATCATATAAGATGACAAACAACACTTACATGAGAAGGCATCCAGACTGCCCTTGATCGTACAATCGCCAAGATTCAAGTGGTCGAGAAACAAATTTATGCTGATATGATGACATAATTAATTAATTAATTAATTAGGTCAGTTAATAGTTAAATACTTTTGCATAGATCTGATTAGGATTTGGTTACCTGTCTAAAGGGGTGTATTCTAAAAACTTCATTTTTCTTGTAGACCTCCTTTTGCATAGAACTTGATGAGTTTAGCTACTAGAAGCTCTCAGAAATTGTCGATCTGGCAACAAGTAAGACAAAGAAAGAGTTAAAGGATTGTGAATCGGAGCAAAAGGGAGGAAGCACCACCGGCTGCGAGAGAATAGAATGGATTGGATTGGATTGTTGAGATTTAAAATTTGAAGGATTTAGAGGAAGAAAGAGGAGACGATAGAGAGAAGATAGAGCACCTGGTTTCGATTTGCGATTTGCTAGTGACCAAAGGAAGGAAGAAAGGGGAGAATATTTCTGTTTAGATCCGCATCGTCCCATCAAAATCCGCACGAATATTAAAGGACCCCATGCATTTCATCTCCGGCCGGATTGAGTCAGATTCTGATCGAACCGTCCAGTGCCCGCCATGCATCTCAGCCGTCTAATTTTAAACGAAGCCAATCCGATCTCTGCCTATAACACATGGGACTCTTTAATATTAGTGCGGATTTAGTTCGCATAGATCTTAAAGCATATCGGACAGTTCAGATGCATTAACTTAAAAGATGTTTTTTTGAGGTAATGCAGAGGATACGAATTCCCGCCGATCTCTCTCTTTCTTTATCTCAAACTACCAGTTCACGCATTTGAGCCCAATCTTGCAGCGCACAGCCCAGTAAGTCAGTAACCCAGTTTCTTTTATTGATATCGTCGCTCAACCCAGGCACAGCCCACATCGCGCAGGACCGAAAAAGAAAAAATTCACAGAAGAGCGACTTCTGACTTCTCTCTCGTTCTCTGGCTTAGTGGCTCGCTCTTTCTCTCGCGCCTCACTCGTCTGATCGTCTCACTCCGACCTTTCGATCCGCCTACTTCGCCTCGGCCTGAGCGCGCCACCAGTCGCACCTCCTCCCGTCTCGCTGCCTCTCCCTCACTCAACTGTTCTCTCTTCCTTCTCAAAGCCGGATCGCTTATCTCAGGTCTCTCTCGACGTTACATGCTTCTTGATCTGTAGTTCAACTTAATTCTGCCATGAATTGTTACTTTGTATTTTTAACCTAGGTTTCAAGCATTATAGTGAATAAACTGTTCCAGCTTTCTTTTTCTACTTTTGGTGCGCACAGGTAGCACAGAAAGGAAAGAACCAATGGCCGCGTCTTCTCAAGCATTCTCTGGAAATCTCAAGGTAAATGATCGAATATTTCACTGCTCATTTCACAAAAAAGGAATCACTATTTGGGAGGAATTGTACAAGTTTGGAATTTCAGGTTTAGGGTTTATGCATTTTACAGTCTAACAATTTACTACTCCGTGTTTCTAGCTCGAAATTATAAAATTGTAGCTTAAATTTATGCTTTTTTTTCTTATATTTTGTCTTGTTATAAAATTGCAGAAAGCAATGGCTGGGTTGAGAAGAATTAACTTGGAGGGCTTGCGTTGGCGTGTATTTGATGCAAAGGGGCAGGTTCGTAATTTCCCTCTCTGTGAATTAAATTTTATATTACAACCTCAGCACCATGCTGTCATTGTTGTACCAGTTCAACCAAGTTTTTTTGTTTTCAATTATTGATTGGTTCAACCTGTGTTGTTTCATTTATACATGTAGTGTTTCTTGTATCTTAGGTGTGTTAGAGGCCAACTAAATTGTGTCAGAAGAATCCACGTAGAAAAATATTGAAGTTGTTTTAAAAGTTAATTGTGTAGAAAGAAGTGTCATGTGTTACGAAGAAGTGAGTGATTATTGTAAAATATCACGCATGAGTGATTATCGTAAGAAACACAAATTGCTTTGCAAGTCCTACAAAATACAACTTCATAAATATAAAAAAATGTTATTTGCTGGCATTCCTTGCTGAGGGAACATTTTGGAAGGAGGGTATTTTGGTCAACATTAAAGAAACGTAGAGAATCAAGGGGCATTTTCATGATATTTGTCAGTTTAGCAATGTTATACCAACTAAAGTTGCGTATCATGAAATTTTTTGGTTGTGTTCTAGGTACTTGGTAGGTTGGCATCTCATATCGCTACAGTTCTTCAAGGCAAAGATAAACCGACATATGCGCCAAATAGGGAAGATGGTGACATGTGTATTGTACTCAATGCAAAGGATATAAGTGTCACTGGCCGGAAATTGACTCACAAATTTTACCGCTGGCACACTGGGCAAGTTAACTAATTTTTCTTTTTTGTTGTGCATCATTGCAAACTCAAAATTTTGTTAAAAAGACAGATAAAGCTTCAAATTAGCTGAAATTATTTAATGCCAAATTTACGTATTAGAAAAATAGGAGGGTTCAAATGCCTCCATTTTATGCACCTCCATCATGCCTCTACTTTTTAATTTTCTAATAACAAAAATTCTAAAATTTATATGTCAAAATAAAATTGTTAGAGTGGATCTACATTATTTTCTCTACACGCACACAAAAGTTGTCATTTTTGGGATTTTATTTTATATGAATCAACAAGTTAAAAAATCATTGTCCAGAAATTGTTCACAACAGTTTATTTTTGCAAGCTCTTGATACCAATCAAAAAGTTAAAATGTCGTAATCTTTTACACGTGCATAGAGAAAATAAGATAGATCATATCTAACGGTTTTATTTTAACATTTTAAGTTTTAAATTTTAAGTTATTGAAGTTTTAAAAATGGAGGCATGATGGGGGCACATAAAATGTAAGCATTAGAACCCTCTCCTTAGAAAAATAGGGACAATTATTAGTTAAAGGCTGTATCCAGTATTTAACCTACCTATCAGTCAGGTTGACCTGATCGTACTTGATGCCTACTAGGTAGGGTTAGATAAAACGATTGGGGTTGTGTCAGGTCAAGTCGAAGTTTCTCAACTGTATTCTTAAACAGAGAACAGAGACCAAATTGACCCGATCTGACCATTGCCAACCATATTTGGACTGATATATAATATAATATAAACTGTGGTTTAATTTGATTTGATTTGAGTGTGTAACTGTTTTCGTGCTATAGTTATATTGGCCACCTTAAAGAAAGAAGTCTCAAAGACCAGATGGAAAAAGACCCAACTGAAGTCATACGTAAAGCAGTGCTTCGCATGCTTCCTCGCAATAAATTGCGTGATGTGCGTAAATCTTTATTGACAAGTGCATGTATTTTATTATAATAGACCTCTTTATCATAGCACGGATTGGTCCGTACTATGGAATCAATATCTTTGTTTTCAAAGTTCAAATCTCCATATGAAAATGTATCTGCAGACTAAATTTTACATTTTTTAGAATTTTTGTTACTATTTTTTTAGACAGGTAGAAAACCACTACTTTTGAATGGTCTTGAATTTGTAGATCAAGTGATTTTCTACCTATCTACAGAAACAGTAAAAAAAATTGTAAAAAGTGACTGTTTTGACTAATTTGATCTACAAGTACATTTTCATATATAGATCATGTTAAACGGTTCAGATTGACTGTTTTGACTTTGAAAATGAAAATATTGATCCATAGCACGGACCAATACGCTCTATGCATAGTACCATAGCCTCGCTCTTTTATCATTTATGGTTTTTTTGTTCTCTACCAATGTGTACTTTAAATTTATTATTTTTTCTTTCATTTCAATCCATGATAGAGACAGAAAGCTATGGATATTTCCCCCCTCTAAAATTCATAATATCATATTTACCACTCTAAATTTCGAAATTCACAAATTTACCCAATTTATTGTCTTTTCTATTAAAATTTATTTTAAGTACCCGTTTTAGAGGGGCAAGAAATATGTATTTTCGAGATTTTGAGGGGTATACATGAAAATCCCCCTATTTTATATATTAAACCTATACATTTATGGTTCTTTCATTTCAATTCCAGGATAGAGATAGAAAACTAAGGATATTTGCTGCGAATGATCATCCCTTCAATGACCGGCCGCTCGAGACATTTGTGATGCCCCCGAGAAATGTAAGGGAGATGCGGCCCCGTGCTAGGCGGGCCCTCGTCAGATCCCAAAAAAAGCTTGAGCAGGCAAGTACCATGATCAATACCAAAAGGAAGAAAGAAGATGCCAATGCAAGTTGCGATCAAGTTAAAAACACCGAGGTGATGGCCTAAAAATATTTATGCTCTTTCGTTTTGAATTGGATTCATGAAATAATTTTTTAAGTATTATGAATTGGTTGTTCGATACACCTCTTTTTATGGTGTATGGTTTTTTTTTTTTTTTTTCTCCCTGAACAATATATGTTGAACTTTAATACATGAGAATTTTTTTTTGGAAGATTTTGGTTTCCTTTGATCTGGCCTATGTTGGCTATCATGAAATAATATATGTTTTTGATTTGTTTTGAATTGAATTCTTGATGCCTTTTGTGGTATCATGAAATAATGTTTTTAAGTGTTATGAATTGGTCACAAGAGGAAAACATAATTTTCATTATCTTTTTCACTTGGTCAATAAAGAATAACCAGATTCTGCAAAAGAATAATATTCATAGTAATACTAATGTAATACTCGTAGTACTTGTAATCAATAAATAAAAAACAAGGAGCTTAAGGAGGAATTTCACGTATATCCCTCAAAAAATTTTGAAATTGCCCCTTCTAAAATTCATAATATCATGTTTACTCTTATAAATTTCAAAAACTCACAAATTTACCCAAGTTATCGTCTTCTTTTTATCAGTATTGTGAATAACGGTATGCGCTCATCAGACGGACGGAGTATCGTCAAGCGATTAAGCAGAATTTTGCGGATAATTTTGTGTTTTTATTAAAATTATGTGCATATACTCATAATTATTAAAAATAATTAATTTAACTCGTCAAACTTGATAAGTTAAAACAGATTTACCGAAGAGACTAGTATACAACCAATACTCCACTTGTCACAGGGAGGTATAAGAAATTGAGAAACAAAGAGGTATAAGAAATCAATATCTTCAAACTTATTTATTATGCAAATGGTAATGGATGCGACAAGAACACTAATTTTTTTTTTACCAATAATTACTTATTTATTACGCAAATGGTAATGGATGCAATAAGAAATTGATACTATATAGCTGTGATCCTGGATTCCTGGTGCTCCCAAAATCTATAAGTTTTATAGCACTGTATTTTGGGATGCTCTTGAAAAAGGCTCCATCCTTAATTGATTTTGAGAAAAACAATTTAAAAGAAAATATTCAGATCGTAAATCATGCACAAGTACTATATATCATGTACCAGTCAAGTTAATTTATTGATAAAACTAACTTTATTTGTTATACATCTATTGAGAAGTTAATTAAGTTGGTGAAAAGAACAAAACAAATAACAATTTTACCTTGATATACATTAATAGTTTTTCACCTGTCTATTCTGGTATTTGTAGTGAACCAAAGTTCAGATATTCCTAATAAAAAAGAATTTACAAAACGGGTCCGCCTAGCTTTCCCCTGTGAACAATCCCCCATTTGATCCCCCGACTTCGGATAAGGCATAAAATAGAGGAGGGACCACAACTGCCTCCGCTAAAAACAAAAGAAAACGCGTTAAAAACAAAAAAAACGCGTTATTAATGGGCGGGGACCACACAACCGACAAAAGAAAACGCGTTATTAAGTAGGGGGGCCGCATAACCGACAAAAGAAAATGCGTTATTAAGTGGGGGGACAGCATAACCGACAGCGTATTTTAGGAATTTGCGGTAAAATATTCATCTGTGACACAACAAGTATTCATACATCTATATGAATGTATTCATCTTTGCAATAGAAGCATATTTGGATACATTACAACATTCATTACGCGTTATTAAATGGGGGACCACACAACAGACAAAAGAAAACGCGTTATTAAGTGGGGGGACCGCACAACAGACAAAAGAAAACGCGTTATTAAGTGGGGGGACCGCACAACAGACAAAAGAAAACGCGTTATTAAGTGGGGGGACCGCATAACCGACAAAAGAAAACACGTTATTAAGTGGAGGGACCGCATAACCGTCAGCGCATTTTAGGAATTTGCGGTAAAATATTCATCTGTTTTCCAACTAGTATTCATTCATCTATATGAAGGTACTCATCTGTGCAACAGAAGTATATTTTGATACACTACTGTTCGCACAAAAGTGTATCACAAAGTTTCAGTACAGCAAGCTGTACTTTTTAAACCTTGAATTAACTTCCGATTAAGACTGCAAGTGCACAATCCTATCGTATAGTTTAGTCAGGTATCGATCCACATGACAGTTCAAATCTAAACTGGACTCTACTTAAATTAATTAGGTACTAGAAGTTGGAAAATGTTGATTTGGTTTGTTTAATTTCCTAAATTCAATAGCAATAATTAAAATGACAGAAAGTAAAATTTGGTTTTTATCAGATAAAGAAAAGCGTTTTCAGGGTTTTCGATTTCATCTTCAACTCTGCCTCTCGGTACCAGACACGACCCGCGTACTCTCATACGCGGCCCGCGTGGCCCTCGAGTGAATGCAACAGCTGTTTGTTTCTACGTTGTTCTTTGGTGTAAGATTTCATTTACCGTACCTAATGTTCCTAAACCTCAACTCTCGTTTATTGGCTTAATAAACTTAGTATCGGAATTGCAATTTCGCCTTCTTAGGTTTCCAACCCTAAACTCTCGTTTATTGGTATTCTACCTAAGTTATTTGTCCGGTTTACTAAAGGTATCCACCACCTCTCGATAAATGAAAAAGTTCACCTCTCGGTTACTATTTGGTCTCGCCTCACGGCTCGCAAACCTACCTCAAATACTTAGTCTGGTTGAAAGAAACATCAAGGCCAAAATACTAGAAAAGATGCTATAGACATCTAACAGTAAACAACAAGAATCATTCAATCAACTTCAACAAAGCAATTAAAATATTACTCAAACAAATAAACACGAATATTCAACACAGATTCAAACAACATGCATACAACACAAAGTATCAAACTACATCGTAACCCTAGAAACTAGATAATCTACTCAAACATAGTCAAAAAGCAAATAGAACAAATGATAGAAGAAATAGCCATGACAAAACCCGAATAACAAAGAAGAACCGTGAAGAACTTTCGTCTTTCGCTTCTCAACTTCATCTCCAAGTTAGCCGTCAAGTCCCAACCCTAGAATCTGTCTTCTTGCTATCCAAAATGCAGAATGAATGTGAATGTAGCAAGGAATCCCGTAATATAGCCATTCTGGCCGACCTTTCCTTCATTGAGCCTCTGTTTTCATTTCTGTTCTGTTTCTGGAATAGGCTGATGCGACCCGAGTAGGGTGTGACGCGGCCCGCGTGTCTGTGTCTCTCGCGTGTGTAATGAGTGGTCGCGTCAGGGTTTGATGCGGCCCGCTTCGGATGTGACACGGCCGCGTGTAGGGTTTCAGAACTCACAATCTTCCCTGATTTCGCTCGTTTTCTGTAAAGTAAGAATAAAAACGCAGCAGTACCACATTCTATAGATATTCAATGTAATAGACACAATTTGGTAGTTTAAAACACAGATTTTGGTACAGAAATTGGTCGGATTTGTAAGTCAAATAACGAGACATCAACTACAACATTCAGCGCATTACGAATATAGGGGACCACAAACAACATATGTGGCGGACCGCTAACGTCTTTTGAAACGGACAGGGGGAGGGACCACATGCAAGTAGCGAAACCGAAAAAACATAAACAAATAATAACACGATTATACTGCAAAAAGTGAATACTTACAAAGAGAAGGATGAAGATAACATATCAAACTATATAACATCAACAATATTAACATCAATTCATATCAGTTACCAAACTGTTTCATATCAAAATTTTAACACAATAAATAAGTCATCACATCACATCACATTGCAAATTTAAACTCATTCCTCTCATCAGTGAGTAACCTAAATGCAACCAGAAGACGCTCAGCACTAATCATTTCCTACAAAAATTAAACACAAAAAAATGTCAGTTAGTAAATGAACTTTTAATAAAAGAAATTACAAGTATACATCCCAATTGCAACAAGTATTCATCCAGTAAGTGTGAAATATTCATCCCAATACATAAAGTATTTATCCCAAATGTTGACAGTATTGATTTACGACCCAAGAATTCATCCCACAGTATTTAACATCAATTCACAACTAATGTAAGAAGTATTCATATAAAATGTAGAAAGTATTCATCCCAGTTGTATTTATCCCAAATGCAGAAAGTATTTATTCCAAATGCAGAAATTATTCATACCAAATGCAGAAAATATTTATCCCAAATGTTGACATTATTCATTTACGACCCAAGTATTCATCCAACAGTATTTAACATCAATTCACAACTAATGTAAGAAGTATTCATCCCAGTTGTAAGAAGTATTCATCCAAAATGCAGAAAGTATTCACCCAAAATGCAGAAAGTATTCACCAAAATGCAGAAAGTATTCACCCAAATGCATAAAGTATTTATCACAAATGTTGACATTATTCATTTACGACCCAAGTATTCATCCAATAGTATTTAACATCAATTCACAACTAATGTAAGAAGTATTCATCCCAGTTGTAAGAAGTGTTCATCCAAAATGTAGAAGTATTCACCCCAAAATGTAAGAAGTATTAATTCCAAATATAGAAAATATTCATCCCAAATGTAAAAAGTATTTATCACAAATCTTGACAGTATTCATTCACGACCCAAGTATTCATCCCACAGAACTTAACATCAATTCACAATTAATGTAAGAAGTATTCACCACTAACGCAAGAAATATTCATCCCACAGTATTTATCAAATTTATCAAATTGTCAAATTCATATGAAATTTTTAAATTGCAGTAATAAAATAGCAATTTCAGATGTCACCAACAGAATCACAACATGAACAATAAAGATCAAAAATCAAATCAGATTGCATAAACATTGACTTACCTGAATGAGAATTTCAGATGATGGCGTGACCAGAGAATAGCCTCAGCGTAGATGGCTTGAGCGGGGAAGTTCGTCGGAGCGTTGGAGCGGGGAAGATCATCGGAGCGTCCGAGCGGGGAAGATCGTCGGAGCGTCCGAGCGGGGAAGATCGTCCGAGCGTCCGAGCGGTAGTTCCTCCCAGTTGCAATTGCTTGAGAAAAGAGAGAGAGAGCGGCGCGGGGGGAGAGAAAGGCAACTAAATTCAAAAAAGGAAAGGTAATTAGAATTAGAGAAACAGGTAAGTGGTTTAACCGGTAAAAACAGTTAACTATAATTAACGGTATCATTAACGGTCACGGGATGAAACGGGGGATACAAAGTCGGAGGAAATTATAATTACCCTTACAAAACTATGGTTGGTTATCTGATAAAAACAAAAAAATTATAAACAATAATTATAATAAATATTTTTCTAGAAACAAACAAAGAAATTATAACTTGTAGAAGTTTCTAAAGGTAGCCTAAAATATTTGAACTTCAGATTATTTCTTACCCATTAAGTAAAAAATCAAACAACTTTTCTTCCAACTAATAAGTATAATAATAGCTTGAGGTGTATAAAATTTTAAGTAATAGAGGTATAGTTGTAAGCTAGAATTATTAAAATATTTTGGAGTGTATATTAAGAAGAGGAGGGTTCAAATGTCTTTATTTTTTGTGCCTCCATTATGCCTTCATTTTTAAAAACTTTAATAACTCAAAATTTGAAACTTAAAAGTCAAAATAAAACCGTTGGATATGATTTACATAATTTGATCCATGCACATGTAAAAAATTACGACATTTCAACTTTGTTTTGGTTGTCATCAAGAGCTTTTAAAAAAATGTACTAATGTGATAATTTCTAGACGTTGATTTTTCAATTCACATAAAAACAAAATTAAAATGTGATAATTTTTTATGAGCATAGAGAAAATAACATAGATCATATCTAACGGTTTTATTTTGACGTTTATAATTCAAATTTTGAGTTATTAAAGTTTTTAAAAATGGAGGCATAGTGAAGATACAAAAAATGAAGATATTTGAACCCTCCACTATTAAGAAGAATTAGTTTAAATATAATTCTCTACTCAAACATAACTATATGAAAAGTGTATCTCCTTTGACTTTGAGTAAGCTTACATAGAACATTTCCCTCGATTAGCTTTGTTGCATATGGATTTAATATTGTTTTAATTAAATTAACTTAGTTCTAATGAATTATGGGTGAATAAGAACAAGATGGAGAGTCAAAAGGAAGAGAATTAGCGTGTATTATGCTCATCAAGAGAGTTTGGTGAGCACAACTTGAAAATTTATTGGGATAAATTTAAATCATGGAAACTGATATACTTTACGAGTGATGTGTGTATATGAAAAATTTTGAAATTTTCAGAATTATTTAATATAAAGTCAAGTGGCAAACAAAAAAGTTTTATAAGTTACTTTTCATGCATTATTTTTTCATCATATCTTTACTGCTTGATTTTGCACTAAATAAATTTTGAAATTTTGAATGTACACGCATCACTTGTGAAGTAGATCAGTTTCAACGGTTCATATTTGTCGTTTGAAGTCAATCCGATATATTTTGGAGTTATGCTCGCTAAAAACGGAATTATGTTGTGGGGAAAGGGCGCTAAGTCGTCCTATGAATATCTTTTTTCACTTTTTCCATTTAATTTTTAAAATTTTTACAAAATATATTACTATTAGTCTCCCGTCATAAAATGAAATTGCGTGACGTATATTCATCCAGCCTTCCAATTTTAATTTTCTGACTGCTCATCACGATGCTCACCAAGCTGTCTTGGTGAGCATATCACACGCTAACTTTGTTAAGAAAGAAATATAAAAATTTAAAGAATTGAGAGAGAAATAAGAAATAGAAAAAGAATTAAAAAGGACAAATTATAAATTAAGTTAAATATATAATGGTTGATGCATTTTTTAATAGTTTGCAGTTTTTTCACCGAACTAATTTGAAGTAATTATACAATATTCTTAAGTTAGATATATTTTCACACCTGACAACAAAAGTTAAACAATATTCTAGGTAACAAATCTATTATATATATATAATCCTCGTAGAGTCTTGCTACAGTACATTCTACAGTAACAATGACATGTGGGTCCCACAAAAAAGAAATATTTTATTCTCCTTACTGACGGATGGGTCCCACTAGTCAGCCCACTAGTCAGCGACACAGAGAACTCTAATTTCTTTTTCCGCCTTCTTCTCTCTGGAAATTTCCAGGCGCTTCTTCTCCTCTCTTCTACTCTCTGTACCCTCACTTTCGCGATTTCTCATCTACGTACCCTCACTTCCGCGTCCTTCTCTGCCTCCGTCACCTGATGTTTCCTTTCCTCCCTGTTCCTCTCGCGCCCATCTCTTCTCCCCAGCACCTTAAAAATCTCTCTCACTCTCTCTCTCTCACAATTTCTGCTCTCTACCGTGACAGAAGACTCCATCCACTCTCACAAATTTCATTTTCCTCTGTCTCTGCTCTCTACATCTCGCGCGTTAGAGAACCCACTTCTTTGCCACGATTTCCCTGATAAGCCTCAATTATATATACCTTCGGTCGAGGTTTTACCTCTTAAACTATACCAAAACCCTTGTATTTTAGTCTAGTTTAGTATAGAATGCACCGTAGAACCAAGTTACTGCCTTTCCTTTATCTAATTTGCAGAAATCGAGCAAAAATGAGCAAAACAGCCTTTTGTGCGGGCCGCACGGATTCTGTGCGGGCCGCACGGATTTGTCCGAGAGTTTTGCGGGTACTCGTGCGGGCCGCAGGAAATTTGTGAAGGCCGCACAAAATTATAGCTGTCGACACACAGTTCGTATTTTGGCCATATCTTGGTCATACGGACTCCGATTTGGGTGAATCAAAGCTTGGCTGAACCAGAACGAAAAGATCTACAACTTTCATGAAGGAAACAAATCCAAATTCGGAATGTAGAATTTTGTACAGCCGCACCAATGGCCGCCCAGCCTAGACTTGGACAGATTTTATTGCCATCTTCGCCCGATTCACTTCCAGATTTTGTTGGATTGCTTCCCAAGGCACAAAAATAGCTATATATGGGCAGGGAGGCAGGAGGAGAAACTATCTTTCATTCTAGGTTTAATTTCCACATCTCTCTACACATTTTCTATCTTCTCCTCGTGATCAAAGGCGATTAAGAGCAAGGTTTGAAGGATTCTCGAGTAAGCAAAAGTGAAGATCAAAGGCAGCGAGCGAAGAGATTAGTGTAGTCTATTCTCTTACTTGTTTTACTTTGTTTTCATTATGATTTCTCTTGTAACTTTCTTGGATGTTAACTCACCCATGAGAGGCTAGATTTCCTCTCTAGGGGCTTAGGCTAAAAACATGAATTTGCGTTGAATTAATATTTACTTGGATTAACTTCTTTATGATGATTGTTTGCATGTTTGTTTATTCTTGTTGATTTTACAATTCATGTGCTTGTATGATTTGGTTGCTTGTTAATTTCCCGCTTGAGTCTAATCAACTTAGGATGCTAGGAGTTATAATTAATGGTACCAAATTGTATACATGAATTACCTTAGGATTGAGATTAGAAATGACCAAATCTATTTCTTAGTCCGGAACCACAAGAATAAAGGTTAAATTAAGGTGAATGACTTAATCGTGAAGCCTTATATTGGATTGGGACACCTAGAATTGAACCAAATATCGTATGAAGGACTTAACCGTGAAGTATTGGTATTTAGGGATAAACTAGGCTAATCTATGCTTATGGTCTAGATAGCTAGGGTGAAGAACTTAATCGTGAAGTCCGAATTATCTAGACACGTCATTAATTCACGAAAGTGACCCTTTTTGATATTTACGTTTAGAAACCCCATAATTGCAAACATGAGTTTAGAATACCAAGTAAATGTAGATTTGACCAAATGATTGTATGCCGATAGCCCCTAGACTCTTATCCATTTGAATCACAAACTCCTTTTTATTTGTTTGTTTAAAATTGTCTTGTTTTAATTTCAACTCTCAATCGGGTATTGAACCCAAAACCAATTTTACAACAAACCCCCCATTTACTTTATTTGCACTATTTTAGAGTTAATTAATTTAGTAAAAAGTAATATTTCCCGTTATCTTTGGATCGATACCCATAATTACTACAAGGATAGATTGTGCGCTTGCAATTCAATCTAACTTTGCGTATTTAGGGTTTTATAAATTTAAAGCAGAAGTGTACAAAATAGACCAATTATTTCTATACCCAAAATACACAACATTCCCCTCTCCTAATTTGGTCTCTTGAGGTAAGATTTCAAGCTATTTTCATTTTCTTTTTTTTTCTTTTAGATATTTTCCTGCCAATACTACTGAAAAATGCTTGATTTCAGCCTAAGTTCGATTTTAGGAATTAGAGTTTATAATTGTGTAATTGTGTTTCAATTTTATCGTTTAGTATTGAGATAATGTTTGTATCAGTGATTGTTTCCAGGTTTGTAGTTTATGATTCTGAAAAGACGAACTATTTTAGGATTTAGAGTTTAGGGTTTGTGATTCTATTTGTAGTTGTTTTAGGGTTTATATTTTGGAAAAAAAATGATAGATATATATTTGGAATCGAGACATTCGAGCAGTGGATAATTAAATTTCAAAGCCTTTGAACTCCTTATACCGGTCAGTACCAATTAGGAAAGTAATTTGATAGAGCTCTTTGCATTGGCGGATAAATTAAGGAAATTAGTGAATTTAAGAGATATAACTATTAAGGACTTTAATGCAAATTCTGTAATATTGATTGCTCATCTTTCTTCGTAGGTGACATAGGTCGCTGCACTTGCATGTATGCTTGGCCAGGTAACTAAATGAATGGTAATTTTAAATGTAAGCTATCGGTGACAATAGCCTTAATATTAGTAAACTATAAGAAGATTTTTGGATTTGAATTGCCTTTGCTCACGTAACTAAAATGAATGGTACTTCTATATCTAAAGTATATGTGATGAAAGTAGCTTTATATACTACAAGAGTACAAGGTTGGATATAATTTGCATTTGATCATGTAACTAATATGAATAATAATTCTAAATCTAAAAAATATACGTGTGATGGCAGTAGCTTTATTTATATGACAAGAGCATAGGTTTATTCATTTTTGGCTGTGATTTGCAGTATTTTGGATGTATGTTTTTTTTCCTCTTAACCAACTATTTTGTAGCAAAAGAAGGATATAATTTTTCCTGGCATTCGTAGACCCGAGGTCAGAAATATGGAGTGATAAAGGAAGCGAAATACATGATTCCTTACCGACTTAAAATTTACAATTTCCCCGAAAACTAATGGACTACGTCTTGCTTCTTCATGGCAAGGTTAGTCTTGTCTACATATATTCAGCCTTGCACGTGCTTCTCTATTTTTTACTATTTTCCTTGCATATATTATTTTGAATGTATATGTCAAAGCTCACTTCTGAATATGTCAAAGCTCTCTACCGCACTGAAATATTTGTATTGTCTAAACTTCATTAAAGAAACTATTAATTGCAGTTGTTACCAGATGATTGTCTCAATATTATGATTTGTTATTTTGATTTAGAGGGACTCGAAGTTGTCGGTGTAACTCTCAAAGTAGACCCAGCTGTACAGGTACAACTGTTTTCGACAAGTACTATTCAATAATTTAATAACGAGCAAAACATATCTGTGGGTAAGGAAGCCTCTCTCCCTCACAATTTAGTACTGACAGTAAAGAGGGGTTCACAACACAGATCAGGAAAACGGGGACAGGGCTCAATAGGCCTAAACTTTAGCAACTGAAAAGGCCTAATAACATGGTAATTACTAATTAATCAACTAATACACCTCTCAACAATCAGTCCAGAGATGTACAAGTTGACCCTACTTCATGAACCCAATATGATGACCTTATCATGCAGGAGGTAAGAAAAAAGGCAATACAACAGTCTTACGGAAAAAGCAATACAACAGTCTAACGATATGGTAAGGTACCAGTCAGGTATCAGCCGTATGCATAGGTTAATACATCACTGGCAAAGTAAATAAGGGTGGAAGATACCGGTAATGTACCAATCAAGGTCAGGTTAGTATGAAATGTAAAGGTCGTATTTTGCAATGCACCTCAATTGGGTATGACATACATTTTTTATGCATAGCGGTAAAATATTAAAAATTGAAAGCTCAATAATTAATACATCGAGGATCATCTTCATAAATCTGCTTCCATTTAAAATTTCAATTGAAATGTCTTTCAAATGCTGCCAATTTAGGAATCAAGTACTTGAGTAAAGAATTGATAACAGTAAATTTTTTGCATACTTTTATTCATCTATTCCTTCATTGGATAACAATAAATCTGCTTCCAAACGCCTTCCGATATGTACCGTAAATTTTTTTGGATGCAATTTCACAGTTATTAGGATAAGATGAACAATAAATAAGGGCATCAATGGGTCAAGTTCAGGAATCCACAATTCGTAGATGGTTATTAATAATAAGGGTTTCTACGAGCCAACATAAATTTGTCATACCATTATAGGTATCTTTCATTATTATTATATTCTCAATTTGTGCTTCCCATTGTTGTGTGACTCTTTAATGATTTGTTTCTTTGGGAACTAGGTTTGTGGTAACTGTTTACCTTATTTCTTAGTTAATGATCTCCGAAACTAAGAAAGAGCTACTGATGGTGCGTTTGCATGCGCGTTCTTGCCAGATGTACGTCTCTTTTACCGCTGTCAAGCTCATCAAGTACTTTGGTAGTCAGAGTTCTTTTCTTTTGTGTTTTCATAAAATATATGTATATTCTTTGGGCGTTTCTCTCTACCTTGCAATATTTTTAGATAAATAAACCACTGATGCATTTCTATCTTTGATTGACCGCTTGCTCTTTCGTTCAGTGTTGTACTGGGTTTTTTCTCCTGATTCATGGATATCCTTCTTATTGTTAGTCTTTTGAGCTAATAGCAAATATTTGCCCGATTTTGGATGTAAATATAAAAATTGACAATTTGGTTGGTACACCTGGGCAATATTAAATATTTGTTTTGCTCTGCATTTGCAGGATTATTTAATTACAATCCTTTTTATTAAAGGTCATCTATAAGAGCTTTTTTACTCTATACAAAATCGGACAAAGTGGAAGGAGCAGTTGATAAGTAATGTTGAATGCCCTTTTAGTCTTTTGGAAGACTTTTTTGTTTCTGAGCTTTTCTCAGGATAATTTGTGTGTATTTTGACTTTATAATGGAAGTCTCGCTACACTGAACTTTGATGTGGGAGCTACTTTGGTAAACAATCTATTTTATATTTGTCATTATGTGTAGTCATTTGATATTACAACTCATAAACGTTTATAAAAGAACTTATTTATCTAGAGTGATTATGTGATGCAAATTTCTGTAATTAAAGGTAAAAAATAATCTATAAAAAAAAAGATGAATTATCTATATAAAGATATTTAAACATATGTAGTAGGCAATCTGTACAGAAGAAAAAAGACAAACTCAAGTCTCATATTTTTGTCTATTTGGAATTTTGAAGAAAGCATTTTCTTGATTTGAGCAATTTTGTTATTGCTCTTCTTATTTGTCTTGCTTACATTGTTAATTTTCCTCTTCTAATTTTAGAAGCTCTATTTACTTCTGTTACATTTATTTTATTGCATAACATGTTCATTTTTTTTCCACATTACATAATGTGGATTATGTGCTCGATCTAATTACCTAATATGTTATTTATATTTATGACTTCTATCATTATTCATAATATCATCATACAAACAATTTAGAACGGAATTGTGAATTATCTATATGTAGTTTATAACATTTATATATAAACTTTCTATATACTTTACCCTCCTCCTCTGAAGCAAATGCCGAAGCAACGCGAGGCTCCCTTCTAGGGATGTAGGATCCTCTTAATCAATTTCATTTGGAAGATCCTATTATTCGGTCAAAAAGGATTTAAAAAAAAGGGTAATTATATCTTCCCCCATCTATCCATCCCTCATTTCATCCCCCAACTAACTAACTACATTTTCTAACTATAATTCAAAATTCTAACTACCTAATGACCCTACAAATTAATTATCCAATTTTCTCCATTTATTTCTTTCCTCTTTCTCCCTCCCTCTCCCACCTCTCCTACCTCTCCCTCTCCACCTCCGCCTCCACCTCCGCCCACCTCTCCCACCTCTCCCTCTCGGCCTCCCTCTCCCACCTCCACCTCCACCTCCGTCTCCCACCTCCCGCCTCCGCCTCCTCTCTCTCCCACCTCCGCCTCCGCCGGAGTAGATCCATCACTGTCGACCGCCGGGTCAGATCCGAGTTATTTGCAAAGAACAAAGCTTCATTAATGGTGAATTAGAACAGTGCGTACTAAGTACATATGGATGAATACTTAATGTTTTAGAGATGAATACTTCAACGTTTATGGATGAATACTTAATATCTTAGGCAGAAATACTTTAACTTATATGTATGAATAATTGATATCTTATGGATGAATATTATTCGGCTGCTCTTGTAAAGTTAATCGAGGTATACTTGATACATTAACTATTTACACTTACACGATGAGGATGAATACTTGCTTAATGCGGGATGAATACTTGCATGACGAGGGTGAATACTTGTGCAACGGACAACTCGAAAGTATGTCATCATGGATCTCATTTGAAAGAGAAAATTATTTAGAAAACATTCGTGGTTTTAGATTTGCAAAATTCCTCACAGATCGTCAGAAATATTGGTTAGATTGAACGGAGAAAAAAAAACCCATCTCTAAAAACGTGTAAAAGATGAGTGATTGATGATGATGAATACTTGCTTAATGCGGGGTGAATACTTGCATGACGAGGTGTTAATATTTGTGCAACGGACAACTCGAAAGTATGTCATCATGGATCTCATTTGAAAGAGAAAATTATTTAGAAGACATTCGTGGTTTTAGATTTGCAAAATTCCTCACAGATCGTCAGAAATATTGGTTAGATTGAACGGAGAAAAAAAAACCCATCTCTAAAAACGTGTAAAAGATGAATGATTTATGTGTCCAAATATGCTTCTATTGCAAAGATGAATACATTTATATAGATGGATGAATGCTAGTTGTGTTACAGATGAATACTTTTTTTGCAAATTTCTAAAATGAGCTGAAGGTAGTTAGAAGTCCCCCACTTAATTAATGCGCTGACGGTTATGCGGTCCCCCACTTAATTAATGCTCTGACAGTTGTGCGGTTCCCCACACATGTTGTTTGTCCCCTACTTTCTTGTTGTAATATATCCAAATATGTTTCTATTGCAAATGTGAATACCTTCATATAGATGGATGAATACTAGTTGTGCTACATATGAATACTTCTGCAAATTCCTAAAATACACTGACAGTTATAAATTCTAACTAACTAACTACCTTAATTAATGCAACTGATGGGGGATGAAACGGGGGATTGTTCACGGGGGAGAGCTAGGCGGACCCTAAAAAAAAATGAACGAAACACTAGTCTATACTCTATACGAATTCGTATTCCCTAAGGTAACAGAATATTTCCTTTTGGATGTGGTCCGGTTAATCATAATCCGCACGACTATTAAAGCTTCTCGGTGCGTCCACCTGGATCGGATTGGCCCAGATTCCGATCGAACGGCCTAGATCCAAGCAGAAATATTCTGTTACCTCAGAGGATATGGATTCTACTCTATCCCACGTTCCATGAATTCGTATCCTCTGCATTAACTCAAAATAAAATCTTTTGAGTTAATGCATCTGTACCGTCTAATTAGCTTTAAGATCCGTGCCGACCAGATCTGCACTAATATTGAAGAGCTCCCTGCTTTATAAGCGGTGCCGGATTGACTCCGTTGAAAATCAGACGGCCGAGATGTATTAACTCAAAAGATGCTCTCTTGAGTTAATGCAGACGATGCGGACTCACGTTCCACTAATCAAGATTCACGCTTCGAGGAGCAATAATCTCTCCAGTTCATGCTTCCTTTTCAGATCTCCATTCTATTTCAGAAATTCAGCCTGAGTCCGGGTTCTCTGGAGTAACTCAAATTTTGTGTTTAGATATTGTCCGTCCGATTATAATCCCGGCCAATCCGGCCCGAGGTGAATGCACGGGGATCCTTTAATATTCGTGCCAAAGAAAATCTGACGGTCTGAACATAAACTTAAAATTTGAGTTGCTTTAGGAGATATCAATCGATTCCTTAGTCCTGACACCATGAGACTTGTCAGTACAGTACATTTCAATCACCATTATAAATTCATCGATCAAACTAAACAGAGAAGGTAACCTTCTCAAATAATGGAGATAACAACCCCAGATCATAGTCGGAGAAGGAGGAGGAGGAGGAGGAGGAGGGGTCAAACAGCAGAGGAGACAGCTTCGATCCTGCGCAATTCATGGTACCATCTCAGGCTGTCGGTGAGGGACCCACAGAGGGTTGCTACCTGGGACGCCATCGTGCTCACGGCTGCGAGCCCCGAGCAGGCGGCGCTGTACGAATGGCAACTTGCCCGGGCTCGCCGGATGGGGCGGATCTCCGCCTCTACCGTTGCTATTGCGGTGCCTGATCCAGATGGAGCTCGGATTGGGTCGGGTGCCGCCACGTTGCACGCTCTTTCCACACTTTATCGCCATTTTCTTACAAAGGCAAGTGACGAGAGAGGGGATGGCAGTTCTTTGAGAGAAATGGTGAAGTTCATGTGTAAGAAGCATGTGTTGTTACTTCATGCGGGTGGAGACAGTAAAAGAGTGCCATGGGCTAATCCTATGGGTAAAGTATTCTTACCGCTTCCGTACCTGGCCGGAGATATTCCTGATGCACCTGTACCGTTACTTTTCGATCATATTCTTGCAATTTCCTCTTGTTCAAGACAAGCCTTTAAGAATCAAGGTTAGCACAGCACTTGAAATCATATTAAATTTAGCACTAGCATGTCCAATTTTAGTTTGCTTGTTGTTTTGTTGATTAACTGAGGCTTAACTGACTCTTACTGTTCAAGTTCAAATGCTAAATTATCTTCAAATCAAGCTAAAATGTTTAGTTAATTAATTGAGATACTGTTCTTAAATTAGGTTTTCTTTTGTTAACCATTAATTAGCTTTACTGGTCCCATGTCAGATTGTTCCTTTGTTAATCCATTACTAGAGTAGAACTCGAATCATGTACCATTTATAAATACACTGAAATGGTCAGGTGGAATTTTAATAATGACTGGAGACGTTCTCCCATGCTTTGATGCCTCTACATTGGTTCTTCCAGACGACTCATCATGCATCATAACAGTTCCAATCACACTTGACATAGCCACAAATCATGGTGTCATTGTTGCTCGATCAGACAAAGTTGTAAATGGAGAAGACTATGCTCTCTCTCCAGTAGACAATCTCCTTCAGAAACCAACCATGAAGCAACTATTAGATGGACATGCCATTCTAGAAGACGGTACAGCACTTCTTGACACAGGCATAATTGCCGCTAGAGGCAAAGCCTGGGAGGAGTTGATGCAACTGTCTCTCTCTTCAAGTCAGAAAATGATAGAGGAGTTGATTGATATCAGAAAAGAGGCAAGCTTCCATTAACAAGTTTAGTATTCCATTTGTAAGCTTTTTTATCTTATGCAACTGAAATTCAAAATGGTAAACTTGTTTGTTTTTGTGAAAAATTTGGAGATTGGTTTTTGGTCATGATTTTTGGTTTTCAGTGTCAAAATAATCAAGGGTTTCTATTCATAACAAAGTGTCAACCATCTATCTTCCAAGCACCATGCCCCTTTTTTTTGTAGTTTGCTTTAGAGTGTTGATTGTTATGTGATTTCCTATACCTGCATGAAAAAGACAGTTATATTTATAATAGATCTTACAAGAGAGAACATATTTCAGATGAGCTTATATGAAGATCTTGTAGCTGCATGGGTCCCAGCAAAGCATGAATGGTTGAAACAGCGCCCTTTAGGGATGCAACTCATTACTGCTCTTGGTGGCCAAAAGATGTTCAGCTTTTGTTCATGTATGCCTTTTCTAAAATGAAAGAATGAAAAAGGCCCTTTTCAGATTTGCTTTATAATAATTTGAGAAGTTCCTCTTCTTTGCAGATAGCTTGTCCTTTATGCATTTTGGTACTTCAATTGAGGTATTGGATCACTTTTCTGGTACTAATAGGGTACTTGTGGGAAGGAGGCATCTATGTTTGTTACCAGAAACCACTGCATGTGACATTGCATCATCGGCCATCATTTTGTCCAGTAAAATTTCACCTGGTGTCTCAGTTGGAGAGGATTCAGTGGTCTATGACTCCTCCATTTCAGGTCGGATCCAAATCGGATCCCAATCCATTGTTGTCGGGGTAAAAATATCACCAGATTTACACTCTAACATCAACTCGACGGGATTTGTTTTGCCTGATAGGCACTGTTTATGGGAAGTACCTCTGGTAAATTACAAAGGAACGCTACTCATTTACAGTGGCATACATGACAACCCAAAGAAGTCGGTTAAAGAAGGCGGCACTTTTTGTGGTAAGCCATGGACAAGTTTATTACATGATCTTAAAATTAATGAAACTGATTTATGGAGTTCTCAAAATAAATGCTTGTGGAATGCAAAACTATTCCCAATGGTAACTCTTCGTGAGATGCTAGACATCGGCATGTGGCTAATGGGGCTCTTGTCTGATGAATCTGGTAAAATGGTAAATTTATGGCAAAATTCATCGCGTGTGAGTTTAGAGGAGTTGCACCGGTCCATCGACTATCATAAGCTATGTGCAAGTTCGAGTAATCACCAAGCCGATCTGACAGCTGAGATTGCTCGAGCTTGCATTGGCCATGGATTGCTTGGCCGGGATTTTTGTCAGTTATGTGAGGAGATATTACAGAAAGATAAGGCAGGAGTTGAAATCTGCAAAGAGTTATTTAGTTTATTTCCGAATAGTTTGTACTCTAGCGTGCTCCCTTCAAGTAGAAGGTATCAGATACAGACCGATCTTTTAAAGGCTTGTGGAGATGAATCAAGTGCTTCTCAGATGGAGAAAAAAGTTTGGGCCGCTGTGGCCCGTGAAACTTCCTTGGCAGTGAAGTATGGATTTGAAGGTATAAATGTTATTTACATAAACAAGTAAAATTGTCCTCATGCTTTTTTCTTATTTTTCTTTCTTCGAACAAAAGTTGCTAGCTTCTTAAAATTTCTGTCATTACTGATAAACCTCCATATTGTATATTTTTGTCTCAAAAAAACAATCAGCATTTTAGTACTCTTATCAGCATTTTTCTACACAGATGATGGAATGCCTCTGACCTCAAGTACTGGGACAAATATTTCTTCATCAAATGGTAAAGAATGCCAAAATGAATCTGCCATTTATCCCAAAAAGGCCATTGTCAAGTTACCTGTTCGTGTTGATTTTGTTGGCGGTTGGAGTGACACGCCACCTTGGAGCTTGGAACGAGCCGGTTGTGTTTTAAACATGGCAATTGTTCTAGAAGGTTCCCTTCCTGTCCGTGCTATCATTGAGAGAACCCCCAAACTTGGAGTTCTTATATCTGACGATTCCAATAACAGCATTTACATCAACAACCCGGCATCGATAACTGCACCGTTTGATAACGACGATCAATTCCGTCTAGTCAAATCTGCTCTTGTTGTAACGCGAGTTGTTAACCACAGAGTTTTGTTGAAATCCGGTTTGAAGATTGAAACATCAGCAAGGGTCCCTCGGGGCAGTGGTTTGGGGACGTCTAGCATTTTAGCAGCAGCAGTTGTTAAAGGGTTGTTTGAGATCATGGGGGAGGATGCTTGTAATGAAAGGGTTGCAAGGGCAGTTTTGATGTTGGAGCAGATAATGGGTACGGGTGGGGGGTGGCAGGATCAAATCGGGGGCCTTTACCCAGGAATTAAATGCACAAGCAGTTTTCCAGGGCAGCCGTTACAGTTACAAGTTATTCCTTTGACGGTTCAGCCTCATTTGGTCGAGGAGCTGGAGCAACGGCTCCTGGTGGTTTTCACGGGCCAAGTGAGTACTTTTTCTGCTTCCTTTTTTTGGTGCTATACATGAGAAAATTCAAATTGTCTGTGCTAACAAGTAAAAGTTATTATCAGGTAAGGCTTGCATTTCAGGTATTACAAAAGGTGGTGATGCGATACTTACGCAGAGACAGTCTTCTAATATCAAGCATCAAGCGCCTTGCTGAATTAGCCAAGATCGGAAGGGAGGCACTAATGAATAGTGACATTGACGAGTTAGGTCACATAATGCACGAGGCATGGCGGATACATCAGGAACTAGACCCGTTTTGTAGCAACCCTCTTGTGGACCGATTGTTTGCATTTGCGGAACCCTACTGTTGCGGTTACAAACTGGTAGGAGCTGGTGGTGGTGGTTTTGCATTGCTTCTTGCCAAGGATCCAGAAAATGCACTGCTACTTAGACGTGGCCTGAAAGAATGTACAGATTTTGTTGTTGAGGTGTATAATTGGAGCATTTCCATGTAAAATTGTAAAATGGAATGTGTCATGAGCCATAATGTAAAATAAATTAGCTCATGGCCTTGTATGCTTATATTCAGACTGAAGTTTAGAAATAGTTTTACTAGTTAAACAAGTTAAGGTTGTTTTATCTGTTGTAAAATACGAATAATGGAGAGCCCCTGTTTATTAGGTCTCCTTTTGTTAAACTCGGTTTCTCAATTAATAATGTGCCCATGAATTTTATCATCTTTTATTATTTCAGAAATCACTGGTTGACAATTGAGGCTACTTAACAGTTGGTTAGCATGCCTCTTCCGAAATTCGCAGAATCTGAACTTGAAAAAAATACCAAAAAAAAAAAATTATACCAAATATTTCGAGTAAAATCGAGAATCAATAACTACAAAATTAACTTGCCTAGATACAAACCGAGTAGGTAACATTTCACTGTGGTAGATTGGATACATTTATTTTCAAGTACTTGCACAGTTCGCATATGTTTGGATGATGAAAGAATAGCTAAAATAGCAAAAAAGTTGAAAATAACAAAAAAGGTGTTTTGCTATTTTATGCTCGTTGGGTTAGCATTATTCTCAAATTCTGATTAAGCTCGCTATTCTAGCTAATCCCACTTCTACTTCTAGATGGACCTCAAAGTTATACCACTTCACCCAATTTCGTTCCCACAATTAACAAACTAATTTGTAGGCCAATGCAATTATGATCAAATGAACCCCAATCAAGTGACGTTAAATCGAAATAGTAAACTTAAAAATTAATTATAGAAACAAAAAATATCAGTATCTTCACAAAAAAAAGGGTAAACCTGTTAACTGATTACAACAGCTAAAGAACATTTTCTTGTGGTGTTTTGAGAGGAGGCATAATCACAGAGCCTCCTCTGTGAACATAAAACTGAGAATTCAAGCAAAGAGACTTATCTATATTATTATTTTCAAAGTACATTCAGTCGTTAAGCTCAACAAAAAGACCGGCATGTGGATGC
Source organism: Carex myosuroides (assembly GCA_028015225.1). Lineage (NCBI taxonomy): Eukaryota > Viridiplantae > Streptophyta > Magnoliopsida > Poales > Cyperaceae > Carex > Carex myosuroides. Next base: position 6,404,659 of record CM051490.1, read on the forward strand.
AAACCGGCTTCTTTGAGTGTCAAAGAGTGCTTTTCTGGGCTGTAGACTACCCGAGGAAAATTTGAAACAAGGCTATATTTCTCAGTCTTCAAGAAACCCAATGAATCGACATAGTCGTAGAGTGTACTGATAGTAGCTAAGCTCGGGAACCTCCTCTCTTTACGCTCTCCAGTAGGAAACCGTACAAGAACCTGTCATTCCAAAAAAATTTGGTTACATGCATTATAACAAAAGGTGCTTTTGCTAGAAGAAAATTATGAAAAGGGGGCAATTTCACGTGTAATTTATGCAAAACATCATGTGCATCATTCAAAAGTGAGAAATACGAGCTATTTTCAGTAAACCTTATATCACCATTGTTTTCAAAACATGCTCGAGCTCCACTTTGTGGCAATATTTAGAGATTTGCCAAGAGGTTCACATGAAGTTTACCTGGGTAACATCAGGGCCTTTTTCTGGTTCTGTTCCAAGTGACATAGCTTTCTCCTGCCGTCTTCTTGCTAAAGCAGCTTCTTTCTCTGCGGCTTCCTGTGCTGCCCTTTGCAAAGCTTCTTCTTCTTCCTTGCGCTTTCTGTCTGCCTCTGCAGCTTCTCTTTCCTTCCTCTCTTGTTCTTCTCTCCTCTGCCGTTCTCTTGCCTGGTCACAACCCAAGAAAACAAAATGAAACAAAATGCTGGGTAATCTGAAAAACTAAAACCGAAACAACAAAAAAATAAATTTAATGGCGTTCATAGGTCATATCCAAGTACAAAGCATTTCTAGGTTTATTCAGCAGACATGTGGCATTTATTGAATATCAAATCAATGAATTCAACACACAAATATTACCTCAAGGATTATTTAAAATGCCAGATTGCCAGAATACTAATTATCGACTTTTTAATTTGCCTGCCACTGGCACACATACACGTGTTGACAAAGAAATATAAAGTACCCGGTCAGCTTCAAGTGCAGCTCTATATGCAGCATCTTGTTCATCTCTCAAGAGCTGGTTGTTGCGCCTTTCCTCTGCCTCCATCCGTGAAGCAACCAGTGTAGGGGCACACTCCTCAACCACTCTTTGAAGAATTGATAGCATCTCTTCTGGTGATTTGGGTCCCTCCATCTTTAAAACAAAATAGTTATACATTGATGCATAACTACTAGTCCTTAGTTTATACTAAAATAAAACTAATCAGTGGTATACCTGCTGAAGAAGCACAATTCGTTGCTGGGTTGAAGCCATGACAGCAGCACAAAATGGAAACCGAGAAGCATTAAGGCTATTGCTCATTTTAAACCCCTCTGTCCTCCTTATACTGCCTCCCCATGCCACAAAATTCTCATTGATAAAGGCTGCCACAGGGGCAGAACACAGACAATTTTCACAGAAGATCGGCACATCTGGGTGATCTGGTGAGTGGAGGTAAACAAATAATAGTTTGTACTCCCTTTGAGACCTTTGGAGTGCATCCATGAAATTGTCAGGCACAAACCGAGGAGCCGTACCTGTTATTATTGGTTTAAAACAAAACTTAGCTTACTCGATTGTATGAATTCTTCTTCTTCTTTTTTTGTTTTTGTAACTAAACTTATTATGTAAATGTCTCCATATCGATTCCTTTTCTATCACCATGTATAAAGTCTGAATTCTCTTTCTGAAGTGACCGTTTCACATAAAGAAATCATGGTTAGAAACTGTTGAATCGATTAATCCTGTCTTAGCAGATGGGAATGAAAGAGTAGTGCTCAAATCTCTTTTCAATTAGATCATTCCAACTCCCCATGCCATATATCAATGCTACCTTAAATTCATATTGAATTTGGTTGAACGTGAATGCAATTACATGAAATTTGCAATTACCTGAGGATCCGAAATCCCTGGTGAATTCGGTTACAAACTGAGCAGCTTCAGCTGCTGATGCTGACAGAGTAACAAGCCGATCAGAGCCATCAGCTGAGGGTGGCCCCGAAAGGCCGAGAATAGACAAAGAACGGGACAGCACACTCCCAGCAACCCATGCCCCGAGTCGAATGGACCCCACAAAGAGGCCTACTCCACCAGAAACGACATAGAATGGTAGAGTTATGAGCCTCCACGCGATCCCAGGTGGTGGCGGTGGTCCTCCGGTTGGCACGACGGCGGATTGAGACGGAGCCGAGGAGGGAGGAGTCCGAGACAAGTTCGGGTCGCCGGAGGTAGAAGTGGTGGAAGGTGGAGACGTGAAGGAGGAGACGGCTTGTTCGAGGTCCCAATTGTGCGCAGAGAGGATCTCGGCACAGAGATCCGGGTCGTCTAAACCAGTGATTGCCTGGAAATAGGCGATCTTATCGTGCGATTCATCCGCCATGATTGCAGAGAATAGGGTTTAGAAGCGCAGATCGAGAGAGAGAGAGAGGGAGACGAGTTGGATTTGATAGAAGAGGAAAGAAGGATGGGTTTTTTCTTGGGAAGTAGTATGGTAAAGATTCTTGTTTTTTTTTTTTTTACTTTTCGGGGATAGATAGACACGTGTGGTTCAGTCACAGGCGCGTTTCTTTTTCCATTTTATGAGTTACTGGCGAGTTAAATCATCGTCTACTGAATCCATATCCTCTGAGGTAACAGAATATTTCTGTTTGGATCAAGGCCGTTCGATCGGAATCCGGGCCAATCCGGCCCGACCGATATGCTTCAATAGTTGTGCAGATTTTGATAGGACGGCCCAGATCCAAACAAAAATACTCTGTTACCTTAGGGGATACGAATTCCTACTACTGACTCTTCCTTCCTGTTGCTTCAGAGAGCGAGAAACCGATTCAATCAGAAAAGAGAGAAGATAATATAAAGAGAAAAACGGGATGACGTGTGGAAGTTTCTAACTGTTAAGAGCTGAAACCAAGGAATTCGTATCGTCTGATGAATCTGGACCGTCAGATCTGTGTTGGCACGAATATTAAATGAATTCCGTGCAATCCACCTGGGATCAGATTGGCCCAGATCCGAATTGGCCGGCCGAGATGTATTACCTTAAATTCTGAGTTAATGTAGAGGATATGTGAAGCGGGACATGACAAAATCCGCATCCTCTGTGTATTAACGTAACGTTTGAGTTAATTTCTGAACCGTACAATCAAAATTCAGTTAATTATCATAAGTGCATTGTGCTGGTCTATTTGGAAGCATCGAAATGATGTTTGTTTTACAGGGGCTGCGTCTAAAAATAATAGGTCTTTAATCTTTCTAATTATTTCTTTGTTGCATTACTGGTCAGGAAAAATGAAGGAAGAAGTGGTGCAGGAGTTGAAGAATTGGATGCCACGTGAAGTGGAGGAGATTCCCAGGAGTGAACCCAGGTGGTTCCAGGGGGGGCAGCTGTCCTCCTTGGAGTTTGAGTTTTAGTGGAGATTTATCGGTTCCGACCGACTTTGCCTCATGAAATTTCTTTTGCCCCTCTTTGGACGTTTGATTTGTAATTTAAGTTTAATTTAGGGTTAAAATTGAAATAAATTTGTTGAATTTTGATTGATCATCAGAAATTACAAGTCAAAATATTGGAAAGTATAAGTTAAAGCATTGTTTTTTATCGAGTACCAAATTAGTTAATGGATTTAATTTCGATTAGGTACTTAAACCTAATTCGATATTTTTTTGCCCTCCCTGATGAAAATCCTGGATTCGCCCTGGAGATTCCTTGCGTGAATGGGGGGGGGGGGGGGGGGGGGGCTCAGCTCAGGTGATTATGATAGATGATGACACTACCTCAGGTAGTGTTGGTGGAGTATAAGGAAGAAGATGAGTAGTATGGTGCATTTTGGTTCTACTGTTATATCCTCTCTTTTAATAATTAGGTTAAAAAACGATGTCTTGTGTGTCTTTCGTAGCAATTTGGATTGTAATAGTCTTAAAGAATATTTTGTGCATCTGATTACAGAGGTAAAAAGTTTGGACTGGGCTAATAAGGTTGTCCTCTCACCTGGATCAGTAGGGTTTATGTGCTGGTTTTATGTTTTAAGTAGGATATGTTGTAATTAACTCCATATTGCTAATGCAATGGGCTTACTTTTTTTTTCAACAATCAGAATTCAGACCAATCCAGGCAGTACATATAACGCATGGACACTTTAATATTGGTGCTGATTTAAATCGGACGGTCCAGATCTTAACTCAAAGTTTGAGACCGACTAGCTAGTAAATATTTAAGAGGGAAGCGAAACAGAAAAGCCTACCTCTCTTATCAGATATATAAACTGAAGGAGATGTGTTTTTTTTTCTTGATTATTATTTTTTAAATAAGTACTTATGTCAATTATTGTATCTATTTTTTTTAATATTTTTTACAAAAATTAAACCGGCGTCTTTGCGTTAAAAAAAAAACGAATCCATCATTAATTGATGAGTGATTATAATTTATAAAGTAAATTATAAATTAGGTTCAACACAGCACAATACTAAAAAAAATAATTTTAGATCAACAATAAATAAAGCAAATGCCAAAACTAAAGAAGACACACAAATATCACCAAAACTAAAAGCTTTTTGGCATACATTACCAAAATGAAATTTGGTTCAGCACCAGCCTCAACCATAATCACAAGATTCGCAAATAATTCGTGAATAATTCGTTTTTTTTGTGATGACGAACCGAACGCCGAATTATTCGGTTGACCGAACTTTGACCGAATTATTCCCGAATAATTCACGAATTTTACGAATTTTTTCCAAATTTTTCTCAGAACATATTTTTTTGTTTTTTGTTTTGCTTCCTTGTAGGACTGAGATCTCTGGTCCGGATAATTCCGAATAATTTCCGAATTACATCTGAATTATTTCTGAATCACGAATTTTTGAAATCGTCGAACCGAACCCGAATAATTCATTTGTCACTGTGTCCTCAACAGCATATCAAGCTTATATTCTGCTCACCGCAGTATGTACCAGAGAGAGAGACCTGCCCTGTTGAGGTTTTGCTTCAGGGCTCAAAATGGGGTATAGTGAAGAGTACTGGTTACTGATTTACCATACCTACATGCATAAAGGTTGGTACCAGTATTTACCAGGCTGGTATTTTTCCCAAGTAAAAACCTTCTTTTTGTTTTTCCATAGTTAAAAGCTAGAGACTGATTGGTTTGCTTTTATGTAAATTTCCCGTAACGGGTTTTGTCTGGGCAAGAGATCGGGTACAAGCCTGCTACTGAGAAAACCCAACAGATTTTATATGATACACACAAAAAAAAAACTAAGCCCAATTATTCTTCAAAGCCTACCTAACTAAGCCCGACAGGTTAACGGGCTACCCATCAAAGAGAGATCCACTTGACTACTTGTCAGTTCGTTTCTGCCGTTGTTCATGCCTTGAAAAATCAAATCTTATAAAATTCTCTCCAATATATATATATATATATATATATATATATATATATATATATATATATATATATATATATAGAGTAGAACTAGGGTGCTCCTAAGCTCACCAAGCCCTTCGTGAGCGCGACTCTAAAACCTATCAAATTGACTTCAAACGACATTTTCAAACCATTAGATGTTCAATCTATATTAAAATGTGCTTGGAGACCAAATTTTACATTTTTTGGAATTTTTTTACTATTTATTAAGATGGTTTGAAAATCGCTGTTTTCCATATATATAGAATAAGAGGAGAGATCAAGTTACAACAAATTTGAGTTATAACAAAATTACAACAACTATTTTTTTCATTTTCAAAGTCCAAATCGTCGATTCAAACCGTTCAACATGATTATCTAAATAAAATGTGCTTGCAGATCAAATTTTATATTTTTTTTAATTTTTTTACTATTTATTAAGATGAGTATAAAATTCAATGGTCTGAATATGACTATTTTTTGTAAAATACTTAATAAATAGTAAAAAATTCAAAAAAAATGTAAAATTTGATCTGCAAGCACATTTTATTGTAGAGATCATGTTGAACGGTTTGGATCAACGATTTGACTTTGAAAATAAAAAAAATGGTTGTTGTAACTCAAATTTGTTGTAACTTGATCCCTCATCATAGAATAATTATATGAATATCTACACTTCTGTCCCCCTCTATTCCCGCAACTACAGTAAAGAAAAGTTGTATCATGATTATAGAATTTACTATATCTGCTAATTAATACTAATTGATAAACTGTCAATATAATCGATATCTAATTGATTTTTTTGTCTCCAAGAAAGACAATCATTTTCTTTTTGATAAAATATTTAGCTTTTGATCTTTTCAATCATCTCTATCTTGGCCTTATTGCAAAAATAACTAGCTGGTTATATAACTCACTTTTCTGCGAAGTTGCCCTTTCTCTCCTCGCGATGCCGCCACTAACCTGACGGCCGCCTATCTACCATTATCCCGGCGCCGGCACTGACTGGACGGCCACCTACCTGTCTTCTCCCCCCCTTTTTCTACCACATTTCCTCCCCCCTATCCACCAACTCCCTAATACACTTATCCGCACCACTTTACAAAATACTCTCCTCCCTTTCTGAAGCATGAACACTCCCCCCCCAATTGCTAACCCTCTCCACCCCACACACTAGTACCACCTACAATGGCAACCCAATTTCCACGTATCTATCAGCACACTAACCAAATCTGCTTCCTAACCCCTTTGGCCGAACACCACAGGCTGCTGATTGAGCTTGATGCAACTCTGCTGTTTTCCACCACAGAATCCCCCGCCCCACCTAATACTACTCAGCTCAGGGATATCCTGCGTGCGCGATATGGTGGTTCCCCGCACGACTGGGTGCTCAACTCTGTCACAGATGGCGTTCTGGTCCGCCTCCCCAACTGGATTATCCCTGATAACCTCCACCTAGACTCGGCTTTCTGGGAGGACCGCCACATTTTCATCCTGCCATGGCAGGCCACAGACACATCTTATCCACTACCACCCAAGCAACGTCTACTCTTAACCATACGTGACTTCCCGGTGGATTTCTGGCACCCGGTTTTTTTCAGACAAGCCTTGGCAGGCATGGGCGAAATGGTGGGCATCCCAGTTGAGGCCCTCACAGCGGACAATAGGTCATCAACCCAAGTCTTTCTCGATTGCTATGATGCAAACCTCATCCCCTACCACCTCATGGTTGGACATAATGGCCGATGGACGAAATGCGGCATTGAGATCGCTGGAAGGCCCCCCAATCCCGTCCAACATGACCAGTCGCCGCCCCCTCCTCCGATCCCACCTCGACCAACTACTGCTCCAGGAGTTGAACAACAAAACCCTATACACCCTCCGTATATTCCACCTGGACAACGAGGAGTGCTTGGAATTCATCCGCCGGTACGACCTCCGGAGGGCTGGTTGGCGCCGGCTGCGGCCCCCAATGCAAACCACTGTCGGGCCACACACAATTGGGATGCTCCAGGTCCACCAACCAAATTCAAAAAAAGCCAACGTTACGATCTGCCATCCGTACTCCTGCAGTCCTCTCCTGGAAACATTCAGCCACAACTGAGCCCTTCAGGTTGGAAATGCCACTTTAGGCAAAAAGACAAGGGACTGGGGTACACGAACATTCTACATACACTCCCCCACAACTCACTCCACCACAACGGACAAAAATCCAATCCAATTTCCACACCCAAACAAAACCCTATACGAACTGCCCCCGTTATAATCCCAACTCAACCCGTTCCATCAGTCCACCACCAACCCGCTATACCTAACCATACACACTCTCAGCCCTCACCAAATTGGAAGTCATGCCACACAAAATCAAACCATACCTCACACCCCGTCCCACCAATCCCTAGAAAGAATCAACATCATACCCCCCACTTTTGCTCCCAAGCCATCACCCACACCACAGTACTAGAGCCACCCCTAACATCAACTCACTACCTCCACTGTACCCTTAAAATCCAAGATCGCAAACTATACCGCCCTCCCCCAAACACCATGCCACCCATGACGGATGAGGATGAGGCCCTCGTTCAGAAATTTGTCGCCCTGAGCACCACCGAGTCCCGGGCTCCAACAGTGACATTACCGCAACATGCAGCCTCCAGTGCGAATTGGGACCTCGCCCTCTTGGCTCGTATAGTCTCCGACAAAACAGTACTGGACACACCGTTCATGGAGGCAATGCGCCGAGCTTGGCAAGCGGACCCGGAAACCAGATTCAAGCCGGTTACGCGAAACTGTTACTTGATTGAATTTGCTAACAAGGCAGAGATGCATAGAGCCCTATTTCAAGGACCATGGACCTTTAGAGGCGATCTGGTCGCCCTTAAGCAAGTCAGCTGCAGCTCCTCCCTCACACCGTCTACCATTCAAACCTCAGACATCTGGGTTCAGTTTTTCAACCTCCCCCTCCAGTGTCTATCCGAGGAAGGAGTGCAGATCATGACCAAAGCCCTTGGGGCTCCGGCCTCTCAGCCGATAGAGGGTTTCGTTAACGGTCGGAGATTTATCAAGATGAAAGTCTCCTGCAGATTAGACAAACCAGTTCAGGACCGCCTCACTGTGATCCACCCAGCCCTAGGGGAACTCACTGTCTATTGCTGTTACGAGAAGGTCTCCCGCATATGTCGTTTTTGTGGGGTCATAGGACATGAGCAACCATCCTGCCCAGACTTTCAGCGACTCTCCGCACTCATGCTGGATCCCGAAAACAAGTCTCGTTTTAATGTTTCCCAGCTATTATCACCCAAGAAAGGGGCCTGGATCACCTCGCCAACAATGCTCCCAATGGAGACACCAGGCCCAATTCAAGCTAACACAAAGCGCCCCTTTTCAGAAACTGGTCAGACAGGTGCTCTCGTAGTCTTACAAACCCCAATTCTCCACTCCCAAGTGGAGGCCCAAAACACTGGCCCGCTGCCTTCCCCAAATGACAGCCCAGCTCAGTTTAGGCAAAACACTCCTCCTGTTTCAGCTAATAAGAAGCCCAGGTCGGCGGGGCATAACGCGCCGACAATGGATATATGAAACTTTTGTCGTGGAACTGTCGGGGTAGTGGAGGCACGACAGTTGCCACGTTAAACCGGTACCTTCACTGCACAGGAGCACAAATCGCGTTCATCTCTGAAACAAGGTGTGGCTGCCGAATCGCGGAAAAAAGACTAAACTCATTGCTCCTGTGTAATCATTTTGCAGTCCCGTCAAACAGACGGGCTGGCGGCCTGTGGTTGATTTGGGGCGACCAGGTCAAGGTCCAAGTTTTGGAATCGGACCGAAACCTGATTGCTGCCCGAATAGTAGAATTGGGGCAACAAACCCCTTGGATTTTTATTGGTGTGTACGGGGACCCATCTCGGCTTACCAATCCCCTAATTTGGAGGCGCATTGATGCGTACGTAGAAGACGATGATAACCATGTCTGTATAATGGGAGACTTCAACTCCATCTATTCCCTGAATGAAAAGGAAGGAGGCTCGGCTCAGATGAGCACCCAAAATAAAGCATTCAGAGATTGGGTGGATACAACCGGCCTGGTGGACTTGGGACACCACGGCCCAGCCTATACATGGAGCAACAAGCAGCAGGGTTCTCGATTGATCTCGGAGCGTCTTGACCGGGCGCTTGCAACTCTCAACTGGACCCTCCAATTTCCGGATGCCTTGGTCCTGCACTTGCCCCGTTTCCAGAGTGATCACCTACCGGTCTTACTAACCACTGAAGTACTGCGCCGGAAGCCAAACCAGAAATTCAGATGCGAAAATTGGTGGCAGCTCAAACAGGGCTTTCGTCAGGTCTGTCAAAATGCGGCTCAAACGGGGGGAGATAGCTGGGATTCTATGCGTCGGAGTTTCAAGCGGGAGGTCAGGGGGTGGACAAAGGGCTTGTCTACCCCGGATAAAATGCTTAAGGACACGGAAAGGAAAATGAACACACTGCTGTCCCTGCCGCCTAGTCAGTATGACCCGCGATTGGAGAAAGAACTTCAAACCGAGCACCGTACGACCCTGCTAATGCAAGAACACTACTGGCACCAGCGGTCCCGAATCAATTGGGCAGTTTTTGGAGACATGAACTCAAAATTTTTTCATGCTTCCGCGGTTGTCAGGAAAAGGAGGAATTCGGTCAAGTCACTGCAGATGGAGAATGGGGAGTGGCTTACGGATGACAAGGAGGTCAGGAAAGCATTTGTTGATCATTTCAAAAGCATCTTTACTGGTACAGCCCGGCCAAGCATACACCAGGTGGTCAAGCCGGAGGTGCTCCAGTCACTGCCGCGGATACCAGAATTCATGGCCCCCACCCTTGCTGCCATCCCACTTGAACAAGAGATCCGATCGACTTTGATGTCCCTAGGCCCCAACAAGGCACCGGGGCCCGATGGGTTCAACGCGCTCATCATCCAGAGTAATTGGGAAGAGTTCGGCCCTTCAGTGGTGAAAGAGATTACCGAATTTTTTACCACTGGTCTGATGAAACCAAACTTGGCAAGATCAAACTTGATTCTAATTCCGAAAACAGACGATGCATGTAGGGTTTCCCAGTTCCGTCCGATCTCAGTGTGCAACCTAATCTACAAGGTTATCTCTAAACTTATTGCTAATCGAATCAAACCATTCATTGGGGGCCTAATTTCTCAATCTCAGGGTGCTTTCGTACCTGGAAGGGACATAGCACAAAATGTCATCATGCTTCGTGAGATACTTCATACTTTTAGGCAAAAGGGATATCAACGTAAGGAATTTTGCTTAAAGGTTGATTTATCAAAGGCTTTTGATAGGATGGAATGGGGCTTCCTTCAGTCCATTTTGCCACTGTACGGGTTCCCTCCTCAATTGGCTAGCTGGATTGTTGCCTGCGTAAAATCAGCTCAATTCAGCATTGTTCTAAATGGGAGAGGAGATGGGTTCTTTGCACCAACTTGTGGCCTACGACAAGGTTGTGCGTTGTCGCCCTACTTGTTCATACTCGGGATGGATATTCTCTCCCGTATGCTTGCTGAGGAGGTACGAGCTGGATCGTTAACCGGCATCAGAATTGCCCGTTCGGCCCCTCCGGTAACAGACTGCATGTATGCCGACGACTTACTCATTTTCGGCGCGGCTACCCCAACTGAAGCTGAAACCTTTCTCCACTGTCTCCAGGCCTTTGGGGAAATTTCGGGTCAGATTATAGGCCCTGAAAAAAGTCACATCTGGTTCAGTGCTGCGACACCCACAGAGATACAACAACTGATCTGCTCCACTCTAGGAGTGCCGTTACACACTACGGCTACCAAATACCTGGGAGCACCGGTTGAAGTTTCAAGGGCCTCATTTGATTTCCTAATTGCAAAGGTATCGGCAAAGTTGCAGTCTTGGAAAGGAAGATTGCTCTCCCATGCGGGTAGAGTGGTCTTAATCAGATCAGTTCTGCAGTCATTGCCTGTGTATTACATGGCGACTACCAAAATTCCAGCTGGGGTCATAAATGAAATTGGGAAGATAATCAGGAGGTTCTTTTGGGGCAAGATGCAAAATGAACGGTATTTGGCTTATATCGCCTGGGAGGAGATCACTAAACCGATTGGAAGAGGGGGGCTGGGGCTGAGAAGTTTGGAGGCTATGAACGAGGCCATGTTGATGAAATCATTATTCAAACTGGCAGCGGGTTCAAGTGAACTGTGGGTCAGTCTGGTACTTGCCAAATACCTACCAAGGTCGAACTTGTGGCACTCAAATAGGGAGTACAAATGTACTAGGTTCTGGAGAGGGATCATGCGACTAAGGCACAAATTATTACCCCTAATTACCTGGAATTTGGGCTCGGGTTCTAATTGTCCGGCTATTGGTCAACCATGGTTTCCGGGAGGTGCCTCCTTCCAACCTCAGACCAGGGTACAAAGAGAACTCACGGTTAATGATTTACTAACACTGGACCGGCTGAGCTGGGATAATGACAAACTCGAATCCCTCTTTGGCTTATCGGGTTGCATTTCAATTCTCTCCTCAGTGCTGCCCCCATCTAGGCCTGACAGGGAGGATGTGCTTCGGTTCCAACCAGCCACCAATGGAGCTTTCAGTGTTAAGAAGGCCTACGACTCAATCACAACCCCGTCCCAGCCACAACAAATCGAGGAGAAGAAGCTATCTCAAGCCATTTGGAAAAAGGGTTCAATTCAGCCTAGAATCAGGTTGTTTCTGTGGAAATGTACCAGAAATGCCCTCCCCCTTGGCCAGACTCTATTCAGAAGACTAAGCAGGGGCGATCCGAGTTGTGCACTGTGTGGTGAGGAGGAAAGCATGGCACACATGCTATTTCATTGTCCGTTTGCTCGTTCCTGCTGGTTCATGAGTCCGGTAGCTCTGCGATCAGATGCCTTCCAAGGTGCAGTCCCACATATCTTCAGAATATTGGCGGACAAACTAGATGAAGCCCAATGGACTGATTCTGCTAATATAATGTGGGCAATCTGGAGATGTCGGAATGACAAATCCTACTCCGGCATAGTACCAACCCCGGCTAGATTTTCTCAGCACTTAGTGGGTATCACGGCCGAGACTCTACTGGCAAATTCGGGCAAACTGAGAAAGACCCGAATCCTGGCAACCCGCGCAGAACCACACCCGCTGTCGGAACTCACCTGCTATGTCGATGGCTCCTGGTCCCCGAGCTGGCAAGGTGGAATTGGCTTCCTGGTACTCAGAAATGACCTGCTTGTGTCTTACCAACTCCAACCCACTCATGCAAGCTGCCCACTACAGGCAGAAGCTGTAGCTATCCAAAAGGCCATAAACTTTGTGTTGCAAATGGGCCTAACGAGCTGCACCTTCTATACTGACAACCTCCTCTTAGCTCAGGAATGTTCAGGCCTCTCACCACCTACTGAGTTGGATTGGAGAGCTTTTGCAGAAGCCTTCTCGGTCTGGAAGTCCCTCAAGGAAAACCTGGAAATGAAACTTGTCCACATTCCAAGAGAGCAGAACTCTACAGCAGATGGTCTGGCAAAGGCAGCTAGAATTGGAGGAGCTCCATACACTGGCTACACCTATCCCATCCTGCCTCACTGTGTTTAGTCTCTGGATTGTTTTGTTTGAAATGTTTTTCTAAGTTGCCTATGCTTTATTCTAGTGTTCAGTTAATTACTGTACTTTGGATTGAGGCAACAGAGTTTGTACATATTGTGCCTACGGGCCTGCAATGACAAAAAAAAAAAAAAAAATATCTTGGCCTTATTATTTTTTTTTTTTCCTTTTTTAGCACGTTGTCATCATGCACCGATTTTTCTTGAAAAAAAATTAAGTCCCTGTACCAACCGACAGGAGTTAACCGGGAAAAAACAAGCATAAAATAATAATCCCCATAGAGACGAGCAACAAGCCAACAACCATAAACAAACAATGAGATTAAAAGGGAATAAAAAAATAGTTGCGAAATTATTAAAGAGTTCGATTAGTATAATATCGGTGTCATATGATATAAATTTTAAAATTTATTGGATAGACTTCAAATAACTAATCCAAACCGTTCAAACCGATTTACTTCATGAGTGGTTTTTTAAATGTAAAACTTTTCTTTTTTTTTCGAGTTATTTTAGTATCAAGTCAAGTGGTAAAAAATGTTGAAAAATGAATGCATTAAAATTAACTTAAAAAGTCCCGCATTTGGCCACTTGTTGATACTTTATAAATTTTGTATGTAAATGCAAAACTAATGAAGTAGATCGGTTTGAACAGTTTGGATTCACCGTTTGAAGTCGATTCGATAGGTTTTGCAGTTGGTGTTATATAGGTTGAAATGACACTGATATCATACTAGCCAGACTCATTATTAAATTGTTGTGTTTTGTTTTATTTTGATTTTAATTGACTATGTTATATCTTTTAGTGTGTTTATTTCTCATTTTTTTCTGTAATTGTAAAACTTAACATCTTAACTTTAATATATTATGACATTTTTATTTTACTAAAATGGTCAGTTGGTAATCACCATTCAATTTTAGGAAAATATCTTCAAAAAAAGGTAAGCTACAAATCCATTATAATTTATTCATTGTTTCTATTTTTGGTACAAGAAAATGTTAGTAGATAAGTTTAAAAAGACAATGAATTGTTCTTCTTCAATTATAGATTCTTTGCTTATTTTAATATCTTATGTTACCTTTTTTTTGCTCTAAAAAATATTTTAGTTTTAGAGTTTAATGTTTCATTTTGTAAGGAAGAACCAAAACGAATCAAAATAGAGAAATTATATATGTGATTTTTAAATATTTTTGAATTCTTACCAAAAAAACGCTCAAAAAATGAAATTTCTTACAAAAGTTGATAAAATTGAATATATGGTACTCATAAAAAGACAATTTGAGAGTAGGTCCGATGGGCATCGGACCTACTCTAGTTCGATGGGTTTAATCACCGTCGATTTGCTTTAAGATTTGTGCGGAACGCTTTAAACTTCGTGTGTGTTTTTTCAATTTTCGTGCGCACAAATCTTAAATTAGATCGGACAGTCATCATGCTCATTGAACCTAAAAGTAGGTCCGATGGGCATCGGACCTACTCCGTTCTCTAAAAAGACTGCTCTAAAAGCCCAAACTATTAAGTTATTAATATGATGAATTAATGAATTAAATTTGTACATGCATTTTCCATTTTTACTATATAACATATAAAAATGAGTTTATGAAATTTGTAAAATGATGAACTAATTCCTAAAATTGATGAATTAATCGCTAAAAATGAGTTTATTATCTTTTCGCAATTATATGAAGATGATATTGAAGAATGATATGCTGCGTTGGATGCAAATTCATGTATCTTTTTATTTAAATTTAAGCATCGATATGTAAAATTATATCATTACATTGATGTTATTTTTTGTAATTATATGTGAGAATGTATTATCTATTTAGAAATAAAATATTTTCTAATATTTTATATAAACATTCTAAAAATTGTTCGACATATCTATCTATTATTTATAAAGAAATATTTATTTGTTGCTAATTTATTTCTCTGTGTAGTTAAAGTTTGAGATAACCTATTCAAAGTCCATACAATCATAAATTAAACTGTTTACCCACAACAGAATCCATCAATAATTTTACAAAAACACAGCATGCAATTCATTTGTGCATGATTTGTACATGACATTAATTAATGACAAAAAATATGGTTTTAAATTTTTGAAGATAAAATAAATAATAATACATTTTGCAATGTAATGTAAATAATATATCTATGACATATAATAGTATGTATATGAATTAGATATTTTTGAATTCATTCTATATATGTTTTCATTCAAATTTTTTGAGCAATAATAAAAGCATCTTTAATCATAGTTGCACTCAGTTTTTGTTTGTTAATGAGATAAGATATAATAAAATGCAACTTATTTAGTCAAAGACCCCATCTCACATTCTTATAGATTAATAGATGGCTACATGAAAATTGCATGAAACATTCATGTTGTTTGGTCTCTCCACTTTTCTTGCACTATTTTTATGAATATTATCATGTGAGATGAGTGATGCTATAGTACTTTGCAATGTGTACATTGTACATAGATTTGTATTATGAATTCATATTTTTATTTTTTAAGTTTAAATAGTCGATCTGAATCGTTTAATACGATTTTTGTATGAAAATATATTTTTGAGATCAAACTTTATATCTAATTCTTTTTATTATTTTCTTAGATATGTACAAAATTATATGATCTAAAGATTCTGGACCATTTTTTTTTGAGTAAAAAAGATTCTGGACCATTTGAAAGGAACAATTTTTTACCTATCTAAAAAAGAGTATACAAATCTTAAAAAAAATGTGAAATGTAAGTACATTTTCATATGGAGATTGTGTTGATCGGTTTAAAACGACTATTTGAATTTTGAAAACAGAAATATAAATCCATAGTACAGATCAATCTACCTATTACAAAGTATGATGGCCTCACTCCATGTGAGAGTATATAATAATTAGGGCTTTACCATACTAAAGTCTTCTTTCAACAATCCAAAATCATATGTTGCTTTCTTTTTACTGGTACATACCAACTTTTTTTCTATGCTGCTTAATGAAAAAACAAGAGAAAATTTTCTTATCAAAATAAGTTATATTATTTGTTGTTGTATTATGATATTCTGTTGTTATATTATGGTTCTTGTTATTATTCTAAGGTTTATCCTCCTCTCCCTATGATTGTTGTATCATGACATTCTTTTGTGTACCTAAATAAAGAATAAAATCATGATTACTTAAATAAGATCATTAAATGACAAATAATATTCCTTGTATGATATACAAAATTGAAAAAAAAAATGAAGACATGACCAATCAATTTTCAATCAATCTAAAAATTTCTTAAATGACATTTAAAAAATAGAAAGAAATCAGAACCATAAGAAGGTAGACTAAATAGACTTGTGATGAGTACGTGTGGTGAGTATGTATCTAAATAAATTTAGACCTCTACACGTACAAAAAAGAAAAAATGCATAGAATCAAAAGAAGTCAGACTATTTGATCAGAGAGTTGATATTCAATCTGAAATTTCATCTTTAAATCTCACTTGTTTGACGGATCAGAACATCTACGTGCTTAATATAAGAATAGAGATATGTGATTCTTCCAGTACTTAAAATAAGACATATCAAATATATTTTCAAATGATGATAAATTTTATATTTCCAAACAAGTAATCAAGACCACTTTTCAAATATATTAAAAGTTTCCTTTTATGCTGCACTTCTTATAAGATAATTACTGAGTCTATTTAACATCCTAATTTATAACAACATTTAATTAGAAGCAAAAATAAGAAAATATTTAAGAACGGTAAAATTGTATTGCTCTCAATAATCTAATTGTTACTCTCAAAATAACACCTCCCTTTTTCTTTTTCTTTTTTATAGAAATACAATAATCTGCATTTGTTTCATTCAACACAGTAGTTTTTAGGTTGTACTTCACAAAAATACTAAAAATTGGTTAACCTCTACACTTCAATTTAAAAAGAAAATAAATAAATATTTCATACTTGGTTGCCCGTGATTTTTATTTTTACCCAAAAAAAAATATATTTTAATATAAATAACCAGGTTTTTAAAATATTTTTATTTTTACCCAAAACGCTAGGAATATCAGCGTTCCGAATTCTTAATTCAGAACGCTAGGAATCCTAGCGTCCGGAAATTTTAATTCGGAACGCTAGGAATCCTAGCGTCCCGAATCTCTGTTTTTTTATTGAAAACTTATATAAGGAGAGCTGCGTGGAGAGAAGTGAAAAAAAAAGAGGAGAAGGAAGAGAGGAAGGAAGAGAAGAGGAGAAGGAAGAGGGAGAGGAAGGAAGGAGAGGAAGAGGGAGCTGAAGGAAGAGGAGGAGGAGGAGACGGAGAAGTCGTCAGGTAATTTTTTTTACATATGTATTTACTGTTAATTACATACGTATTTACTGTTAATACATACGTAATTACTGTTAATACATACGTATTTACTGTACAGTACTGTTCACATACGTATTTACTGTACAATATTGTTCACATACGTATTTACTGTTCACATACGTATTTACTGTTAATACATACGTAATTACTGTTAATACATACGTATTTACTGTTAATACATACGTATTTACTGTACACTACTGTTCACATACGTATTTACTGTACAATATTGTTCGCATACGTATTTACTGTACAATACTGTTCACATACGTATTTACTGTTCACAAACTGGGAGTCATAATCAGCCTGAGTCCGGCTACCAGAGGCCTCCCAATCGTGAGCCATCTCTGAATACGGCTGACGCGGTGGCGGGGAGGCGGCTGTATCCCACTGATCAGCTGGAGTAAAGTCTGCAAGGCTAAAACTCATCCTGTCATCCTGCACAGACTGGATCTCTGGAGACTCATGATGCTCAGGCTGTGTCGGCATGTATGCAGGACCCTGCAAGGATACCAAAAATTTAGTAAATTTTAACTATCTTTACTTACAGTAAAAGAATAAATAAAATAAAGAATCACACACCGGGGGAAGAACTGGACGACCGTACTCGTCACGGTAGGCGTGCCAACCGGCCATGTGCAGTACCCAACGATGATAATCCCACTCTGGCTGCTCTGATGGCTCCGGTGGCATCTCACTGGTCAGAACAGGTGGCGCGTCAGGCTCGTC
Source organism: Carex myosuroides (assembly GCA_028015225.1). Classification (NCBI taxonomy): domain Eukaryota; kingdom Viridiplantae; phylum Streptophyta; class Magnoliopsida; order Poales; family Cyperaceae; genus Carex; species Carex myosuroides. Next base: position 6,422,708 of record CM051490.1, read on the forward strand.
CGGCTGTACTGCGCGCCAATCAATATTCTCTCCGGCGTCTCGTAACATGGTGACCAGCTTTGCCTCCTGGCCGTGGTCCGCAATGCATGGGGCAACCAAGTTCAACATCGCGTGCCCGACCGCTCTGTAGCCACGTTTTCCAAGACAAACGATTGAACGCGCGGCACCTTTAAGCGCTAACAGCAGCTATAAAAAAACGTTAGAAAAAACAAAGGTTATGATAAAAAGGTTCATAACGCATAAAAATGTGTTGTTTTAGATGCATTACCTGGCGAGCACCTTTCCGGCCAGTAGGGGTATAACCATCGTCTTCGAATATCTGTGAGCGAAGAAACTCACCGTAATCTCCCTCTATATACACCGAAGCCATGCCGACCCGCAGGTACCAAGCCTGATATCTCAATAGGGGATCTCCCTGGAACTGCATCGCATCAATCTCCGGCATCTGCCATAAGTTGGCACTCATATCGCCCGCCTTGCTATAGTACTCCGAGTGATGCTCACTCCAATCTCTATCCCAGTGATTACCGTGTGTTATCCTGTAATTCATATGTCAGTTGCAATTTAAAGACAAGAACTAATGTTAAGTACAAAAATGCTAAAAAGAACATAGCTTACCCGTGTAGCCTCGTGATCACATATCTCGGGACGTCTGGATCTGCGGGGATGAGTGGAAGAAAATGAAACTGACGGAGCACCCGGTCTGGATAGTGGTGCTCCACTATCCAGAAGCACACCAGCGGTCCCTTGTAGAGCCACATCTCCTGATCATCCGCTACAATCTGCGGCAGCCTCCCCTCAGTGTATAGCTCATGGTACGGAGTCCAGCGCACCTGCATCTCACCCAGACTCTGAATCTGAGATCGGACCGTCCTGATACCTGCTGTCTTTCCGTGAGGGTTGTCCTTGTACAAGTGATGTCCGTACCATTTCATGCCGAATGCCAGTCGATTTCCATTTTCGGGCTCTCCCCATGGATCCTCGTTCGGCTGAGGTACCCCCACCGGTAGCCGTGACCACGACCAATGCTGCAGAAGAAGCATTGGCCCGTAGATTTGCTTAGTTTTCCGCTATATTTTTTAAGAATACCAGCCGTCAGTGACAAGTTAAATAATTAAAATAATACAACAAGTGCATGACAATATAGGTAATTAAAATAAGACATAAATAGCATACTGACCTTGCAACCGTGGCACAAGTTGGAGTAGAGATGTGCTAGGACAACCCCACCCAAGTTGTACCTGCCGCTCGACGGCTGAAGGTCTCGCAGCAGCTGTAGATACATCATCGGGATGGTATTACCACTAGCATCAGCAAACATGACAGAACCAAATAGGTCCATCACGAATCCCCGTGTGTATCTGTAATATCAAAATTATAGAGCAACTCATTTTTCCGCATGAAACAGAGTACAAAATAAATGTAATACAAATAGTTTGTATGAGTACCTCTGAATCTCGATCGGAGTGGAATCGCTACCTATACCTCTCGCAAACATAGCTCGCAGCTTCGTCTTCTCCAGACAGTACTTGGACTTCCCCCCGTTGCTGCGTATATCTGGCTTTGCTCCTAACAACTCAGCGAGCATGTAATTAATCGTCGTGTCATCTGGATCTGTGGGGTCAGATATGCCACCAACGGGCACGCCCTGGATAGGCAAACCCCATAGAGCACTAACGTCCTGGAGAGGCACTGTCATCTCTCCAAAAGGTAAGTGGAACGTGTGCGTCTCGGGGCGCCATCGCTCCACTAGTCCTGCAATCAGGGACGCGTTGATGGACTTAGTCTCCGACTGTAGAATATCGACCAAATGCTGCACCCCCAAATTTTCCAGATACGCCTCCATCTCCGGGTAGTACTGTATGTCCGGATACCGACCCCTGGCATTTATAATTGCCTCACTCTGCGTTCAAAAAAGTGAACAACATGAAAACCTAAAAATACAAAAATTCAACAAAATCCAAACTTAAAAAAAAAAGTAATCAAGTACCTCTTTAGATGCATCTGAGACTCGGTGCTCCCAGTGAGGCATCCATAATAAAGGACTGAAATGATCCTTGCTGTCAGTGGGAATGGGCTCATCAACCGGGTCGGCTGCGGGTGGTCTCCTAGGCCGTCCCCTAGCCATCCTACGTTAAAAAAAAAGGTTAAACATGCTACAATTGGCTAAAATATGCTAATTGCGGTAAAAATATGCTAAAATACGCTAATATGCAAAAAGATGACTATGGAGTTGATGCTAAAATACGCTAATACGCTAATATGCAAAAATATGCTAGTACGCTAATATTTTTATAAATTTGTATTTTTTTTAAAGATAAGGTTTCCATTAGAAATGTATGAAATCAGTTAATTTAAACTAATTTCATTTCATATAAATTAATGCAAAATAAACTTTCAAATATACAACCAGCAAAAATAACTCATTTATTTGTTGCGAGTATAATTTGTTTAATCACACAAATTTGATGATACATATAGTACATATTAACCTTGGAACTATAGATATAGTTTTTTTTTTAAATAGAAGTAAGAACAAAAATAAGCTCGTACTATATAATAATATTTTCTACAATTTCGCTAAAATATTAATAAAATAAGATTTTAAAGGAAAATCAATTCTTGAATTAATAAATCTATATTAATTGATTTTTAATGAAATAATAAATATATCCAATTTTACCGATTAAAAATCCAAAGTACAACCTTACTATTAAATATCCCTATTATTCTAATAAAGGAAAGCCTCCAATATCTTCTCAAATTCTCCATTTCTTCCAAATAGAATAAAATCAATATTATTCAAAAAAAAAATAAAGTAACATGAAAGCAACTTGATCGAATTTAATATTTAAGTAAATAAATTTTGAGTTTTATCAATTATTGTTTCTTTTGCTACTCTAATCAACTAATAAAATATATTATATTTGTGAATTATGAAGATTATGAACAACATATATATTTGTAAATATTTTAATTATTTATTCTCGTGTTTAGTGAAGACGCACCAATTGAAAGTAATTATAGAAAAATGTATTCAAATTTTGTTATTCAACAATGTCAATTACTTCTCTTGGCATCTAATTAACGATAAACTAATTCAATTAATCTAAAATCTAATGTACGCAATTAAAAACCGTACGTGACCATTATAGTTATTTGTAGGTAATGATACGGGGATGATGAGGAATGATAAAACTAATAGATTAAATTTTAACTAAGACGAAATTGAGCTTTATTTTAATTTATGTGTTTCCTAAGTTTAGACTTTAAAAATATAATTATTTGCCTGTTTTCTATTTTGAATCCAGTCCGTTTCATTAAGAGAATATGCAATTCTAACTTTATTTTAACTAAGCAAATTAATATGCCATTCTAACTTCTTTGAATCACTAATATGTAAAGAATCAGTTATACATAAATTAATATAACAAGAATGAATTAATCTAAAATATTTATAAAACATAAGTGAACACATAAACGAATTAATCCCAATTGACATGTAAATTGCATGAAAACAAAAATAACTTAATATAACTTAAATTTGCATGCCACATAAATTAATAATTTAAACACAAGCAAACAAACAAAATTATAAATGCAATTACAATATAGCAAAATAAACTAATAATCCAATCTAAATTAGATCAATATATATTTGGCTGGCATATACACAGAAAATCCAATCTAAATTACAATAGGAAAATAAACTAATAGGAAAATAAACTAATAATCCAATCTAAATCCAATCTAAATTACAATCTAAAATTTTTTTTTTTTTTTTGCATGTTTCAAGCCCGTAGGCAGTACACAAAAATTCCCCCAATTTAAATTAGACCAATCTAAACTAATAATCCAATCTAAATTACAATATAATCCAATCTAAATTAGACCAATCTAAATTACACAGAAAATTCAATCATTGGGATTACATAAGGGTTGTGAAATAATAGTGAGACTGAGAAGGCAACAGAGTTTCTACATGTCATAACCAACAGTTGGGATCAGAATAACAGCAGATTCATTTCCATGAGCATGAATTCAGAATAACAACAGATTTAATTTCCATGACCCATCATATAGATGAATTCAGATCCTCCCCGGTAATGTAATAAGGAATCTTTTAGAATTACTAGATCTGGACCGTTTTTTTAACTTGGCACGAATCTCAAAGCCCAATAATAATGCCCCATGCGCGAAAATTTAAGTATAAATTGAGAAATTTACAGTGAATCGACGACCGGCGGTGAAGAGGCGGAGGGACGGCTAGGCGGAGTGGCGGCGAGGCGGAGGGGCGGAGGCGCGCAACCTTCTCTTCTTTTTTCCTTTTTTCTGGCGGAGAGGCGACACAGATCTGGCGGAGAGGCGGAGGGGCGGAGGCGGCGGCAGCCTTCTCTTCTTTTTTTCTTTTTTCCTTCTCTCTGGCGGAGCCTTCTTTCTTTTCTTTTTTTCGTTTTGTTTCTGGCGTAGAAGAGACACAGAGGAGAAGAAAGTCACGGGTGCGGGTTAGGTCCGAATTAAGAATTCCGGACGCTAGGAATCCTAGCGGTCCGAATTTTTAATTCGGAACGCTAGGAAACCTAGCGTTTTGGGTAAAAATAAAAATATTTTAAAAACCTGGTTATTTATATTAATATATATTTTTTTTTGGGTAAAAATAAAAATCACGGCTTGGTTGCACCGACATTTTTAAAGTTACCATTTGTTCAAAAAATAAATAAATAAAAAAATTAAAGTTTTTAGACAATTCTGGATCTACCATGGCCGCAGAACACCGGTGCGGCTCCAAATAAGGGAGACTGCACAGGCATTCTGCGGCCCTTCCTTTTTTTTTTTTTAACGGAGCATTTCATCCGTCCAAAATAATAATAATCAGTGGGACCCATATTTCTGACTCTTTGACCCTTTGACCATTTTTCAAACGTTCAAATACGTTTCTGCATGATTCTCAACCGTTCAAATACGTTCAAATCAAAGGGATTGCAAAAAAAAAGAAGAAGGGACCGCAGAATGCCTGTGCGGACACCTGCTGGGGCCGCAGAACGCCTGTGCGGTCTCCATTAAATGATGCCGCACCGATGTTCTGAGGCCATGATAGATTCAGAAATACCTATATTTCGTAATTTTTTTATTTATTCTTTTTGAGAAAATGGTAACTTTAAAAATTTCGGTTGGTTGCACGATAATCTTGTTTGAGCATTCAGTTGACTTATTATTGTATTGTATTTATAACTAAAATAAATTAATGAAAGGAATTAAGCATTTAAGCATCCTCTTACCCGTAACTACTGGCAGAGAATTTGTCTTAATTGCATTCATTATTAGATGCAATGATTGAAACATTTTGTTCACCTCTTGTTTCTGGTTACTGACAAGTTGGGTCCAATTATCTGGACACCCTACTCCTTAAATTTCATGAAAAAATGACTCGCCACACGAGATCAAACATTCACATCCACAACACCAAATCACAAGAACAGCATTCATTTTGGCGTACAAGATACAACACGCTATCACAGTCTCCTCAATCCGCAGAATTTTTTATTTTTAGAAATTATATAAAATTAATATAGAATATTAGATAAATTAAGTAAAATTTTGATGTAATAGAAGGAACCGCAGCGCTAGTCTGGTTCTTTGAAATAACACCAATGATTCGGATTCATTAAAATAAAATTTATTTTTTATTTGTAAAAATACGTGTGACATTTTTATTTTTATTTTTGAGATTTAATGTAATTTAATTTAGAAAATTTTATTTTCAATAAATCACTTTTTAATTGTTTTAAACTTTTAATTGTCTCTTGTTCTTTCTTCCATATTAATAATTGCTGACGTGATTCTTAAAAAAACTAAAATTAATTGCAAGAATGTAAAATAACTTAATTTTTATTTAGTACTTGACAACTATTTTTAATTTCTTCTTAATTTTACTGATGTAGATGCTCTTAGCTACCACACCAAAATTTAGAACCACACGATAGGTCACTCCAGAGTTCGGTCTCTAAATCGGGACGTATCCAAGATTTTTATCAGGAGTAGGCAAAAAAAATTACTGGTACGACTAGAGGGTTGTGGACTATCGTGTATTAACTAATTCAGACTATGGTTTGTCCAGATGTAAGCAAAATTTTCTCCATAGGTAGACAATAATCCAATTATACATAAATTTATACACGATTTTCAAAATTCTTGAGTAGACAGTTGCCTACCAATAATTCAATGTGACTCTGCCACTGCTCCTGAAGGAACAAATACATGAGTTCCTAAGGAGAAAACAAGAAAGAAGGAAATGAAGTTGCACCGACATTTAATAGGCTAAAATGAACCGAACCAATTAGTTATGGAATTTTCTGCAACACTGCCCAGTGCCCACACTTGCGTGCAAAACTAAAGAAACTGAACCACTAGTTCGGTTCCTTCTATTGCATAAAAATTTCACATCAATTCATCTAATATCTTATATTATTTTTTTATAACTTCCAAAAAGTAAAAAAAAAAAAAAAAGTCCAATCCGAGCTAGGTCGTTTTAAATTTTATATTCCAAATTAAAATAATAAGGCCTTACTTTTTCCTTTTTAGAAAAATAAAAGATACGGATTCCCTCCTATCCAAGTCGGCGAAAGTGGGGAGCCACTATGGCACCCACCAATAAAGCACTTTCCCGCGCGGCCGGTCGCATCTCCTCCTGAGTCCACATCCTCTGCACTACCGCACCGTTTGAGTTTATCTACATACTGTCCGATCAGAATCAGGGATCTTTAATATTCGTGCGGATCTATATCGGACGCTCCGGATTTAACTTCAAAATTTGAGTTAACTCATGATGGACTAATTCGGATCCCCTTAAAATCGACTCCTCAACCGATCCAATAAATAAATACTCTTCTAGTCTTCTCCACCTTTCTCCGACAAAACACTCAATTCCGAGCAGAAATAGAATCAATCAAACAAACACTGATATGATATGAACACCGTCGCCGATCATCCAGAGGAACCGATTACACCGCGCTCTCTGCCACCGGTGGGGGAGCGGAGGCCGAGGTACAGAGACGTCGCTCAGGCGCTGCGCTGTGGCCTCCGCGAAGCCGCCGCCGATTTCTCGTTTTTGCGGCTGAAGGGTTTGAGAAGTATTCTTAAAACGCTCCAATCTGTCGCGGCCTCTGAGGCAGCAACAAGGCTTTTCAGGTTGTCACAGGCTAGCCGTGAACTCCAAGGTATTGCATTTCAATACAATTGTACACATGGCATGCTGACATGTCATTGCTGTGTCAGAGGGAATTTTGGTGATTATTGACATTTAACCCTCCAGATAGGGGCATGAAGCCATGAACAGTATTGGTACAGATAAAACTTGTTGATATTTACAGAAGAGTTAGGCTATGGTACTATGCATAGTGCGGATTGGTCCGTACTCCGGATTAATTTTTTCGTTTTCAATGTCAAAATAATCAATCTGAACAGTTCAACACGATTTCCATATGAAAATGTACTTGCTGACTAAATTTTACATTTTTTTAGAATGTTTTTTAGTATCTAAAAATATAGTAAAAAAAACTCGAACAAATATAAAATTTGATCTACAAGTATATTTTTATATGGAGATCATGTTGAATGGTTCAGATTGATTGTTTGGACTTTGAAAATGAAAATATTAGTTACTATAACCAATGTGTTCTATGTATAGTACCATAACCTCACTCTTTACGGAATGTAGACTGGTCTAATTCAACATAATTTTGCCATGAATTATTTGTTACCTGTTTAATGAAGGCTTAAAGTTTGAGATCCATAAACGAGCTAAAAGAAGAAATTATATGTAAATTTTGTTATGGTACACTCCCCATAAAAATCATGCAGTAGCATTTGTGCCTACTATTTATGTTAATTTTATTGGTTTATTGTAGTTGTCCCTGTTTTGTTCGAGAATAGTTTCAGAAAAATGAAAGATGATTGTAATTCGTGTGAACTTGGTGCGGAGCCTATAAAGCTCAAACGACCTACTGCCAACTCAGAAATAACTCTTGCTCTGAGAGTGTTAGAAGGATGTTGCCTCCTTTGCAAGGATTCTGCTGACTCAGCTTACCGCTACAATGCTATCAAGGCATGCAACTATCTATGCAGCTATATATATATATTTCTACTTTAGAATTTTTGTCAGGCTTTCATAACAAAATCGATGCGGTGCAGGTGTTATTGAATTTATTGTCGACTCAGGAAGTAATTGAGCAGAGAGCATGCTTGGATGCCCTTGTAGCTCTTTTGGTTATTTCTTCAAAAAATGAGATGGTATTGTTCTTAGAATTTGACGTCTCATTTATTTTAACAATTAATTGATGCTACATTTATTGCAAAATAAAGCAAATAACCTATATGCCAGTGCTCTGATTCTCTGAAAGCTATATTATTATTTTTATTTAGATGTCCTAGTTTATATTTTTGTTGTCAACATAGCATGCATAATAAACAAAATTGTTTTCCACCGTTGATTGCTCTAGGATTTTATGGAATTGCAAGGAATAAGTAAAGCTTCTGAGCTCTTGAAGGATAAGCGGAGGGATACTGGTATCAGGTATACACATACTGATCTACATAGTATAAATTCTTTGCACTTTTGCACTTTAGTATAAATTTCAACTTCTGGTTTGATAACTCAATTTTTGTATCTCAGGATAAAATGTGCCGAATTCCTTCTTTTGATAAGCGGGAATGCCTACGAAAAAGGAGAAACACACATGTTACCAAAGATATACGAAGATATAAACCAAGGTTTAGGAGAGAAATGCACAATGCTTATACAGGCTGCTAATCGATTTGCCTCGTCTCTAGAACTGCACAAGAGACAAGATGCTCTAAATGCTCAGGCAAGGTGCATCATTGAGTTATCTAACAGGACATAATTAAATTAGCACTTAATTTTAGGGATATGAAGCTATAAGATTACATAGGTTCTTTAAAGGACAAGTAAATTCAAGATGTATAGGTACAACGATACTATAAAAACAAAAATGTTATAGATTATGTCTTACTCTTTGGCTACATGGTTTCCTATTTATTTTCTTTGATACATATATGGATCTTGGGTAAAGATATTGATAGAGTTAGTTTGATTTCATACAGCGTATAATTAATAGATAAACTGAAAAAAAGTATATGACTAGTGATACGTCCTATCTCGGGAGATGAGGCCGTATGGAAGTTTTTGGGCTGGGCTGGATTCGTCCTGCCAAGGAATGGCAGGCCGAGGTGTGGATCGAGTTAGGAACTCGGGGTATTTGATGAGAGATTCGGACTCTGACCTGTATGATCTCTCTCTTAGTGAAAAATTGCGTCCCCCCTTTCATGGGAATCACTGCCTTATATATCGTCCAGCCATAACTGCCATCTCGGGCGTTTATGGAGAACGTGGGCAGTTATGTCAGCCGTTACTGGGACGTGGGCATTAAGCTAGCCGTTTCCCGGCTATCCCGTATGTCGGTTGACCTGGGCCTATTTTGAGGCTCTGGTTTGGGGCCGGCATATTGGGCCCCGGCTTAACGAGTTTTTGGGCTTTTTCATATGACGTCGGGTTGGCCTTGTTAAGGTCCGAATCCCAGTCTTTCATGGCCCAGTTTGGAACAAGTAAAAGGGCCTGTGGAACATGGCCCTATCAACTAGTGTGTTGGTATGAAATCAAATTACCTATATTAATGAAAAATGGTATTATATATGAAGCTAATGAGATGTAGAAATAAATTATTATATAAATCAGGAGATTCTAAAATAGTAAAAAATTGTACATTTTTAAAATATAAATATACACTCTTTACAGAGTTGTAATAACCAGTTTGTAACACACGTTAATTTTAGATTGATTTCAAAATTTTAAATTAAGTACATGATGCATCTAAAGTAGATTGAAACAATTTAATCAGACAAATATCACGGTTGCATTTTTGTATCAAACGTGGATTTTTTTTTATGCACTATTCTAAATATTTTTGAATTAGTAGAGTGCAAAATAGAGAGATGATTATTTTATTTTGATTATATAAGCTATACTTTGGCTATATACAAGCTATAGTCTACCTCTAGATATGATTATTTTGAATTTAAAAATAAATCTATGTAATATATCTAGTGCATAACTCCTTATACAATATTACTAGGGGCGGACCCAGGTAGTCCCAAGGGGCAGCTGTGCCTCCCTCGATTTTGAGTTTTAGTTGACATCTATCGGTCCTGACCGACTTTGCCTCCCGTGATTTTTTTTTTGCCTCTCTGGATGTTTGATTTGTAATTCAGATTAAATTTAGGGTTAAAATTGAAATAAATTTGTTGAATTTTGATTTGTAATTCAGATTAAATTTAGGATTAAAATTGAAATAAATTTGTTGAATTTTGATTGATAATTAGAATTATAAGTTAAGAGTATCAGAAATTACAATCAAAGCATTGGAAAATATAAGTTAAAGTATTATTTTTTATCGAGTATCCAATTAGTTAATGTGTTTAAATTTGATTAGCTATTTAAACCCGATTCGATATTTTTTGCCCCCCTCCCCGAAAATACTAGATCCGCCCCTGAATATTACTATTGAAAATTCTTTGCTTTCAATTATAATATCCTAATTTACATTGTTCAAACATTCTAAGAAAAAGCTTAAACCGTACGGGAGCAGACTTTGACGCCATTTTATACCGATATTTTTATTAATCGAAAATAAAAAAAATATCGCGAAAGAGGATTGTTTTGTTGGAAAATTGAAATATAGAAAAAACAGGATGGTTTATCCCGTCCATACACTGTAGCTGGACAAGATAAACCATCCCGTCCTGTTAATTTTGACTCTAATTAGCGATCTAACTAAAAAAAACTGGACGAGATAGACCATCCCGTCCAGCACTATAACAATTTTTTTTAGTTTTTTTTCATTCATTTATATGAAACCAAACCCAAAAAAAAATTGCTACAGTGCTAGACGGAATAATTTGTCCCGTTCAAATTTTTTTTTCCTACTTAGCAGGGTTAAGAATTTAAATTAGCTAGACATTAATCTGGACAGAAAACGATCTCTTTTCGCAATATTTTTTTTATTTTCGATTAATAAAAGAATCGGCATTTTATATATACGAGCGTCCTTGACTATTTCTTATGTTTATAATTTTTATTTTTTAATCTACTTATCTATTTAGAAATTATATTTTGTTTCTGATGGCGACGGTTGTTGATCTTGGTCAACCGTATTGGAGCCGTTACCCCGTTCAAAGTTTAATCACATAAACAAAGAATAAGTTGCAGCCTTAATTAGTTTGGTCTTATGTTGTTAGCGCTGACCCTGTGACCCATCCCTTTTAATCAAATTGATTATGAAAGGATAACAACCTCATTATGCTAATTTTTTTTTTGAATAAAAGATTGGAGTTCAAAGTTATATAATTATTTCATATCTTCAAAAAAAAATATTCGAATTTCAAACTTGCGATCTTAATGTAGAGTGTATTGTATTTATCACTAGATCAAAAACTCAGTTCTCCCCAGCTCAGCTGGCTAAATTATTTACTATGGTAAATACTATATTTACTTGGAGCCAACAAAATCTCCAAGTATTTTAACAATGTTTAATAAAATAAAAATCATAATATAATAAGTTAATTTGATGATTTTGACAGTTGTCAAAAATAGTTATTATATTTGGAATCTCAAAATTTGAAATGTGATATATACTAAATTTATGTCATGCACATAAAAAATGAATGATAATTTTTTTAATAAAATATTAATAAATCATTAAATGATTTAATTTTGCACTAAGCTATATTTTAATGATCTTTGATAAAATATCATACAATACTCAAATTGTGAACTAGTTTGCCTTCTTTCTGCACCTTTATCTATATGTTCCTATAGTCCAGCTAATATGCTTTGAGTAGCATTTTAGTTCATATACTTCTAATTTAAAATTCATATGATCAGTTTCAACAAAAAATCCAAACCATTCAAACCGATCTTCTTCTAGAGAGCTTCATTTACATATAAATATTTTGAATTTTTGAATTCATTTAGTATCAAGTCAAGCGGTAAAAAAATGATAATTTGTGCGCATATTGATGCATTGTTGGTATGTCAAAAAAGACCACCTTTCAAAAAAAATAAAATACAGTAAAAAAATTCTAAAAATTGTAAAAATTGGTATTCTACAAATTCAAAATTTAGAATGTAAAATTTTAAAATTTTACTCATAAGTGTATGTACTGAAATGCTACTAAAAGCATATTTGCGACTCGTGTTCATATTCTTAAATTTAAGTCATATAGATTCTACTATATCTATTGATTAATAGAAATACTAACAATGAATAAAACTAGAATTAAAGCGAGGAAACTAGAAATACTAACAAATATATCTTTTATTTTTAATACTTGACCTAAATCTAATTGGTTTCATACATGCATCTCTTACCAGAAAAATATATACAATACATGGTTATGAAAAAAAAAAAAATTTGACATTTTTTTTTCCTTCTCAAAGCTATTTGCAAAACATCTTAGTTGTATAAATAAATAGTCCGATTTTGTATATTTTTAAAATTTTCATAACCATAATTTCCGATTTCTAAATTTTTTGTAAAATTTTACCTACGTAAATTTGTATGGTCAAAATTGTGTAAAATAGACCTAATTTTCGGTTATGGACGCTCAGCTATTTTGACTTAGGTTTTTATTTTTTAAATTTGTTCTTTTCTTTTATAATATTACATATATTTAATTTAAGGATAGAGTGTGTGTATACATGAAAACTTAAATTTTAAATATTTTTCGTCTAGATTTTCACATGTAAATTTTAAATTTTTAATATTTGTCCGTCAAAACCTCAATACCTTTGACTCTACATAAATTGTTTAATGTCACCAAAATTGACCAAAATTGACCAAAATTTTAAATGCCCTTTCTGTCTCTTATTCCAATTTCTAGGCTACCTTCCAAATTCCTTTTCCTCCCTTTAATGAAGATGCAAATTATTCTACATATATCATTTGTAATTTCAGCTAAAATTGACATACTTGCATTAAAAAAAAAAAAAAATCAAATTTTGACTTTTAATAAATTGAAAATGACTTATTTAATTTTTTTTGTCTATTAGTTATTTAACGAAATTCTAGAGTTAAAACAATTTATGAGGAAGAATATTAAAGTTATCCCTATTGATATTTTTTTATGGACAAATCTCCAATTTGTACTTTTAATTAAAAAAAATCCAAAATGTAAAACTTTGATAAATATACCCTTAAAAGTTCCCAATATTTAATATCGTACGCTCAGTGTATATAGTGTATAAGTGAAAACAGGTCGGATACATATCGGATAGTGATAAAATCATATTCATATTTGTTTTTATTTTTCAGATACGAATTGATCGAATCAGATATTTATTAAAATGATAAATAATATAATTTTTTCATAATATATATTAAATTATATGATATATACCTACTATTCAGATACATATAATTAAAATTTAAAATTAGAGATATTTAGATATCTGTATCTAATTTTTAATATAGAAAATGTCTTCCCAGTGCGGTGCACCTGGTCCCGGTGCATCTCTCTCTCCTCTCTCTCCTTTCTCTTTCTTTCTCTCTTTCGTTAGCGATAGCAATACATCATCCGCCTTTGAATCTACCTTTAGCGACCAATTCAACCCTCGAAGTCGAATCTTAGCCCAGCTATATAAAAAGGCAGCAGAAGCTTAACCAATCGAGTCCAGCCATGGCGAAGCTGTACGTTCAGGCGGTCCCACCAGCGGATCTAAACAAGAACACGGAGTGGTTCATGTATCCCGGCGTATGGACCACTTACATCCTTATCCTCTTTTTCTCCTGGCTCGTCGTGCTCTCGGTCTTTGGGTGCTCCCCTGGCATGGCCTGGACCATCGTCAATCTCTGCCACTTCGCGGTATTTCCTTTTTTTAATTCTTACTTTTTAAATCAGCAGTGGTCGATCTGGTAATTCCCTTCTACAAATTGGTCCCTATCAGTAGTGATTTCAGATCCAAAAGGGGATTGTTAGCTTCTGACAAGGGAAAAATGGTTCGACAAGAGAAGCTATTTGATTGGATATTGATTGATTTCAGATAACGTACCACTTCTTTCACTGGAAGAAAGGGACGCCATTTGCTGATGATCAAGGGATGTATAATCGGCTGACATGGTGGGAGCAGATGGACAACGGCAAACAGCTTACTCGCAACCGCAAGTTCTTGACTGTCGTACCAGTTGTCTTGTATGATTTTACCTTTTCAGTTATTCATTTTTTGTTATTAACATACATCAGTTATCAGGTACTGGTACCAAACTGATTTCATTGGAACAACGAAACCATACATCAGTTATCAGGTACTGGTACCAAACCACTGGTACCAGATACCTGTCCAGTTCACAAAATCTCCATACCCCCTAGTTTTAACAAATTTGATCAAATGGGGTCATAACTGTGCCTGCCTGCACAATATGGTTTATTTTCCTGAAATGTCAAGTATAGACACGTTAAAGAACAGTTCATTTAGTTAATAACAAACACAACTTGATACTGGCGCTTATGGAGGAAACTCATCAGATTAATTCTGCTTAAGGATTTTTTTTAAGCAAATATAAACAACTTATAAATGGTAAGGTTTTACTGTAGTTACCAGACTTCTGGTAGCCCCGTTTCTGTTAATTTATCTTTTCTATCATTTTTTTTACTGTGCTGCCTGCCTGTGTTCTTTGGTTTGATTTTCATTTTTTTGGGCTTCTGAACTTTTTAAGTTTTAACAAAATTAACTTGTATTTGATGCATTTTTGGATTACTCAAGAAAACTAATACTGGCTAATTGACACCCCTTTTATCAGGTATCTGATAGCTTCACACACAACGGATTATAAGCACCCGATGCTGTTTCTGAACTCAATTGCTGTGACTGTGCTAGTTGTTGCAAAACTGCCTAACATGCACAAGGTCCGAATATTTGGAATAAATGCCGGCAACTGAATTAATGAAGTGTTTAATTATTAGGCCGATCTCCTTTTTGTTTGAATCAAGTAGAGAGAGAGAGAGAGAGAGGTGTTTGTGATGGTTCTGTACAGAGCTTTGGCTATTTTGTTACTCGTGACTGTTGCAATCGACAAGTTTGTACAATCTTTATATAGAACCCTGTCATCTTGTAAGTTATTGTACCTTCTCTTGCATATGTGATCTAGTAATAATTTGAATAATATGCTTCTTCCAATCTTCCTCCTGTAATATTTCCACTTGTATAGGGTTGACTGTCAGGTTTCAGCTATTACGTAAAAATGGGTAATGATTTTAACAGAGCAGTTTTTGCTTCATGTAGCGCACGAACCATATGCAGTGCGGTTTTGGTTCTAGAGTCTGTGCGCTGCATGGAGCTAAAACTACTCTGTCAAAGTCTTCACCCGTAAAAACTGGTTTTGGCGTTTCTTTTTGGGCTAGAGGCCCGAGGCCCAACTTTATCGATATAGGCCACTTGGCCCAAGAGCTTAAATAAGGTCCATTGTTGTCAACTTAAAAAATAGATGGCATGAATTCCATCTTCCTATTGATAAATTAAAATAAAAAATATATAAAATAACAGAAGTGGGCCCGTGAGTTACGGAAATCATGTAGGGGTGCAAACGGGAATATCCGACCGTATCCGCATCCGTATCTAAAAATTAGATACGGATATCCAATATCCGAATATCCGTGCAGATACGGATACATATATGGTTTTCATTTTTAATTATCCGTATATGAATAGTAGATAAATATTATATAGTTTACTATATATTATGAAAATATTTATGTATATATATATAGATATTCGATATCCGATCCGTATCCATATGTATCCGTCTAATATTGTTATGTGTTATGTTTAATATAGCCCGAATAAATCCATCTCATCCTCCTCTGCTTGACCATCATCTCTATAAAAAATAATAAGAAATTCCAAAAAATTTAAATTTTCTTTTGTTAATTTTGTACGTAATCATGGTTGAGGGGAGTTCTAATACCTTATGCTTTTCATACCTCATCATACTTTATATTTTACATCTATATTTTCAAAGTTCAATATGTCGATCCGAACCGCTCAATATGATATCCATACTAAAATATACTCGGAGATGAAATTTTATAATTTTTAGAAATTTTTACTATTTTTTAGATAGTAGAAAATCATTGTTTTTGAACGGTCCAGATACAGTGATTTTGTACCTATCTTAAAAAATAGTAAAAAATTTGCAAAAATTATAAAATTCATCCCCAAGCATATTTTAGTATGAATATCATGTTGAGCGGTTCAGATCGACAGTTTGGACTTTGAAAACAGAAATATATAATATGAGATATGATGAGGTATGAAAAACATGAGGTACTGGAACCCTCCTCATCATTGTTATGTGTTATGATGAGGAGGGTTCCAATACCTCATCCGATTAAATTAAACAGTTTAATATAGCCCGAGTAAATCCATCTCATCTGATTAAAAAGTAATTCGGAATTAAAACATCGTCTTTCTATTTTTGATAGCTTGAATTACATCTCTGGACATCTCTAGCTGATATTGGTAAACTATTTTCAAATATATTTTAAAATGCCTTCTAATAAATAAAAATTAGTAATTTAATTAGCAGAAAAATGAACGGCAGATATAGATACTGTTTCAAATTTGGATTGTTGGGTTTTCTTCAAACTAATTAAAAATATCATGTTGCTCTGATTTTAGGGTTTGGTATAGACCTACTCGATATATATATATATATATATATATATATATATATATATATATATATATATATATATATATATATATATATATATATACAGTGGTGTACAGTGTAGTTTAAGGATTTTGTGCCTTATGTTTTAACTTTAAAATGATGGATGATCCTGCTGAGGTTGACTTTAAATTCTGGTATTTGGTTGGTTCTAGTTTTTTCTAGCATTTTGTACCATTTCAATAGCCATAGGATACAATGGGATCTTAATTTGGGATCCAAATCTGCTGAAATCCGAGATCATCAACAGTAATTCTGAAATTTCTGAAATTCTGAATCCAACTATTGGATTGTTTCGAGAAGCGTACACAGAAAAACTAGCTGTTTCGAGATGTGTGCACAGAAAAAGTTGGACGGCTGGATCTCGAATTTCAGGGATTTCAGAGTTACTGTTCATGGATCTTGGATTTCAGCTGATCTGCTTGATGCTATACCTCTGATAATGTGAAAGGTACTGTTTTGTAGAATATTTTTTTCAGTTTAATCTATTGGTTGTGAAGTAAAAGGTAGAGTAAACTTCTTACTCCACATTTAAATAGTTAAATGAGGAGTAAAATAGGAGTAACAAGGGAGTAAAATGTGAGTTAATCCGGAGTAACTCACTCCACATTTCTAGATGGATTAACTTCCGCCACACTTACTCCACTTATATAGCTCACTGTCATAAGTAGATACACATTTTTCAACATCTTACTTCTAAATGGATTAATTTAAGCCATGAATTCAACTACCAAACAAGATATAAAATATGAGGAGTAACATGGAGTAAGCAATTTAATCCTCATTAATTTTACTCCAAAACCAAACATGATCTTAAAGATTAACTTCTGACAAAAAAAAAGGAGTGATATGAAAACATATTCGAATTAATGTAGTCAAAATAAAATTTTGAATAGTCCCAAACAAGTACCTTTTTTCTGACAATATTATAAATTATGTTTGAAAATGCATTTAATATGACAATTGAAAAAAATTTATCCAAAATTAAATTTAAAGTGAGATTTAAAAGTACTGAGGGTCATGATTATATATATATCAATTAAAGCCTTTTCGATCAAGAATATACTTGATTGCTAATTAAAAATATTTATTCCGCAAGATATATATATATATATATATATATATATATATATATATACAGATATATAGATTGGCTAATGTAATAACGTTAGAACTTCGGCCGAAGTTCTAACGAGTCGTTTTTGCGTTTTTAAAATCCAAACAACCGATCCGAACCGTTCAACATGTTCTCTATATTGAAATGTGCTTGGAGACCAAATTTTACATTTTTTGGAATTTGTTTACTATTTATTAAGCCACTTTGAAAATACTGATCCGGTGGTCCAGAAAATTTTGCTGTTTTTTACTATTCACAGCAGATCTGCGATTTTCAAAGTGGCTTAATAAATAGTAAAAAAATTCCAAAAAATGTAAAATTTGGTCTCCAAGCACATTTCAATATTTAGAAAAAGTTGAACGGTTCGGATCGGTTGTTTGGATTTTAAAAACGCAAAAACGACTCGTTAGAACTTCGGCCGAAGTTCTAACGTTATTACATTAGTCAGTCTCTCTCTCTCTCTCTCTATATATATATATATATATATATATATATATATATATATATATATATATATATATATAGCTGGGCTATGGTGAGTTGTGAAGTAAGAGGTCATTTTTACTTCACGCTCATATTTTACATTTTTTGAAATTTTTTTAACTATTTATTAGGCCACTTTGAAAATCTCTGATCCGGTGGTCCAAAAATTTCAATTCACCATAGTCTATCTCTATATATATATATAGAGCTCTACCACCGATGATTTTAAAGTTTTTGGCATGATCTTTTTATCACAACATCATGGTGGATTGTCTACTTAATTATAATTTAAACTCATACTTAGTTATGTTATGACGACAACTTAAAATTTACCCTTTAATTCTTGATTGTTCATATTTTTAGTTAATGTTCGAATTACATTTACTTAGTTTTGACTTGAGCAATGCTACGCTATCTAAAATATTGCATGTATTAAGATCCTCAAGAATTATATTGGAGATTTCAAGTGTAGTGGTGCTTGAAAAATAATTCTATGAAGTTTTGTAATATCAGTTTAATTTCTAGTAAACTTTTCAGCTAGCTTTATAACATGTTGGATCCGGGTTTGTCTGATGCTGTGAAACTTTGTATTTTCTTTCTTATGCTAACTCTGGTACATAGTGTGTACCGTGTACCGCCCCCCTATTGTAGAACTGATTTTAGTTTCGTAATGGAACTGGTGAGTTTCAACCACTTTTGCCAAAAAAAAAATTATCTGATAGATTCATGTTAAGCCATATCATTATCAATGAGCTACAAAATATCAAGTAGTAAAATTATTAATTCAATAGTTTATCATATGAAATTTAATTAACCATGGGGATATTAATTAGATATTATTCAAAATTTTTACAGAAATAGTTAGAGATAAATACTCCATGTAAAAGTGCATTAATATGGATTAAGAATATATTCTTAAATTAAAATAAACGGCGATTTGTTTTTGTCTATGTTGCATGAATACGGGTACGGGTATCGATACGGTGATACGGAAATTTTTAAAAATCAAAGATACGATACGCTTATTATTATTTTATTTATATTATTAATTCATCTCTTATATTATATAAATTCAAAAATTTTACAATACGATAGTACAAGTATCAATTAAATATTAGAGCTACTTCGAATCTGACAACAAATACGAAGTATTGTAGTGGTAAATGCGTATGAAGGATACTCCACATATCCAGGATTCGATTCCTGCTGGCGCTATAGAAATTGTTTTTCATCAACACGGTGTATGCGTGGTGTATGGTGGATTGTAGGATCACTGTATGGTGTATGTGCGCGGTGCACGGTTCGAAACTGCAGAACGCATTGCTGGTGTAGCCTATCCCAACCGTATCGGGGCGTGTCAGTGCCGTATCTTTGCGAGTCAATATGTATCGGAGACTGTATCAAGAGTTAAGGATACACCATATAAGCCGATACGCCAGCTGGCGTATCCGATACGTATCGGGACTGTATTGAGTGCGCATTCGTATCCCGATATGTGTCAAATACAAATACGGAGCCTATATTGAAGTATCCGAGTAACACAGTTGTTTGTCCTCTTTATGAATTGCGAGTTCGTTTAGTGAAGCCTACAGTAAAAAACATTCTGAAAAAAAAAAGGGAATTAATGCGAAACGGGTAGGTGAGGCTTGGTTATACTTTTACCATTGGCAAAGAATGAAATGAAAGCGATAGATATTTATTTATGTATGTAATCGTAAGATGAGATTGGTGAAAAATGAGTGACAGGAGCAGTTGGAGACTTGTTGGAGAGAGAGAGAGAGATGACAAGCGCTTGAGTTTGTGTTTTGATTCTGCCGACGTCAGCACTCGTGAAATAAAGCAGAGGGCTGTTTCTGTGTGCGTCCGGTCTACGCCACAATTTCTATGCTCCTATCTAGTGCGGAAAAAATGTGCCGTGCCGTGCCGTGATCAAGTTAATTTTTCACGTGTTGTGCCATGCTGTGACCAAAATATTAAGGAGTGGTCACGGCACGCGAATAGTCACGCCATGTGAGTTACGCCGTGCCTAAACGTGTCGTGACCATACATGACTCGCGTGACCATTTAATCATAATTTAGGTTAGTTTATTCAAGATTCACCATTAAATCAATATCTAATGGTCCTATCTAATGGTCCTAATCACACGTGACTCGCGTGACTACGTGTCGTGCCGTGCCGTGACTGAATTTTTCACGTGCCGTGCTGTGCCGTGCCAAAGTTTCAAAAGATGAACACGACACGCGACATACGAGTCACGGCACATAATTGACACGCGTTCCATGCCGTTCCGTGACGGACCCGGCTCCGCCGTGCCATTTTTCCCACTCTACTCCTATCTACAATTTAGCAAGGTTAGAGCATCTCCATTCCAACAAACGTTTAGCAATTAATTTTGACCGCGTCACTGCGTTTAGTAATTAAAGGGATTCATAATTTCTAAATCACTTCATCTCAGAAATTTAATTAGAGTTGCTTATTTAATTAGAGCATCTACAACGGTGATTTCTTTTAAATTGCTAATCTGATGTGTTAATTGCTAAGAGCATCTACAATGGTGGATTTTTTTAAATTGTTAATTTGATGTGTTAATTGCTAATATAATTGCTAGAATGTACCACAATTTTTAAATTAGCAAGTTTGCTTTAAAAGCAACTCTTTAAAGCATCTACAATGGTGATTTCTTTTAAATTGCTAATTTGATGTGTTAATTGCTAATATAATTGCTGTGATGTATCACAGTTTTTAAATTAGCAAGTTTGCTTTAAAAGCAACTCTAATTAATTTTGGGATTGAGTGATTTAGAAATTATGAATTCTTTTAATTGCTAAATTCAATGACATGGCCCAAATTAATTGCTAAACGTTTCCTAGAATAGAGATGCTCTAATATATTTGCTGGGATGTATTGCTTTTAAAGCAAACTTGCTCATTTAAAAACTGTGGTACATCCCAGCAGAAAAAATTTCAAATTTTTAATGTTGAATTTTAATATTTTGTTCTTCATAGTGTCTCTAAAAAAAAAAAAAAAAACTAGTAAGCCGGTTAGAAAATGGCCGGCTTACTCCTACCCCTAAGCCGGCCATTATCTGGCCGGCTTGGGCATTTTTCGAAATAAGCTGAGATTCTAGGCATAAATAATAATTTGTATTAAACTTTGGATATTAATAAAAATGTCGGTTTTGAAAGTATCATTTTTATTATCATGTTATCAAGAGTTCATCGTTATTCATCATTAATATCAAAATCATTGCATCTTTGATAGTGTTGTTGTTTTTTTATCTCTTAATAGTTTTTTCATCTTTTTGAATTTTTTTTCTTGTTTAATGTACCTTTCTTTTTAACGCGCAGTTTATCTTTAAGCGTTAAAAAAACAAACAAAATATATATTTTGGAGTTGTAACTTTTATAAAATAAATCAAATGAAACTTTGAAAGAAAGGTCATCCTAATGATTCTAGTAGAGGAATTATTTAATTGCAAAAGCATTCTGATTTGATTTTGCACGGGCTTGATGTCAAATCACAATCTTACATTTTTTTTTTTTTTTTATTATTTGGAGGTGACATGGTGACGATGTTGCATTGGTCAAAGTTGAAAGAGAGGTTGACGCCATTATTCTTTGGTTGCTTGCTTGAGGGGGAAACTGCAGACACTGGGTCCCACTGAAAACATGTAGGTCCCAGTGGCAGATGAACAATTGAATGGAATCCATGTGTTGTGTGCAAAGGCTTTTGCATCTTTTGTTTTATTATGTTTGGGTCAGCTACCTATCAGCTATGCTAATTTTGTGCTTTCGTTTTATTATCAAAGAAACTTGTATTTGCCAAAATAAAGAAACTAATCAATACTCCAACTACCAATATATATATATCAAGAGGCGTTGATTTGAATATTTAATCAGATACTTTCATTTTCAGCAGTCAGAACTGAAGTTACTCTTTAAATTTAGAGCAACCAACTCGCTTTCCTTGCTAGTATTTTAAGAAATAATTTTTTTTTTCTCAATCTTTAAATTCGGACTAAAGATTGGTTACTCAAAGATTGAGAGTTCGATTTTCCCTCACGACTTCGCAGCTTCTACAAAGCTTTTAAAAACAGCCTTATAAAGATATTAACAGAGCAGTTTTTGTTTTATGTAGAGCACGAACTATATGCAGTGTTTCTTATTCTGAAGACTGAGCACTGTATTAAGCCAATACTTATCTGTTAAATTTTTTTTTTTTTTAAAGTAGTGGAGTTATTATTCACCGATTTTATTAAGAAATCAAACAGACCAAGAACAAGTACCTAAAAGCAGTACCTGAAACTCAGACATCAGTACATCAGTTTAGTTACAAAACATCCATATATAGAACAGTATATAAAAACAACATCAAAAGAACACAAAAACAGGATATAACAACTAAGAAAACAAATCAGTCCCTAATTAATCTAAAATCCTCCCTGATCTGTTAAAATATTTACCCCCTAATTAATATAAGTAAAGAAAAAAACACTATTAATTGCTCCTATGCTATGGGAAAGACAATAGAGAGAGAGGGGGGGGGGGGGGTCCCACAACTCAGTGCAAAGATGAATAGAACGCCCATGTTGAAGAAGGGACGTCCTGAAATTTCGGAAGTTATGTGGGTCCCACAAATCAGTGGCACCTTATTATGCCTTTTGTTAATTCCTCTAAACTGCAACCCAACAATCTTTCATTGGGCAGTTAGATTAGATACAGCCATACAGGCCAAACCTGTCACTGTTAAGCTGACATATATTGGATCAGGTCAGTGACTCGCCACATACATGAAATCATGACAAAATATATAACTCTTGAAATTAATTATGAGACATTAATTAAAGGTTATTGTAGACATGAGTGCTTAATTAATTATGGCCCATTAATTAATCTCACTGTCAGTTGTTTAATCATCTCTAATCTTTATTAATTTAGCTAGCTTGATAAGAAAGGATGGAATATATATATATATATATATATATATATATATATATAGTTGATCTGGATTCTGAACATACACTCAACTTTACACTATCTTTACAGGAGAGGGGGTGGCCTGGGTCCCCCATTCCATGCGGAGATGACCTAAATTTACCTGGACACTTATAATTATTCCGTACCTTCTAGGACCCATGTCATGATCATATATATATATTCATATCTACATCAATGCGGTTCAACACTTCATTTACATATCCATTCCTTAAAGAGTGAGGCTACGGTACTATGCATAGCACGGTTTGGTCCGTGCTACGGCTAAATATTTGAGTTTTTAAAATTCTAACGGTCGATTCAAACTGTTCAACGTGATTATAAAATGAATATGTACTTGCAAATCAAATTTTACATTTTTTTTACTATTTTTTTAAATAGGTAGAAAATCACTTGATCTGAAAATTCTGGACCATCCAAAAACAGTGATTTTCTACCTATATAAAAAAATAGTAAAAAAATTCAAAAAAATGTAAAATTTGGTTTGCAAGTACATATTCATTTTATAATCATGTTGAACGGTTTGAATCGACTGTTAGAATTTTGAAAACTCAAATATTGAACCGTAACACAGACCAATATGTGCTATGCATAGTACCGTAGCCTCACTCCAAGATAAATACATACCTATATATACTAAATTTTTGAATCCGCTATATATGTATGCTTTCTTAGCAAAAACTAGGTAGGCATTATTAAAGAAGAACGTTGAATATTGACCAAAGTCAACCTAGGCCCTAGCTATATATATATATATATATATATATATATATATATAGAGTTGGGCTATGGTGCATTGCAATGTATCGTCTCTCTTGTACATTGGACTATAAATCGTTGAATTCGGAGTTCAAACAGTCGATCTAAAGGGCTCAACATATTCTCCATATTAAAATGTGCTTGGAGACCAAATTTTATATTTTTTGGAAATTATTTACTATTTTTTTAGAATTATTGAAAATCATTGTTTTTCAGAAATTTCTGGACCATAGAAAAACAGTGATTTTCAAAAATTCTAAAAAATAGCAAACAATTGTAAAAAAATGTAAAATTTGGTTTCCAAGCACATTTTAATATGGATATCAAATTGAACGGTTTGGATCGGTTGTTTGAAAATCAAAACCATCGATTTATAGTCCAATGTACAAGAGGGACTATACATTGCAATGCACCATAGCCCAACTCTATATATATATATATATATATATATATATATATATATATATATATATATATATATATATATATATATATATATACGAAATTGGTAATATGCTATGCATAGCATAGAGGGCCTCCGTGCTACGGCTCAATATTTGAGTTTTCAAAATCCTAACAGTCGATCCGAACCGTTCAACATGATCTTCATATGAATATGTACTTGCAAACCAAAATTTATATTTTTTAAAATTTTTTTACTATTTTTTTAGATAGGTAGAAAATCACTTGATCTGAAAATTATGTACCATTCAGATCAAGTGATTTTCTACCTATTTAAAAAAATAGTAAATTTTTTTAAAAAAAATGTAAAAAATTGCAAGTACATATTCACATGAAGATCATATTGAACGTTCGGATTGACCATTATGATTTTGAGAACTCAAATATTAAAAAGTAGCACGGAGGCCCTCTATGCTACGTACGTACACATAGCACCGTAGCCTACTCCTATATATATATATATATATATATATATAAACAAATACATGGGCCAGCTAGCCTTGATCTAGTGCAAGTCAATTTCCTAAATTTAACAACCAACAAGTGCAAAACGTTTCAAGATATCTTAGTTGATATGGTTTCATTCTACGAAATGCGAAATGTCTAATGTGGGGAGTATTGATCTACCAAGTGGTTTCATACTACGAGTATGAACATATGCGCCATATATATATATATATATATATATATATATATATATATATATATATATATTGGAAATTGATTTCTGTAATATATATACTCATCACAAGTAGTACATGGAAAAGCCAAAAAGGTGTGCTTCCGAGATGAAATAGTAGGATTACAAAAATAGGTGAGGGTAAAAAGTGAATATTTTTGAGCGTATCGGTATTATTGATAGGAGTATCTGCGAAGATACTGTCGACAAAAAATACTTTTAATTACTCTCACAGATAATGACACATTTTTGTACCTAGTAATTAAAAAAATAATATAATTCTAATCAATTAATTTTTCCAGCCAAATTCCACCCATACATCCAATATATGCTCCTCTCCATCTATCTTCAAATGTCACTTGAGGTAGAGGAGCTCTATATATATATGTGTGTGTGGCACAATATACAATTCGGATGCTTTAATTTGAATGTGTTGGAGGTATATATATATATATATGTGATGATGATGGATAAAACATAGTGAATGTCACTTGAGGTAGAGGAGATCTAAAGTTAAACTTTGTGTCTATTCTCATGGATTTGATATATACCTAGCAGAGAAAGAAAAGTTGCATGAGTATATACTATATACAAAAGACGAAAATAACTTTTAGAATTTGCATTAAAAAATCAGAATTCATATATAAATATCTTTTATTCTGTGATCTGTCCTCCACATATTATTCATCTCTAATATATACAACTTAATTATAATAAAGATCATATTGAACTATATATATATATATATATATATATATATATATATATATATATATATATATTAAACAACTTATATATACATAACAACAAAGTAGGCACTTATCGCGAGGGATCTCCGTCGCGAAAAGTGCCATCGCAAATAGATAAAGCACGTTTATGACGGTACTCCGTCGCGAAAAGTCACTTTTTATCCTCACAAAAGGTCTTTGATTCTTGTTGTGGATTATATTAGAACGAAACATAAATTTAACAACCTGATGATATATAAGGAATAAAAATGTAAAGTAGCTTAAAAAAAGAAATATAATGTCTAATTTATCTGTCCGAATCTGAATATGTATCCGAAAATTAGATACGGAGGATATGGTTTTAAATTTTAATTATTTGTATCCGAATAATAGATATATAATATAGTTTAACATATATTATGAAAAAATTATGTTATCCATCGTTATAATTAGATAAATATTATGAACTTTAGTATTTTTTAATAATATTTATATATTTTTTAATAAATAATAATATTGAAAAACATATATCTAATCCATATCTGTTTAATATCTAATATGTATCCATTTAATATTCAATCAGTATCCGTAATCTGAAAAATAAAAACAAATACATATATGATTTTATCAATACCTGATCCGTTTGCACCCTAGCTACTAAGCCACCTCTAATCACTATGTGTAAGTCTATAAGAGAGGTGTATGAATGAAACAATGGAAATATTCGTTAAAAGTAGATCGAATATAACACCATATATATATACTCTTTTTCAAAATTAAAAAGTCAAGCTGGTCCAAATATTTTAGATTTACTTGAGCGGAAATAAACTCTAATTAAAAAAAAACAATTTCTAGTGTACTAACTAATTAAAACAACATTTTTTATGCGAAAAGTCACATATTTAAAACTCGATTAGAAATTTTTTAATAAATATTTAAATTACAAAACTTGATTATTATTTTTGTATTCACAAAACTCTAATTTTTCAACATTGATTCCTTTGAAAAATTCGTTCAGGGACAGATATACAATTGAGTTAGGGCTGTTCATGAACTGAGTTTGAGCGAGTTGGAGTATGCTCGTGCTCAGTTCATTAATTTAATGAGTGAGTCAACTCGAGTTGGGAAGGTAATAGCAAGTTGAAAACTCAACTCGTTACTAACTCGAGTTGTCTCGTAACTCATTAAGACCAATTAATGTTTGAATTTTAAGCAATTTAAATTTCTTAAAACCTAAACAATACACGATAAAAAGTAAATTTAACAAATTTAATCAAAACCAAAAACATATAAAGGTGACTCACTAACTTGGGTCCGAATTTGCAATTCGACTTGGGTTCATATCGGGTTGGGATTGGATGTAACTTGATTTCATGTAACTCGAGTTGGAGTCTGCTCGTGCTCAATTCATTAATTTAATGAGTGAGTTAACTCATGTTGGGAAGGTAACAGCGAGTTGAAAACTCAACTCGTTACTAACTCGAGTTGTCTCGTAACTCGTTGAATTTCTTAAAACCTAAACAATACATAATAAAAAGAGAATTTAACAAATTTAATCAAAACCAAAAACATATAAAGGTGACCCACTGACTTGGGTCCGAATTTGCAATTTTGACTTGGGTTCATATCCGGTTGGGATTGGATGTAACTCGATTTCATGTAACTCGAGTTGGAGTCTGCTCGTGCTCAGTTCATTAAATTAACGAGTCAGCCAACTCGAATCAGACTTGGGTCCGAATTTGCAATTTTGACTTGGGTTCATATCCGGTTGGGATTGGATGTAACTCGATTTCATGTAACCCAAGTTAGAGTCTGCTCGTGCTCAGTTCATTAGTTTAATGAGTGAGTCAACTCGAGTTGGGAAGGTAATAGCGAGTTGAAAACTCAATTCGTTACCAACTCGAGTTGTCTCGTAACTCGTTAAGACCAATTAATGTTTGAATTTTAAGCAATTTAAATTTCTTAAAACCTAAACAATACATAATAAAAAGTAAATTTAACAAATTTAATCAAAACCAAAAACACATAAAGGTGACTCGCTGACTTGGGT
Source organism: Carex myosuroides (assembly GCA_028015225.1). Taxonomy (NCBI): domain Eukaryota; kingdom Viridiplantae; phylum Streptophyta; class Magnoliopsida; order Poales; family Cyperaceae; genus Carex; species Carex myosuroides. The sequence continues at coordinate 6,450,780 of CM051490.1, forward strand.
CCGAATTTGTAATTTTGATTTGGGTTCAAATCCGGTTGGGATTGGATGTAACTCGAGTTGGAGTTTGCTCGTGCTCAGTTCATTAAATTAACGAGTCAGCCAACTCGAATTAGACTTGAGTCCGAATTTGCAATTTTGACTTGGGTTCATATCTGGTTGGAATTGGATGTAACTCGATTTATGTAACTCGAGTTGGAGTTTGCTCGTGCTCAGTTCATTAAATTAATGAGTCAGCCAACTCGAATCAGACTTGGGTCCGAATTTGCAATTTTGACTTGGGTTCATATCTGGTTGGAATTGGATGTAACTCGAGTTGGAGTTTGCTCGTGCTCAGTTCATTAAATTAATGAGTCAGCCAACTCGAATTTATATTAATCTAGTTATTAGCGAACAAATTATCAACGAGTCACGAATTACGAACTATTTTCTCAAACCCTAAATTGAGTCGTGAATCGAATAATGCATATATGGCAATTGGCAAACTACGGCGTCTTTTATTGACAAAGCAATGAAGGGATAGAGAAATTTGAAAACGTGATTGATGGTGGTAGCTTATTGTGCGAATAAACGACGAGAAGAATATCTGATGGTACAGAATTGTCAAAGGTCATCATGAGATTTTGGAATTTTTTATATACTGCTTTACTACAAACAATCTTCTCCTGATTCTTGATAGCGAAAGTTGTGTTTAATTCTAATTAATTAGAATCCCAAAATTTCAAAGTTTTGTGGAGCGTGTTCTAAGAACTTTATATAAAAGTGAACACTAAATTATTTTTTTCCAATTCAAAGTAACGGGCGGGATGAAATGTTAGAAGGAAGCATAAACCTTTTTATTTTTAAAATTGCATGGATGTTTTTTTTTTATAAATTTATTAAAAATATGGTAAAAAGTAAATATGCATTTTACAATATTTTTTAGTTATAAATAAAGTGGCACTCCTAATCATATTATTGTTTGTTTTGTATATCTAAATTGGGAACATGGTCTTTTATATTTCTTAATTTTCATATTATTGCAAGATACAAAAAAAATATGAAATAAGCAATATATACATGTCATAAAAATGAAGAAATAGGTGACAATTATATTATTATTTTGTAGATCAACCCAAATTTCCACAAGCTCACCAAAAATAATGGGCTCTTTAATTTGAGAGCATGTTGGTTGACTATGCTGAAATTGAATAGGGAGTCTCATCAATTTTTTTTTTCCCTTATTGAAGCAAAAGACCCTTAATTATTTTTAATATCTAGCTAGTAAAAATATTAACTGAATTCAAATAAATTTCTCTGTTTCACTGTTTTATGTCTATATCAATCTAACTAGACATAGATGATAGATCTAAATCAGTTAAAAATGATACAGATGTCTAGGAAACAACATCACCAATTGACTTCATCTGCATAATTCCAACACACATCTAAATAAAAAATTGTTTGAACAATTGGCATTACAACAAGTGCATACTAATTTCAAACAAAAGTACAATTGTTAAGATTGTAATTTGTTAAGATTGTACTTCAAATATATATATGTGTGTGTGTGTATATATATATATATATATATATATTCTTATGGACTAAATTGTTAAGATTGTACTTATGGAATCAATTGATTCCATAAGAATATATATATATTTGAAGTACAATCTTAACAATTGATTCCATAAGAATATATATATATATATATATATATATATATATATATATGAAGTACAATCTTAACAATTGAGTCCATAAGAATATATATATATATATATATATATATAGAGAGAGAGAGAGAGAGAGAGAGAGTGGCTAATATCAAAACGTTGCACCAAGCCTCTCGTGCAACCAAGTTGTTTTCGGATTTTCAAAGTCCAAACGGTCGATCCGAACCGTTAGATGTTCAATTTATATTAAAATCTGCTTGGAGACCAAATTTTACATTTTTTGGAATTTTTTTACTATTTATTAAGCCACTTTGAAAATTGCTGATCCGGATGAACAGTAAAAACAGTGCAACTAATTTCTGGACCATGTGATCAGTAATTTTCAAAGTGGCTTAATAAATAGTAAAAAAATTCCAAAAAATATAAAATTTGGTCTCCAAGCATATTTTAATATAGAGATCACATCTAACGGCTCGGATCGACAGTTTGGACTTTAAAAATCCGAAAACGACTTGGTTGCACGAGAGGCTTGGTGCAAACGTTTTGATATTAGCTACTCTCTCTCTCTATATATATATTATGGAATCAATTACTAGTTTTACAATTTTATTATTTAACAATCTTGCTAAGATTAATTATCACATCAATTGATCTGAAAGATTTATATAATTAAAACAATTTAATCTATATTGTTTGCAATATATTTTTTGGAGTGAGCCTATGGTGCTATGCATAGCACGGATGGGGTCCGTGCTACGGCCAAAAATTTGACTTTTTAAAATCCTAATGGTCGATCCAACCGTTCAATGTGATAACCATATCAATATGTACTTGCAAACTAAATTTTATATTTTTTTGAATTTTTTTACTATTTTTTTAGATAGGTAGAATTTTGATGGTTCAGAATTTTCAGAAAACACTGATTTTTCTACCTATCTAAAAAAATAGTAAAAAAATTCGAAAAAATATAAAATTTAGTTTGCAAGTACATATTGATATGGTTATCACATTGAACGGTTGGATCGACCATTAGGATTTTAAAAAATCAAATTTTTGGCCGTAGCACGGACCCCATCCGTGCTATGCATAGCACCATAGCCTCACTCTATTTTTTGTATTATTTAACAATCTAGCGAATTTCTTTCAGATACTTTTTACGAGATCGAGTTGAATGAGAGACGGAACTCACACCACTGCACTTCATAATATTGTTTACATAATTAATGTTAATGTTGCTGATGAAGAAATTAAGAAAGAGATTATTTTTCAGTCAAAGTCTTGTAAATAAAAAAAGGGTTAAGAACAAAATTAAAGAAGAAAAAAAACGCGCCAAAGAATGTCTTTTTGTGTATAATGTCAAACTCAAAATCTAATGTTTACAAATTTGTTTGTGTATAGTATAGTATATATATATATATATATATATATATATATATATATATCACAATCAGCATTAGTATAACATATTATAATTAATATGTGCAATACTTGTCTCTCTCTTCTCTCTTCTCTCTTCTCTCCACCCCCTCTATGAAAGGCAACACTAGAACTCTTGTCGCATTCCACTTCCAATTGTCCACTTGTCTCAAGAGAACAACTACTACTGAAACTGATCATCTCTCTAATCCATCCCTCAAATCCAAAGAAGACATCTTTCAATGGATGCTGCTCGTTGGTCTCAGGTAATTATAATTCTAAAACCCTAGCTAATCTAAGATCTTAATTTCTCCATATTCTTTAATTTTGTTAATATAGGGTAGATTTGAAGTTTGGGATCATGAATTTCAAGGTTGAATTACTTGATCAGTTGTAAGTTGTAACAATAATAGAGAGCTTTTGCTATCCTTTCAATGAAGATCTCATCTAGCAACTCCCCTTCTCTCTCTCTCTCTCTCTCTCTCTCTCTCTCTCTCTCTCTCTCTCTCTCTTTCTCTTTCTTCTTTCTATCTTCACTGCCTTTGAGATTGTGTGTGCACAACAAATTAAGTAGCATTCCTAAAAGCTTTGCTTTTTATTCAGGTGATATCTTAAAAGACTTAAATTGTAGTCATGCTTTTCCTCTCTTTTTCTTTTTGCACTTTATAAAGTTTGATCTGCCATGTATGCCTTTTAAGTTTTAATTCTTTTACTTTTTTATAACTTCATACCCTTTTTTTTTTCTCTTTGTTTCAGAGTCAGGAGATGACAAGCTCAAGTACCCCTATTCCAAATCAAACCTCTACTGCTTCTCTTAATCCCAATGTAACTCCAAATCAAGCAACTCTCTCAAACCCTAGGCCACAGTTAGTTGAAAGGAGAAGTAGACCCCATCAGAGAGGAGATCAACCCTTAAATTGCCCAAGGTGCAACTCAACCAACACCAAGTTTTGTTACTACAACAATTACAGTTTAACTCAACCTCGGTATTTCTGTAAGGCATGTCGTCGGTACTGGACTGAAGGTGGGTCCCTTCGTAACGTACCGGTTGGAGGCGGTTCACGCAAGAACAAGAAACCATCTTCTTCATCTTCCTCTTTTAGCCATCCTGGTTCAAGTTCTAACCCCACTAACAAGCTTCCATCTGGTTTGAACCTTGGTTTCAATACTTTTCCAAACCTAGAGAGCAACAGTAATGTCACTGCTACAAGTACCAGTAATACAAATAACAGTGGTGTTTTCGGATCGTTTGCACCGATGTCGGTTCCAGAGTTTGGTACTGGTTTTGGTTTGCAAGATCTGAGGCCAGCCATTTTAGGGTTTCCATTGGATGGAAGTGGAGCTGTTGGAGGTGGAGTTGGTGCACCTGGAGTTGGTAGCGTTTATGGAAACATGCATCAAGTGCACGATAGCGGTAGGATGTTGTTTCCTTTCGAGGATTTGAAGCCGATGGGGGGATCGACAGGAGAAGGTGATCAATTTGATCAAAATAGAGGACAATCAGGCGATGCGAATCAGCCTCATCAGCAGGGGTTTTGGAATAGCATGATGGGTGGTGGCAGTTCTGGTACCGGTGCTGGTACGGGTGGAAATGGTACATGGTGATGAGCTAGATTAGTGAAGAAAAGATTTCAACTGATCATGAAGAATTGGCGTTTGTTAATTAATCTTCCATTTTGGTGTGCTTGCTAGCAATTGTGGTATGGAGATAATTTGATTTGGGTTTGTTCAGACTAACAAGAGATAGATCACACATGCATCATACATCGAGTTCTTTAATTAATTATATATCATTCTGCTTTCTGCTCCCATTATTTCTTACTATTAGGGTTTTCTTATAACTTTTTTTTTTCTTATTTTTTTCATGGTCATGGCATAGATACATACATACGAAGCTTCATTTTGGTTTGGCTTCAACAATTTGATATGTATATTTTTTAACCCTAGCTAGGTCTAGTGCATTTTTTAGTCATTTCAGGAAAACAGCACGAAGAAAAAGTGAACAAGAATTTTGATGCATGGTGTGGTGGTTTAACTGTTCTGCATGTTTTGATATATTAACCTTTTACTGTAGTGGAGAAAAGTCCAAAGGTTTTTCATGTAATTTTCCCCTTTTTATTTTTTATATTTTATAGGCAAACTTATGTGTCGTTTTCTCTTACTTTGTTTGTGTATAGAGGTGTGAATGTCAGGTCTCATCATCAAACCAAGATTCTTGCCTAGCTAGACATATATATGACTCATGAAACCACTAACTAAACAAAAGAAAAGAAAAGAGTGATAGATAGAAAATTAGCAAGGAGAGGAGTTGAAAGTGAGATATTACAAGTAGGTAGCACCGCACTAAATCCATCTAGACTTCCCCGGTCTCTCTCTCTCTCTCTCTCTATATATATATATATATATATATATATATATAGATATATATATATATATATATTTAATTCTTTTCCCATGTGGAAATCTCATTACAATCTCAAGTAGGGTCAAACCGGAAAGTGGTATTGCACCATCCTTCAAACTTTATTTCTATTTTAATAGAAAGGTGTATTTGCATGTAATATAAATTTCTATACCATGTATATATATAAAGGTTGGCTAAGAGCGAGTCTATGAGACTATGCATAGCACATATTGGTCCGTACTATAGATCAATATTTTCGTTTTCAAAATTCTAACGGTTGATTCGAACCGTTCAACATGATTTTCATATGAAAATATACTTGTGGGCTAAATTTTCTATTTTTTAAAATTTTTTTACTATTTTTTTAGATAGGTAGAAAATCACTATTTTTGGATGGTTCAGAATTTTCAGATCAGGTGATTTTCTACCTATCTTAAAATATAGTAAAAAAATTCAAAAAATATAAAATTTAGTCTGCAAATACATATTTATGTGAGAATCACATTGAACGGTTTGGATCGACCATTCGAATTTTCAAAATAAAAATATAACTCCGTAGTACGGACTAATCCGTGCTATGCATAGTACCATAGACTCACTCGTTGGCTAATATTAACACGTTTGTTCCTAGACTGTGGAACAAATGTTTTGGTTTTTACATTTTTAAAGTTCAAAAAGTCGATCCAAACTATTAAATATTTAATCTATATTAATGTGCTTGGAGATCAAATTTTATATATTTTTTAATTTTTTTACTATTTATTAAGTCAGTTTTAAAATCGCTGTTTCGAATGATTCAGATTTTTTTTACTGTTTATTAAAATTAGTGATTTTAAAACTAGCTTAATAAATAGTAAACAAATTTCAAAAAATGTAAAATTTGGTCTCCAAACATATTTTAAATAGAGATTACATTTAACGGTTTGGATCAACTGTTTGGACTTTGAAAATTGAAAAACCAATTGGTTACACCACGGTTCTGGAATAAACGTTTTGATATTAGCCAACTTCTATTTATATATATATGACTAAGATCAAAATGATAGTTCATGAGCCGTGGTCATATTAATTCGGTTTTACAATTTTTAAAGTTCAAATATTCGATTGTTATGTGCACAATATTGCACAGTCCAATTCGGTTTAGCCCCTCTCTCTATAAAATATATACACACTGCATATCCACTTAATTATATAGTTATATATATTAGAACGTGGCATATTAATTGGGTGTATATATTATGGGCACAGCACAGTTGTTGTTATGTGTTTAGTATTATAAGTTGTGTATATATAATAATAAATTAAGACATTGTTTGATTTGTGACTTCTCATCTCGTGTAGTAAAATTGTATTATGAATTATATATATATATATAGAGAGAGAGATTGGCTAATGTGCTAACGTTATAAATTCGGCCGAAGTTATAACGAGTCGTTTTTGCAATTTCAAAATCCAAACAACCGATCCGAACCGTTCAACATGTTCTCTATATTGAAATGTGCTTGGAGACCAAATTTTACATTTTTTGGAATTTGTTTACTATTTATTAAGCCACTTTGAAAATACTGATCCGGTGGTCCAGAAAATTTTGCTGTTTTTTACTATTCACAGCAGATCTGCGATTTTCAAAGTGGCTTAATAAATAGTAAAAAAATTCTAAAAAATGTTAAATTTGGTCTCCAAGCACATTTCAATATTTAGAAAAAGCTGAACGGTTCGGATCGGTTGTTTGGATTTTAAAAACTAATAAACGACTCGTTATAACTTCGGCCGAAGTTATAACGTTAGCACATTAGCCAATCTCTCTCTATATATATATATAGAGATGAGCTATGCTACTCCATGGAGTAAAACGCGTTGGTGCTCCACGCCGCTATATTTTTATTTTGAAAATCCAAACGACCGATCCGAACCGCTCAACATGATCTCCATATTGAAATGTGCTTGGAGACCAAATTTTACATTTTTTAGATTTTTTTTTACTATTTATTAAGCCACTTTGAAAATCACTGATCCGGCAGTCCAGAATTTTCTACTGTTTTTTACTGTTCACCCGGATTTTCAGATTTTCAAAGTGGCTTAATAAATAGTAAACAAATTCTAAAAAATGTAAAATTTGGTCTCCAAGCACATTTCAATATAGAGATCATGTTGAGCGGTTCGGATCGGTCGTTTGGACTTTCAAAATAAAAATACGGCGTGAAGTACAAACGCGTTTTACTCCATGGAGTAGCATAGCTCATCTATATATGTATATATATATATATATATATATAGAGTCTGGCTAAATATATTGCTTCCGGAAGCTCTTCGATCGAAGTTCTTATGGGAACAAATTTAATATTTGATGTTCGAAACGTCGATCTAAGTAGCTCAATAAATTAGTTATATAATAAACACGTAGAATACTGGTTTTTACTATTTTTTATGATTTTTAAAATATGGCCTCTTTTGGCTTAAAAATACTTTTATTTTTAGGTCAAAAAAGTCTATTTTTCAAAAATCATAAAAAATAGTTAATTTTTTTAAAAATAGTAAAAATTGGTATTCTACATATTTATTATATAACCAATTTATTGAGTTATTTAGTTCGACGTTTTGAACATCAAATATTAAAATTTGACCCGTAAGTACTTCAGTCGAAGTGCTTCCAGAAACAATTTAGCCGGACATAATAAATATATATATATATATATATAGAGAGAGAGAGTGAGAGAGAGAGAGAGAGAGAGAATGGTTAATATATAAACGTTTGTTCTTGGACTCAGGAACAAACAGTTCGGTTCTTCGATTTTCAAAGTCCAAACAGTCGATCCAAACCGTTAGATATTCACTCTATATTAAAATGTGCTTGGAGACCAAATTTTACATTTTTTAAAAAAAAATTTTACTATTTATTTAGCTGGTTTGAAAACTGCTGTTTTTCAATGGTACATAAGTTAAATAAAATCAGCGGTTTTCAAACCAGCTTAATAAATAGTAAAAAAATTTTAAAAAATGTAAAATTTGGTCTCCAAGCACATTTTAATATAGATTGAATATCTAACGGTTTGGATCGACTGTTTGAACTTTGAAAATTGAAGAACCGAACCGTTTGTTCCTAATCCAGAAACAAACGTTTGTATATTAGCCATTCTCTCTCTCTCTCTATATATATATATAAATATATATATATATATTAAGGAGAGTCGATTTCATTTTTAGTAAAAATTAGATGTCAAGTTACCTAACTATTTAATACATTTGTTATTACAACAAGTAATTTTCTCCATCTGAGTTTTGAACTCATGAACTCTCGCACAGATATCACGTGCCTTTGCCACTAGACAAAAAATGAGAGTTGATTTGGAGAGTGGTCTTGCACGGTTGCACCAACACCAATAATGGCCCATGCATTCAAAGAAGTATGAATATATATAAATGAATGAATTTTGTTTTGCTGTGTATTGTGTTATACGCTCTTTTGCTTTTCCAGCTATACAGTCATAAGGAGATAAATATAAGAAACAAAGAAGAAATTAAATCGGACATCAATTTCACCTGCCTCAACCGAAAGTTCTCCCACCTAATGATTCTCTGGCCCCACTTATATTCTCATCACTCATCCTCTCCTTTTATACGGTACTGGACGTGTCTGTTTTTATTTTCAATATAATTCATATATAATTAATTTTAATATGTAAATAATTTTACAATTGTTCTTGATTACAATAATGTACCTTTTATATTTTTACTAAAACACTATTTCAAAAATGAAGAAATTAAACTTTTTTTCTTTTGAAGTCATCTAGAGTATATTGTAAAAAAATGACTTTGCCCTCTTCTGGACTTTTGATTTGTAATTAATGTTAAATTTAAGGTTAAAATTATGATAAAATTTCTTGAATTAATTAGAATTGGAAAGAACATTAGAAATTTGAAATCAGAGCATTGAAATTAAAAATTAGAGTTTTGTTTTTTATCTAGTATCCGTTTAGCTAATGGGTTTGAACCCGATTAAGTACTTAAAGCCGATTTGCTATTTTCTTTGCTATTTTCTAGCTTCTTTGACAAAAATTTTGGATCCGCCCCTTGTGTGTAAACCATCCTCTGTATATTCTAACTCAAAAAAGAAGGATTGAACGGAGGTATCCAGTTTGGTTGATAAATTGAGGAATGAAATTGTAAATCAATTTGTGAGAACGATCACGCTCGCTTCACAGTGAGTTGGTGCATCGTGCATGCCTTTTGTGTCTTTAATAAACTAATAACGACCCCACCTTGCATTTCAAGCAAACACCCATCACTCTTTTCAGGCATTGTGGGTCCCACAAAACATTCTCTCCCTCCCCTCTTGGCCCTTTTTTGAGATACGAGCCGCCATGGTACTACTAAATGCTAATCTCTCTCTAATCTCTCCCCCCTCCCCTCCCCTCCCCTCCACTGATTATGATAGTTGCATTTAATATATATATACTCTCGAATTGTATTGTATTGACTTCTGTTGTCAATGGTCTCCAGATCTTGTGCGGCACGAGTTACTGTTAGCAGTTGTGCTGTGTTCTCAGCGAAAATAGTTAATTATTTGCATATCATTGCATGCATGCATGTACTTTTTTTTTTAATATCTCAATGAATCAATGAAATTTTTTCATGCGGTAAATTTATTGCTGTCAACGACTATAACCTATATATAACTTTGCTGTTGGTGAGATTGTACAGTGGGACTTTTCTGGAGATGCATGCATGCATTACTTTTATAATGCTTAGATATATTGAAGAAGATCTAGTTCCATTTCCAAATGGAATACAATATAGAACGGATAATTTCATAACCTTCTAATGGTATAGAATCTATAGAAACAAAACTCTCTAGAGAATTTAATTTGATAGAAATATTAGATTGGAGATATTAGTGGATCGATGTACATTATAGAAAATTAGAAATACAATGATAGTCGGTAGGAGATGATTAATAAATTAATTAAAGATGTTTAGAAATATATAAGATCTAAAGGCTTCATATAATTGTAATCAATATATAAGATCAATACAATGTTCTTTTGCTTTTCTAAAACTATTAGAATTATAATGATTTTCAATGTACTGTGTGATAGCTCCTGATCAGATCATTGTAACGGTTGGAAATTGCCATAAACTTTGTTTGGGAAATCTGTAACTCTTTTAAATGCATAATAACAGTTGTAATATATTGTTAAGGGGTCAGATCATGAGACGCCTTTTTATACCTGTTCTGTTTGGTATGTGATTCATATTTTTTTCCTTCATATTTTGTTCCGGAGCCGAAGTGTAACCAATTGATTTTCTGATTTTCAAAGTCCAACGGTCGATCCAAACCGTTAGATGTGATCTCTATATTAAAATATGCTTGGAGACCAAATTTTACATTTTTTGAAACTTTTTACTATTTATTATGTCAGTTTTAAAATCGCTGATTTTAATAAACAGTGGAAAAAAATTGGATCATTGAAAACAACGATTTTAAAACTGACTTAATAAATAGTAAAAAATTTGATCTCCAAGTACATTTTAATATAGATTGAATATTGAATGGTTTGGATCGACTGTTTGGACTTTGAAAATGTAAAAAATGAAATGTTTGTCCCGAGAATAATAACACACTCAAGAGATGACTCTCAGAAGTTAGTCTCGAGAATAGCAACAACACACTCGGGGGCTGACTCGCAAAAGTTAGTCCCGAGAATAACAACAACACACTCTGGGGCTGACTTACAGACTTCAGTTCCGAGAGTAGCAATAATGTACTCAAAGAATAGTCCCGGAAACATAAAAACACAAAGGCAACAAAGACTGGTCGAAACCGAAAGTATCATACTGACACATTCCAGCTTCGGGGGTTAATGATAGGGCCATGTATAGAAAGCCCCATAAAACCACTATGAGCTGAGTACTAAGCCCAGGTAGCAAGCCCAAGAAGCAGGTATGCCCGAGTGGTCCGTACGCGATTCCGCTTAAACCGCCAGTCCGCGAGATAAGCCCGTTCGAGTGCTCCATACGAGACTCGAACCGACTTGCCGGCCTGCGAATAAGCCCAGTCGAGAATCCGTACGAGACCCAAACCGACTTATAGGCCTATAAATACCCAAAAATTCAATGAGTTCGGGACCACGATTCAAGAATACGCAGTACATAGAGGTTAGAGTTACGTGCAGATCAAATTTTACATTTTTTTTGAATTTTTTTATTATTTATTAAGATGGATACAAAATTCACTGGTCTGAATTTGACTAGTTTTTGTAAAATACTTAATAAATAGTAAAAAAATTCAAAAAAAAATGTAAAATTTGATCTGCAAGCACATTTTATTGTGGAGGTCATGTTGAACGGTTTGGATCGATGATTTGGACTTTGAAAATGTAAAAAATGGTTGTGGTAACTTTGTTGTAACTCAAAATTGTTGTAACTAGATCCCTCCTCTCTCTCTCTCTCTCTCTATATATATATATATATATATATATATATATATAGAGTATGGCTAATTTGCTGCTAGCAGCATTTAGGCCAGCTGCTGACGGGGCTATATTTAGCCATACGATGTTCAAACAACAAATCCAAACCGTTAGATATGATCTTTATATTAAAATCTACTTGGAGACCAAATTTTACATTTTTTTGGAATTTGTTTACTATTTATTAAGCCACTTTGAAAATTCCAGATCATATGGTCCATACTGTTTTTACTGTTCACCCGGATCAGCAATTTTCAAAGTGGCTTAATAAATAGTAAAAAAGTTCCAAAAAATGTAAAATTTGGTCTCCAAGTAGATTTTAATATAGAGATCACATCTAACGGTTTGGATATGTTGTTTGAACATCGTATGGCTAAATATAGCCCCGGCAGCAGCTGGCCGAAATGCTGCCAGCAGCAACTTAGCCATACTATATATATATATATATATATATTGGTTCAGACTTCAGAGCCATAAGGATCGAGTCCATTTCGATGGAAATAAATCTGTTGTTATTTCAATGGAATATATAACAGGTTTCCTGTTATATATTCTGATTTCAACTATTTAATTTTGTTGAGATTTGTGAGTGAAAAAAATTTCTATATTGAGATTCACAGATGAAAAAATTTAAATGGTTGGGATCGGAATAACATGAATTTGTTATTCCAATGAAATATATAACAGGTTGTTACTTTTCTGATCCCAACTATTCAATTTCGTTGAGATTTGTGCGTGAAAATATTCTATATTAAAATTCGCAGATGAAAAACTTTGAATGGTTGGGATCGGAATAACAGAAACCTGTTATTCCAATCCCATTGGAATAACAGATGATTTATTTCTCATTTCTATTATCATTGGACTTTGAATGGTTGGGGTGTTTCTACTTAATTTGGGTGCTTAATTTCATAGCTGATGATTAGACCACATGCACTGTGGGAAGCCCCTAGCTAATTAAATCTTAGTTTAGTTTTTCAGCAGAAATTGATGACTATGTTCTGACTAATTTGTGACCAATTTTCGAGATTTTCTCTTAATTCAAAATTAGGAAATTTGTATGTGGTTGTGATCCATTCAAAGATATTTCCATCAAAAGTAATAAAGTGCAATCTGTGGATATATATTGAAAGAAATTTATGATGGTTACAGGTAGAATGTGTCGGTCAATTTGTTTGAACGGAGTGTTTAACCTTCTTATTTTTCTTGTCATTTTATCATCTTTCTAAAAGTAAAAAAAAAATTAGAATTTTCATAGGTGAATTTATAAAGAGGAGGGTTCAAATGCCTTCATTTTTGTGTCTCCATCATATCTCTATTTTTAAAACCATAATAACATAAAATTTTAAACTTAAAAGTCAAAATAAAACTATTAGATATGATATATATCATTTTCTCAATACACACGTAAAAGATCACAACATTTTCATATTGTTTTGATTAAAATCAAGTGCTTGCAAAAATACACTGATGTGGACAAATTCTGGATGTTTATTTTCAACTTATTGATTCACATTTAACCAACATGAAAAGTTATATTAATTTTTATGTACGTATAGAGAAAATTATATAGATCACATCTAATGGTTTTATTTTGACAAATAAATTTAAAATTTTTGTTATTAGAAAAATAAAAATGAAATCATAATGGAGATACAAAAAAAATAAAAGCATTTGTATCCTCCTTATTTATAAATCTTCAATTATCTTTCTAAAGATGGAGGAATAATCATGATATTTAGATGAAAATTGAAAGATAAATAAGAATTGAAAAGTCAGGTAGTCATTTGAGGACTTTAATTTGACCTAAAAACTTAAACAACCATTGATTTTTAGCATATTTCCGAGACTAAACAGCACTACAATTTGCATCATTTGTCTGCTAAATTGATTATATATAGAATTATCTTTCTATGATCTAAAAGTCCGTTTATATGGAAAGACAATGGGCTGTTATTATATATATATATAGAGAGAGAGAGGGGTTAGCTAAGATCAAAGTGGTATGACCAAGGTCTTGGTACTACCAATTTATTTTTGTGATTTTCAAAGTTCAAATGGTCGATCTGAAGTGCTCAACGTGTTCTTCATATTAAAATGTACTTGGAGACCAAATTTTACATTTTTAGAAACTTTTTTACTATTTTTTATGAATTTTTGAAAATCACGGTTTTTCATATTTTATTTATTTATTAATTATTATAAAAAGCTGTGCTTTTAAAAATTCATAAAAAAATAGTAAAAAAGTTCAAAAAAAATGTGAAATTTGGTCTCCAAGCACATTTTAATATGGAGAACACGTTGAACTCTTCAGATCAACTATTTGAACTTTAAAATAGCAAATACTAATTATAATTAGTAGTACCAAAGCCTTAATCATACCACTTTAATCTTAGCCAACCTCTCTATCTATATATATATATATATATATATATATATATATATATATATATAGATATATATATTGATTGTATCGAGTACTTTAAGTTAATATATAAAAAATTCTGTTGGTAATACATTGGGCTGTTATTATATAGCCTTTATTTTAAAAGAAAAAGAACAAAAAAAGCAGAAATGTTTTCGAGAAGATATAATATAGGAGGTTCAAAATTCAAATGTGTTATGTCTTTTATGTCTCATCTGTATCTTATGTTTTTATCTTTATTTTCAATATCCATGAAGACGATTCGAATTGCTCAATATAATCTCCATATTAAAATGTCTGAACTGCTTGATATAATTTCTATATTAAATGTACTTGGAGACTAAATTTTACATTTTCTCAAAAAAATTACTGTTTATTTAGATAGGTACAAAATCATTATATTTTAGCAATACAGGACTATCCAAAAATAGTGATTTAATTTTGTACCTATCTAACAAAATAGTAAATAATTTCTAAAAAATATAAAATTTAGTCTTCAAGTACATTTACTATGAAAATTATATTGAACGGTTCTGATCTGCCGGTTGGATTTTGAAAATAAAGATAAAAACATGAGACACCAATGAGACATGAGATCCGCATAATGTCCGTGTTGGGCTTAAGCTTTGTTTTTCAACGAAATGCCAAATCATTAGCATGGCCTTATTTGAGCCCACCAATAATGGGCCTCAAACTATTCCTGGGCCACTTGAATTGAACTCATTTTTTTTACTTTTTTTATGGACTCATTTGTCACACATGCTTGTACACTAAGCCTCATTTAACATTCCGATACATAAAAAAAAGGCCATTAATTTCTTATCTTGCAAGCTATGGATGGTTTGAGCCAGTGTATTAAAGTTTTTCTTATTCGGTTGTAATCTGAATAGAAAATTTGTATTCGATCAAATATGCAGTTTTGCATTTTCGGCTGCATATTGAGCCTCATATTAATGCAAATTACTGCATACTTGTTTGTATGATACCGTATATTACCGCATACTTGTTTATATACATATATGAATTCTCATTTAAAATCTGCATATATAATTCCGCATAAAAATCTGCATATACAGCCATATACCGCATATTCAGTATGCATTGGTCTTCCGCATACCGCATAAAACTTCATTTTAAAATATTAGTCCGAGCATTGTGCATGTCAATTATTTATATAACAAAGTTTTCATGTATGAAAGGAATGTTATAGATTAAAATATGTTTTTAAACACCTGATTTGATTGAACATGTCTGACTTTATAAGATAGAGGCGTGTTAATTATATTTCACTTATTTTATAATTGACTCATCCATCGATGAAGATGCGTAACGTGTATGTAAAATGCAGAATGTTTTTTTTTTTTTTACTTTATTTTGAATAAGTATGAATTATGTATAACATTTTTTTTATTTTCTGCAATTGGTTAAGTATGATTTAATTTTTATGGAGTTAGTCATTTGAAGAACAGAGTAGGTCCGATAGGCATCAGATCAACTTTTGGATCCAATAAACTACAACATTGTCTGATCCGCATTAAAATTTGTACGTACAAAAATTGAAGCAAATATGTACGGATTTTAAAGCAGAACGCACTCATCTTAATGTGAATCGGACAGTGATTGAGCCTATCGAACCAAAGTAGATCCGATGCTACTTAAAATCAGTCATTTGTTCTCATTTAACTTTACTTTAAATTGCCAATAAATAGTATCTAATTAACTTATCTTTCTCATAAAAAAAAAAACAGTTTTAGTATAGTTATTATCAAGATGAGGTCAGTTGAAAGCACCATGTTAACAGCAACAGCATCCCAATTTCAAATTTCGCGTGTTTTTGTGACCAGTTATCCTTGAATTGGTTTGGCCATGCAACCATGGAACAAATCAACAGAATTATTTGAATTGTTCATAAAATAGATCAACATAATTAATTTGAATGGTTGGTACTAAGAGGGTGAAGAATATATTTTTTTTTTGTTACAAAGAAAATAGGGCACAACAAGAGAAATCGGAGGCGGTCCGATAGATATAGGATCAGATTCGGTCTGAAATCAGATCAGAGTCGTATCCGCATTAAAATCCACACAAAAATATTAAGATTCGTGCAATCAACCTGCCATATATTGATATATAGTAACATGGTACGTGAATAATTCGCATATAATTCGTTTTTTTTTTACGTTTTCGAACTGAACACCAAATAAAACACGAATAAAAAATTATTCACGACTAAAATCGAAAAAAAAAATTAATTTTTTGTGGGTTTTTTTTTTACTTTCTTGTGGTACCGAATCATTCCCGAATTATATCCGAATTATTTCTGAATCATGAATTTTTAACCTGTCGAACCGAACCCGAAGTATTCATTTGTCTTTTTGTCTCTTATAGCATACTACCAGGTTTTTTGGGTTTTTATTTTTGCTTTCTTGTGGTACCGAATCATTCCCGAATTATATCCGAATTATTCGTGAATCAAAAATTTTTAACCCGTCGAACCGAACCCGAAGTATTCATTGATCCTTTTGTCTCTTATAGCATACTACCGGTTTTTTTCTATTTAATTTGATGGTGACTTTGGTGTTGGTCCATTTGATAACTCACCTACGCTTAAAAAGACAAATATTGCCACATCAAATATTCAAATCCTAATATAAATATACTTTATCAATCATGTGTCTGTGGAGATTAACTCAAATTAAAGTAGAAATTGAGGGATATAAAGTAATTAAAAAATTCTAACGGCTTCATATTTATTTTTAAGTTAAGTTTTTTTTAATTTAAAAATTATTATTGACTTTAATGAAATTGACCCTTGCTTCATGTTCATTTTCAGTTTTTGACTATGTCATTGTACACATAATTAACATGTTAAAAAAGCCATCACTTTCAGAAATTTTAATTAAGCAACAAATTGCACTTTGATAAAACACAAATTACACTTTCAAAAGATCACTAAGTCTAAATATTCATAAAATCTGAAAGTTTTAAAATGTATTATTCCATTAGAGGTAATAAAAAATGACAGAAGAACTGTTCTCCACGATTTTGTTTTTATGAAACAATTACAGTCCAAAAGAGCCGGTCTTTGCGATTGTTTTTATGACCAGAGGTGGATTTAAGTTTATGGAATATATAGGGTCAATTAATCTTCATTCTTTTCAAAATTATTTGTATTTATGTATAATTATCTATAGATTTAAAATGTTATGGTATTGTAAAATTAATTTTCATTCTCCGCAGAAACTTTTTATATGATTAACCCTTATTTGTATTTGACTCCTATAATTATCTATAGATTTAAAATGTTATGATACTGTAAAATTAATTTTCATTCTCCGCAGAAACTTTTTATATGATTAACCCTTATTTGTATTTGACTCCTATAATTTAAATGTCTAACTCTGCTCCTAATCAATGTTGACGTTACTAATATATATATAGAGAGAGAGCTGGGCTATGGTGAGTTGTGAAGTAAGAGGTCAGTTTTACTTCACGCTCATATTTTTATTTTGAAAATCTAAACAACCGATCCGAACCGCTCAACATGTTCTCTATATTGAAATGTGCTTGTAGACTAAATTTTACATTTTTTGGAATTTTTTACTATTTATTAAGCCATTTTGAAAATCGCCGATCCGGTGGTCTAGAAAATTTTACTGTTTTTTACTTTTCACAGTGGATCAGCGATTTCAAAGGGGCTTAATAAATAGTAAAAAAATTCCAAAAAATGTAAAATTTAGTCTCCAAGCACATTTCAATATTTAGAAAATGTTGAGCGGTTCGGATCGGTTGTTTGTATTTTCAAAATAAAAATATGGCGTGAAGTAAAACGACAAATCGCTGATCCACTGTGAACAGTAAAAAACAGTAAAATTTTCTGGACCACCGGATCAGCGATTTTCAAAGTGGCTTAATAAATAGTAAAAAAATTCCAAAAAATGTAAAATTTGGTCTCCAAGCACATTTCAATATAGAGAACATGTTGAACAGTTCGGATCGGTTGTTTGGATTTTCAAAATAAAAATATGAGCATGAAGTAAAAATGACATCTTACTTCATAACTCACCATAGCCCAGCTCTATATATATATATATATATATGAGATGGGCTATTGTGCTTCGCGAAGTAAATGGGGGGTTTACTTCGGCCCATATTTTTCATTTTGAAAATCCAAACAACCGATCCGAACCGTTCAACATGTTCTAAATATTGAAATGTACTTGGAGACTAAATTTTACATTTTCTTGGAATTTTTTTACTATTTATTAAGCCACTTTGAAAATCGCTGATCCGGTGGTCCATAAAATTTTATTTTTTTTACTGTTCACAGTGGATCAGCGATTTTCAAAGTGGCTTAATAAATAGTAAAAAAATTTCAAAAAATATAAAATTTAGTCTCCAAGCACATTTCAATATTTAGAACATGTTGAACGGTTCGGATCGGTTGTTTGGAGTTTGAAAATGAAAATATGGCCCGAAGTAACCCCCCCTATTTACTTCGCGAAGCACAATAGCCCATCTATATATATATATATATATAGAGAGAGAGAGAGAGAGATAGGCTATGGTGAGTTGTGAATTAAAACGTACTTCACGTCATATTTTCATTTTGAAAATCCAAACAACCGATCCGAACCGTTCAACTTTTTCTAAATATTGAAATGTGCTTGGAGACTAAATTTTACATTTTTTTTGAATTTTTTTACTATTTATTAAGCCACTTTGAAATAGCTGATCCACTGTGAACAGTAAAAAACAGTAAAATTTTCTGGACCACCGGATCAGCGATTTTCAAAGTGGCTTAATAAATAGTAAAAAATTTCCAAAAAATGTAAAATTTAGTCTCTAAACACATTTCAATACAGAGAACATGTTGAGCGGTTCGGATCGGTTGTTTGGATTTTCAAAATGAAAATATGAGCGTGAAGTAAAAATGACATCTTACTTCGTAACTCACCATAGCCCAGCTCTCTTTCTCTCTCTCTCTCTATATATATAGAGGAGGGATCTAGTTACAACAATTTTGAGTTACAACAAAGTTACCACAACCATTTTCTACATTTTCAAAGTCCAAATCGTTGATCCAAACCGTTCAACATGATCTCCACAATAAAATGTGCTTCCAGATCAAATTTTACATTTTTTTTGAATTTTTTTACTATTTATTAAGACGGTACAAAATTCAATGGTCTGAATTTGACTAGTTTTTGTAAAATACTTAATAAATAGTAAAAAAATTGCAAAAAATGTAAAATTTGGTCTCCATGCACATTTTAATATAAAGATCACATCTAATGATTTGGATTGACCATTTGGACTTTGAAAATCGAAAAACCAATTGGTTGCACTACAACTCCGGAACAAACGTTTTGATATTAGCCAACCCCCCCTCTCTCTCTATATATATATCTCTTTAGGTCAGGTATTTTATTTTTAACTTCTGTTTTGTTCATCTACTACAACAAGTTGTGTTGTTGCATGCACTTAAAATTTCTTAGGAGCTTTGAGTTGAGAGAAAGAAAATGTACAAGGTTTAAATTTAATTTATACGAGGTTCATACATGTAATGTTTTTATAATAAACAACTTTGCTCATTTTATTAGATTTTCTTGTTCTTCAATATTAAAATTGTCATTCTGTTTCGCTCCGGAATAAATAATATATATAAATAAGTTGAATTTTAACAATAATCATCTCTATAAAAATCTTGTATTCAATTTAATTTTAGATGTAAAGAATTTTTTAAAATCTTAAATATCTATATAATAAAAAAACAACACAATTAACTATATATAACTCTTTTATTTTGTATTACAGTACGTTTATTTAGTAGAGGAATCAAATGAGTTTTTTTATTAAAGTTATGTAACTCTTTTATTTTGCATTATAATTTTAAATTCAAACCCCAAGATAAATCATTGAATTTGTTATATGGCATGTTAATTTTTTTTAAAATCGAAGTGCATTTAATACATGGTAAAGAAGAAGAACAAAAAGTAATGTATTGAATAAATTACGACAAGCAATTGACTTTTCAATTTTTGTTGTTGTATCCAATAAAATTTAAATTTTGGCGGATTCAGGATTTTCGTCGGGGGCAAAAAAATATCGAATTGGATTTAAATATCTAATCGGGTTTAAATTCATTAACCAATTTGGTACTCGATAAAAAATAATGCTTTAACTTATACTTTTCAATGCTTTGACTTGTAATTTCTGATGCTCTGACTTATAATTCTAATTATCAATCAAAATTTAACAAAATTTATTTCAATTTTAACCCTAAATTTAACCCGAATTACAAATCAAACGTCCATAGGGGGGGCAAAAAAAAATTCAGGAGGGGCAAAGTCGGTCGGAACCGATAAATCTCCACTAAAACTCAAAATCCAGAAAGGGCAGCTGCCCCCCGGAACCACCTGGGTCCGCCCCTGTCAACATCCATGATAAAAATATAGAATTAGTTTCAACACCCACTTTTATCAAAAAAAACAAAAAACAAACTTGCATTCATATTTATATCCTGAAATTATAATTATAGAATTTCAAATATATTATCAAATATTTTTTTTTCTTTTGCTTGATATATATTAATTCGATACATAGCATCTGAATTGGTCATATTCAATTTTTAATTCAATCCTAATGAACATTTGGAACGGGTCATATTGATTATTGAACAAGCGAGGGGGTTGACCTCTTTCTTTTCTAAAAATGAAGCGTGTTTAAAGACCAAATTCAAAATATGATGTTGCCCACCTAAATCACGAGGTGGAGATTTGAAGTTTGTCTCAGTCCGTGCGCCATTAGGCGAATAATAAAACCTAAGGTAACGTAAACTTTCTGTTTAGATCTGGACCGTTCGATTAGAATCCGTTAGGGACCATTTGCATTCCACCTTAGACCGGATTGGTCCGAATTCTGATTGGACGGTCTAGATCTAAACAGAAATATTCAGTTACCGCAGGGAATATTAGGGTACAGCAGCACTAGTTTTTCGTGATCAGTTTTTTTTTTTCCTTATTTCATTTTCTTAGTTCCCTACTTCCCTGGTTCACTGAAAACTGTGGGTCCCGCTTTGCATCCTTTCTGTGGCCTGTGGGCCCATCATCTGCTGCTATTCTGTGTTACATAATAGAGTCCTGCAATCTAATTCTATCCGTCCAATAAAAAATGAACGGGTTAGATTTAATTTATTGTATAAAATCCATTTAAACAGACGTTCTTGGAGAACGATCTGGACTGTGTTCGTTGGGCTCTTTCACCGTCCGATTCACTTTAAGATCCGTGCGCTTCGCTTCAATTGTCGTAATTTTAAATTATTATTTGCTTTCGTTTGCTTCCTAACCTGTTTAGTTTAGTCCTCTCTCGCAAGTCGCAACTCGCAACTAATAAAACCCACTCGTCTCTCTGTCTCTTGATAGCGCTTCTTAGTTGGTAGGTACCTAGGCGACGCAAGAGAGAAAGACACCAAAGAAGAAATTGACTCTCTCTCATGCTTCCTCTCATGGTTGAATAGAACTATAGAAGGTGAGGCATCCGTTTCTCCTACCGCAATTAATCCTTAACTTCTTTTTTTTACTTTCTTGCTCAAAATTCAACACTTTTGTTGCTTTCCCGTGCTACCTCAAAAAATTGCTTCCTTTTCTTGTTACAAAACATAAATTTAGTTATTTCGGATAGTTAACCCTTCCATTCCTTTTTCTTCATTGTTTGATTTAGATTTCACTAGTTCTAAGCACACAGTCATGGATCAAAACGAAGCTCTATTGCTAAAAGATGAAAAGGAAGATGAATTGTTCTTTGATTCAATCGAAGATTTTCCAGTTTCATCAAACTCAACCCCAATAGCCCCAACAAATCATGACTTAGACCAGAATTTAGATTCATCCTATCAAATCTGGTTAAATGGGGTAGAAAGTGTACAAAAACGCCGCGAGAATTTCTTCAAGTCAATGGGTCTTGACCTGAACCTAAGCCCGAATGTGACCGTTGAACCCGAATTCCTTGAACCCATTTCATTCAATGAGATAATAATAGATGAGAGTTTTGATCAAGACCCATATTCAGTGAGAACCATGCCAGATGGCAATCGCACATCATCGATGACGTCATCATCATCATCGAGTCAATCTTCTCTGTCTAGATGGTCTAGTACCAGTACTGACAGAGCTTTTGGTGTGGAATTTGATTTGTTTATAAAGAACATGGATAGTGGTTCTATTTTTGTGATCGATGACGTGGCACAAGACGGCAGTCTGACGAGATTACGTGAGGTGGGGTCCAATCAGACTGTTACAGGTGGAGAGTTTCATAGTAGTTTTGGATCCTCACAGTTTGTTTTAAATCTCATGCACAAGGAAGAAAATTCAAATTCTTCTACACATGTTGATAGAAGCGGTAAACACAATTGGTTGAGGCGGCTCGGTATCAAAACTCATGGAAAAGATAAACCTAATAGAACACAATCGGATTCTGTTAAATCAAACCGGATGTCTGAAGCAGGAGTCCAGCAGGTCAAGACCCATACCAGTAAAAAACACTGGAAGGAGCTGTCAGAGGTGCACATGTGTCAGGATTTCAAAGCGCATGATGGTGCGATACTTGCCATGAAATTTAGCCCGGATGGTTTATTCTTAGCAACTGGGGGCGAAGATGGAATTTTGCATGTTTGGTGTGTAATAGAATGCGAGAGAAATAAAGGCTTTGATTTTCATGGGGATGATTCATCAAGTGTATATATGACAATAAATGAAAATTACCAGATTGTCCCTGTGATTCATAATGGTGAGAAGAAGGATAGGCATCATGGCAGTTCAACTTGTGTTGTTATCCCAGAGACGGTTTTTGGGATAGAGGAGGAGCCATTGCAAGAGCTCCGGGGACATGTTGGGGATGTTTTGGATATCTCTTGGTCTAAAACTAAGGTTAGTTGCATTTCTTCTAATCTGTATTTTTGTGGTTTTAAATAACATGAAATACCCAATATTGCAATCTCAATAGATTTGTGACAAATGGTACGGGTCACAATACCAGTTAGGGATAAACTGTTCTAATCTTTCCTTTTTTGAATTTTTTGAATTTTTTTTTTTCTCTTAGTTTTTACTATCGGCATCAGCGGATAAAACTGTTCGACTGTGGAAACTTGGATCAGATAGCTGTCTCCAAGTTTTTTCTCACAAAAACTACGGTATGCAATTGATGCTCACTTGTTTAATATTACAAATTTTAAGAATTTCAGCTATCTTTGCACCCTAGAATTCAAATTCAAATGATATTTTCTGATCATTATGCAGTGACATGTGTTCAGTTTAACCCCTCGAATGAAGATTACTTTATGACCGGTTCAATTGATGGTATAGTTCGTGTTTGGGACATCTCTTCAAAACGTGTTGTAACCTGGATCGAAACCAAAGAAGTTTTAACTGTGATATGTTTTCACCCAGATGGACAGGTAACTATAATTTAACTTGTAATTTTTTATTAGTTTTTACCCAGAAAAAATTGTAAACAAGGTTTTCAATTGTTTTTAATTAGAGCTTTTGTTCTCATTTACTGTTTTTTTTTTATCAGAATGTGGTGGTGGGTACAATGACAGGACAATGCCAGCTGTATGATGTATCAGGTACTAGTGTGATATTTTCATAATTTATTGCATAGTGGAATTATGTATTTTTATCTTGTTATCTATCCATACTATGGATCAATATTTTTGTTTTCAAAGTTCAAACAGTCGATCCAACCCGTTCAACATGATCTTCATATGAAAATGTACTTGGAGATCAAATTTTACATTTTGTAGAATCTTTTTACTATTTTTTAAAACAAGTAGAAAACCACCTAACTTAAAAATTCTGGACCATCCAAAAGTAGTAACTTTCAACGTATAAAAAAAAATAGTAAAAAAAAGTAAAATCTGGTCTGCAGCTACATTTTCATACGTAGGTCATATTGAGCAATTCTGATTGATTGTTTGTTTTTCATACGTAATGTACTTACTGTTTTTCATTGCTAAATTTATAAACTTGAGTCTGACTCTTCTTATCTTTTTTTTTTTTAATTTCCTAATTAAATTTTCTCGTTGTTCAGATAATCAGCTGGAACTTAAGTCTGAGATTTCACTTCAGGGTAAAAAGAAGTCTCCTCATAAGAGAATTACAAATCTTGAGGTACCTTTTTTACTTTTCAAAATATCCCTTTTATTTAGCCAAATGTATAAGATTTTCTTAGGCTTCTAAAAATTTGGCTGTTTAGTTAACACTGATGGTAACTTTACAGTTTTGCCCTCATGATTCTACAAAACTAATGGTGGCATCTGCTGACTCGATAATTAGAATATTGGAGGGCTCTGAAGTAAAACTCAAATACAAAGGTAACCATTCATTCAATACTTCTTGTTGGTTTAGAAAATTATATATATATAATAACACCCAAACTCAAATGATTATCGCTAGATAGTACCTTTCCATTTCAGTTGTTCCTTTTTGGGGTATCATTACTATTGAATGTTGATATATTTATAAATGTGCATTTCTAGGGTTAAAACACCATGGAAACCATGTATCTGCATCGTTCACTCGGGAAGGAAATCATATAATCTCTTGCAGCGACAACTTCATTCACTTGTTAAACTCAGCATCTCAAGTTACAAGCAACTTGCACCTTGGAAAGGACATAAAGTCTTCAGAGCATTTCATATCTGACCATACTTCCCTTGCTGTACCTTGGAATGGGGCCCATGCAACAGACCTCCAGCTTCTCATTTCCATGCAAGATGGCTCGCATGGACATGGTACCAATGGAAACGCCACGTGGCCAGAGGAGAAACTTTCACCTGGCACACCTAGTCATCTCTCATTGTCTAAATCTCAGTTAAAGTTTCTGAAAGTTGCTTGTCAAAATGGCACTGACATGTGGGGCCGGGTGGTGGTTACAGCAGGATGGGATGGCAGGATCAAGTCGTACCAGAATTTCGGGTTGCCGATCCAAGCATGAGTTCTGATTTTTATTTATTTTCTTTCTTCCTTTTGTTTTTGTGGAAGTAGTCTTGAGTTCAGTAAATATAAACGAAAAGTATAAAAGAAAACGAGATTGAGATCTCAAGTGTGCAGAGAGGATGTCCTCATAGATAGGGTTATTTATTCATTTATTAGGCTTTTTAAGCCAAGTTGGTAAATTTGTCTAGCAATGTATAGAACATATTTGTTGTTTATGCTATTTTGGCACTAAATGAGTGCTATTGGCTATTGCTCAATTTTATTTCTCACTCTATTGACATTTGGTTTTGATACTTGTATATATGAGGCTATGGTACTATGCATAGCGTGGATTGGTCCGTACTATGGATCAATATTTTATTTTTAAAATTCAAATGATCAATCTGAACCGTTCAACATAATCTTCATATGATTTACATTTTTCTAATTTTTTTACTATTTTTTTAGATAGGCAGAAAATCACTCTACCTATCTAAAAAGTAGTAGAAAGATTCTAAAATTTATAAAATCACATTTACAAGTACTTTTTTCATATGGAATGAAGATCATATTGAGCGATTCGTATTTGACTATTTATACTTTGAAAATAAAAATATGAATTCAAAGTACAGACAAATATGTGTTTTACAAAGTAGTACTAGAGCCTTGCTCTATATTTTCTTTTCATCCTTGTAACAAGTGCTTCTCTGCCCCTCTATATTTTTTTCTTTTTCGGAGTGCACCTCTTCTTGGGTTAGGACGTTAGGTGACCTAGTACCTACTTGTAACTTCTAT
The DNA here is from genome assembly GCA_028015225.1 of Carex myosuroides. Lineage (NCBI taxonomy): Eukaryota > Viridiplantae > Streptophyta > Magnoliopsida > Poales > Cyperaceae > Carex > Carex myosuroides. The sequence goes on from CM051490.1 coordinate 6,476,921, forward strand.
ATAGTTAACTAGTCAGAAACGTGCCAGTACAGAACCAAGCTGTTATAGTTTCAATAAAGTCCAAATACAACTACTTATATATCATTTTTTTGAAATAGGATCCCTCAAATTGGGATATCTGTTAACATTATCAAATAAACCAGTAGAACAAATGAATTAAATATCACCATATCCTCTTTAATAACCCACAAAATGTTCATAACAGATATATTTCAGGCCACTTATATCAAACTGAGAATTTTTTTTACAAAGGACACCCCTACCAGTGCATCTTTCTTCCGAGTAAGTTTCATTATTTAGCATCACTATGACACCAAGAGTTGTAAACGACAACTATTCCACAGCCTGTCAAGCCCCTGGGACCCCTTCACTATCACCAGGGATAGTTGTCAGAGGCAGGGCCAGGATCTGTAGAGGTAGCCCAAGTTGGAACTTAAAACCTAAGCACACCACTAGGCCGGCTCAATATCACGCCATTAAGGCACAACTGACATTCAGTTTGATTATTGTCAATGTAATTAAAACCAGTTAAAAAGAAAAGAATTCCAGAAATTATAAATCATAAACTAATTTACAAAAGAAAAAGAAAAGAACAAAAAAAAGACAATGACTAAAATCAAGTGAAAGCCCAGTCCCCACCAGTTAGTAGAAAGTTACTGCACAAATGCAAATCAACAAAACTTTAAAGGGTCCAAACACAGATCCATTTCAATTTCTCTGATAAGACATGCGAATTGGAACTTTTTTGTTGAACTTACAAAGATAATAGAATACATGAAAAGGAAAAAGAAAAGCATGAAGGTTTGACATCATAGAAAGCCAAAACTACGTTTAATTACACAAAATGATAAAGCAAAACAAATTGCTCTTCAGAAAGAAATTACTTGACTACTCTGCTACTCATATCAAACTCACTGGAAAAGTATAAATAGAGGCAGTCTCTGCCAAAGTTGTCCCCTCAACACCTGAGGCAGTCTCTGCCAGGGCCTTAAAAAAAAAAGACAAAGTTGTCCCCTACAATACTAATTGGCTAGTTTTGGAAGAAAAGGATAAGCATAGCCTTTTGTAAACTTCCTAGTTTTTCAGTTTCAGATATTCTTACTGTGATGCATATTTTAGTTTTGAAAGACCTGTATATATGAATCTATTCAAATATCTTATTATCAGATTTCTAATTCAACTCCTATTGAGTCAGAAATATTTCTAATTCAAATCCTATTGAATCAGAATTCAGACTCATTCACACGGGTATTGATCGGATTATTACATTATGAATTCCCAATGAAAGTCATGCTTAAAACTCAAATACAACATCTTATTAGAACTTGAACGAATGGACAACAACAAAATCACAACTATACAATTGTACAACAATATAACAGATAGAGAGTTAAATTATATTCTGTTAAATAAATAAAAGATGTGTCGTTTTTCGTTATGAAATATCAAGAGGCATTGATACCTCAATTCCTAAAGAAGATAAGTCTTTCTTGAGCAACTCAGCATTTTGGAAATGCAAGCCAATCATTCCTATATTTATTGCTGCCTCTATATTCACCATCCTGCATGAAGAATATTAAAATTTTAAACATAAACAAGATATAGGCTGTAGTACAAACATGTAATTGCAAAGTAATTTATTCAAGATTAGTTCATTTCAGTAAGGTCAAATTACTTTCATTCACAAGAATATATCAATGAGTACAACAAATGAGCTAGGCAGGTAAATATAGGTACAAAAGAAAATAGCAACAAAAAGATAGATATACAAGAAAGAGTAGGGTTATAATGCACCATTGGTTTTGTGCCCCAACCATACCTCACATCTCTATCTCCACTCTCAAAGTTCAAACAGTCGATCAAAACCGCTCAACATGATATCCATATTAAAATGTGCTAGAGACCAGATTTTATATTTTTTGGAAACTTTTTACTATTTTTTAGATAGGTACAAAATCACTGTTTTTGGATGGTTGAGAAGCAGTGATAAAAAGTTTCCAAAAATATAAAATCTGGTCTCTAAGCACATTTAGTATGGAGATCATGTTGAGCAGTTCAGATCGACAGTTTGAACTTTGAGAACGGAGATAGAGATGTGGGGTATGGTTGGGGCACAAAACCAATGGTACATTTTAACCCTACTCTATAAGAAAACAGCAGTAGCAAAATAAGAAACCTGTCATCAATAAAAACACAGTTTGATGGCTCAACTCCGAGATGGTTAACCACCTCCTTATACGAATCTGGAGACGGTTTTCTCTTACCTACACATTCACACAAACACACAATTAAACTTTATGGTACTGTGTTACTATCACATCCACAATTATAGAGAAAGAAAATTTACCAATGGTGCAAGAACAAAATGACCAAGACAAGAAGTTTGATAGGTTTAGCTTCTCTTCAATCAATTTGTACCTAAATGAATACATATATTAGACGAGTAAACATCAAACTTCGTGATGGTCTTGTAGAGTTAAAAAACAAAGAGTATTTAGAAACTAACCACTAACCAGACAGGATAGTTCGTGAAGGCATGAATTTCGTAATTGTTTTGTTTCAACCCATGTAGCACCTCTTCGATACCTTCCCCGTAAGAATAAGCTCTTACCATGCATTCTTTTAGACCTATTGTATGTTAAAAAAATGTTTGTTAAATTCAAACCACATATATACAACTTTAGGCTTAGAAGATTACTAATTGACCCTTCACCATTTTCATATTTTCATTAGAACTTATGACACTTCATATTTAATCAACATACGGTACTTAGATTACTAATTGACCCTTCATATTTGATCCTCTTTTTTTTGTTGTGTGTGTGTGTGTGTGGGGGGGGGGGGGGGGGGGGGGGGGTTGGAGTGGGCTTTGTCTGCTTATAATTTTATTAAAAATTAGAAGTAAAAAGTTTAGGGGATAGAAAACTTCAAAAAAAAAAAAAAGGACAAAGGCCAGAGAACAAGAGCCTAATCCCTAAAACAGTAAAAAGAATAAGAACAGTCCGCTGATTCTCCCCTGGTTCATCATGTATGATCATAAATTATTGTAATATTTGTTTATTTTAGGTTTACCTTCCAAATCAAAAGATCTTCCATCTTTGAAAAACTTTTTAGCCAACTCATTCTGAGTATAGAAGAGATTCCAAGTAAGAGTTAGTAGGGGATCACTTGGTGCTTAATTGCACAGTTGTTGTCAATATAGATAAATTGGACTGAATTTAAACTTACATGAGTCAGAATTGCAGAGTAATTAAGGACAAAATTGTTTCAAGGGGAGCCATGATGTCTTAACTAGGTTTGTTGAAGCTTAACAGCAATAAATCTTGGCCTTAGTTGAAATTTTTACAGAATAGGTCTGGTACAGTGCTGCTCAGGCCTACTGGTATCTACCAATCAGATTTGACAGCAAGCTAAAAATAATACAATTTCTATCTTAATACCTCATCGATACGTCCTTCCTCAAATTCAACCCATGCAGTTGGATGTTTGGTTTCTAGCAGTTCCTTCATGGACATTCTGCCAAACCGTATATAGAAAAACAAAATCTGAAAGCTCAATATTTTGTTCAAGTAGAAAGATCAAAGCAAAATTAAATTTCCAATTGACAGAGAGTAGACTAAATTGAACAAGGAAACGAACTGGAAGAAAGCGGGGATGTGGTGGTAGAATGGGTCCCGCACGATCGTGTCCATCACATCAAAGAGGAGAACTGGAAGCCTCCTTTGCTGAGACTGGGAGAGGTGGCTGTCGGAACTGGAGGCGGCCATTGCGACGCTAGGTCTTCGGGTGCGCTTGCAGAGAGGCAAGGAGAAAGGCACTGGCCGAATCAGAAAAACCATTTATTTGAGGAAGAAATTTAGAAATGGAGAAAGGTTCAAGAGACGAAGTACTGTGGAAAAAGGGACCCACTTGTCAGAGGATAATATCAACGATAAATCACCAATCATCAAAAACAGATCGAACGGTGTAAAATTAGGACGTTATATATATAGATAGATTTGATGCGCTGTGCCGTCAATATTTCTAAGATCTGCTGGTTGTTAGAACCTACACTGGCTATTTCTCCTAAAGTAACTCAATTTTTGAATTTAGATCCTGACCGCCTGATTCGAATCGGGCCGTCAGATTAAAAGAGCCCCGTGCCCTCCACCTCAGATCGGATTGGCTGATTCGAATCGGACGGTCCGGATCTAAACTAAAAAATTGGGTTACTTTAGGAGATCCGGACCCATCTTATTTAGAATACACATATATGCATCTTTTCAGCAGCTAGTTGATTTTTTAAATATATTATACCAGTAAATACTTGACAAATTACTTCTAACATTAATTTGTTTTTTTTTTGTAACATTTTATCACTGAAAATGTGATTGCATGGTCATTTATTATTCCTGCACAAATTGTATATTATTTAGTAAATCTTTTGAAATTTCAGATTTTATTTTTTCCATATATGTCTTGTATGAGGATGTTGAAAACATTATACATGGAAAATGATAGTCTTAGATTTATGATATTGTATGTATTTTATTATTAGGCTATATGTATGTTTAATGACATATTTATAAATATTTTTATTTTAAATCATATTTGAATTAATTGGATAAATTATATTAAAAATAACCATTATTAATATTAAACTCAATTTGTTTGTAAACGTAAGAAGATCATTCGGCCAAAAAATTTGACCAATCTAAAATTTGCAACAAATTTACAAAACTACATGCATGAATATTTTTGTTTTGAGAGTAAAAAAAAATTGTTGTTAGTTATATCATATTACTCCTAATTAACACTCTCTCTTGTATTGCCATTTATACTTTTGTCCTTCTTAAAGTTGTCAACATATATATGTACCAAAAATAGTTTGCTGGCTCATATTTTTTCCCTATATATGAATCACTCTTTACAATTTAATTTTGGGTGATTTTTATCACATACCTATTTAGAATATAAGGGATCCATTTTAAGATTTGTGCTTCCAAAATAAGGATACTATATATATATATATATATATATATATATATATATATATAGTGAGAGAGATAGGCTATGGTGAGTTGTGAAGTAAAACGTTGGAAAATTAAAACGCCATATTTTCATTTTGAAAATTCAAACAACCGATCCGAACCGTTCAACATTTTCTAAATATTGAAATGTGCTTGGAGACTAAATTTTATATTTTGTGGATTTTTTTACTATTTATTAAGCCATTTTGAAATCGCTGATCCACTGTGAATAGTAAAAAACAGTAAAAATTTCTGGACCACCGGATCAGCGATTTTCAGAGTGGCTTAATGAATAGTAAAAAAATTCAAAAAAATGTAAAATTTAGCCTCCAAGCACATTTCAATATAAAGAACTTGTTGAGCGGTTCGGATCGGTTTTTTGAATTTTCAGAATGAAAATATGAGCGTGAAGTAAAAATGACCTCTTACTTTACAATTCACCATAGCCCAGCTCTCTCTCTCTATATATATATACACTCACTATTTTCATGCTGATATTAGAAATAAAAAGAGTTAATGCTCAAATATGGAAAAAAAAATGAAATGAGTATTAATTAAGGGTAATCTTAAAATAATCAAGGAAACATTTCTATTCATCTCAAAATTGGAAAATTTGCTCCCAAAATAGTTGCTCCTTTTTAAGAGTTGCCCAAAATAATAGAAGTTCATGCCGCCTCAAAATTGTGTATATAAACCATTGATTCCAGCCATAATCACTTACAAGTTACATCTCATCTCTCTGTTTCTCTCTCAGAACTTCAATCAAACATCAAACCTTAGTGTTATCATGGTTGCAAGCGCCCCGTTACCGATTGACGAAGTATTACCAGACGATGCTATTATTGAAATACTAACCCATTTACATCCCGACGATCTCTCAGTTTGTCTCGAGATCAACCATAAGTTCAACAAACTAGTGACTGATACATATGTCAAATCACGCCAGTCAAAGACTCTAAGCGGGTACTTGATTCACAATGGTTGCAATTATTCTTTCTTGCCGGATCGATTTGCTATGAAATGCACAGAAGTCGAAAACTTCAAGAATTTAGAGATTTTAGCAAGAGAAAGATACACAATTGTCGAGGCTGTATCTCAATGTCGCGGCCTTATTTGCTGTGTTCGTGGCGGGTACCTCAACAAACGATATTATGTATGCAAGCCAGCTACGGGACAGTGCCGGACCATACCTAATCCAAAGCTCAGGTATGCACATTTTGATTTTAATTGTGTATATCATATTTGTTACACTAATAAATTAGTGCATTGTTCTATTTTGACCGAAATTCTCCAAGAAATCATCTAATTTTTATGCTTAGAAACTTTTCAAAAATATGCATATGTACAAGTACAACATGTAACATTTTGAATATTGCTCTTAACATGATAACAAATCGATAATATTCTTAATTAGAATGGTCTAGATTTAATTTATATTAGACTGGAAACAATATTTTATTTCAAAAGGTAGTAAATCATCTATAAAATAAAAGTATTCAGGCCTTGAATACTATATATGGATTGTTAATTTCAATGGAAGTTTGTAGTAGCTAGATTGTTAATTTGAAATATTTAAGCCGTCTTTATTTTAATCAAATCATTCAAACATACCAGGACCAAACCTACAACAATACATAAATACAGGGAAGGAAATAGTATTTCAAATAAAGAGAGTTAGTTATGACCCTAAATAAGGAAATAAACAAAAAATAATGAGCAATAGATAAATTCTGGTTTAGTAAACTTTCCTTTAAATTTAGATTATTAATTTTACAGAGCCTTTTCATATGAAGTTCTACTAGATTAGTATGCAACTCTTTCACTACTTTTATTTGCATATTGCAACTTTTTATACTATTCAAGTGCATAATCTGAGTAATTACTGTTTAACAGATTTGATACAGCAGCTACTGCAATAGTTGCCAGTTTATCAGGGCAGGAATTCAAAATTGTCAGATTCTCGTTACCACGTGGCAGGTCCTTGTACCTCCGCTGTGAGGTATTCGACTCACGAGTTTGGAAATGGCACAGGTGCAATGATATAAACCAATACATCCACTTTCCAGGCGACTGGCGTCATGATGGGGCGGTTTTTGCACACGGGTCCATCCATTGGCTCACGCCACAGGGAATCTTTGCATTCAACATGCATAAAGAGACATTGAAGCAGATTACCCTTCCTGTTGAATTTGCAGATTTCAAAAGCAAACACCATGCGAAGATCACACTACGGGATGCAAAATTATCACTCGTGTGTGTCAATGATGATGATGCCGAAGTGGTGCTTTGGAGGATGAACAACTACTTCGAGGAGGAATGGGGGCCACGACAAGTAGTCAGTTTTAAAATGTCGGAAATACACGACGATAATTGGTTGCCCTTATTTATGGATCTAATTTACTCCTCCAGTTCTGGTTGCAATTGCTTGTCTAATAATCAATGGTATGGTTTCATTCTATATATTATTTTTTTGAGGAAAAAAATAAGGGTCACGCCCATATTTGATTGATAACATTCTCTATATTATGAATTAAGGCTCCATCTTTCTGTTTTATTTTGGTGCATTGTTATATTTGACTCCTTTGATCTTTTCTTCCTTGTAATTACTGCAGGGATGGAGTTTGGAAGGTTAAATTGGATGCACTAAATGCAAATGAATCTTTCTTTGGAGGAGATGTCTTTAGATTTGAATCTGACTCAACTCCTTGTAAGGCTTTGCAGAAATTTGCCTGAGAACTTGAGAGATTTTATTTAGAGATTGCAAAAATATTCACTTGCCTAATTTTAGTAGTCTACAGAACATCTGTTCACTTTGGTATTCTATTTATTTATTTTAAGATGTTGACATAATTAATCTTTTAATTATAATGGTTCAATGCTTCTATGCAAAGTTTTGCTTGCATTGCATTTGTTTTATAAGTTGCTTGGATTTTATCTTCCCATGTTCAATTTTGTGATATGTCTACTTTTATAAAGCATGAGTGCAATTTATGATTCCAAAGCACAAGAAACTTCTTGTTCATGTAAGGCAAATTACTTAAAAATGAGTCGTTCAAAAGCTGTGTTATAAGATACAACTAGTTTACTGTGGGGTGCTGATATTCGCACAACCCTTCAATATGTTTTTAGCCATCATTGCATGACAACTGACATGTTAATTGAAATTGTTAAAATTGTTTTTGTTTTAGTTTATAAGCCCGTAGGCATTAATTAATGATAGGCAAAGATTACACTGATAGAGTTCATAAAAGTATGAAATCCAGAAAAGCCAACCCATATAAGCGGAGCTACAGTTGTGAGCATGAATTAAAAGTTGGAGGTGCTCATTTACCAGTTGCTGAAATAACCCAATACCAGTAGAAAGCAGAAGGTGCAGTAGCATGCACTAATTTACCAGCATGTGGTGTGGCATATACGGATGAGGATGCACTAATAAACCAGAAACCAATCTACCCTTGGTAACCAAAAACTGTACTGCCCCTTCTGAAAAATTCTAAAAACTCCCCTCTAGAACTGTAAAATTACATCTGAAACCATACTGTAGGAAAAATATATCTAATATATCTGCTTCACAGTTCAAAGTCCGAGAGATTGCAACACATTTAAAACCCGGATTTTTGTAACATCCAAAACATGGTTCATAAAGATCTTTACAATACTGCATATATAATACATAGAGCAAATTAATTTACTGAACTAATAATGAGAAGGGATAAACCAGTAGATTTTACTACCTATTAGAATTGTAATTTTCTAACTTAAGATAAAAAAAACAATAATTATTACAAATCAAATGTAAGAAAATTGTTTCATTTTTTCTATTGCACTTTTGTTCTGACGTCGTGTAGGATATGTGTTTTTCTAGGTCCTTATGTCTTTTGGTCAAGCACAAATTCATAGAAATAGACATATTTTCAAATTAAGATGTTAATTTAATTTTTCAGATGAAAGAGTACATAGTCTTTTATATTTTTATTTTACATTAATATATAATTTGGTTTCTTTTTTTTTCATTGCATTTTTGTAATTTTTATCCACATTTGATGTCCAAATCAAATATACAATTTTTTCAACTTTTCAGCAATATTATAAGAAAAAAAATACAAAAATCATATTTAATAATTCCTTCAAACTTATATAGAAGTTTTATAGAAATCAGTTTAAACTTAACAAAAAAAATTATCTCTCAAATTAAGAGTATTAATCGATATCCGTCTTATAAATATTACGAAGGGTACTTGGTACATAAAAAAATTATTTTCTTTTTATCGAGGATGAGAATAAAAACTTCAGAACTAAGATAATAAAGAAACAATAACTGCTGAAACAGAAGGAACGGTGTCTAATATATATTTTACGATACAAAACTTCACAGCACTTTCTATAATAAATGGCATAGCAGAAATTAATTACTTTGTCAGGCTATATAATTAAAGATTTACCTTTCAGAGAGGATTTTTTTTCAAGAGAAGATGTGTGAGACAGAAGAGATGCGTGAAGGTATGAAGGTTTTGTAAATAGAGCAGGTGTCTAGGAGCCTTTTTTTATATCCGTTTGGACGTTATGGACCGTTATGTCCAGAATATCACTTTTTTCCCTGGGTCTGGCAGTTTTGGACTATAACGTCCTGCTTTTACTGTTATCTTACTGACAGGACGTTGTACAAACCAACGTCCAGCCGTCCCCCTGGCCGTGATAGACCATAATGGCCCTGTTTTTAATTTTTTTCTTGGCTCTCCCCCTGGCCGTGATAGACCATAACGGCCTTTTTTTTTTTTCAGCTCTCTCTGGCTGTGATATACCATAACGGCCTGCTTAATCCTTAAGTCTGCCAAATCGATATTCTACTAATCAGATCGGATGGTCCATAACGTCCCTTGGACGTTATGGACTATGAAGTTTTTGCTACATCTCGAATTTCCAAAAAAAACGTTCTTCAATATCGATATTTTTTTTCTATTAATAAAATTTTCGGAATACTTCTGTTTGGATCATGAATCCATATCCTCTAAGGTAACAGAATACTTCTGTTTGGATCACAGTCGTCCGATCTGAATCCGAGCCAATCTGGTCCGTGGAACGCAAGGGGCTGCTTTAATAGTCGTGCAGATTCTGATTGGACGGTCCAGATCCAAACATAAATATTATGTTACCTTAGGGGATAAGAATTCCGTCATCATGGGAATATCAGAAATGCACAGAAAGAGAGAAATAGCAACAAGTGAAAGAACGATGGCAGGGTGCGTCTCGCCTCCATGGAAAGCTCTGTTGCTTAAAGCTCTCGACTCAAACTCTCACCTTAAGCATTCTTCCTTCTTTCAGCTTGTAAACACCCACCTTTCTCTCCCCATCTCTTCCTTTTCAGTTAATCTCTGCTTTTATTTACCCATTAAGTGCTTTTATATCTCAGGCCACGGTCGGTACCAGCGGGAGGCCATCCAATCGTACCGTTGTTTTCAGGTTTTGCTCAAATTTCACTTTGTTTTTCCATTGAAGGTATCAGTCTCTCTAATTTATGAAATTGAAGAGGAGACTGAAGGAATTTAGGGTTGAGATGGATAAAAGTTTCAAGTATCAAGTTGAAATTTCATGATTGATTGCTTTAGATACTGATGATGAATTTTATAGAGGTTTTGAAGAAGAATCTGATAAGATTCAGATCAACACAGATACGAGAAGTAACAAGATTGAAGAGATCAAGCATTTTCCTTTTTCTGAGGTATCACTCCGCTTAATATAACCTTGTTTGTAATATTAAATTCTGACTCTCAATATGAGGATATTGGGATTTGGGTGAATTTGGTGACATATCTATTTTTTCTTTTAATTATCATTATTCATGGCTGTGCATTCAAAAGTTACTAAATTGAACTTTGAAGAACCTATGGGTTATTCTTTTTTTTTTTCAGATTTGTTGGTACTTCAGTGATTCATGGGAACAATTTCGAATTAATGGGAAGATTGATATTATCGACTCTTCAAATCCAGACCCGGCAAAACTTCAGGTTTCAGTGTTGTTCTTGGACATTTCTTATCTAATAAAAAAGTAAAATAAATCTAAATATAAAATAAATTGTTGCTTTTATTCAAGCAAAGAGAGAAGGCTTGGTTTGCTAGTTCAACAAAGTCTAGAATGCAATATTTGGGGCCAAGACCAGGACTTCCAGTTATAAGTGAAGAGACAGTGAAGGAGACATGTCTAGAACCTTCTGTGGGGCCTGTTGCGTCCTTCTGTCTCTTGGTTCTAGATCCAGATCAGGTTGTTTTCTGTTTGACCTTTTTCTTTTACAGAATTTTCTCTTTTTTTAATTTATTACAATAGTTCCAAATTCAGTGTACTGTACATTTTTTTTTTTTTTTTGGCATTTTCGTGTAAGCACAGGTTGATTACTTGAACTTGAAGAGCAATGAGAGGATGGCTTTCACATCAAGTCTCAGTGGCGACGGGTTGAAAATTTGGAATTTTGAGAAAATTAATCCATAACCATGCAATGGCAAGGTATAGTTCATGGAGAGCAGCTGAGGTAAATAAAAATTGTCTTTTTTTGTTTCTTTCTTATTGCATTTGGTGCAAAACCAGAATAGTATGTAGTTTGAATTAAAGTTGAATTGGTATTTCTTGTAGTCAATGTCTTGTATATTTTCCGACATGAATAAATTCTCTCTCTCTTTCCATTCATACTGGTAATGATACAGTTGAACAAAGCAACAGTAATGTTACTTTTACATAGTGATTACCAACACTTAATTGCCGCAACACCTTATTGCATATAAGTAATATACAATTATAAAGTAAACAGACATGAAAGTTTCATTGAAAGGTGCAAAATGAAATAAAGAGGTTATGGAATATAAAAAATAAAAAGAAAAAAAAGAAACTCCATCCCTTGCATAGTATTGAATGCCATAGAATAGCTTAGCACCTTGGCAAATCTGCTGGTGGATGGGGCAGAGTCTCAAAGGACCCCACACCATTCTTCACAATAAATGCCATAGCAAGGCCCCACGACATGTGTACCTCAAGATGGCAATGCATGAGCCATACTCCTGCAAAAATAAATAAACAGAATATATAATAGAATAATCAGGATTAAACTTGTACTCTAAATTGTTGGTAGTAATAAGACTAAATATAATGCATGTTTCGAGAAATTACCCGGATTATCAGCAATAAATCGAATGGCAGCCCATCCTCCAACTGGTACACCAATTGCATTAATATACGGTGGATCAACTAAGTTGAGTTGTGCCGTGGCAGGATTATAGTTACCAGAACCAGATCCAACCAGATGAAAACTAAATCCATGCAAATGTATCGGATGGTTCTCTGTCGTGACCGTACCAGTATCTTGAAGTATAAGTTGTACCTTGCTACCATATTCCAACACATGAACCTTGGTACCAATCAGTGATTGCGTGTTGTTTGGTATGTTATTAGGCCCCCCATTGACGAAATCGTAGATCTTTAGTGGCACCCCGGGAAAATCAGTGGTATACAACCCATTTATCATGTTATAATATGCTTGTAGAAGTGAAATAGTGGGTTTCACAAAGCTAACATTATTCATCGAGGCTGCGAAAATGCCCCCATTAGGTCCTTGGCATGTGCTGTTGGGGTTTTTTCGGTTGCATTTCTGAACATTCAGTCCAATTGTAACCAACAAATTGGTGTCAATCTCCAGGGGTAGATTGGTCACATTTAAACTACGCAAGCCATTTAAATTAGTAGAAACAATTACATTGTTGTTGAATTGTGGGAGAATGGCCTTTTGGGTCAAGGAATTGATAGCGGCACCTGAGTAATGGAAATAACCAATAGAAGAGATATTTTGGAAGGGGACATTTTGGGCCGACATGTATGGGCCCAAGGCCATTTCGTATTTTGCTGTCGGTTGGTCGGCCTTGACAAGCACATTGTAGGTCTGGCCCGGGCCCAGCATTATGTGGTCCACAATTTGGGCCTTGGTGTACTCAGCATCTCCCTCTACAATTGTCATTTTGTGGTTAGAAATTGAGAAGAATAGCTCCATGTTTAGTGCTGCATTTATGAGGCGAAGGAGGTATGTCTTTCCTGGTACCACATTGATTTGGTAGAAATCTGCAAATTAAGTCAAACAATTAGGTAAATTATGTGGATTTTTCTTCTGGAATTTAAGTTATTATTTTAAATATGTTACACAGTGTACATTTTTTTTAGGGTGCGTTTGGGTGCCAAGGAATAGCATGGTTAGTTGGGCTAGCGCCTATTTCAAATTCAGGTTAGCGACTATTCCATGTTTGGGTGAAAAAATAGCTATTCTCAATACTTGGGTTAGCTCGGGTTAGCCGCTATTCCGCTAACCCATTGAAATGTTGGGTTAGCGGCTATTCCGAGTTCGGGGTTAGTATGTGAAACTTGTCAAACTGAAAACTGTAAAAGCCAATTGTTAAACCCATACCAGTTGGGTGTCAAACTGTTAATGGCACCTCAATTTAATTATGCATTTTTTTTGGGATTAGAATATCTTTCGCAACGCCTTATCTTGGCAACCTTGAAAATACTATCTCAAATCATGTCAAACAAAATTTTAAAAAATAAAAAAAACATATACATGTTATTTACATTATAGATTGGTTCCGTATCATTTTTCATGCAATTGTAAATCATTTACCTGCAGTTAAATATGGACCATTGCAAATTTCATATCATTTAATAAACGGTTGCACTTGCATCAAATTTCATCATTTCTCATGCATATGATGTGTATAAAATATATATCACATTTTACTTGTCGGATTTTAAAATTTTTGAATTTTAATGGTTGTCAAGATTGTCAAACTATTCCTGTTGTCAATGGATCCCATACCAATTATGCAGTTGGGTCTCAAACTGTTAATTGTACCTTTATTTGATTATGCTCTTTAATATTTATCATTTCTGCTAAGTTTTTTTTGCCGAAAAGGTACCTCAAATTACTAAAATACTTGTTCATTACACTCAGTAGTAATATTTGGTCCCATACTGGTAAACAATCATAATGTTTGGGATGATGGTCTTTGATTTGCATATTCTATGAGAGTATGTTGTTTTTTTGTTAAAGTGTAGTCCAGAGGTATTACCATGAGCCGAGCAATTGTAGAGTGGGCCCGGGTGCCCATTAATGATGAAAGCATCTGCAGGTGGTGCCCCACCACCACTTGCTAGCACCGCCTTCTCCAGTTGTACTACATCCATGTCCCAGTATTCCCCTACAATCAATAATTATCGTTCAATATGATTATATCAGCTAATAAGAACTCAGTATCAGTTTCCTTTTGTACAACTTCAGAATCACACCTGCCTTCTTCTTTCTATTTTGTTCAAAAGTTAGACAGGAAACATTTCACAAATGATTAGCTAGCTATTGGAGGTATATATATATATAGAGTTGGGCTACGGTACTTCGCAAAGTAAAGCGAGTATTTTACTTCACATCCATTCTTCAATTTCAAAGTTCAAAACGTCGATCCGAACCGTTCAAGTTGATCTCCATATTAAATTGTGCTTGGAGACCAAATTTTACAATTTTTAGAAATTGTTTACTATTTTTTTGGAATTTTTAAAATCACTGATTTTTTATGGTCCACGATTTTCTGAAAAACAGTGATTTTAAAAAATTCCAAAAAAATAGGAAAAAATTTCTAAAAATTGTAAAATTTGGTCTCCAAGCACAATTTAATATGGAGAACAACTTGAACGGTTCGGATCGACGTTTTGAACTTTGAAATTGAAAATATAGATGTGAAGTAAAACACTCGCTTTACTTCGCGAAGTACCGTAGCCTAACTCTATATATATATATATATGAGAAGTACCAAAGATGAGAACATGCTCCTCATAAGGGTAAGGGAAGGGATAAGGTACTCCGGTCTTTGGGTACACAACAATAGGTCCGTAAACTGTCCCACGAAGCCACGAGACATGAGTGTGCCAGAAAAAAGTGCCCTTTTGCTGATACATTGTGAACTCGTATGTGAACGACTGGCCTGGTTGGATTGGACACTGAGTGATGTATGACGGCCCGTCAGATCAGCATGACAACCTTTGCCTTACACCATGCCTAACAAGAAGAAATCTTATAAGATTATCACAAGGAGTATGGAATCATATATAACAATTTGACACATGAGAAAAGCAAAGGTACCAATGTATTGTAACATTTGTTTGAGCCTCATTTATGACTTTGACGATGACCCGATCGTCTTCTTGTGCATACACAACTGGTCCGGGGTACATTCCGTTTACGTTAACAATATCTCTTGTATGGCACAACTTTGTAACCTTCATAGTATTCACCTAATAATTCAAACATCCACAAAAATCACAAAAGTGAGGATATTCACAACTACCATCAACTTGATCATGAGAGAGAAAAAGAGAGAGAAAGAGACCTTGAACTCATAGAACCTAGTGCTACCTCCGACTGGCCAACGCTTGTACCGGCCTATTGCTGCGAACACAGTTGGTGCAAAACAAGATACTAGCACTAAACTCAGACAAAATGCTGGTATAAAAGAGTATCTTTTCATTTTGGTGTTATGGACTAAGTAAAATGTAATGCTATGGATACAGGAGGAGAGAAAACAGAGAGTGTGTTTGCTTTTTATATCTTTGCTTGTGCAGTTCTTATTAAGTGAAAGACAATAGGTTATATGAATAATGTGATGATATTAATTTATTGTGCGTGATGTTGAAATAGAGAAAAAGGAATAAGGTGGCACTATATGCATGGAAATAATTTGTATGGGCAGGTATTGTTATTCTCCTAACCCCGGGTTCGTTAATTACATTTTCTTCTCTTTCTCTCTCTATAATAAAATATTAAGTGAAGATAAACCTTCTGTTGACTTTTAGAAATTATTAACAATACAAGGGGTGATAACTATATCTCTTTATCTGCATCCATTGTTTGCACTCAGATGTGTTAATATATATTTTTTTAAAGAATTTATACTTGATGAGAAAAATGTTTATATTTTTAAATTATAAAAATTTAAATTCTGAAAAATTGTATTTTTATTTTTTACTCATCAATGAAGTATTTAACTTGGAACTTTTTTTTATTAATATTACAAACAAAATTTTCTTAACACTTTGCATATTAGATATAAACACTTGTTAATATTAGATAGGTATAACTTACATATTAAGTATAAATATTTTTGGATCTAAATAAAAAAAATTGAAAATTAGGGTGCAAGAATATTTTCTCTAGCAATACCTACTCGATTTAGAAATTAGAATTTGTTTGCGTTCCTGCTCGTTTATAGGATTGCTCTTAAATAAATGATGTAAACATTTTTAATGGCCGCTGCCTTTCCAATCAAATTAAGGGATATGAGATTATAGTTAAATGGGAGAATTTCATGTATACCCCTCAAATACCTTCAAATTATGCATTTCCTCCCTCTAAAATTCATAATATCATATCTACCCTTCTAAATTTCAAAAACTCTCAAATTTACTCAATTTATTGACTTTTCTAATTAAAAAAAAGTTTAAAATTTATAAAGTACCAATTTTACCATTTATTTAACAAAATGTCTCATCTTCTGACTGGTTGATTTTTGAAGACAAATAGTTTGTCTTACACAAGCATATTTCTAAATATTGCTGTGTATGTGTCGCAAGAAGAGAAATGAGTCATCATATTATATATATAATTGATTGTAGCTGTGAATTATATATGTTGCTCATGTTTAGTTAATCATCAGTATTTTTTGCTAATTAGTGAAAAATAAATTAGAAAAAACATTCCAAATTAAGTTACTAAGATATGGTTTGGTAACAGTTAGGCCATTTTGTAATATTAAATTCGCAGCAAACAACTCAAAAGTGTATCTGATAAATTTGGTTCTTAAAAAATTCGGATTAGATCATGAGAATATAAATCTTGGTTAGGAGAGCAGCTAAACGAATACCCATGCAAGATGTTGAGAGAACAACTAACTGGTAAGTTTTGATTCTGAGCAAGTAACAATCCCAATATTAATAATAATATATAATAAATAAATAAAATATGATTCTGCTTAAAATGTTTTCGTTTGAATCATACAAAAACCTCAAATTTTTGTGAACTCTTCAATTGACAAAATGGAAGAAAAGAAAATAAGCTTTGTATATGCTTTGACAATTTAAAAAGATTAATTAAATATATTAAATATAATTGACATGTCTGGAATCTGGAGGCTAGATCTCCACATTTCTTCTTAAAATAAAAATAAAAATTTCAAACTAAAACTTCCTCTTTTAAATTTTTTTCTGTTAACAAACATTGTAACATCTTCATGCACCTAATAAGAGCCCCTTTAAAATGCTTAAATACTTTTAGTTAGGAAACTAAGGAGGTTTCTAAACATAATACTTTTACCAGAATATCCTTCATTCCTTGGTCCTCTTTACCATCAAATACTATTTTGTTAGAAATGCACCTGATATGATTTTTGTAATAGTTTTATAATTTAATTATTGAACTAAATCAAATTAGTTATGTAATATACATTAATAATTGGTATGATTAAGATAACCATCTAAAGTGCACTGCTATAATTAACATAACTAAATTAATTATTTTTTATATGGGCATTTATAGCAAAAAAAAGCTAATTAATATACATTATCTAACATTGACAATTAATAGAGTTATCAAGTAATATGATTATGTCCAAAAAAAAATATAACTACAATTTGTACTGATTAGTACATTTATTCTGACTGAACAACATTATTATATTAATCTAACTAATAAAATTATGTTAATCAAATTAAGATAATTAATTATAATGAAATCAACATGACTAAGGAAAAATGTTATTCAATATAATTAATCTAATTTAATCGAAATTATTCTTTTTAATTATATATCTGATATTAATTTTTTTCATATTACTGTGGTTATATTAGTCTAATTAATATAATCAAGCTTTCTATATGATAAGTCTTTTTTTAATAGAATGGTCACTATAAGTAATCTACATTATTTAATTATCTGATATTTATTCTTTACTGTATGAAAAATACATCATCATCTTTAAAATAATTCTATTGTACTAGATACTCTTGCAGAGTTATTTAATTTGCTTAACATTCTTGCATTACTAGTAACGTGAAATCCCCTGTGATTAGTAGCCAAAAATGGTTGGAAAAGGCACATAGTATTTATTTCTTGTCAATCTGAAAAAATGATAAGAAATCACTAAGTGGTAAGCATACCTTTGCATTGAAGATTCAAACATAGGTTATCCATTCAAAATGCCAAGCGATCAGGATCATACCTTTTTTTTTTTTTTTGAGAGAGAAATATGAAGATCACACCTTCAAATTCCATTGATAAGAGAAGAGTATCAATTTTACAAACCAACACTTCTTGGATATTTACAAATTATTGGTCCTCCCTTATATATAGCATCAAAGCTTAATGACAATATGAAAGTACACTGCTCTAAGTACAGATTCCATAATGTAGTACATTCAATGCTATAACATTACTGTACTGTACTTAATGGATACATTAATATACTGACCAGTGTAAGTGACAATCATTGAAGTACTAATATAGCGTTAATTTTTTGCTTAATACCAAAATGAAGTTTTTTTTTTCTTAGTTTATTAGTACATTTAGATAATTAAAGAACCTGAAGTTTTTATAATATGCTGATCAAATTGAGAGGAAATGGAAGCATATTCAGACACATTATCATCCTCTTTGGCACCTGATAGAAATAGCAGGCAGCTGTTAAGCATCTCCAGGAAGTTCAGTGTTTCGGGCAGCCTATCAAAATTTCAGGCAGCAAAAGTTTAGATACTACCCACCCATTGTTTCTATCAGGTACCTAAGATGTTGAGAACTCTGTTCAGACCCGACACCCCCCCCACCCCCCCCCCCACCCACCTCCCTCCCTCCCTCCTGTTATGGGGTAGATATACAGACTCACACGACTTCACTAATATATAATGGACCAAAAGAGAGAAATGTTTGACATGAACTAAATTATAACAAAATTAACGTTGACAGCAGTAACAGTTTTTCAAATATATATAAAAAGAAAAAGGCAAAACAAACAAGTTTTGTATTCTTGCCCAAGAAAATACAACCAATATAATTATTCAACCATACAGACATTGTTGAAAGATCTGAGGCAGTAGTAACAGAATAGATGGCTCCATTTTCCAGTCCCAAGTGTGAGCAACCCATAGTCGAAATATGGAAATCAAGACACACAAGTATGAAAAAAAAAGAGTTGGGACGGAACAAGAAAATTTATATTGGAAGGGTTGAAACGTAAAATGCAAAAATCTTTAATTTGCGGTACGTGGGATTTGAACCCAAGTCTTCACACCCACAATGTGGAATTCTAACCACTAGGATACAAGCACACATTTGATATTTTTTGAAGGGGTACAAACTTAAAAAAATATATATATATTAATTAAATTTCAATATATATAATTAAAAAAATTTAATCCATAGGGGTGACTAAGCACCATTTGAGTTGCATTAGATCCGGACCCTGGAAAAGAGTACTAAAATGGCCAAAGGTCACCCCAGATGGAGCGGCGGGCCTGGTGGTGTAACACAGGGTTGTTGCTTTGTGTCACCACGACCCGCTCGAAAGCCCCTTCTGACCCGTCTCGTTTGGTGGCCCGGCATATGTCCATCTGTACCTGCCTCCCTCTCCTCAAAGGCATGTATATAATGCGGCCCCACCCACCCCCCATACCAGCCCGTAACTGATCCTCTTCTTCCTCTTCATCCCCATGAAATAAATCTGTTTCTCCCACATCAGACTGGTACGGTACCAGGTCCTTATCCTCAAATGACCCCTCTTCTTCTTCTCCTTCAGATTTAAATTGGTCCTCTAGAAAAATTCACGAAATAACAAATATTGCTAGATGATAATATGTCCAGATGAAAATAGGAAAAAGAAAGACAAAAAAGGAGGTTTTGATTATTTTTCATGCATGCTTCGGTAATACGCCAAAATATCAGAGATGCACCTTTAGAATGAGAAAAATCAAAATCTGTAGAGTATGTATGAAATAATTTGTTTTGCAGTAAGGCCCAAAAATTAATTATAAAGACAACATAAAATAAGTAGTTACCATAGTCAATAATGAGATCCTCTGGATTCCTTTTGGCATGCTGCTCTTTTAGCGTTTCAAATTTCATTCCATCAAGCGGCCAAGCTTCCCTACAAAAGGAAAGAAAAAATATCAAAAAAGTCATGTTACTTTCTTAGATTAGATCTTGTTGCACTTGGCTTAAAACAAATAATATACCGTACCATACAGATATAGGCAGTAGCGGATGCATATAGGTTGAATGGGGGTCAATTGACCCCCATTTTTTTTTTAATTTTTTATATTTATATATGATTTTCTATATAATTTAGAGCAAAATATCATGCTTACTGTAAGATTGACCCCCATTCTAAGTATAAAATTGTTATATGATTGACCCCCATTTACGGTTGACTCCCATAGTTTAAAAGTCTGGTTCCGCTCCTGGATATAGGTATCAATAGATTTAGTGCAAAGAAAATAAAGAAAAATCATAATAATTCGTACTTACCGGGGTATCAATAGATTGATTAAAGCTAGCGTGTTACCAAATTCTTCATGAGCTTAATACGAAAAACTATCGGATTAGCGTCAAACAATGAATCCAAACCGGTGAAACCGATATATTTCACAAGTGATGCATTTACATGCAAAATTATTAAAATTTTGAATTACTTTAGTATAAAGTCAAGCGGTCCAAAATTGATAAAAAATGAACACATTAAAATTAGCTTAGAAACCTTCTTTTTTTTACCGCTTGACTTGATACTTAATTAAGTCGAAAATTTATAAATTTGACGTACAAACACATCACTCGTGAAGTAAATCAGTTTCAACGGTTTGGATTCGTTATTTGAAATCATTTCGATAGGTTTTCGACTTAAGCTAACCAAAGAGCTTGGTGAGCATATACCCTGGTTCTACTCTCAACAGATTTAGTGCAAAAAACTAGAGAAAGATCATAATAGTTCATACTTACTTGGGTCGTTTCCCTCTTCTTAATGCAACATAACAAAACTTCTCATCCTCAAAACCACGTAAAGGTTTGCCTCCCGATCTCTGATAGAGTTAAAAAGTAGTTAGCAGGATCGTAAAATATAATATTTTATAGGGTAAAACAAAAATGGATGAAGAAAAACAGACCTTGTAGACACGCTGTGATGAAGTCCTCTCCAGTCGCTGTACAAAATGACAGTACTTGCTTGTGTTCTCCAATGGACACTTCCCATCGTGTGGGCACTAATTATGAACAGTAAACCTCAAATTATACAACCAATAAATTTAACAACAATACAAAAGTTGAATCAATGTTTCTTTTTCCTAGTCACTTTTGTTAATTAAGTACATAACTGAGCCAAGAAAAACAACAAAAAATAAAAAAACAAGCCAAGATAAATTTGAGTTTTATAAGCCTGGACTAAAAGAAAAAAGAAAAAAGAACTTACAGGGGCTACAACAAAAGAACCAGCCTTTAATGTGGGCTTGGAGACAACAATGCTTGTGACATCGCTTGAATTTTTTTTCTCTCGCTTCTCCAATTTCCTACTTCTCTTTGACCATGTTAATTAAAAAAAAAATTAGAGGATATATTTACAAATCATGGGAAAAGATGAGGTTAGTTTCTGATGTAATTTTTACTTATATTAAGTACCCATTCTGAACTAAGAAATATTATTGGAAGCCCACTAAAGTAAAGAATCAGTTACTGTTTTAAAAGGTTATGAATAGCACAACATACTTGAAAGAAAAAACAAAGGGGCATGAATAACTTTTTTTATCTTTCTTTAAGGAAAAACACAAATCAATTATTGATTTTGCAAGGCTTATCATACCCGTTTTTCCATCCAAAGGATATATGAGCGCATTTGACTTATAATTTTTGATCCATGCGGTGTTCCCGGCTCAAGCAATACCTACATTGCGAAAGAGAATTTTATAGTTTGCACTCTTAAAATTTAGATTTACAAAGGCATTCAAATATAAAATATCTGATAAGAAAATAATTACCAACACATCGCTTGTAAGATCCCAAAGCTGACGCACAATTGTGATCCGATCAGTCGATGATGGAATCTCACCTAGTGCGTATGACTGCATTTGGAAATCCAAAAATAAAACTGTTCAATAATTATTCAAAAATAGCCCCACCATATTATGTAAATAATGAACTCACTGATACAACAAGATCATGGTGCCTGTTCTTTTTATCCAGTTTGCGGTTCAATTCTTGAATGCTGTCGTAGCTATGAATCAGTGGCAACCCCTTCAAATCTATCAACAAAAAACACAAATTTTGAAAATTTCATGATAACTGGAATATTTTTTGGTTTTAAGATACTAATGTAATATTAGGTGGCACTAAAAAGGGAATTAATTTACTCTCAAGAAGACTTTGACTGGCTCTTTGCATTTCCTTTGATGGTTCGACCAAATTAACCGTCTGAATTGACTGAGGCCATACATCTCTCATTGCCCTTCAATAATAAAGGTAAATAAATGTGACAACTAATCATAGGAGAACAAAATACTATGAGAAGTGGCTGGCACTAACCAAAGAGCCGAACTGGGTCCCGCACCAAAATCCAACACCTTGTTGGGAGAGAAATCAGGTAACCTACGCCTAACCTGCCGTATAGTAAAATCAGAAACTAATAAAATTTCAATTAAATAGCTCCTCTGTCATGCCAAAGTGTGATAAAGTCACATCCCAAACTGTTAATTTCTAATTGTATCCTAACTTTAAGATTAAAATGCTGCTGTTCTTTTACTGTTGATAGGGGTGAAAACGGATCGGATAGTGGTAAAACCATATCCGTATCCATTTTTTTCCGGATACATATACGGATCGAATATCGGATATCCGTAGGTATATACATAAATATTTTCATAATATATATTAAACTATATGGTATATATCTACTATTCGGATACGGATAATCAAAATTCAAAACCATATCCATACAACTATCCGCACGGATATTCAGATATCGGATATCCATATCTAATTTTTGAATACGGATCCGGATTCGGTCGGATAATATCTGACCCATTTTCGCCCCTAACTGTTGATCATATCAACCCTACAAAAGCTAAGCCAATAACATGAGCTGGTTTAAAAAAGGAATCAGAAAAGAACCTCTCTAAGGACACGATGGATTGCAGTATAGACAGCTGGCATACGAGAGGCCACATAGGCAACTGTCTCATCTTCTCTGTAGCGTAAACCAATATCACCATAGGCTGATTGGATCTTCCACCGGGCGGCACGGTTTTCAACAGGTCGGTGTGGGTCCTCAACCAGAGCTCGTGAGGTAGATGCTGCCAGCTGGAGGTTTGCTTCCTTCACACGGCAAAAAGACTCTGAGAGAAGCATCACCTTCCTATTCATGTGCCCCTTGTCCTTTTCTAAAACAAAGAGCTAACATTTCAATTTCTCATCTCAATCAAATCCTTTTGCACAAACAGAGAGAGAGAGAGAGAACCTCGGAGGTACTTTTTAATGGCGCGGCGAAGGGAAAGGGGGACAAGGCGGATGCGCTGAGACTGCTTCGCAGCGGCGCGGAGTGTCTCCGGCGTGAATAGCTTTTGTCCCGCCTCAGGCAACGCCATTGTTGACCTGAGCTCGAGCTCTAACTGGGGTTTATGCTCAGACGAGAACAAAAGAGGGGTTTCGATTCTACAATCAAATACCAGTATCACTTTCGGCCCAATTAACGGTAAACGGGCCGTGTTGATTCGGCCCAATTAACGGTAAACAGGTACATTGTACAAGTAATAAATTGTTGTACCTTCTCGGCACAGCGCACAGCGCAACAAAGCAAAGGAACAAACAATGTTTGGAGTAAATACGAGTAAATGATATAGTTTCCTCTCTACAAATAGCAATGTTTGCTAGCAGAATAGCAGTCTAGGGCCTTTGGTCGGCTCTAGAAAATGACTACACGAGAGAGAGAGAGAGAGGAGGCAAGTACACTAGCCCGATGGAGAGAGATCAGAAAAATAACTACCGGTAGGAATTAAGCTGAAGCGAATAGAGTGAAAAAAAATGTGTCAGTGTCGTGCCCGTGCTGTGATTAACACACTGTGATTTTGATCTCGTGTTGTGTCTTGTCTTGATTAAGTTACACTGTGATTTTGATCTCTGCTGTGTCTTGTCTTGGCCAAGTTAATTTTTCACGTGCAGGGGCGGATTCAGAATTTTCGTCAGGGAGGCAAACAAATATCGAATCGGATTTAAACCCATTAACTAATTAGGTACTCGATAAAAAACAATACTTTAACTTATACTTTTCGATGCTCTAACTTATAATTCTAATACTAATCATAATTCAAGAAATTTATTTTAATTTTAACCCTAAATTTAATCAGAATTACAAATCAAACATTCAGAGAGGGCAAAAAAAAATTCATGAGGGACAAAGTTGATCCGGACGTCCCAATCTCCACTAAGACTAAAAATCTAGGGGGGCCAGTTGCTTCCCCCTGGGACCATGTGGGTCCGCCCATGTTCACGTGTCGTGATGTGACCAAAATATAAAGGGATGTTACGGTACGCGAATGGTCACGCTACGTAAGTCACGACGTGCCCAAACGTGTGACTCGTGTAACAATTTGATCATAATTTAGGTTAGTTTATTCAAGATTCACCATTTGATCAAGATCTAACAGTCCTAATAACACGTGACTCGCGTGACCACATGTCGTGACGTGTCAAACTTTTTAAAGATGGTTACGGCACAGGACACACGAGTCACGGCACGTAATCGACACGTGTACTATACCGTTTCGTACCATAACCATGTCATTCTATAACGGAACTGGCTCCACCGTACCATTTTATCCGCTCTAGACGCGAGAGTTGAATTGAATAATAATCAGTGAAATTTATGCACGGATTTCACAGTAATAACTGTACGGTGGCATTGAAGAAGCGTTCAGGCCTGAGCTCCTATACGGCTATACCTCTGCTTTGCTTCATAGGCTACGGAGGCTGCACGGATTCTTTGTACATTTGCGCAGATCCGTGACAGCTTGCTTTCACAGTACAAAAGTGAGCAACTTTTATTTGCTAATTCCATCTGTGTTTCAAAGGCGCCTGTTTCACAGTTGTATTGCAAGTTGTATTGCAGTACGAAACGATATCATCAGGGCACAATACGCACAATACGGTATGTGTTATGACCGTCGTATGTCGTGATCGGTTCCGTCACGGCACGGCACGTGAGCCACTCACGTAACGTGACTTGTGTGTCTCATGTCGTGACTATTCGTGTGACGTGACTATCATTTGAAAATTTGATACGGTACGTCACACGAAATATCTAATCATGACATGGCATGTGATCACGCAAGTCACGTGTAATTAGAATCGTTAAACCTTGATTAAATGGTGAATTTTGAATAACTAATCTAAATTATAAAAAAAAAAATAAACATGATCAGTCACGGCGTGACTAACGTGTTGTGATCATTCTACCAAATTTTATCACAACACATCACGTCACGTATAAATCTAACTTAATCACAATACGGCATGATGCGTATTTAGATTCCTGTCTTTTACAACATCTCCATATTTTTTTTATATTGTACTTGCTTCCGTCATTAGTCATTTAGTCATGATATAAAATGTGATTAAAATTGTGACAAATTAGTCACAACATGACACGAATTTACTTGACTAAATTGCAACGGAATTTATATTGATCAGTAGCTCTGTCGACTTTTGTTCATACATATATGGTAACATGATACAATGCTTGTGCTATACAATTAAAAAAATTACACCTGTTACGCTTGTCCAAATATCAGTAGTGACATAAATAAAATAAAATTAAATTAGAGTTAGCCCGATTGAATCCTAAATCAAACTAAAAACTAGTAATACATAGTGGAAACAAATTTTTACGGAGATGACAGCACCTGTGGCTGTCAGAATGTGGCCATAACAGAAGGAACGAAATTTATTGAAGTGCTTCACGAGCGAAAATACAGCTTGTCCTAAGCTAAGCTTGTGCTATTACATGTAAAATTTTACCTTTCTCCATATCACAGGAGAAAGGAATTCATATGCGTTGCCTTAAACAGGATATTTCTTGCTAGGCGCAGTTAGTTGGGACAAACAAAACAAACATAAAAACAAAATAAACATGGTCCTACTATCACAATAAACTACACAAACAAATATGAAACCTCACTGACTCCATAAAGATTACTAAAGAACCAAAAGTGCTTTCTTATATATATATATATATATATATATATATATATATATATATATATATATATATATATATATATATATATATATATATATATATATATAATCCCAGTGAAGAAATCACTTTCTTATATGACGCATCAAACATCCCTAGAACTATTCTATCTATCATTCTATCTATATATAACTATATATAAGTACGTATAATACAAAACTCATAATAATGAATAAACCTTCCTAAAACGACCTCACTAAACCGTCATAAAAAGCTACCAACCAAGCTCCCATTGTACAACCTCCACCATCTAAAAGAAAAAAAGAAAGAAATAGAGAGAAAATAGGGTCACAGGGACAGCAGGTCGGCAGTAGCTCTGCTGTGTGTTTTTAATGCGCCGCGGTACATTTGGTCTTTATCCTACTCTGACCATCAGCCACTTCTCTTACTCTGTCGTTTCTCTCTCTCTCTCTCTGGCCTACCAAAAAAGAGTCAACCTCTACGATGATACCTACCCTCTTCCACCATCTCCGCTTCCAACAAAACGGACATCTCCAGTACACGACCAACTCAACGTATCATCCTGGCAAAGTCTTATACAAGCAACGGAGTTATCCAGTCTAAACGACAACGGAGAGGATACTAACACATCTGACATGAGCCAGAGCCGCTTGGCCTCATGCAAATTAGTCGCCGGAGAGGATGGCGAAGCCTCGTTGCAATCGGCAAAGTACTTCCCTGAAATGCCCCGTAGCCTATGGTGTGTCGCCACGTAGCATGTCGTTGCAGCGGCCTGCGATGGAACCAACGGTTAAAGCATTAGGTCAAAATTTGATTGCGTGGGGTGACGTCATACGGTGGGCCCAGAAAATAGTCCGCGCTTACCTGAGGAATAGTTTTTAGGAGCTTCCTCGCCAGGAAGAACGCCAGATCTGCGCAACAATTGATGCAATCGGACGGTCAGGGATCGCTCTTCTCTTAACAATACAATGGTCATAGTATGATCAAAGTTAACAATACAATGGTCAGAAGGATATTTGCTGTATATAAGAAAATATCTTATTGCACTATTCGATATGTCAGGAGTCAGGTCAGTTACCTGTAACGAATCCTTCACGGTCACGCGTGAGGCGGGTTCGAACGATACCTGGGTGTACACAGTTGGCGGTCACATTTGCACCCATTTCCTGACACGGAAATATACACAATTAAGTCAAAGCATATTTATTTACAAAATTTAAATTAATACGATGAAAAAGTAGATGATGTTAGCGATCTTGAGCACAGATTATTATATGAAGCTTTAATTATTTTCCAATGAGAACCACAACACAGTGCTCTTTTATATTAAAAAAAAATATCAGAATCCAAAGATTGTTGTCTGGAGACTATAGTCTGGAGGTCATAAAATCAAATATAAAGAGAATAGAATAATCATAGAATAAAGACTGCCCAGTAGGAAATTAGGAGGAATAGGCAGTAGTAAGTAACTAACCTTAAACCGCACAGCAAGCTCCTTTGTGTGAAGAACATTGGCCAGCTTCGATAGAGCGTAAGCTCGCGTTGCATCGTACGGTCTGCAAAAATTTGAACAAAACCAATTCAAATTTTAAACTTCGATCAGACTTCACAAAGAGATGAACGATCGGTAATTAATTACATCTTGTTGCGAGTAAGTAAATCAAGGTACTGGACCCAGTCGCCAGAGAACCAGCCATGGATGCTTGAAGACACATTTACGATTCTACCCTCGATGCCAGTTTCAGCTGCCGTCTCTGCCATCTTGTTCATTAGCAGTTTTGTAAGAAGAAAATGCCCTAAGTAGTTTGTGGCGAACGACATTTCGATTCCGTCTTCTGATATCGCATGCTCATGAGAAAACTTCCCGGCATTATTTCTACATTATTTTTATTCTTCTTCACGATCAATAAGATAACTAATAATATATCCAAATAAAAATATTATAGCGAATTAACATTACATGAGAAGATTGAGGGGGAGATGAAGAGAGAGGAATCTTGAAACGAATGATCGAACGGAGGAGAGAGAACTAAGATCTAGAGGTAGAACGATGATCTCTGACAAAGGAGACTCAGCCAAGATGCGATTCTTCATCTCTTCTGCTGTCTTGAGACTACGAGCCGGGATCACTAGCCTAGCACCACGCTTTGCCAGAACCCTCGCTGTTTCAGCACCGATACCAGATGTCGCACCAGTAATGATAGCTGTGATTTGATGGAGGTTGAGACAACAAGCAGCAGTAACTGCTTCAGCTGTTGATTTCGAACCGAAACCACTTTGCCCTGCCGAACCAATTAGGTACTTCACCGTTTCTAGCATCTTCTTTTTTATTCTCCTTTCTATTAATTCATTTGTAAGAGAAGAGGAGAGAGTAGGAAACTATGTGGGGGTGGGGATGCCAACAGTCAAGGATTGGAGAAAGGCGCCGCACGGTTTAATATTTAAAGTTACACGGAGAGTGAGGAGTAGTAAATTTTTTCGGTGGATTTAATTTTGACTGAATTGATTGGAAGATAAGGCAGGAGCCAGGAGGTGGAAGCGTCTGATGAGGTGTCAGAGGAGTCCACACCTCTCAGGTAACAATATATTTATGTTTAGATTTGGATCGTACGATCAGAGAGGCATTATGATCGAACGGTTCATATTTAAACAGAAACATTATGTTACCTTAGGTGATGTGAATTCGTGTAAGAGAGAATTATTGATTGTTAATTGATCATGCTTTGAGCTTGATTACGTGTTTGTCTCTTTCAATGTGCATTTCTAATACATGATTTGTTTCTAGAAAATTGATATAGTTTTTAGAGTAAAGATGTAGTCCCTCACTCCAGTTCCCTAAACGTCTCTCCTATTATAACTAACTTTTTCAATCATTGAACCACATTGAAAAACGTGTAAAACGTGTAAAAGTTGAGTCCAGTTTTTTTCTTTAAATACTTGATATCATAAGTATGAATACTTGATGAATTATATATGAATATTTGATAAATTAGGTATGAATACTTTCCATTTTGTATGAATACTTTTCATATTTGAGTCCAGTTTTTTTGATTTAAATACTTGATATCTTAAGTATGAATACTTGATGAATTATATATAAATATTTGATATGTTAGGTATGAATAGTTTCCATTTTGTATGAATACTTTCCATATTTGAATATTTGATACATTGAAAAACGTGTAAAAGTATGTCATCATGGATCTCATTTGAAAGAGAAAAAAAAATAAAAAAAGTTTGTGTTTTTAGATTTGCAAAATTCCTCATAAATCGTCCCAAAAATTGGTTAGAATGAATGGAGAAAAAAAAAACTACCTTGAAAAACGTGTAAAAGATGAGTAGTATTGTGTCCAATTTTTAGAGTAAATACTTGATATCTTAGGTATGAATACTTGATGAATTATATATGAATACTTGATATCTTATGTATTCATACTTTCCATTTTGTATGTGAATTAATTTAATCAATGAATGGGGGACTGGTGGTGTGATCCACGTGACTTTTTGGTTGTGGTCCCCAATGCAGTCTGACAGTTACTGTCCCCGAAAAGTAATGGTCCCCAGTCTGTATGTGAATTAATACTTGATACCTTAGGTATGAATACTTGATGAATTATATATGAATATTTCATATCTTAGGTATTCATACTTTTCATTTTGGGACTCAATTAATGTATGTGGACTGACAGTTGTACTTTGACAGTTAGAAGGACGTTTAGGGGACTGAATGGGGGGACTGTTAGTCGATCCCTAGTTTTTATTCGTTATTGGATGCTCTCCTAATTTTTTTTAATATGTGCACAAAAAGTTCAAAACCATCAAATTATGTTTTACATAGTGCATTTAGTATTGTTCATGCACACAATAGTTTAAATATAATCAAATCTGATTTGCCACTAATAGTTAAATAGACTTTCCAAATTATCTTCTCAGATTCATGTGCACATTCAATTCAACCAATTAAAACCAGAATATTATATGTTTAGAATACTTTTTTTTATAGATAATTGTAACATACATTTACCATTTATGATTGTATATATATTTTAAAAATAATATTCAAATTAAATTGTAGATATTCTCGATTTTTTAGATAGTCAGTGTATTAAATTTAGATTAATTTTAAATTTGGTTGGTCATTTATTATAAAATAATTAAAATTTCAACGTTAAAATTTGTTAATTATTTGATTGAAGACTAAACATTTTTCAAATTGACTTAACTTTAATGCGCATCTTATTTAAAAAATAAAAAATCCATTTCAATTTAAAACTAATCATTTTTAAATATACTGACTATAAAAATAAAAATTAGATGTAACTTTGAATTATCATTTTTTATTATCATCATCATTATTATTATTATTATTATTATTATTATTTGCGTTGACACGTTTATTTATCAAATTTGATTTGACGCTAGAAGCTACATAGACAATTCCCATTTTACTCCTGCCACAACTTCATTTCCAAAACAAATTTGTTAAAGATCAGTATCGGTATCAGTATCAGTATCGGTATCAGTAGATAGGAGGCCCGCCATAACGACATCATTAACATAAAAACAAAAACAACAATAACGGACAACTTGAAAGTAACCAAAAATAAGATGGGCCTATATACTTAAATAGTACTAGACTAAACATTTTATATTTTAATGTTCCGAAGGAAAAGGAAAAATGGAGAAAGCAATACTTACCGACATTTTTATTAATACCCAAAGTTAATTACAAATTAATAAATATACTCAGAATCCCTGGATTTTTCTAAAATACACTATATTACTTGAAATTATGTTGAATTACACTATATTACATTAAATTACGCTAAATTATGTTAAATTATGTTGAATTACGCTAAATTACACTAATTTCGCTAATTATAATGAAATACGGTAAATTATGCTAAACTACGCAAAATTAGGCCGATTTTGTGCCAACTTTCATAAATCATAAAAAATAGTAAAAAAATTCCAAAAATAGTAAAATTAGTATTCTACAAGTTCATTATATAACTAATTTACTGAGCTACTTAGATTGAATAGTAGAAATGAAAATCTTAATCGGAACTTCAACTCAAGTTTTGAGGCTCTTCCCTTTGTTTTTTGGCAATTCTCAATTTTGACATCCGGCACATTGCCGGCACTGATGCATGCGTATTTTCGTAAACTTTTCGAAAAGTGGTTATTTGCTGAAATTGGACACTAGCACCGTTTTATGGCCGTTTGAAGTTTCGTCGTTGTTTTTTGCCTTCTCAATAAAGATATCATCCATATTCATATGTAATTTACCGAAATTTACCGTATTTTAGTGTAATTTAACATAATTTAGCGTAATTTAATATAATATAGTGTAATTCAACCTAATTTCAAGTAATTTAGCGTATTTTAGTATAAATATGATAATTATACATCAAAAGAAGTAATCTAACAAATAATTTAAACAAAAAATTCGAATTTTCAGTGTTAGATTTTATTATCTTGCTCTTCATAGTGTCTCTTAAAAAAAAAAAAGGAAGAAACCGGCCAAAATTTTTCAAAAAATTCAGGAGTTCTGGGTATATTTATTAATTTGTAATTAACTTTGGATATTAATAAAAATGTCTGCTATACTTACTCGTAGAAGTGCAAACGGATCGGATATTATTAGATCGTATCCGATTATGATTTTAAATTTTAATTATCTATATTTAAATAGTAAATATATATCATATAATTTAATATATATTATAAAAAAATTATGTTATTCATTATTATAAAAATATACTGATCCATATTTGTTTAATATCCAATCTATATTCGTATTTGTCTATATTTGATCCGTATCTGTATCAAAAAATAAAAGCAGATACGGATATGATTCCACTATCCGATTTGTTTGCACCCCTACTTACTCGTGCATGATATGGCAAAAGTAAAAATATTGTACGTAACATCTAGGAGTGAGGTACGGTACTATGCATAGTGTATATTGATCCCTACTATGAATCAATATTTTTAAATTTAGAAGACAAATAATTTTTCAGGACCATTAACATATATTTCATAGGAAAATGTATATGTAGATCAAATTTTATATTTTTTGAAACTTTTTATTATTTTTTAGATAGATTAGAAAATCACGTGATCTAAAGATTCAGTATTATACAAAAGTAGTGATTTTTTATCTATTTAAAAAATCATAAAAAAGTAGTATTATACGAAAGTAGTCTTCGAGTAATTAAATTTTCATACAAAAATCATTTTTTTATTATGGCTCAGATTGAGTATTTGAACTTTAAAAATGAATTTAGCACCGACCAATATGCACCATGCAATGGCGGATTGAGTGCAATCAAATGGGGTCAAAATTGATCCTCATTTGTGGCATAAAATTTTTATATGATTAACCTCTATTCACGTTTTACCCTCATAGTTGGAAAGTCTGGCTCCGCTTCTGATACATATATAATACCATAGCTTCACTTAACATGAGATTTCTTATGGTGGGATGCTGACTTTAATTGAATCTGTAAGCTCCGGTGTATAAATCAGTGTTGTAAATAACAATATGCGCTCGTTGGACGGACATGGTACTACCAAGCGATTAATCGGAAATGATCGGTTATATTCGGGAATAATCAGATGATTAGTCAGAAAAATAAGTGACAGTTTGATCACCGCCAATGACTAATCAAACTATTAATCGGTTTAAACGATTGTTTTTAACAAAACTCATATAAACTAGTATGGGTTGTAATGATGAGAGAGAAAGCATGGCGAAGAGAGAGAGGGAGAGCGGAGCATTGGGATGTGAAATGTGATGAGGGAGGGGTCTCAAAATCAAATCCTCCATTCTCTCCTGATTCCTACAATCTGTCTAGGTGGAGTGGGTCCTACATGTTCTTCTATCTATACACACAAATCACAATCAAACACACTCAATGAAACTCAAGTGCCAAGAAATAGAAGAGATAGAAGAAGAGATTGGGCCATTTGGGTCCCACTCACAGAGTCACAGTCACCTTTTAATGTCAGAAGGATAATGTGACAAGTCTTGAGTCCATCTTTTCAGATTCAATGTCAATTTTAATTCTACCAAAATTTGGGTCATACCTATATAAATAACATTTATATTTTTTCTTATGGATTTATATGAGATATCTTCATATAAATATATACTTGGAAATCAATTTTTATACATATATTTTTTTAGATGATAGAAAATCACATTATCCAAAAATTATGAACCATTCCAAAATAGTGATTAAAATATCAAAATATATCAAAAGAACATAAAAAATGTATAATTTGGTTCTTATAGCGATTCAGATTGACTGTTTGAATTTTAAAAACTGTAACATAGATCTATAGCACAGACTGATCCGCACATTGCAAAGTATTATTGTATCCTCACTCAATCCAACTAAAATTTGTTTTATTACCATATTCATGTTTATATGCAATTGCGTCAAAATGTGATAGTTGCTAAACATGTGTTTTCATGTAAAAAAATTACATTAGTGTGTTGGGAAATATGTTATCAATGATCGCTATTTTTACACTTTTATGGTCATACAATTAATTAGTTCAAATGATAGCTTTTAGTTAGACAAGGAAATAAATAATTGATGAAAAGTCAGATGCATTGCCACATTTTTTCTCAAGTTGCATTATCTCATGATCATCAATATCTTCATGCTGTTTTTCTTTAATGCACCAAAAAAATATTTAATTGCTATTACAAGTTGAGTTCACAAAGAAGCTTGGTGAACTTAGGAACACCCTAGTTCTACTCTCTCTCTCTATATATATATATGTAGAGGAGGGATCTGATTACAACACTTTTGAGTTACCACAACCATTTTCTACATTTTCAAAGTCCAAATCGTCGATCCAAACCGTTCAACATGATCTCCACAATAAAATGTGCTTGCTGATCAAATTTTACATTTTTTTGAATTTTTTTACTATTTATTAAGTATTTTACAAAAACTAGTCAAATTCAGACCATTAAATATTGTACCCGTCTTAATAAATAGTAAAAAAG
The DNA here is from genome assembly GCA_028015225.1 of Carex myosuroides. Classification (NCBI taxonomy): domain Eukaryota; kingdom Viridiplantae; phylum Streptophyta; class Magnoliopsida; order Poales; family Cyperaceae; genus Carex; species Carex myosuroides. Next base: position 6,511,271 of record CM051490.1, read on the forward strand.
TTCAAAAAAATGTAAAATTTGACCTGTAAGCACATTTTATTGTGGAGATCATGTTGAACGGTTTGAATCCGTGATTTGGACTTTGAAAATGTAAAAAATAGTTATGATAACTCAAAAGTGTTGTAATCGGATCCCTCCTCGTGTATATATATATATCCATGAGGAGACAACAAATTAAATGTGGAATGACCCAAGCGACAGTATGAGTTAATTTAATAGTTAAATTAATTGTATAATACATTGGCTTGTTTAATATATTCATACTTGGATATACTCCATCCTCCCCTGTTACATATTCTTGCAAAATTTACTGACGGGTGGGTCCGCTCTGTAAACAAGAAATTTAGTATCAGCTTTGACTGTACGGCTCAAAGACCTATCAATTAATATATAGCTAAATAAATTATTAAAATAATATCAATAGAGGTTGTAATATTATTTTACTATGTTTGGGCATTGTTATATTATTTTATTTAAGGGTAATATTATAAATTTTGTTACTTTGACTACGTCAACTAGACTTAAGGATTGATTTATTAAATTACAGACTTGTGTTGAACCTTATTTTATTAACTAATTTTATTCAATTAATTTATGGAAATAATTTATATATTTTATTATTATGTTTGTCAAAATTCCGGTTAAATTAATTTAAAAGATGAAATAATAAATATTGAATGGTGCGATTTGCATATATCTCCATTCTTATATTAAACACGTAGATGTCATGATCTGCCAACAGCTGTGATTAAAAGATGAAAATTTAAATTAAATATCAGCCCTCCAATCAAATAATCTGCCATCTTTTGATTCTATACAACTTTTTTTTATTTTTTTCTACGTGTAGAAGTCAAAATTTATTTAGACACATACGCGTCACATGCAAATTGTATCATCTTTTTTATTGATCATCATTTCTTTCCATTTCTTAAATGTCATTTAAGGAACTTTTAGATTTATTGATAATTGATTGGTTGTGCATTCATTTTTTTTTCATTTTTATATCATTTAAGGAATGTTATTTGTCATATAATATGTCATTTTGTATGAAAATATATCAAAAAGATAAAAAAAATATGCATATATTTTAAAAAATGTTATTACATGTAGATGTCATTAAAGAATATTATTCACGTGTAGATGTCATTTAATATATCATTTGATATTGTTATTTGTTATTTAATCTATTTTTTTAATGAAAATATATTATTTTCTATGAGATTTTTTTTTGTTATATCTCCGTTGTAATGCACGGTCGCGATGCTAATAGTGAATTAAACACCAAATGCAGGGGCGGACCCAGGTAGTCCCAGAGGGGGCAGCTGCCCGCTCTGGATTTTGAGTTTTAGTGGAAATCTATCGGTCTTGACCGACTTTGCCCCCCCTGAAATTTTTTTTGCCCCCTCTGGATGTTTGATTTGTAATTCGGATTAAATTTAGGGTTAAAATTGAAATAAATTTGTTGAGTTTTGATTGATAATTAGAGTATCAAAAATTACAATTGAAAGCATTGAAAAGTATAAGTTAAGGCATTATTTTTTATCGAGTACTCAATTAGTTAATAGATTTAAATCCAATTAGCCATTTAAATCCGATTCGATATTTTTTTCCCCCCCTAACGAAAATCCTCAATCCGCCACTGACGAAATGTGTAGAGCAGTGCTAAGATAAATAAAATCTTAATTTATAATTGTGTGTATATAATGCAAAACCAGGTTATTCACACAAATTATGAAAGAGGAGGGATCCGATTACAACACTTTTGAGCTACCACAAAGTTACCACAACCATTTTTTTTCATTTTCAAAGTCCAAATCATCGATCCAAACAGTTCAACATGATCTCCACAATAAAATGTGCTTGCAGATTAAATTTTACATTTTTTTTGAATTTGTTTACTATTTATTAAGTATTTTACAAAAACTAGTCAAATTCAGACCATTTAATTTTGTACCCATCTTAATAAATAGTAAAAAAATTCAAAAAAATGTAAAATTTGATCTGCAAGCACATTTTATTGTGGAGATTATGTTGAACGGTTTGGATCCACAATTTGAACTTTCAAAATGAAAAAGATTGTTGTGGTAATTTTGTGGTAACTCAAAAGTATTGTAATCGATTACACTTCTCATCATAAAATTTAATGTTGACATGCAAAGAAATAAATCTGTGGGGGTAGGAATAAAAAATGTGTTCTTGAATTCAGGTCAAAGATGGGTCATAGCATGCACGCATGTTCATGGGAGAATAAAAACGATTATAGTTGGTTTGGTTGACACCTTCTCATATCATTCTTTTTATATATATATATATATATTTACAGAGCATCCAATTTACTGCACAGGGCTCAATGTTAAGTTTGTGCTCACGTAATTGGTTCTTTACACGAAGCGTTTATTAAATAAAATTTTAACCCCCACAGTCCTAATTCTCAAAATCATTGTAAATAATAATATGATAGGTGCTTGTCAGATAAATAGAGTACCGCTAAATAATTAATTAAGAATAATTGATCATAATTGAAAATAATTGACTAATTAGTTGAAAAAATCGGTAATGAATTGATCACGGCCAATAGTCAGAAAGTTAGTTTCGCATGTTTAGACTAAGGAACCAAATTAATATTCTTTAGTGTCATATTTAATGCGCTTTGCTTCCGCAGTCTAAATTTACGAAACTAACTTTTTGATTTTGCAAGGTTAGATTGCAGAAGTGATAAAAATAGAATTTAAAAAAAAAGCCGATTATTTAGTTTATTTTTTTAAAGATAATATTTTTTTTTTAAATCGGCAGTATGCGTCTTCTCTCCTGCATTTTATGCTGTATTTTGAAATTTCTAAGCGATTGTGACATTTGGGGTATGTTTGGTTGGATTGAGAATAAGTTATTATTGAGAACAAGTTATTCGGAACAAGCTATTGGATGTTTGGTTGGATTAGAATAGCTATAATAGAAAACCAAACTTGTTTGTCTTATTAGAACAATAAGAAATTATTCTTACAAAAAGTTGAAACAAACTATTATAATAAGACAAACGTTAATTTTGCTATTCTAGCTATTTTGGTTGCGTTTGGATGGGGCAAGAATAGCTCTATTCTTGGGTTAGCTCCACTATTCTTAACCTTGGGTGATCCAAACAACAATTAGAAAATTATGTTAGCTCAAGAATAGCTCTATTCTACTAACCCATAGAAATGGTGGAGCAAGAATAGAGCTAGTGGGGTTAGTGATATTAATAAAAAAAATAGTTTTCATTCATCTCAATTAGAGTTTGTTTAAATATTAAATTAGCATTAAATAAAATATTTGATTAGTATTAAATAAATATAATATTAAATTAGATTAGTGTTAAATAAAATATTAGTTTAAATATTAAATATAATATAGTATTAATTAAAATATTAGATTAGTATTAAATAAATATAATATCAAATTAGATTAATATTAAATAAATGTTAGATTAAATATAATAAATATTAATTTAAATATAATATAATATAATATAATATTAGTTTAAATGTTAAGTGTTAAATGTAATAATATTAGTTTAAATATTACATTAGCAAATATAATATCAGATTTGATTAGATTAGTATTAAAATAAAATATTATATTAAATATAATATAATATTAGTTTAAATATTAAATGTAATATAATATTACCTTAACATTAGATTAGTATTAAATAAACTATTAGATTAAATATAATATAATATAATATTAGTTTAAATTTTAAATGTAATATAATATTTTAGTTTAAATATTATATTAGTATTAATAAAATATTTAATTAGTATAAAATAAATATAATATTAGATTAGAATCGATTAGTATTAAATAAAATATTAGATTAGTATTGAAAAATATTAGTTTAAATGTAATATAATATTAATTTAAATATTAAATATAAAACTATTAGATTAGTTTAATCAATATTTTATTCATTCCTTCCATTACTATTCCAAATATACAATCCAAACGACATTTTTACTAACCCGAATAGTCCAAAGTTAGCATTATTCTCAAACGACTCGGGTTAACACTATTCTCAACCACTAACTTAAAAATTACTATTCTTGCACTAATCCTTACACAATTCAAACATATCCTTTAAAATTGCAACCAAACAACTAAATGTTAATTTTGCTATTTTAATAAAACAAACGTTCAAGTTTGTGCTATGTAATATCTCACATAAAAAGAAAATAAAATTTAGTGGTCCTTTCTGGAAATATGCCTGAAAATAGAAATGGTAAGAATTTGGACCGTGATTTTTATTTTTACCCAAAAAAAAATATATTTTAATATAAATAACCAGGGTTTAAAAAAAATTTTATTTCTACCCAAAGCGCTAGGAAATCCAGCGCTCCGAATTAAAAATTCGGAACGCCAGGAATATTAGCGTTCCGAATTCTTAATTCGGAACGCTGGATTTCCTGGCGTTCCGAATTTTTAATTCGGAACGCTAGGAATCCTAGCGTTCCGAATCTCTGTTTTTTTTTTGAAAACTTATATAAGGAGCTGCGTGGAGAAGGGAAGAGAAAAAAAAAAAAGAGAAAGGAAGAGGGAGAAGGAAGAGAAGAGGGAGAGGAAGGAGAGGAAGAGGAGGGGAGCTGAAGGAAGAGGAGGAGGAGGAGACGGAGAAGTCGTCAGGTAAATTTTTTTTACATACGTATTTACTGTTAATTACATACGTATTTACTGTTAATTACATACGTATTTACTGTTAATTACATACGTATTTACTGTTAATACATACGTATTTACTGTTAATACATACGTATTTACTGTTAATACATACGTATTTACTGTACACTACTGTTCACATACCTATTTACTGTACAATACTGTTCACATACGTATTTACGGTTCACATACGTATATACTGTTCACATACGTATTTACTGTTCAATACTGTTCACATACGTATTTACTGTTCAATACTGTTCACATACGTATTTACTGTACAATACTGTTCACATACGTATTTACTGTACACATTTACTGTTCACATACGTATTTACTGTTCACATTTACTGTTCACATACGTATTTTACTGTTCACATACGTATTTACTGTTCACATTTACTGTTCACATACGTATTTACTGTTCACATTTACTGTTCACATACGTATTTTACTGTTCACATTTACAATTGAAATCAGTAAACTGACCAAATATTTGTTATTTATGAATATAGTTTATTGGCCATGTCTATTGCAATTTCAATACATTTTGGAGGAAAGTTCATAACTGACCAGTATGGAGTACGTTACTCCAAACCTGCAGCAAATACGTATTGGGTTGATAAAAATTTATCATTTGAGCAGTTGCAATCGCTTATTTATGAAGCGAGCGGCTACAATAGAAATCGTTGCCAATTACAAATTCAGGCCCGAATGGTCCACGCAGGAAAGTATGTCAAAATCACATTGGGAGATAACGGGGCATTGAGAGGTTAATAGCGCAGGTTTTGAGGTTTGGCGAATCATTATTGGAAGTTTTTGCACGCAGAATTCGCGAAGAGCCAGGGGCCGGAAGTTCAGGCCAAAATTCGGCTGCCCAACATTATCAAGAAGATAATGAACCACACACTCCTTTTATCGTAATGCCTGTACCGGAACCGGAACCAGAAATATACAATAATTCACCCCAATCTCCACCTTTTGTCCTCTACAATCTGCGGCAGCCTCCCCTCAGTGTATAGCTCATGGTACGGAGTCCAGCGCACCTGCGTCTCACCCAGACTCTGAATCTGAGATCGGACCGTCCTGATTCCTGCTGTCTTTCCGTGAGGGTTGTCCTTGTACTCGTGAAGTCCGTACCATTTCATGCCGAATGCCCATCGATTTCCATTTTCGGGCTCTCCCAATGGACCCTCGTCCGGCTGAGGTACCCCCACCGGTAGCCGTGACCACGACCAATGCTGCAGAAGCAGTATTGGCCCGTAGATTTGCTTAGTTTTCCGCTATATTTTTGAAGAATACCAGCCATCAGTGACAAGTTAAATAATTAAAATAATACAACAAGTGCATGACAAGGTAGGTAATTAAAATAAGACATAAATAGCATACTGACCTTGCAACCGTGGCACAAGTTGGAGTAGAGATGTGCTAGGACAGCCCCACCCAAGTTGTACCTGCCGCTCGACGGCTGAAGGTCTCGCAGCAGCTCTAGATACATCATCGGGATGATATTACCACTAGCATCAGCAAACATGACAGAACCAAATAGGTCCATCACGAATCCCCGTGTGTATCTGTAATATCAAAATTATAGAGCAACTCATTTTTCCGCATGAAACAGAGTACAAAATAGTTTGTATGAGTACCTCTGAATCTCGATCGGAGTGGAATCGCTACCTATACCTCTCGCAAACATAGCTCGCAGCTTCGTCTTTTCCAGACAGTACTTGGACTTCCCCCCGTTGCTGCGTATATCTGGCTCCGCTCCCAACAACTCAGCGAGCATGTAATTAATCGTCGTGTCATCTGGATCTGTGGGGTCAGATATGCCACCAACGGGCACGCCCTGGATAGGCAAACCCCATAGAGCACTAACGTCCTGGAGAGTCACTGTCATCTCTCCAAAAGGTAAGTGGAACGTGTGCGTCTCGGGGCGCCATCGCTCCACTAGTCCTGCAATCAGGGACGCGTTGATGGACTTAGCCTCCGACTGTAGAATATCGACCAAATGCTGCACCCCCAAATTTTGCAGATACGCCTCCATCTCCGGGTAGTACTGCATGTCCGGAAACCGACCCCTGGCAGTTATAATTGCCTCACTCTGCGTTCAAAAAAGTGAACAACATGAAAACCTAAAAATACAAAAATTCAACAAAATCCAAACTTAAAAAAAAAAAAAGTAATCAAGTACCTCTTTAGATGCATCTGAGACTCGGTGCTCACTGTGAGGCATCCATAATAAAGGACTAAAATGATCCTTGCTGTCAGTGGGAATTGGCTCATCAACCGGGTCGGCTGCGGGTGGTCTCCTAGGTCGTCCCCTAGCCATCCTACGTTAAAAAATATGTTAAACATGCTACAATTGGCTAAAATATGCTAATTGCGGTAAAAATATGCTAAAATACGCTAATATGCAAAAAGATGACTATGGAGTCAATCATAACATGCATTATGCCAATAAGAACAAAGAACCACTCCATACAAGCATATTTTTATAAATTTGTATTTTTTTTGGAAGATAAAGTTTCCATTAGAAATGTATGAAATAATGCTTGAAATTGCACAAAGCTGTCCAGAAATTGCACAAAGATTATTGAACTGAATCATCAAACCTACTTCTAAGTTTACACATAAATTACACAGAAATTCAATCACATAACCGTATTATATAATAATATTTTATACAATTTCGCTAAAATATTAATTAAATAAGATTTTAAAGGAAAATCAATTCTTGAATAAATAAATCTATATTAATTGATTTATTTTGAAAAAATAAATATATCCAATTTTACCGATTAAAAATTTGAATTTAATGGGAGAATTTGGTTTTCAATCAGATTAGAAATTTGTCTTCTAAATATATAACATTTGAGACTTTAAAGGTAAATTTGGTTTTCAATCAGACGGTTCGAATTAATCAGACGGTTTGATCATTCTTATTTTTTTTGGTTTTCATCATTCTTATTTTTTTTATTTCTTTTTTAATTTTCTTATAGTCGATATATACATTGCTGCCAGCTATAGGATGATCTATATATCCTCTTTCCTACCAATCAATATATATCTCATTAATACCATTAGCAACTAATAAATGAGCATATGCTAAAGGTAAATAGGATCTCAGTCCAAACAAAAAAAAAATAATGAATAAAAATGATAGTATAAAAAAATTATTAATTATGCTCAATTGCCGATTAAAAATCAGACGGTTCGAATTAATCAGACGGTTCGATCAATCAGACGCAATCAATCAGACGGTTCGTCAATTTGGCTTAAACATTTCTAATTCATCAATTTGGCTTAAACATTTCTAATTCATCAATTTGGCGTAAACATTTCTAATTCATCAATTTGGCGTAAACATTTCTAATTCATCAATTTGGCTTAAACATTTCTAATTCATCAATTTGGCTTAAACATTTCTAATGGCTTAAACATTTCTCTAATTCACCGATCAGATCAGCAGAGAAATACGAAAAGAATTCTAATTACCTTCAAAGATGATTGAATCGACGATCGGCGGTGAAGAAGCGGAGGGACGGCCTAGGAGGGGTGAAGAGGCGGAGAGACGGCTAGACGGCGAGGCGGCGAGACAGAGGGACGGAGGCGCAGCCTTCTTTCTTTTTTCCTTTCTTCTTTCTTTTCTCCTTTCTTTTTTTCCTTTCTTCTTTCTGGCGGCGAGTAACCTTCTGTTTTTTTTTTTTTGGCGGAGAGGGGACACAGAGAAGAAGGGGTCACGGGTCCCTTATGCGGTGGGAATTAAATTTTCGGAACGCCAGGAAATCCAGCGTTCCGAATTAAGAATTCGGAACGCTAATATTCCTGGCGTTCCGAATTTTTAATTCGGAGCGCTGGATTTCCTAGCGCTTTGGGTAGAAATAAAATTTTTTTTAAACCCTGGTTATTTATATTAAAATATATTTTTTTTTGGGTAAAAATAAAAATCACGGGAATTTGGAGGTAAGGTGAGGTTATGCTGAGGTAATGGGCACCTTAACCAATAAAGAAAATGAAAGAAAGAAAACTGAAGCACAGAAGGACACAACAACCGATGAAGAAAGAAAGGTAGAAAAATAGAAAAAAGAAGGAAGCATTGACAAGAAGTTACATACTTGTCAAACATTACCACGTGAGGGAGCTTTTTATGGGATCCGACTCCGCTGCTTTTCTTAGAGAAAAGTAGCAATCTCTTTTTCCGATCCGAACTATTCAAATTCGTTGAAATTTGTGTATGAAAAAGTTGTTTTATCGAGATACGTGAATGTAAATTTTTGAATGGTTCGGATCGGAAAAGGAGGTTACTGCTTTTCTCTAAAAAAAGCAGCGGAGTCGGACCCCTTTTCATGCATAGACAAAAAGACACATCTAAATCTATATTAATATACATACTATGTATATGCTTTTTTTTTTTTGATTTAAACTATGTATATGCTATGCTCCTGTGCATCGTAATTCGCGCAGAAATTTATGGAAAAATATAACTATTTTATTTACCATCTTTCTAAAAAGAGAACGGAGTAGGTTCGATGTCCAATCTAATTTTAGGTTCAACGAGCATGATGACCGTTTGATCTAATGTAAGTTTTGTGCGGACAAAAATTGAAACAGACACGTACGAAGTTCAAAGCGTTTTGCACGAATTTTAAAGCAAATCGACAGTGATTAAACCCATCGAACCATAGTAGGTCTGGTGCCCATTGGACCTACTCTTAAGTGTGCAAGAAGATAATCATTTTTCAAAGATAAATTATTTAACCAGTAATTTTTTTTTTTTTCAAATTTATCAGTTTCGCAGGTTATTTAGAACTAATGTGTTCTAAGTTCATCAAATTATTTTGTGAACTCAACTCTAAAATTTATCGGATTAATTTCAAATAATAAATCAGAATCGTTGAAACCCATCTATCTTATAAGTCATGGGTCTACTTATAGAAATTTTAAAATTTGAAATTAATTTTGTATATAATCAAGTGGTAAAAAAACATTCAAAAAATGAACATATTAAAATTAATTTATGAACCTTCTAATTATGATGCTTAACTGATTGACTCTATACTAAATTCAAAAGTTCGTAATTTTTCAACGTAGATGCATCACTCGTAAAGTAGACGAGTTTCAACAGTTTGAATTTGTCATTTGAAGTCAATTCAATGGATTTTAGAGTTGAGTTTACAAAAAGCCTTGGTTATTAAACTAGTTATTTGGTTTATGTTTTTTAGAACATGGTAAAAAAAAAAAAGAATCGGTTAAGAAAGAGTTCCGAATAATTCAAAGTGCGTAGTAAAAATGAACCGAAAGTAAATACAAAAATTGTAGATATTTTGAGTATCAGCCAAATTGTTGAATAAAATTCCTATTATAATTTCTTGCAGAGGATCTCAATTGTTTTTAGTTAAAACATTATAATTTTATTTTATTTATAAATTAATGTTTGAGTTTTGAAAAAAATAAAAAAAAATAGGAAATTTTTTATCGGTAGTAATTAATAGAAAAGAAGAGAGACAAACAGTAAGAGTACAGTAATATTTATATTGGTAGTAAGATCGGTAACAATTCTACCGATCTTAACTTTTTTTTTTAATCTGATGTATATAGATGGAGATAATTCTTATATTTGATTTATAGTAAAATATGAAAAGTTTTTCAAAAAATAGATAGAATGTTTTTGATATATCTAAATTTTAAGGTACTTTATCTATTTTTGTAAGAATAATATATATTTTACTAGAAAAAATTAAAAGAAAAAAACAACTGGTTTAGATCGGTAAAATTCCTACCGATCCAAACTTTTTTATTTTTAAAATCAGTAAAATTGCTACCGATCTTACTACCAATATAAATATTACTGTACACTTACTATTTGTCTCTCTTCTTTTCTACTAATTACTACCGATAAAAAATTTCAAAAAAAAAATGCAGCAGGAGCAAAGATAAAAAGTTGACGCTCTATCCCGTCATAGCCGGAATTGGTACAAGTACAAGAGAATAAGAGAGAGGAAAAGGTGACAACATGGATGGGGAATTGGAGAATAAGAATAATAGAATATACCATACATTATACAACATTCATAGTTGAGTCGCATCATGCCGTATTTGTTGGTCCCATCAATTTCTGTTGCTCTTCCTCTCCATTTCCTATTTCTATTCTTTATTTTTAGAAATAAAAAAAATCAAATCATTAGAAAATAAATTGATAATTTTTTTGGAAAAATAGATTGAACTGCACCATTAAAATAATTTTAGATTATAAATATTATATGAACGGTTTGGATCGACGATTTGGACTTTGAAAATGAAAAAAATGGTTGTTGTAACTTAATCCCTCCTCATATTATATATCAATTTTGTTTAATATACATTGTAATTGTTTTAGTAATGTGATTTTTATACTTGTACTATTAATAATTTAAATATTACTTTTGTTACAATTATTATATTAAAAATTCCAATAATAATTATTAATTATTTTTATTAATAATTGGTATGTTTACTGAACTTATTAGTGATTATTTTTTTGTTTATTAATATATAATATGCAATATTGTTTGTCATTGCTAGTCATTCAGAGTTAAAATTGAAATAAAATATTAAATGATATGCTAAATTAAAATGATGCATTAGAACGACTAAAATATAAATAGAACTAGAAATGACTTATTTTTTTTTATCTTAATTTGTTGACAAATAATTTATTTCGATAAAAAAAAAATTTGCAGGCCGAGTAAATTAAAAAAAAAATTCAAATGAGAAATTTAAACTTAAAAGAAATGCAACTTTTGATAGGAAATCCTGATTTTTTACTTATGACTATAATCCAAAAAAACTCGTAAAGAGATCTACAAAGCTGCACTATTATAACCCAACAAATCTCATTCTCAATAAACGCAAACCATGTCAACATTTCAACCAACTACATGTTAATTTCGTTTTGTTATTCTAAAACGCTAAAAATAAAAAAAATTCCAGAAACCTATTGGGACCGCACCAAACAGTGGTTTTTGGATCTTCTACGGTCAAGACAGGGTATAACTTTCAAAAACCACTAGAACCGCAACAATGATGCAGTTCCAGACGCCAACGTCTGGTTCCACCAATTTTTTGAAGAAAAAAAATACTAAAACCGCAGGGCCAACACCTGGTTCCATCAAATTTTTGAAGAAAAATACTAAAATCTATTAAAGAAGAATTAACTATTATATTTCTGTGTCCATAAATCATAAATGGATGTCATTAATTAATGTATTAAATTACTTATTATGCATATTTAATGAAAATTTTCTCAAGCAAGACTAATTTGGGGTTCATAGCAATGGAGATGTGAAGGTGGAATGGAGAGAAGAAAAATGTGAAGGTTGTATTTAAATTTTATTTCCTCGACATAGTAAATGGCACGCATGCCAATATTACGGTGCATGACAAGTTCCCTCCATAGAAAGGGAATTTAATTCGGGTCATGTCACTGTATATCTATTATCTATACCTATCTATCTATCTATCAATTGAAATATTGAATTAGATAAACTCGGATTCCTTTTGACCTTGCTTTGTCATTTTCATTTTAGTCGCTTTCTTTCTTTTCTTGTCGATCGGCCCATAGTTGTGCATTAAAGTTATCGGGTCGGGTATTACAGAATCGGATCCTTTTTTTTAAAACCGGTTTAAAAATTCAATTTGATTAGTTTTAGTTTGATTTAAATTGAAATGACTGAAATTTTAAACTCGTTCGGTCATTTCCTGTTCTAATCTAATATTTAAAAAATTTCAAAAATTACAACATAATGTATATTGCTTAGAGCATATCTATAGACTTGCAAATTGAATTGCAAAATCCTAATTGCACTTTCAAAATCTTTGTTGGCGCTAGGGGTGTTCATTGGGTCCGGTTTAGTCGGTTTTGAGCCGAACCGAATTAGTTTGGATCGGTTCGGTTTGTTTGGTTTAATGGTTCGGTTCGGTTTGCTTTTTAAAACCGAATTATAATTTCGGTTCGGTTCGGTTCGAAAATTTTCAAAATCAAAATAACCGAACCGACCGAACTTTTATATATTATGAATTTGGTCCGGACCATCCCGGTTTATTTCTTAATACCCCAGTTTATTTCTTAATCAATTGCTTTAAATACTTCGGTTTATTTCTTAATACCCGGTTTATTTCTTAATATACTTCGTTTTATTATAAATCAATTGCTTTAAATAAAAAAATTAATATATTTTGATTTGAACCGAACAAACCGAAATAAAACTTTGGTTCAGTTTGGTTCGATTTTAGAAACCGAATTATTACTTTGGTTTGCCTAATTCGGATCGGTTGAACCGAACCGAACCGATGAACACCCATAGTTGGCGCTTTCAATTTCACTTTCATGAATGCAGTGCAATTGCAAATTTTGAAAGCTTTCATCTCCAATTTCACTCTCTCACATCCAATCAAATTCACCGTCATGACAATAAAAACAATTGTATGGATGTAGACTTCTGAAATCAAACAATGAAATTAATTTCAATTACTCCATGACAACTATATTATTTGCAAAACTTATTTCATGGATGAAGATGTTTTTAGTTGGGTTTAAAACCAGTTAAACCTAGAAATTAATATATAGTTAAGAGGTGTCAACGGGTACGGTAAGGGTCGAGTGAAAGCATTTTCATACCAGTACCCGTTACAAATTATTCTTGCCCGGACTCTACCCTTACTCGTTATAAATGATCTTACCCGTACCCTACTCTTACCCGTTATGGTTGTTGGATAACGAAACGGAAGTGGATAAATAACGGATAATAATTGTATAATAATTATTTTTATTATTTATTAAATAAAATACTAAAACACATTCATTTCTCACATTTATAATGACATTACTAATATGAAAATGAATTCCAACTAAATTGTTTTTTATCAAAACAAAAAAATTAAAAAAACACAAATATCTTTGTTCTTTAATTAAAAAAAATAAGCATGCAAATAAAAGTAAAATAATTTAAAGTAAAAACAATTTAATGACCAACAAGTAACTAGGTATGAATTATGATCATGTTAGGAACAATTATTTTTTTTTGTATTTTGTAGCTCTCTAATCTTTTCCTACTGGTAAACTTTTAAAAATATTTCAGAGTTTTACCCATTTTCCCCTAGGTTGATACTGGTAACCCAATTTTTCTTCTTTTATTTTTTGAGTTGGAGTCCATAGGTTAATTTGTATTGGAATACCAGTTCAGTCTTTCTGACAAACAAAAAAGAAATTACAATCCAAATATCTGAGAAAACAAATAATTGGAAAAATCTAATTGAATGCAAATTAACGTGGTATGCTGGCATGCACGTGTATGATCTTTTGTTCAAATATAAAGTACTCTATCCAATGCTTAATTTTTAGATGCCAGAATCTTTTGTAGATGACATCTTTCTAGTAAACTTTAAGAGAAAGATATTGTTTTGTGCTTATTAGAGAGATAATTTCTTTCTTCTAAACCGTTCAAACTTCAGAGTAAGAGAGCTTAATTAGAGCCTTAGATAAAAGAAATCTTTTGTGCTTTCAAATAATTAAGTTCAGTAGTTGGACTCCAATTAGAGCCTTAATTAGATGGTCAATTCAGAAAAGAATTCTTTATTGGAAATTTGGAATTTGCTGGAAAGCTTGGAATTTATTTAAGTGTATTAATGGTTAATTATGTTTAACCCAACTACATAGATAGTCAATTCAGAAAATTTAATAAAAATGTAATTTCCAATACCAAGAGTAGTTGGACTGTTGGATATGGATAATAATTCAATCCTCATTAATATATATAATATATATAATTATCTGATCGGGTAACGGGTACGGAATAGACTTTACTCGTACCCTTACCCGTTTAGATAACGGGAAAAAAGTATTTATCCGTACCCGTATCTGATATGTTTACGAAAAAAAAATCTTACCCATACCCGTCTTATCGAATACGGTACGGATTGGATAAATGAATAAAAGAATATGCCATTGACACCCCTATATATAGCTGAGAAAATTATTAAAATTATGTAAAACCAGTTAGACCTAGAAAATTATTAAAATTATTTAAAATTATTTAAAAAAATAAAAAATTACGACAATTATATATTTCTTAGTTGGGTTTAAAACCAGTTAGACCTATATATTAATTTCGGTTCAACCGAACAAACCAGAATTTAAATTTAAATTTGTTCAGTTCGGTATTAATTAAGTTAATAAGTTTATTTCAATCGGTTTGGTTGTATTTTTGAAAACTAGTTAAAAAATTTGTTTGTCTATTTTATTTTGATTTTAATCCAACCAAACAAATGAACACCACTAGGAAAAATATATATAATCACCAATTTGCGTAATATAAACAAAAAGACTTTACGAGAAGAATTATAGAAAAAGAAAGAAAGAAGTACAATCACAGTAAATGAATTGGATTTATAGTAATATTTCGTTTATGTTAGTGGCTTTGGTTCTTTCAAATAATAATAATAAAAAAAGCTAGACGTTATCGAAAGGACGCTTTTGGTTAGATACGTCTATCCTTTTGTCTCACCTCAATTTTTTTTTTTTTTTGGAAAATAAGATAGGATCAAGCCTCTAATCTTATATTTTATTGATAAATTAAAAATAAAATACAATTAAAAGAGTCAAAAAGCAAGAAATTGCTCAATATTCATTGAGTAAAGATAAAATAAAAATTACATCTCTTGTACCACTTGACCAACTAACTGAAAAATAGAACAAAAATTGTCTCTAAAGATTCGATTGCATCGCCCTCTCCATAATATTAAGATGACAATCATGAAAAATCTTTCAACTGCATAGGGTACTTATTTTGAATAATAGCACACAATGGTTTGACATTTATCATTTCACCATATCTATGTGAGAGCAATGGTAAAATCACGGCTTGTAAGGATTGGTAGAGAGATAAGGAGAATGGGCATTCATTGAATAAGTGTGTCACCGTCTCTACACTTTGTTTGTAGAGGTAACAGATGCTTGGAAGGGACCATCCTCGTTTCATCAAGTTGTCGGTTGTTAGAATTTTATTTTAAATTGCCAATCGAGCAAAGATTTGCATCCTAGGTGGTATTCTCACCTTCCAAATATTTTTTATCTCTGTGCATGTGTAAACTCCTTCCTGAATGAAGTTGTGAAGATAATTAGAAGTAAATAGATTCCAAGTAATCATGTCAGCTGCTGAGTTAAGAACAAAGACCCCATGAGAAAGAAGATATAACAGAGAATTTTGCTCTTGCTTGACTTCAAGGGACATATTCAGCTTTATATTAAGATACCAATTATCTTGAGAGAGCTTGTTGTAGGCTCACATCTTGGTAGAAGGAGAAAGAGTAGAGATTAGGATATGAGTATTTCAAAATACCATGTCCCCAATTGTGATGCCAGAACAAAATTACATGGCCATTTCCAGGATGAAAGGTAACATTTGGAAGGAATACTTAAAGAATGCGCCTCAACCCTCGCATGAATGTTTGCAAAAGACTACCATCAGTGAGGAAAGTACCAATAGACAAAAATGCTTGCTTCCATAGGTAGACGGTTGGAACCATTGCCACAACCACTTAACTTGCAACGAAAGATTTACGGTCTTTAAATCTCTAATGCCCAATCCTCCAACCGTCTTCGGTCTACATATTAGCTCCCAATTAGCTAGGTTAAAATTTTCGGTTCTTTGAGCTGAGCCGTACCAAAAGAAAGTTCTGCATATTTTGTCCATCTCAACAATTACCCATGAAGGTAACATGAATGCCGACATAAAGAAAATTGGAATTGCAAACAAAGTAGAGTTCAATAAGACCAAGCGACCTGCCAGTGATAACAAATTTGCTTGCCAACCGGATAATTTTTTTGCCATATTCTAAATAAGTGGGAGATAGTGTATTTTAGAAAGGTTCTTGTTACACCAAAAATGTATAGTACAAAGTTTCGGTACATCAAGCTATACCTTTTAATCTTAAATTTAACTTTAAATATACTTTTGGTTCAGACTGCAAGTATACAATCCTAGCACGTAGTATATTATCGGGTATCGATCACAGGGACAGTTCAAGTCTTAAACGGACTCTACTTAAGTTAATTAAAGACTAGAAGTTGGAAAAGGTTGATTTTGGTTGTTTATAATTTCTACATATTCAATAACAGAAATAAAGTGCAAGAAAGTAGATTAAACTGGTTTTAAACAATAATAAAAAACGTTCCCAGGGTTATGACTTCATCTCAGTTTTGCCTCAAGCTGTCCTGTCCGGGCCGTGTCATTTTCTACACGGGCCGTATCAGTTTACACGGGCCGTGTCATTTCCTACACGGTCCGTGTCAGCCTCGAGTAAATGCAACAGCTACTGTTTCTTTGTGTTGTTCCTTTGTGTAGGGTTCTACTGACCAGACCTAATGTTTCTAAACCTCAACTGTCGTTTGTTGGTTCATCAACTTGGTATGGAGTTGCAATATGTGCCCTCGTCGGGTTCTAGACCTCAACTTTCGTATGTTGGTCCGAATTATCTAGTTGCTTGATTGGTATACTAAAGGTCACTCCTATCTGTCGATAGGGAGTAATTTCCGCCTTTCGGTTCTACTTGGTTTCCCCTTTCGGATCACAAATCCTACCTCATGTACTTAGTTTGGTTGAGAGACTTTTAAGGGCTAAAATACCTTCTAGATGTGCGCATTCATCTAGTGGTAAACCAATATAAATCAAACAATTCAATCTAAGCAATTAAAATACTACTCAATCAATCAAACACAAATTTCAATACAAAGATTCAATAACTAGCATGCAAGACAAAACATTCGATTACATCAAAACCCTAGAAACTAAGGAAACTACTCACACATAGTTCTCAAACAGAAAATACAAATAGAGATAGAGTTGATCATGACAAAACCCAAAGCACAAAGAAGATCAATCGAAAACTCGCGTATTTCGCTTCTCCAATTCGCCTCCAAGCTTAGCCGCCAAAGAAAAACCCTAGAATATGCTCTCCCTCTTCCAGAATGAGCCCTCTGTTGGACAGAGAGGCCCCCTTTAATGCCAATTCGCGACCTTCCTTCATTAGCCTTGTTTCCTGATTTCTGGATCTGTTTCCGGAAATGCTTGACACGGGCCGTGTAAGATCTGTCCGGCCCGTGTAACCTGTGTCCTTAGCTCAAATTGTAGATCTTCTTGCAAGCTTTCCGAAAAGTGGTCATACACTCAAAACGGAGTTACGAGTCAAAAGTTATGACTGTTTTAAGTTCGGGTGCTGAAATTTCAGGGTCTGACGCGACCCGCGTGGGATCTTACGCCGCCCGCGTGTAGGGTTCCAGAACTCACAATCTTTCCTGATTTCGCTCGTTTTCTGCAAAGTAAGAATGAAAACGCAGCAGTACCACATTCTATAGATATTCAATGTAAAAGACAAGATTTGGTGGTTTAAAACACAAATTTTGGTACAGAAATTGGTCGGATTTATATGTCAAATAATGAGACATCAGTTCTTGTCAGACAAAGACAATCCCAAATAAGTCGGGGAAAATGTATTGGCTTTGCACTGCATTGAATTAGCCCAAGAATGAGTTTGATTGGTTGTCGTAGATGTTATAAGAAGTTCAAATTTTGCCTCATTGAGTCCCGAGATGTTATAGATATGCTATTATGCTTTGGGGAGTAAAGATATTGTTTTACTTTCCCTTCATATCTTCATTTTTAAAGTTCAAACAGTTGATTCAAACTTCTCAACATGATCTATTGATATGTGCTTGGAGATAGGGGTGTTCAAATGGATCGGTTTATTCAGTTTTAAACCGAACTGGCAAATTTCGGTTTAATTGGATCGGTTGTTCGGTTTAATGGTTCGGTTCGGTTTAGTTTTTGAAGAAGTTCGGTTAAAATGGTTCGGTTCGGTTTTAGGATCTCCAAATCGGTTTGAACCGAACCAACCGGTTTAATAAAAAATGGATTGGTTTATAATGGATCAGTTTATTTTGTGTGGTTTATAATGGATCGGTAAATCAGTTTATTAAAAACCGGCTTGTGTGATTATCAAAAATGTTATCCAAATCGGTTTGAACCGAACCAACCGGTTTTGAAATATTTATTTGTAACTTGAAATGTTTATATTCGGTTCAATCGAACAAACCGAAGTTTAAATCGGTTTAATCGGTTCGGTTTTAGATCGGTTTGAAATTTTAATTCGGTCGGTTCGGTTGGGTTTTCAAACTTCGGTTCAAACCGCGGTTCAGTAAAAAAAGTTCAGTTTGATCCGAACCGACCGGTTGAACACCCCTACTTGGAGACCAAATTTTACATTTTTTCGAAATTTTTTATTATTTTTTTAGAATTTTTGAAAATCACAGCTTTTCATTAAATAAAAAAATAATAAAAAGTTCACAAAAACACTGATTTTCAAAAATTCTAAAAAATAAGTAAACTTTTTCCAAAAAATGTAAAATTTGATCTCCAAGCACATATCAATATAAATGTCATATTGAGAAATTCGGATCGACTGTTTGAACTTTGAAAATGGAGATATGAGCGGAAAAAAAACACCCTATTTACTTCCCAAAGCATCGTAACATCACTATATATATATAACACAGACACTTAATTTGTATACACACACCAAACACATCTTGTAGTATTTTGAAATATTATCCGAGTTTATATAAAGTGCCAACCAAACATGCAAAACTAATTAATCTCTCAGGTAGGTGTAGGTCCAATACCAACTCTAAATTAATTAATTGAGGGAATCTATTGCTGGTTTCCTTAATTTCCTCTACTTAATACCAAAGAGAAAGAATATATTTATTTCATTGCTACACAACTTAAGAAGATTGTTTTTAGATTCTTTTTCTGGGCTTTTAATTTTTCAATTTGAACTACATATTTAATTACATCAAGCGCTGCGAAATGTAGTTAAAGAATTTATCAATTAAATCCCCTGACCCCTCAATATTTAATATTTAACACATGCCTACACTTTGGGAAGTATCACTGACAGGTGGACCCCACAACAAAAGCATAAAAATTGATTTCCTAAGTAAGATCTGAGGGTCCCAGTTACCGGTGTTTCAGTGTATATACATATACTGGCAACAGCAACAAGTGCCGTCATCATTCAATGATTGCTTGATTTGATATCCTTACTTTTGATCCCACCATGTGCACGGCTTATGTACTTCAAATAAACAACTAATATTTCAAATAATTGTAGATTATATCATTATCATGCATGTGATCAGACACTCCAAATATTTACAAAATGCTGAAAATAATATTTGTCCAAGATGTGAGAAAGGTTACAAATTCTCAATTAGAATAAATACCACATGAAGAATTTGATTTCTTTCTTTGGAATTCCAATTTCTCTTTCAGCAAAATATCAACTATATATATAGGAAATTGCTAATATGTTACGCATAACATAGAGGGCTTCCGTGCTACGGCTAAATATTTGAGTTTTCAAAATTCTAACGGTCGATCCGAACCATTTAGCATGATCTCCATATGAATATCTACTTGCAAACCAAATTTTACATTTTTTAGAATTTTTTTACTATTTTTTTAAATAGGTAGAAAATCACTTGATATGAAATTTCTGTACCATTTCAGATAAAGTGATTTTCTACCTATCTAAAAAAATAGTAAAAAATTCTAAAAAATGTAAAATTTGGTTTGCAAGTACATATTCATATGGAGATCATGTTGAACGGTTCGGATCGACCGTTAGAATTTTGAAAACTCAAATATTGAGCCGTAGCACAGAGGCCCTCTATGCTACGCATAGAACCATAGTCAACTCCTATATATATAGAACATGCACCCTCTGCATAAAAACTCAATAATGCATAGCATAAGTGGGACCTACCATGTCACCCTTATATGCCTTCTTAATTAATTAATTTGAGTGATCTTAATTAGGGTGCTTTTTAGGAGTCTAAATTTTCTTTTAGAGATTCTTTAAGTTCAACCTCATTGGTTAATTTGTTGTGTTCCTACTTTTATATCTGATAAGAGACTTTTATTAGGGCTTTGCTCATGATTAGAGAGGATCTAATCTTACCCCACAAAAGATATCTAGAAGCTACTTGAAATGTATCCTTTAGGAAACTTCGTTAATTGGACTCATTATTTTTGAATTTTTATGACAAAATGTTAATAGTTCCTAAGATTTAACAATTAATGGTACAAGTTAAAAATTTTGAATTTCTCAAACATAAGCTGTTTTGAATTGCAAATATATAACTTATATTAACAAAGATTTGTGCATGTTGCTAGTGGTGCTGTATTTATATGACAGATAGACAATGGCTAGCTTAGCTAATTCATATTCCATGTTGCCATCTACCATGCACCAAACCCACCTTAGGCAGGTATCATCATGTGAAATTGTGGATAGTTTGAAATTAAATATTAATGTAGATAAATATAATTATGCACTGATTCATAATATATATACATGTCCTCTGCATAAAAATCTAAAGAACTAGTCTTTAGTGGCAAATACACGTCCTCTGATGTGAGAGGTCATGGGTTCGAAATTCAGATGGAGGGTTCTAAGAATAAAATATAATAGAGAAGAATATTAATAATGTAGTATAGATGAATAATTTTAAAACTTAGCCGTTTGGAAAACTATGGGAGGGACATAAATTACAAAAAAAAAAGGTTTCGGAAGTCATTTTTTAATATCCACCAGCAACTATCTAACTAGTTTCAAATCCGTGTTTTCAAACAGTGTTAAAACTAAATTAGGTTAGAGGTTAGTCAAACAGTGATACAATTTCTTCTCTGATTTCCACAAGATATATAATGAATTAGCATAAGCATGCATGTAAGCCAAAGTAGAAAGATTCTCATTTTCTGGTGTGATCCAGTAAGCACTGCACCTACCATGATTAAATTATGCAAAAGACCTAATTAATGGATGCACTTGGAATGTCAAATCTACTAAAAAGAAGACTGCCTTTTGTAACCTACAAAACCTAAAAATGTCACACAAATTCAATTATTATGTACAAAAAAATGGTTATGGAGAGTTGGCAGGAATATCCTTTTGGAAAAAAAAAGAGGGGAACAGAACTGTATAGAGTGTAAATTATGTCTTGCAAGGCAAGGGTATGAATTTTTTTATTTAGAAATTAGAAATTTAATAAAAAAAAAAAAAAAAATTTCGTAAAATGAATTGATTGACTTTTTTATTTGAAAAACAGATGGAACCACACCAATAGCACGGTTACACCAGATGCAGGTTTTTGAGTGGTGCGGTTCCAATGTTTTTCAGATCAAACTCCATCCTGATCACATATTTGCTCGAAAACTGATTGTGACCACAAAATTTTCCAGAAACTGACTGTACAATTAATGCAGTTCCATCTATTTTTTGAAGAAAAAATACAATCAAATCCTTTTCTGAAGATTTTTTTTAATTTCTAAATTGCAAAAAAAACTTCAAGGATGTGTGCTTTTTAAAGTGGTAGGGTCTAAAACTTTGCAAATTGCAACCCATAATTAAGCTTGTTGTTGCAAAAGCCTACAACCTTTTCGCCAAAACTTTGGGCCACAACCAAAATTTATAACAAACTTTTGATGTCATGGATTATAGCTGGAAAACATTTAAACACCTTTTATTACCAGTGATTGTTTTTGGTCAGGAAACATATAAACTACATCTACTTGCTTCTATAATTCTATACAATGCGATAAATAATAAAGATAGATGATCCTCCTATACATAGATAGATAGAGATAGAGAAAGACCAGAGAGAAATTAATCTTATTATTTTCTTAAACGGATTATCCATTGTATGTATGTGTATACATATATTTGATTGCAATTTAGTTTAGCAGGTGGTTACATCTCTATCATGAGGCCATCCATACTCTTCCACTAATACCAAGATCATACCATTCGACCAACCGAAACCAGTCTGCACCGAAAATATTTTTGAACTGTGAGGGACATTAAGGAAAATTACACAATAAACTTGAGTATCAAAACAAAACAAAAAATATTGCAGACACCGTCAGTAACTCGGTGCTAATAAAAAATTTCTGGATCAATTATACCAAACTTTTGGTGCTTTTTAAATGAACTATGTACCGACTGGCACACACTGATACTTGTGGCGCTAGCAAGTATTTACCTGACTTAAAAAGGTTAAGACCAGCCTGTGAGCCTGATGGGTTCATGAGTTTTAAACAGGGCTAGTCTCTCTTGACAGGCAGTTCTGGGAACAGGGATTGAGTCAGGAGTAGGCAAGAAAATGAGTTGGGCTGAGAAGAATATAAATTGAGAAAATGAATTATAATATGAGCAATATATGGTATACAACAAGAATGGTTCAGTTGATGGTGCTAAAGGATTTTGTGACATTTGGTTGTCTATGAAATATAATATGATCAGAGGACAAACCGGGATAATGAGCCAGAAGCCACAGAGGCACAAAATTTGATGCAAAATTTTTGCAATTTTGAGAGCCAGGATTCCAGCTATAAACACCCTAGCAGAATCAGATAGTAAAATATCAAAAACAAAGTGTTAAAAAAAAACGTTGATTTACATTACATGTGTTATCAAGGCTTAATATCACGGCCAGACTGTACCAGTATCTTATGGGTACGGCAAGTTACCTAGATATTTTGTCTACCCCTGACCAAATTCCTAGGTCTGCCCCTGTCTAGGAACCAGTAATAAAGGTCTGTCTGGTATTGTACCAATATAAGAAAATGCAAACCTGGGACTAGTAGAGGATATAGAAAGATAAGCAAACATTAAACAAGCACCTGATGGGCATCATGCTCGTCAAGCCAATAATCAACCCACTGGCCCAAATTAGGGTTCCATAAAAGGGATCTGATTGCTGCTATTCTAGATTTAGAAACCTCAATGAATTTCTGTGTCGTTGAATTATCTCCAATGATTTTTGTAAATGTGGATATGTCTTGCTCCAGCTGCAGTACATAAAGAATTCGGATCACTGTTTTAGTACTATTGTTCATGATTGATGTTTATGCATAGATGGTGCCAGTAGAAAATCTATGGAGCATAATTATGTACAATTGGACTGACACCAGTTGCTATAAGGGGCAATCGGGCAGGGTCGAGTTGGTTTGGGTCAGGTTAGGTTTTGGGCCGGGCGGGTCGGGATCTGGTCATGCTCAGGTGGGTCTCAGGTTGAATTCAGGGTCAATTCATCGTGTTTGGGCCTAGTCAGATTTCGGGTCGTCCAAATTTGGATAAACAAGAGTTTCAAGTCGTCTCAGGTCAGGTCTAGTAAGTTTAACATTTCAAACTTAGCAGATCGGGACAGATTGGATTTAGGCATGGGTCAAGTCAGGCAAGTTCCTCAAGTTCGATTAAGGTTTGCCACCTACAGAATACCTAGAGGTAGCAATCTGGTGGATCCGGTCGGGTCAGGTTCCAGGTGATTTGCCTTTGAGTCGGGTTTCGGATCATCCAATTTTGGATTATTTTCAAATTCCGGGTTGTTTGGTTTGGGTATGGTTGGATTTCAGATTGTGCGGCTTTGGATTGTCACAGATTTGGATCATCTCGATGTCAGGTCGGGTTGATTTGACTTTTCAAATTATCGGGTCAAGTAAGATCAGGTATTGTCACCTCTAGGCAGTTGCTAAGTATTGGTTCTGGTATCGTTCAAATTTCAAATTTACCTTTAATATGAAAGTGTTTAGATCAACAGGAATGATTAACGTAATCGCTGTTGTTGTCAGATCAGATGAATTCCTATATAATATAGGTTCTATACTATTATTATGAAACAAATCAAGAAGAACATAAATTAAAACCACACCCAAAGGTAAATTATCTAGGGTAGAACAAAAGGAAACATTTAACTTTTTTGTCATTTTAGAACAATACCTTGTATTATTTGCAACTAGTGTAGGAGGCTTCTTCTTTCACATTGTTTTAAAATAAAAACAGCGGTACTTTTAAGTAATTTAAAAGGAATAATGCAACTGTGACTGTGATGCACACTTTCATATTTTGATAAAAGTTTAGAACCTCATCCAGAGAGAACTAAAACCCCAACCAGATTCAGCCACTGATGCAAGCTCATGGTAAAAAGCATCCTTCTCCGAAGGGGTTAAAAGCTTGAGACTCAACTCCTCATCCTAGTACAAAATAATGCAATATTAAAATTGTGTGCTTTGAACAACTGCTCAGATCCAGTACCGCTAAATCCATTCAGTGTCAGACTTATTTTGTCTGTAAAACATGGTAATCCAACCTATGCAACAATTTTGATCTTTGTACTGGTAACGTCAGGTCAGGCGCCAGTACGTACTCAGTACATAACAAGAATTATGTTTATACTTGTAGCAATATATAATTTGTTTTGTTCTTTTCTTCTTCTGCAGAATTTCATATATACCCCTCTGTGATTCCAAAACTACCTGTTACCATTCCCAAAAAATGAAAATATCATATTTAGTAATTTAGCCATCCAAAACTCAGGGGCTCTCAAATTTGTCCATCCATAGGATGTCAGAGTAGGCTAGCATAAATAAAAAGCATTCAAATTGGGTGAATGTGAGAGCTTGTGAGTTTTGCAAGGGTAATCATGATATTTTCTTTTTTCTGAAGGTTTGCAATGTTATCCATGAAATTCTTCTTCTTTTTTCTCTTTTAGGGCATGAGATATTCACAATGGTTGCACCTTCTGGCCAAGGTTGGTACCACCTGGCTTGGTACCAGCTCAAACAATGCTTGCGGCCTCCTTAGGAAGCCATTTAAATATTGTGAAAAATATTGGAAGTATTTTGCAGGGCCGCATTAGGAAACCATTTAATCTCATACCAGTCAAATTTTCAATTATTATCCAATGAAATAACAGATATTGAAGCTGACAAGATCTCGTACCAGTCAACATAAACAGGCAAGATTTCTTCAAGTCTCCCACAGTATTTTATGGGTGAATTGAAAACGCAGGTTAAATAGACCATCAGATCTGAATTTTTCAGTCTAACAACATCTGACTGGGATCATCCACTAAAACAATTGATATTTTTTCCCAAAAAAAAAAAAGAGAGGCCAAAAACCTACCAACAAAATTATAACCATCTCTTGAACACTGCATTTTGACTTGCTTTTCGTCAACTTTTCATACTGATAATTAAAATTGTCAACCCAACGGTAATAACTAAATAGCACGCCAAAACAAAACAAATATATTAAACATCTTCATTCAACAAGCTTTATCACTCTCATTGTCTTCAAATTTGCATTGCGGTTCATCCCAAAAGAAATCAGCTAAAATCTTGACACTGCTGCTTTTTGGCATGCAATTTGAAATCATTTGGTCCAACAAAAAAGAAACTGCAGCATCATTCAGCTGGAATTTGAAGCAACTCTCTGATACCCTCACACACCTGAATAATATCACCAAATATGATGACATCACCAAACTCTTGATACGCTCTCCTTGAACGACCATCTACCCAAAATATATTTTTGGCAACATTATCTTCATCCGGTTCGACTTTGAAGAAAAATTCAGAATCTGTTTGTTGCATCTTCTACAAGCCTGAGAAGCACACGTGGCTAGAGAGGTTACTTTCTTTTGTTACTCCAAGTATACTTACTTCCCTTTAAATTATTAGGTTTCCTGCTTTTCTCTAAAATTTATATTTAAACTGATATTAGAAATAGTATAGTTATTAATATCATCACTTACGAACCTTATTTATAGTACTGTTGACAAAACAATTACTCATACTTGTAACCAACCAGAAAGCACTGCTACACATAAAAGAACCACTCATCTATTTCTCATTAACCATTCAAGCTCCCGTACCAGGACATTATGTACCAGTCTAGTGGTACTGGTACGGATTTTAGACTCGAAATATCCAGCTATTAAACTATTTTCTTTTTCTATTTCACTAAAGCATCAGATACTGTAACATTCTAGTAGCTCCTTGGTTGTTTAAATCCTAGGTTGGTGATACTGGTACCAAGCTTGAATCAAATTCAGGTAATAAAGGCGGGAGATTACTCAGTAAAGCATGTCTATTTTGGTCAAATTAATTTTCAAATTCAGGTGGTACCCAGAAGACAACCCAACTCAAATTTCAATTTGACCAAAATAGACCTGATTTAAATCAGAAAACTCAACTACTTGGTACTGATATAGAGTAGCATGTATGAACCAAACTGTCATCAAAGTGCACTTATAAGCATGTCTATTTTGGTCAAATTAATTGGCTGGGATCAACTATTTGGTGCTTGGATCCACTGGATAATGCCTCCTTCTTCTTACCTTTTCTGCTCGGCATATTTGCAATAAAATTTGTAAACAAATTAGTTTTACAAACAATCCAACAAAAATAATACATTACTTAAATGTTTTTTCCATTTACAAATAAATTAAAAAATATTAACCTAAATGCAATAATTAATATATGACATTCTAAAGCTTTGACTCAAATAAAAAATTCACATCTATACTTTAGACCCTCCAGATATCATCAATTGATAACGGACCTTCTAAAGCAAATTAATAAAATCAAATCAAGTGTTGCATCATCCATGCAACATGACTTGTATACAACCATACAAGTGGCATTTACATAAGCTATGAATTTAAACCAATTAACCAAACTAATCAAACCAATTAATAAAATCAATTAATCAATTAACCAATCAATTAATCAAACCAATTAACCTAACTAATCAAAGCACATTTCAATTTAACCCAATTTTTTTTCAAACTAATTTAAACAATTTTACCATAAAATAAGGAAATTAGAACACAGAGAGAGACAGAGAGAGACTTGCCGGGAGAGAGAGAGAGACAGAGAGAGACTTGCCGGGAGAGAGAGACTTGGCGGCAGCGTCTTTTTTTTTGTTGGCTAAACCTAGAAAATGGCGGGTTGGGCGGCAGAGAAGAAAGACTTGTCGGGTTTTTGAGGGGGCACCCTTCTGCGACCGGGCCAAATCGGTCGCTGAAGGATATGGGCGCTGGTCGCTGAAGAGTTCATCGCCGAAACATTTAAATTTTTATTATTTTTTTTTATGGGGTCTTCAGCGACCGCGACCTTACCGGTCTTTGATGCTGGTCGCTGAAGATCGGTTTTGTTGTAGTGTATCAAGTCAAGCGGTGATCATAATTTTTAAATGGGGAGATGTCGACGGTCTTGTCCCGATGGATGTATACTTTGCTTAAAGAATATTTTTAACTATATATGCTTCATCGTAATTTGTTTAAAATTTTTAATTTGTGGATGCTGTTAGATATTGAGTAGAGCAAAATATTGAACTCATTTATTTTTGTCCTTTTTAATTTTTTCAAGTAGAGTACATATATAATGAGTACTATTTTTTTCAAGTAAAATTCATTGTTTGTATTGTCGAAATAATAATTTTAATCATTTATTTAAACATAATATTCAGTTTTTAGAAGGTGGGTCGGATATTTGTTAATTATTAGAATAAAATGAATAGTTTCATTAGAATTGCTGGCCTTTACTATTCAATGCAAGTGATAATAAAACTTGTCGATCAGAACATGGAGTGATAATAATATCAAAATTGCATGATAAAGCAACCCATGAAATTAATGAGATGAGGAGAAACTATAGATGTGCATCTTACCTACTTTAAGCAGTCATGCCAAGAGCATTTTCTTCTCAAACTTGGTATATAAATTAAATTGACCTCCATCAAGAGATTGCACGCTAAGTTGCTAACTAGTATATATATTATTGTTGGCAAATGCCTCATATATAGCTGTATTTCATATATGTTTGTATCGAGAAAAATACAAATTAATTTCTGTAAGTCATTGGAGGAGACTAAAAGCCAAACTGGTTGGTACTACTTTAGTTGAATCCTCTAATAAGAATCAAGAAAGTACATCTAAATATAAACCAACAAGAAGTTGAATGGGGAGATGATGGTCTTGTCCCCATGGCCATGGATACATTATATTGCTTTCAGAATATTTCAAGTATGCTTCATAATTTGTGGATCCTGATTCCTGCTTCAAGTATACATTATATTGTAAATCTGTTGACGAATTGATACTCTCGTTGGTAATTATATTTGAAGTGTATACCAAATTGTTTTTTTTTTTTTTTTTTTTAAGCAATTGTTATTTTCTTACTTTGCCAACTCTTCTCGTTCCCGGTTGTTCTACCATAAATTATAGCAATGATTTTTAATAGTAGGATATTGAGTATCATTAATGGTTTTGTTTGTAATTTGCAGTATATTGATGAGAAAAACAGAAACATCCTGCAACTCTTATGCAGAGTAAGAGAGAGGAAGGTACGTAAGTTTTTATTGTTGGCACCATGTTTTCTGGTTTTAAACAATATAATTCACATTTTGCCATTTGCTGGTAGTTTTCAATGTTTTGTGCTCCATCCCCAGTACCAAGTAGGCTTTATAACCATTCTAATTGTACTTTACTTATTTTGCAGAGGGCATTAATTTTAATGAAATATTGTATCAGAAAACATGCTATATATGCACTTGCTAATTCGAGATCAGAAAACATGGGGCACAAGTACAGGGACCGCTCCCTCCACGTGCTATTTGAATTAGTGTAACAATTAATTGTTTAATTTCAGTGTTTATGAGGTCTTGGTAAGGGAAAGAAAAAACAAGTGGAAGATGAAGATATCAGTGAGGAGTTGTCTCTATATATATATATATATATATATATATATATATATAGTCTTGTTACAATAATATGTTCTGTGGAAAACTTTGTAATTTGCTAATCTGAACCAATATATACATACATTAATTTTCAGATTTGGGCGAATATGTAACTTATTGTAAAAAAAGCATTTTTAAGTTTTGGTTGATCAGTGTAAGCTTTATTTGAATAATATGGTATTGATAAATGTTTTGGGATAATTGTTACATTGAGTTGGCTTATTCATGTGAAAATTATTTTATTGGTGTCATGCAGTAGCATTTCATGAAAGTCTATGGCACTTTTTTTAGCAAATGAAATTGTGAAACACAAAACATGCCATACTTGATGGTATATATTGGTTCTGAGGGTATAGTTCCAGTCGGTACATCAATGCATGTAAATAATAAAAATAATATAAAACATGTCTTTATTACGGAAGCAACGTAAAAATTGCAAGCAAACAAGATGTAAGCGTTTATATATCAAAATTAACTTATATTAAATAAAAAATCTCTATATAAGAATCTTTCAGGATAAATTACGTGTCAAATATCAATTTTTTTGCGTCAGTTGAGAAGAGGTGGTGCCTCTGGATGTATATGTCCTTTTATGCATATTAACAAAAATTGCGAATAATTCATATTTGAGCGATTGCCGAATCAATCCGCATATAAAGTAGACAACAATTATAAACCAACAAACTAGCAATATAATACATACAACAATATATAGAGCAATATTTCATTGTACAAGAAAACCAACAACTATTTTTACCACCAAATTAAATTCAACACCAAAGTGTCTGACCGCAAAAATTAGAAAACAAGAACTGATTTAAACCACAGACAACAATAATTGTTTTTACCACCAAAATACCAACACCAAATCCTCCCACCGCAAAGTACTTGCATCAGTAAGTTACAATCCACAAAATAACTATTTTTTCTAGCCACCAAAATGTATCAAGCTAGTAATTAAACTAATTTCACGAAGAACTTACACCATTGGATACGGATGTCATGTAATGCGTGTTCATTGTACGGCATTCTAGACAGACGACATTGCATGAATAAATCAAAACATATTAATAACATATATAAGAACTTAATCTGAAAGCATGATAAAAACAAGTGATTAACATACATTTGGAAAAGAACGTGCATAATTTTTTATGAGCATCTCCATGTTCTTCATTAAATAAAACCCGGACTCCCATAAATTACATTGTAGGGGCTCTGATCAAATGTGTATTATATAAA
The DNA here is from genome assembly GCA_028015225.1 of Carex myosuroides. Lineage (NCBI taxonomy): Eukaryota > Viridiplantae > Streptophyta > Magnoliopsida > Poales > Cyperaceae > Carex > Carex myosuroides. Next base: position 6,541,877 of record CM051490.1, read on the forward strand.
ACAGAATCTAATTAGTAGTGCAATTGGAACTTGAAATAAGTTGCAATGAAATACTCCATTAAAATATTTCTTACCTAAAACATTCTGACCTCCAGTGTTCTTCTCCCTAGCATGTGCCGTCCTCCCCGGTGTATGTATGACTTATAATCCCTAGAATTAATAAAGGTCAGTATGGTACATGGAAGTAGGCCAGATTAGTATTTTGCATTTTAAATTATATATATTTTGCTTACTGGTGTAATAGAGGAACAATATATAACTCTCGGTCTTTACTTGACAACGAGTCCAGCAAGTAGACAACATTATGTCTTGGGATAATAACGATAAGCATCCAATGTGCTCTACAATTTAAATAATAAAATAATAAATCAATACAAACTTGTTAAAAATAAACATTAAACATGAGTAGAATTAATAGTTTACCCTTGGAGGCATGGTAAAAATACAAGACTCTTATCCTGAAAATTTAGCAAAGAATCGGCCAAGTACGAAAGAGATTGTTCACCAGCATATTTAATAGCTGTGGCGCTTAGCGGACTTGGGTCAGGAAACCAATGTCAACATTATTTTGGCCACCTTGAGGAATTAGCTTCATGCAATACCTGAAAATAGCTAGTGTCAGAATAAAATAAAGGAGTTAATTGTAAAAATAATATATTTTTTATAATAATAAAGACTCACATTATCCAAACTTGGATAATAGAGTTGTCGATCTCGTTATAAGTCATAAGATCATGGAGTTATGTGAAACTCACTGTTACATCAAAGTTCTCATCCCGAAACCCGACATAGCAGCAGATGCCTCCTCCTTCAGATAGTGGCATCGCAAGATATCTATCATGCAATATTTGAAATTCCAGGCCCAGATCGTCTAATGCCTCTTGATCTACAAGCAAAACCCGACCTCGTATTCCTCCTACAGATATTGGTCGTATCGGTAGCATCAATTCATTAATCATCTCATTGGCCATCTCAGTAATCACATCAGTAGGCCCCTATCATGTACAAATGAATGTAACACTATCGTGTACAGAAAACAACTTATTAAAAAATACTAAGTTATTTATTCAGGTGCCTTACCTGACTGCAGTTCAAGAAATTGGTTTCTTGGGTAGACATCTCGCAGTGCATGACATTTGAAAGAACATCTGTTGCTGCTCTAATCCTCTTTGTAGCTGCATTTGGCTTTGCTCTAGCTAATATCCAATCCCTTGCTCTTGTTGCATTCCTCCTAATAGGTCTTAACTGGATGCAAATCTTCAAAAAATGAAATCTCTGTGATTGGATGTAAAGGCAAGGTCTTTCTTGCATATTTCATGTTATTGAATAATTAAAAATCAATAAAATACCAAATTAGGAAATTTTACCCTTACATCCAAACCAGCATCATTGTCGGTGGACAACATTGCTGAAATTAAATGACAAATCAAGGAGTAAGGAAGCTCCAAAACTAGAAAGTCTTAAAAAAACACTTAAAAAACTAAAGATCTAGCACTACACCCTAAACCCTTGAACCATATTACCCCTAAAATCCCTAACCCTAAACCTTAACTAGAAAACCCTAGAAAGATATAGACAGAGAGTCAGATGCAGGAACCTTCAATGACGGAGTTGCGGTGTTGTTGACGTGGCGTCCGATAAGTGCTATTGTTAGAGACAGAGTCGCGGCGGAAAAAGCTAGCTAGAGACAACCATTTCGAGAGTAGCCCCATGCATGCATCTGCTCAGTAGTCCCACCAATGGCGTTAATTAATGCAGATAAATGCAAAGAGTATAACAAACTTTGAGTTTAGGCTTCCACCGTCGGATTCAAATTTAATATTCGTGGTAGCTCAAATATGATAGTCGGATCGAAATTCTAAATTTGCGTTACCTTATGGATTCATTAGTTTTTGGCACCAGAGCGAAATTTGGGCTATGTTAACCAAAAAATTTCACTATCATTTGTCCCCCTTTATATTATAACAAATTTGTATGAACTAATTCAAAATTTGCCACATAAAAGTTACCGAATTGTGCAATCCGCATAAAAGTTACTGAATTGTGCATGCAATGATAAACAATATACATATGAATCATAAAGACTGTATGAAGATTATTTTGTGAACATGTTTTGTTGATATTTCTTATAAATTTCTTTGTATTACGAATTCTATTGAAGTTTATCTTTACTAAGTGACAGACATATTATCGATTTACATAAGCAGTAGAGCCAGTCTCCTGATCTGTTTTTCATTTGTGAAAAGAAATGACAAACATATTAAGGATGGAATATAAGCAAACAAAAGCATTTGAAAGATTTGCATATATAGACTTCAACCAAAGCATTTAGTTCCAATATAAGATCATCAATGAACTTGTACCAAAGCTCCCCCTTTATTAATATGTGAAATTCATATAAGATTCATCACAGGTCAACCCGGGTTTCTAACTCAGAAACCCAAAAAACTCTTGCCAATTATGGTTAATGAAATGTGGGCTAGACCCTCATTGATTACTCAAAAAAAGATTCATCACAGGTCGTTGGAAATCATGAACTCGAAAAGATTGAAATTTTCACAAATGAGCCTATGCATCAACACATCCCCTTTAGATGGTATTTCATTCAACAAAAACTGTTGTACAATTGTCCTCTTTCAATTTCATGTCACTAAGTAGTTTCAAAGCTGAGTCAAAGCCGGGCCCGACTTAGCAAGAACGGGAATCATCAATTCATAAGTCTCTGAATCGAGAGAACACTGGCTTGTCTGCAATGATTCGTATATCTCAAAAGTCTTGTAATGAAGCCCCTTTGTTAGAAACAGAGTAATCATAGAATTGAAGGAAGGTCTGTGTGGTGAATTGTGTAAAGTTGCAAAAGAAGGTTCTAGCAAGGAGGCATTTGCAAGCAACTGCACAACAAGGTTAAGGGAGGGAGAGAAATGAGATAACAGCTCCTGATCCTTCTCTCCTAATGAAGGCATTTCATCGAACAGGTTAAGGACATGTCCAAAACTAGTCTTCAACTCACGGGCTCCCCAAAATATATACAAACTAAAATTCCAATTTTTCTCTCATCTTTGGGCTGACTTGAACAATACAGAAATTTTATGTATGAATTTTCATTATCATTTGATAAAGACATTAAAAAAATGAATGTCAGGTTTTAGAAAAAACAATGCAACCCACTTTAGCCCCTAAAGTATTAAACAAATAACAAAATTAATTAACTCAATAAAGACAAAACGTAAACAAAAAAATAATAATAAACGCGTACACTATCAAAGCACAAAATCCACCTCAATCTAATCTAAAAAAAAATAAAAAATTGGAGATCCAGATCTCATCTCCATCGCCCCAAATCCGAACTTTCAACTCAGCACCTCCTCTCAAAACAAAACATGCAGTAACAGCATCACCACAGCACCAGCAAACATTGCCTGAGGTGACACCGCATCAGACGACTGAGCAGCAGAGGGACCAAATACGAAAGGATACGACGGCGAATTTGCAGTGGGTCCCATTGCAGCTCCTGCGGGCCCATCTGCCGGTGGGAAGAAGGTGCCATTAGCAGAGAGTACATCAACTGTCAGTTTCTGGTTCTTCAAACAGTGAGCAGCAATGCCGCTGATGTAGTAAAACCGACCAGGAGAGGTGAGATTGAAAATCGAGTTACCGTCGTCGATCCGTAAAATTGGATCTGAGACGGCGCAGTTGTTGTATGCTTTTTCAGTCACCTGCAGCACTGAATCCTCACTCGGTGGGTAGAGAAACACTGAAAAAATCAGAAAAGAGATAAATTAATGATTATAAAGTGTAAATATTTTGCATTAAAAAAAAGTTAAAATTGATCTACTTACGAAGAGTGTCGTAAAGGTGGAACTTATGAGCTTGAGACCAGAGAGAGTAGACATTTGGATTAGATGAGGGAGGAATGCCCCATGCGTTGAGATCTCCTACCTTGTATTGTACACACAAGCAACTACTGGTGAAGAACAAGAGGAGGAGAGAGATCACTGAACGAATCTGAAGCATTTTTCTCATCCTCCTTTCCTTTTGTGATGGGGGTAAATATAGAAGAGGAAAGAATTGAAGAAATAGGAGAGAGTGGGGAGTGTGTGGGGAAATAAAAAGGCTTTAAAGTGATGCTTCTATTTAATTTAATAATAATTTTAAGCTCATGGATTAGAAATTAGCCGTTTGAACTATTCAAAAATGCGTTATAATCAAGAACTTAAGGACTTCGGGTCTCTTGTGGCAATCACCTATGTAGAGTTCGTGTTGCCAAAAAACTATAGCACGTTAGGTACAACGGGAGCAGGATGGACCGAAATTTTTATTTCTAACATTTAAAAAAAAAACCAAATAACCATCGTTTGGTGGGATTTCGAATTCTAGCACGGCCGCATCGGCATTCTGCGGACCCATTTCAGCGGGACCGCATAATGCCGATGCGGACCCATTTTTTTTTTCATCCCGTTTTCAACTTTGACTTTCATTCCGTTTTCAAACATTGGCACGCATCCCTAGAAACCAACAAATATTAAAAAAACCAAAACTTTGAGATATGTAGCTGTGCGGCCTGTGCCTCGGTAAAACAACAAAAAAAGGGTCCGCTGAACCATTCTGCGGACTCAGTCAGGGGTCTGCAGAATGTCTGTGCGGTCCTCAGTATTTGGGTCCGTAGAATACCAATGCGACCGTGCTAGAATTCGAAATCTCACCAAACGATGGTTATTTGATTTTTTTTTTTAAATGTTATAAATAAAAATTTCGGCAGGATGGATACTCAAATTTAGATTAATTACGACAATTCACATTTAAATTAATTCTCTTTTAAAAGAATAATAAAAGTAATCTTCTTGAAATTACAAATATAAGTAAATTGTGGAAAAATAGTTAAGAGAAGTTGGAAGAATTAATTATTCTTAATAAGATTCAAATTTTTCACTTTTTATAAAAAAATTGTCTTACAAAGAAAATGTCATTTCTTTTATTCTCCCTTTCTGTTAGCCTTTTTCTATAATAATTATATTTATCATCATTAATAGTACTTTAGTGGTAACTATTATAGTCACAATAAGAATAATATTTTGTTGTATTATAATATATGCTTAATAACAATAATATTTTACTGTATTATAATATATTCTTAGTTATATTAATTTTTGTTGTTGTTAATTGTGTTATATTGTTGTTACTAATATTTTGTAATATTTTATTATGAAATATATTATTACTTTATATACTATTTGTTGAGCTGTTCTTGTTGTTGTTATTTTATTATTAATTATATTAATTTATATTATTTTTCCCCCTAAATTTTAATATGAAAACTATAATGGTTTTTTAATTTGTTCTAAGAATCATCTTTCTTTTTCAAAAAACTACCAACTACCATTAGAAAAAAAAAATAGAATAGAGTGCACTAAGATTTCCTAAAGAAAATGAAAGTACGAAAAGTTTCAAATTGTACATGAACTATTAAAAAATTGACATCTAAAAAGGCATATATATTGTACTCACGCACATAGCACACAGCAAATAGGGTGCAGAAAAACCAGCAATCCAGCAATCCAGCATCAGTAATTTTAATTTTCGTCTACTAGTGTACCGCCTTACGCTCGGAGCACATATATTTCTTCTTTCTTTTGCTTGGCTTGGAGCACAATTAAGGTTGACTACATTAAAACAAAGATTAGTTGAAAAAACATGTCGTGCCGTGTCGTGATTATTATGTTGTAATTTTAGTTTTGTGTCATATTGTGTTGTGATCAAGTTAATTTTTCATCTGTTGTGTGGCCTCGTGCCGTGATCAAAATGTTAAGGGGTGATCACGGCATTTAAAAGTCAAGTTACATAAGTCATGCCGTCCTCAAATATGACTCGCGTGATTATTTGATTATAGATTTAGATTAGTTTATTTAAAATTTATCATTTGATCAAGATCTAGCGGTTTTAATTACACGTGACTTGCGTGACCACTTGCCGTACTGTACTGTAACTAGATTTTTCGCATGTCGTATTGTACATGTTCACACAAAAGCATATGCACAAAGTTTCGGTATAGCAAGCTATACCTTTTAACCTTGGGTACACCTTTCGAGTCAGATTGCAAGTATACAATCCTATCGAGCAGTATAATCAGGTGTCGATCCACAGGACGGATGAAAATAGATTGGATTCTACTTAGATTATATAGAAATTCTAGAAGTCTGCAAAGGTTGATTTGGGGTTTGTTTAAAGTCCTAAGGTTCAATGACAGTATTTAAAATGGCAAAGTAAATTTTGATTTGGTTTTGAATGAATAAAAAGGGGTTCCTAGGGTTTTCGACTTCGTCTCAGCTTTGCCTCAAGTGCCCGGTCCGTGCACTTTTATGCACGGACCGTGTGTAATGTGCACGGGCCGTGTACTTTCATACACGGTCCGTGTGGCCCTCGAGTTGATACAACAGCTATTGGTTTCTGTATTGATTTCCTGTGCAAAGTTATTTTGGCCGTACCTAAGTCTATAATCCTTAACTCTCGTTTATTGGCTTAATTGCTTGGTACGAAACTCAATTTATACTTTCTTAGGGTTCTTAAACTTCAACTCTCGTTTATTGGTTTAATTATCCTAAGTTATTTGTTGGTCTACTAAAGATAACCTCGATCTCTCGATACGAGGAAAACTTCGCCTTTTGGCTACCGCTTGGTTTCACCTCTCGGTTCACAAACCTATCTCAAATACTTAATTTGGTCGAAAGAATATCAAAGCCTTGAAATACCATCTAGATGTGGCCATACATCTAACGATAAACCATTCAATTCAAACGATTTCAACTAAGCAATAAAATACTACACAACAAACAAGCACAAGATCCAATACAAATTCCAATAACTAGCAAATAAAACAAAGCATTCAACTACATCTTAACCCTAGAAACTAAAGAGTTTAGTCTAACATAGAAAAACAGAAAATAAAACAAGAGATAAATAAGAAGTTCATGACAAAACTCGAAGAATCAAGAAGAGACGTCTCAAATCTCTCGATTTTCACCGTTTTCCTCTTCTCCAAGCCTAGCCGCCACTTCTCTTCTCTTAGGGTTTTTTCTCAGATCCAGAATGGCCCTTCTGGTGCCAAGGATCTCGCTTTTAAAGCCTTCCATTCGCGACCTCTCCAGCAGGCCTCTATTTCCAATTCTGGTTTTTGTTTCCAGAAATGCCGTGTACGGTCCGCACACAAGAGTGCACGGACCGTGTGCCTGTGTCTTGATGAGTGGGAGGTGTGCGGGTCGTGTGTGTCTTCAGTCTGTGGTCGGACAGGGGGTATACGGTCCGCATGCAAGAGTGCACGGTCCGTGTATTGTTCTTCAGATTCCAGATCCTTCCTCTTTTTCGCCTGTTTCCTGCAACAAAGAAAGAAAGAGCAGCAGTACCACATCCTATAGATATTCAATGAAATACACACATTTTTATGGGTTTAAGACACAGGTTTTAATGCAAAGTTCGGTCGGAATGTAGACAAAATAACGAGATATCAAATCCCCCCAAGCTGAAATCTTGCTTGTCCTCAAGCAGAAAATCCCAACCTAGGCATCGGGCCGGTCTCTGGACTTACCTAAATGCAAAATTTCTAAATGCGAAAAATTTACATGACTTTGCTTTTATTAAAAACTCGGATAATCTTCTTGGATGACATTTGGACTTTTCTTGATCAATTTTGATTCACCGCACAATTCGATTAATCAAACTTCATACTCCGAGGTGCCTTAGTATTCACAAAAACTAATCATTTGAATTCATCAATATTTCATTCCTTTACCGAAATTATGCCCTCATTTGTGGTGATTTTTCCTTTTTTGCCCCCCCCAAGCTTGGAACAAGCTTAGATTAGAAAGTTGCGGACTTCGTGTGTTGATATATGCAAAAGTTCTTTTCTTTTCTAAGTTTGGGAGACGAGCTCAAAGGCGCCCAATAGGACTTATTCCCAGTACTCTTATGTTCTCCATCTTTTCGTTTATTTAATCACTTTCTTTATAAATTTTTTTTTTCGCATACACCATGAATACACACATCCAATGGTATTCATTCATACCAATGGATATCCCAATATTTCTTTATTTAAAATCCCCATTTCCCTATTTAAAAGGCACAATTCGGTTTCAAAATGCCTTTTTCAATATAATTCAATCTTTCATTTTTTTAAATCTCAAAACATCCCATCCTATGCAATTCTTTTATCAAATATGGGGTTATTTCAAATTTATCAAGTTCATCCAAATTACAACCAAATTTTTTTCGCAAGAGTTCCTAACTCTAGCAATCACACAAATTTGTCACCTAAACATGACCTAAGAAAAAGTGAAAAAAATGGTAAAAAATGACCTAGATACAATCCTAGATACAAAGTTCTCCCCCTCAAGCTTAATCTGAGCATTGTCCTCAATTCTTCAAGACAGATAGATAAAAAAAAGTAAAACCTGGGGAAAAGAAATCAAACCTGATCAGAAATCTTGTGCAAAGACCGTGTGCTCTATGTGCGGTTCGTGTGGAACCTTCTCAGATGGGGGTGCACAGACCGTGTGTGAGGTATCCGGTCCGTGTGTTGGTTCCACTTGGTTGTTTGTCAAGATGTCTGCCGCACACGCCTTTTCTTGAGCATTTTTCTTCTCCTGCAATTCAGATAAATAGTCAGGGTAATTTTTGAATGAATTACCGTATTGCTCTCGGAGTTGCTCCTTCGCCAATTGATCAACCATGTCGACCACGCAGCATGTGGCCGGCTCAGATGAGTACTTCATGGCTTGGTTTAGGTTGAACTGAACTTTCTCGTCCCCAATCCGCAGGGTTAGAGTTCCCTCCCTCATGTCCATTAGTGCCCCTGCTGTTCTGAGGAAAGGCCGTCCCAATATGATCGGGACTTCCTTGTCCTCCTTCATCTCCATCACCACAAAATCAACGGGCACATAGAACTTGCCAACTCAAACTGGCACATCTTCCACTATGCCGAGTGGTCACCTCACAGAAGAGTCTGCCAGCTACAGAGTCATTCGCGTAGGTTTGAGCTCACCTACTCCCATGCGATCGAAGATTGTGCGTGGCATGAGACTCACGCTAGCTCCCAAGTCACATAGAGCTTTCTTGATCGTTGCCTTCCCAATTGTGCAAGGAATGGAGAATTTTCCGGGATCTTCCAGTTTGGGCGGGAGCTCATTTCTAAAAATTGCACTGCACTGTTCTGTCAATCTCACCGTCTCGTATCCCCCCAAACTTCGCTTGTTTGAGAGGATGTCCTTGAGAAACTTGGCATAAGATGGCATTTGAGTTAATGCCTCGGTGAATGGGATGGTGATGTGCAGCTGCTTGATGACTTAAATGAACTTGGCGAATTGCTCATTAAGTTTGGACTCAGCTAGTCTTTGGGGAAAGGGTACAGGCGGCCGGTAAGGCGGTGGTTTCTCGGCCCCCTTCTTTCTCTGACTCTCAGCTTCTTTCTGCACGACCCGTGTACCATATGTACGGTCCGTGTGGACAGTAGTTTCAGTGCTCTCTGCTGGTCGTGTGGGCTCTGCACGGCCCGAGTGTCCAGTCTCTTTAGGGGTCTGCACGGTCCGTGTGGAATCTGCATGGTCCGTGTACCTTGGCGCTGGTTCTGTTGGCATGGGTGGTTCTTGATATTGAGTCCCGCTTCGCAAAGTTATTGCTTTGACCTCCTCTCTGGGGTTGAGCTATGGCTGGCTGGGCAGCTTCCCATGTGGTGGTTGGCTAGAGGTGGCACGGTGACTCAATTGTTCCTCCATCATCTTGTTGTGAGCAGCTAAACCGGCCATTTGTGCACTCATCGCTTGCATCTGCTCGAACATCATATAGGATTTTGCTAATATGCTACGCGTAGCATAGAGCCCCTCCGTGCTACGGCTCACTTTTTGAGTTTTCAAAAACCTAACGGTCGATCCGAACCGTTCAACATGATCTCCATATGAATATGTACTTGCAAACCAAATTTTACATTTTTTAGAATTTTTTTACTATTTATTAAGCCACTTTGAAAATCGCTGCTCCAATGGTCCAGAAAAGTTTACTGTTGTGTACAAATTAGTGTTTTTTCAATGTGGCTTAATAAATAGTAAAAAAATTCTAAAAAATGTAAAATTTGGTTTGCAAGTACATATTCATATGGAGATCATGTTGAACGGTTCGGATCGACCGTTAGGATTTTGAAAACTCAAAAAGTGAGCCGTAGCACGGAGGGGCCCTTATATACGCGTAGCACTGTAGCATTGTCCTATATATATATATATGAATCTGGCTAATATGCTACGCGTAGCATAGAGCCCCTCCGTGCTACGGCTCAATTTTTGAGTTTTCAAAATCCTAACGGTCGATCCGAACCGTTCAACACGATCTCCATATGAATATGTACTTGCAAACCAAATTTTACATTTTTTAGAATTTTTTTACTATTTATGAAGCCACTTTGAAAATTGCTGATCCAATGGTCCAGAAGATTTTACTGTTGTGTACAAATTACAGTTTTTTCAAAGTGGCTTAATAAATAGTAAAAAAATTCTAAAAAATGTAAAATTTGGTTTGCAAGTACATATTAATATGGAGATCATGTTGAATGGTTCGGATCGACCGTTAGGATTTTGAAAACTCAAAAGTTGAGCCGTAGCACGGAGGCCTCTATGCTATGCATAGCACCGTAGCACTCTCATATATATATATATATATATGAGGAGGGGTCAAGTTACAACAAATTTGAGTTACAACAAAGTTACAACAACCATTTTTCATTTTCAAAGACCAAATCATCAATCCAAACCGTTCAACATGATCTCCACAATAAAATGTGCTTGCAGATCAAATTTTACATTTTTTTTAATTTTTTACTATTTATTAAGTATTTTACAAAAAATAGTCATATTCAGACCATTGAATTTTGTACCTATCTTAATAAATAGTAAAAAAATTCAAAAAAAATATAAAATTTGATCTGCAAGCACATTTTATTTAGATAATAATGTTGAACGGTTTGGATCGACGATTTGGACTTTGAAAATGAAAAAAATGGTTGTTGTAACTTTGTTGTAACTCAAATTTGTTATAACTTGATCCCTCGTGTGTGTGTATATATATATATATATATATATATATATATATATATAGAGTAAGACTACGGTGCTTTGCAAAGTAAACGGCCCTCTTTACTTCGGGCCACTTTCTCAATTTGCAAAACTCAAACAACCGATCCAAACCGTTCAACACGTTCTAAATATTGAAATGTGCTTGGAGACCAAATTTTACATTTTTTGAATTTTTTTTACTATTTATTAAGCCACTTTGAAAAAGTCTGATCCGGTGGTCCAGAAAATTTTACTGTTTTTACTGTTCACCGTTAGATCAGCGATTTTCAAAGTGGCTTAATAAATAGTAAAAAAATTCCAAAAAATGTAAAATTTGGTCTCCAAGCACATTTGAATATTTAGAACATGTTGAACGGTTCGGATCGGTTGTTTGAGTTTTGTAAATTGAAAAAGTGGCCCGAAGTAAAGGGGGCTGTTTACTTTGCAAAGCACCGTAGCCTTACTATATATATATATATATAGAGTAAGGCTACGGTGCTTTGCAAAGCATAGAGGCCTCCGTGCTTCGGGGCTACTTTTTGGATTTTGAAAATCCAAACAACCCATCCGAACCGTTCAACATGTTCTAAATATTGAAATGTGCTTGGAGACCAAATTTTACATTTTTTGGAATTTTTTTACTATTTATTAAGCCACTTTGAAAATTTCAAATCCGGTGGTCCAAATTTTTGTACTATTTACCGTTGGATTTTGGGATTTTCAAAGTGGCTTAATAAATAGTAAAAAAATTCCAAAAAATGTAAAATTTGGTCTCCAAGCACATTTCAATATTTAGAACATGTTGAACGGTTCGGATGGGTTGTTTGGATTTTCAAAATCCAAAAAGTAGCCCCGAAGCACGGAGGCCTCTATGCTTTGCAAAGCACCGTAGCCTTACTCTATATATATATATATATGAGTTGGGCTACGGTGCTTCGCAAAGTAAAGCGAGTGTTTTACTTCACACTCATATTTTGCGATTTCAAAGTTTAAAATGTCGATCCGAACAGTTCAAATTGATCTCCATATTAAATTGTGCTTGAAGACCAAATTTTACATTTTTGGGAAATTTTTTACTATTTCTTTAGAATTTTTGAAAATTGTTGTTTTTGATGGTCTAGGATTTTTTGAAAAACAGCGATTTTCGAAAATTCTAAAAAAATAGTAAACAATTTTAAAAAAATGTAAAATTTGGTCTCCAAGCACAATTTAATATGGAGATCAACTTGAACGGTTCGGATCGACGTTTTAAAGTTTCAAATTGAAGATATAGACGTGAAGTAAAACACTCGTTTTACTTCGCGAAGTATCGTAGCCCAACTATATATATATATATATATATATATATGGAGTTGGCTACGGTGCTATGCATAGCATAGAGGGCCTCCGTGCTACGGCTCAATATTTGAGTTTTCAAAATCTTAATGGTCAATCCGAACCGTTCAACATGACCTCCATATGAATATGTACTTGCAAACCAAATTTTACATTTTTTAGAATTTTTTTACTATTCTTTTAGATAGGTAGAAAAACACTTGATCTGAATGGTACAAAATTTTCAGATAAAGCGATTTGCTACCTATCTAAAAAAATAGTAAAAAAATTCTAAAAAATGTAAAATTTGATTTCAAGTACATATTCATATGGAGATCATGTTGAATGGTTCGGATTGACCGTTAGGATTTTGAAAACTCAAATATTGAGCCGTAGCATGAAGGCCCTCTATGCTATGCATAGCACCGTAGCCAACTCCATATATATATATATATATATATATATATATATATATATATATATATATATATAGTAGAACTAGGGTGTTCTTAAGCTCACCAAGTCCCTTTGTGAGCTTAACTCAAAAACTCATCGGTTGATTTCAAGCAATGCATCCAAACCGTGGAAACCGATTTACTTCACGAGTGATGAGTTTACATCTTAAATTTATAAATTTTTAAACTAATTTAATATACAGTTAAGCGGTCAAAAAATGATGAAAAAGGAACACACTAAAATTAACTTATAAACCATCTTTCTTTGACCTCTTGAGTTTATACTAAATTAGTTCGAAATTTTATAAATTTGACATGTAAACGCATCACTCGTGAAGTAGATCGATTTTAAACGGTTTCGATGCATCGTTTGAAGCCAATTCAATAGGTTTTTGAATTAAGCTCACAAAGGGACTTGGTTAGCTTAAGAACACCCTAGTTCTACTATCTCTCTCTCTATATATATATACATAGGAAATTGCTAATATGCTATGCATAGCATAGAGGGCCTCCGTGCTACGGCTCAATATTTGAATTTTCAAAATTCTAACGGTCGATCCGAACCGTTCAACATGATCTCCATATGAATATGTACCTGCAAATCAAATTTTACATTTTTTTGGAATTTCTTTACTATTTTTTTAGATAGGTAGAAAATCACTTGATCTGAAAATTCTATTCCATTCAGATTAAGTGTTTTTCTACCTATCTAAAAAAATAATAAAAAAATTAAAAAATATATAAAATTTGGTTTGCAAGTACATATTGATATGGAGATTATGTTGAACGGTTCGAATCAACCATTATGATTTTAAAAACTCAAATATTGAGCCGTAACAAAGAGGCCCTCTATGCTATGCATAGCACCGTAGCCAACTCCTATATATAAGCATGTTTTTCCTCATCCAACCGTATATTTTTATTGAGATTTGTGTATAAAAAAAAATTGAACGTTTGGATGAAAAAGCAGCAGATCCTATTCCGGCAATTGACCCGCTTATTGTAGGAAGTTCAAAATAAAATACACAGAATTATTATGCAAAATATTTAACTATTGTAAAATGTACACCCATCTGTTGTTGCATGTTTTTTCAGTTAAACACAATTCTTACCAATTGTTGCATGTTTCTGTCAAAAATGTTTTTACAGCTATCAACCGCTATCTTCTAACTTCTAGGCTCATTTTCAAAACCCCAAAAGCACACTCAATTATTGAATAATGAACACTAAATTATCGCAGTACACATTAATTCGACAATTACAAAATGAACATTCACTGCTTCGGCCATTGAGGTTCTAATTCTATATTATTAGAATTATTAGAATTAACAGCAATAGTACATTAAAAATATTAGGAATGCCTAAATACATCCTATATTACCTCCCAGACATTCCAAATTAAAAAAAAAAAAAAAAAACTACTGAATAGTGTACCGAGACCAGAATTTCCACAGACAATTTGCCAAATATCTTAATTAAAAAGAAAACAATTCAACTTACAAAACAATCAACTAAGTAACCGCTATGACCATCTGACGCATAACAAATTACAACATAAACAAACCAGCTACAAGATACTCAAGAGCTCCAAAATTTTAAAAAATGAACATACTCTTTGGATGCTCAGTGCCGCATCGAATTTCTAGTGTGAGATATGTCTCAATCAACTCTCATCCATGGCATCTTTTGGCAATGAGCTTGTTTCGGTTTCTGAGGCCTTTGCCACTGAATCCTCCAAAGCCTCAAGGAAAGAAACCACTGTGAATCTATCTGTAAAAGAGAAGATCTATTCAGCATTTTTTTAAGGCAGCACTATAAGGCGTTAAGAGGACAGAGACTTGATAATTTCATCGTTGCAATTTAGTTATTAGTGTGCTAATATATTGACAAAAAAAAGAACTTACATTTACTTGGGTCGACTCCAAATTGAGATAGGTCTATCTGTCCTGTTCTAAGAACCTGAAAAACAATTCAATATAAGTTGTCCAAGTATGGCAAACAAAAAGGCATAGTGCTTCTACACAATAATATACAAGGAAACATACATGTGAGAATGTGTCTAGTTGTTGACGAAATGGAGGGCTTTGCAACAATTCAAAAATATCAGCACGGGACTGAGAACCCTGCATTAGCATAATAACAACAGCAATAGTTAGTTAATTACTAAATGTCATAAAAGATCCTAACGCAGCCAATTAAACAGTTCTTATGTGAATTAATTTCTAGAAATGCTCACAGCTGTGTTCTAACAAGCATCCCATACAAAATACAGATGTTAACTTTGACCTAATACAGGTCTTACCAGTTGTGGTACTTTATATGAGTTTAAAAAATACCAAAAAAAAAAAGGCCATCAATCAATCGCCAAAATACCAAGAAGACATCATTATTTAAAACCTAAACTACTAATTTTGACACGTACCTCGGGCAGATAAGATGCTAGGCTTTGCTCAATTGGAAGTGTCTCAATAAGTGGGAAAACTAAATCAGGCTTTAATATATCACTGAGTCCGATACCTGCAATACCAAACACAAAAGAATAAAACAAAAGACGCATAAAAACATTTATATTTTATTTATTAATGGAAACACAGAATTTGGTTTTGGCAAAGTACATACGGGCATCTGGATCTTCCACTGGATTTGTAGCCGCCATTGATAGAAAACAAACAAGAATAAATGTTTAGTCAAACAAATAATATTATATTTACGAGATGTTTGCTCATAAACACAAGAAATCATGGTGAAGCCTAATAGAGCCCTCACATTTACCAGAGAAGATAAAACCAACAGAAAACACAGAGAAGTCAAATCATGGTATGATACTGGTAATGGTACAGCATATGTCCTTTATGGTATTGCTATCGATATAAACCAGTAAATGCTTGGCAACTACAAATAATTTGTATGACATAATGGCATGAGAAATGCCAGTTGAGTTACCTGGTGTCTGGATACTCCTGAGTATTCTCTGTAAATCTTCTAATTGCACGGGTCCCGCAGAAGATGTCACCTCACCAGTCAGATCAGTTGCCATACTTTGATCAACTAAATTTCCAGCCCTGAAGTCAGAGATTTGCGAGCACAAAATTATAAGTAATTTACAAAATAATAAGTGGAGTCATAAAGAAGTGGAGAGGCGAGACTATGATTAATTAACTATAGTTTCATTTAGAATCTAGATCACATGTTTAGGCCATTCTAACTCTCATGATGTGTTATATAAGATGCACAACGTTACTGACAATGTCAAATTGAGATCTAAGTTGGGACCAAAAAAATAACTGCCTTCATTAGTACTCAAAAGCTTCAAATAGAGTTTAACAATAAACTGATAATTGAACTCAACAATAGAAAGGTCTGATTTATAGAAGCCCACTTAAACTTCTGGTTACTGCATTTATAACGCTCTGTGCATCTAAAGCAGGAATCCAACAAGGGTTCAACCTAAATAAAACTATGAGTATCAGAGAGTGCCAAACTACAAAAGAAATTTCAATATGAACTTATGAAGTCATAAGTATTGATTGTCATTCAATACTATCTAGATATCCTATCATAATCAGACAAATAGATAAAATAAATAAATAATAGACAGAAAGGAAGTTTAAATTATTGTATTCGAGAGGATGAGGCCCCAGTAATTTGATAATACTAACACTGCATTTAGGCAAGTACAGTTTTTTATTTATCCAACTGAGATATTCCAAATCAAAGAAGGTTAAAGTTAACAGCTACGACTGGAAAAATTAAGATGTGCAATTAATTCAAGGTAAAGTTGACATCACTGCGGTCATTAACATTATATGATTTGCCAAAAATTGGCAGAATGTTATTGGGTTTTCTCAATATGAAATTATCTAAACACTCGCATTTAGTTCATCCTGAAAATCATTTTTGACTATTGATTAAGTTCCATTTGAGATACATCATAGATGTAATTCTATAAAGTGGTAAAGAGTTTTATTTGTTAACTACTTACTAGTCAAGAACCAATATGAACCTGACATGGGGAACAATTCATGCTGTGTTTCTTAACTTAAATTCAATACTAAATACAAATAAAGAATTAACATAAGGTGCTTGTTTGGCCTCTTGATAAGTAAAATATACAGGAATACCTAGAAGAGAGGTCATCCTCAGTGGCCTCTTCTGATTCCTGCACAGGAACTGAGACCTCTGCTTCATCATCACCCATCATATCTAAAACCAACAAAGTTAGAGCTTAATCTTGAACGTACACAAAAAAAAAAAAATATTAGCAAGGCAATGGTACTATGCATAGTGCAGATTGGTCCGTCCGTACTACGGACCGACATCTTCATTTTCAAACTCCAAACAATTGATCCGAACCATTCAACATGATCTCCATATGAAAATTTCATATGTACTTGCAGACTTAATTTTTAACTTTATATAATTGTTTTACTATTTTTTTAGATAGGTAAAAATCACTACTTTTGAATGGTTCAGAATCTTTAGATCAAGTGGTTTTCTACATATCTACAAAATAGTAGAAAAATTCTAAAAAATGTAAAATTTGAGTTACAAGTACATTTTCATTCGAAGATCATGTTGAACGGTTCAGATCGACTTTTTGGTACTTAAAATTGGAGATATTGATCCATAGTACAGACCAATATGCGCTGTGCATAGTACCATAGCCTCACTCAAAAAAGATTGTCTGAAGATTAACAATTACCTAAAGGCCGATTGAGACAACTGTTGACTGAGTTGCATATTACTAAGTCACCTTCAGTGCTTGGCTCCTAAAGATTACAGAAAAGTATTATAACCCGCTTGTGCAAAGTTTTTCATAAGGGTAAATGTGGCATATAAGACATTAAACCTGCATCCAGAAGAAAAATTTTCTACCGTCCGAGCTAAATTTCAAGATGTAAACTCTTCCGGATGATTGGTTCACCTAATGAAGTAGAGAATAAATTAGGTCAATAAAGAAATAACAGAAGAATAAAATAACTTGTAAACATAAGAAATAACTGTGACGAGAAATTACCTTCTCAAAAACAGCCTCATCTGGAAAGACAATTTGGTCCTGTGATATTTGGTCATAGAGAGTCTTAGCTATATTTCTCTGACACAATTTTCATATCGATAACTTCTAAAAAAAAACAGAGAGAGAACAAAAGATACATCTTCAACTATATTCTGGCTTCGGTCAAGCCATTGTAAGTGAACCAATCCTTCTTCACCCTAGAAAATGAGATAACAAAATTTAACATCTTTTGAAATGAAATGAAAAGAAAAGAAAGAAATAGAATAAATCTGTTTAGTGCTTACCCGGCCGATGCGCACCAGCCCCTTGCGTGTATCTGCTACCACTCTAGTTCCCTCTAGGAACATCTTCCCCGCTCGAAATTCCAGCATCACATTCTACATCAGTTCCAAATGTCAATTTACGTAAATAAAGGAAAACAAAAATATTGCCTATTATATCATAATCACACCAAAATAGAACCAATGAATGTGAAGTTCTGGTAAATGCTTCAGACAAAAGGCAACTTAGCATACTTCATAGAAGCAATTAGCATTGCATGAAACACTAATATGAACAATCAAAAAAATTATTCAAGGTCCAGATTATGAGCTGCAAATGCTAATTTGAAATTTGAATTATCTCTTCTCTCAATCAATCACATTGGATCACAAGAATTTCAGAGTTTACATGTCACGATCTAATCACAAGTCGGGGTAAATTGGGTTAGCCATAGGCTATTTAGAATTGCTCAAATGGTTGAACAGAAGAGATGAAGCTACGGGCATTTCGGGCAGGGCACTAGGGCAGGAGTTTACATTTAAGGGACCTATGCTTGAAGGGGCCTGATTGTTAGGTTAATTAATAAAATTTAGTCTAGTTTTACTGTCCAAATAAAAATTCTCCTTTTTTTATAAAAAAAAATCAGAATTCTGATTTTTTTTTCAGAAAACAGACAGGATAAAATATTAAAATCCCATATCTTCATTTGATTTATTTTATGTATTAGATATAAATATTCAGATATTCTTATCTGAATTTAAAAAAATAAAAATCTTATTTCACCTAGATACTAGAAGTATCTAAATTTTATACTGCAGTAAGCAAGGTTTACTAGAAATTAAAAATATATGACCCTGCACAAATATGATCCAGACGCATAAATGACATATTATATATGTCATTTTTTAATATGTGTGACATCCAACTGACCGAGGCGATAAAAGAAAACAGCTAAGACGTTTACAGGCAGGACCCAACAATAGAGCAAATAAAAAGGTTAAGCAACTGACGTGTGGACCTCTATTATCAGAACTGAAACAAAAAGCCGATATAGTGTTACATGGCAACCTACGTGTCACTCTCTCGGTTAGTACATAATCAATTACGCGAGTAATTTAAGCAATTTGAGATTTATCTCTCCTCTCTCATTTCACCATGGCCATTGTGGCTCATCTCAGTTCCTTTCAAATTTGCCCATAACAACAGTATATTCTTGGACACTACTTTACAACAGTTAAACCGAGTATCATTCTACAATCCTACTATACCACTTTGATTTTTTACAACAACAAAAAAAAATGTCAGTTTCTGTTTACCTATTAGAAACTAACGAGAAATAACTAAATTGAAATCGCCGGGATAAAAGAGAAGACAAACTTGAAATTAATTTGTTACCTGTAAAGGAACAGCATCCGACATGGCCAGCAAAGCAATCGCCTCTGCTTACGATAACCTAAATAATTGAAACATTTCTAAACAAAGAAAAGAATATAGAAAAAAACAAGGAACTGGAGAGGTTGATGAGGGAAGAGAATCTACCTGTTTAGAAGAGGTGGCAACAGGGACGGAGATCACTGTCGGAAATCGGTACACGTCGGAACTGGAGAGGTTGATGAGGTCGGATTTAGGAGATGTCTAGGGTTATGGTTGCCTTGAAAAGGTAGTAATAATTTATCCAGAGCAGAGACAAGTCGAAAACACCGACTTGGCCCATGGGCTTGACAAAAGGGGTTTGGGCCGTTGGGCTAATATTGGTAGGTAATTTTCGGAAGAGCCCTTTAGTGTTTTGGAAATAACTCAGTTTTTACTTTTATAGCTAAACTATGTCATTTGAGTTGTTGTGCTTTATATTTAATATTTTCGAGTATCGTCCGAAAATAAAAACACAGGAGAAAAAAAAAATTATTGCATCACACAACCTGTTTGAGAATATGCTTATATGAGACTATGAGTGTAATCATAATAGATCTCAGGCCCTCTATTCTAGATCATTTACTGCCCCTTGCTTGATTGGTTAATTCAAATTTGTGATGTATAGATAATCATGTTAATTACAAGCATAATTATAAACGAGTTGTGAACTAACTACTCGAGTTGGTAATGAGTTGCACTTGTCAATCCAAATCGAGTTGACTCGCTCATTAACTTAATGAGCTGAGCATGAGTTAGAAGTAACTCGCTCAAACTCGATTCATTTACAGCCCTACCCCTTACCACTCTATACAAATTAAATGTCACATGATATATATTTCATAGGTCTGTATATACCATATGCAATACAAGTATTATCCGTGTTCAGTTATTCTTGAATAACTTTGTAGGGATTTGTTTGGGGAAATTTCATCCTCAGCAAACACTACAGCAGATCAGGCTTTCTGCAACCGGTTTCCCGGTCGCAGAAAGTCACGGCGCCAGTCGCAGATACTCAACTTGGTCGCAGAAAGACAATTCATGTCGCTGTAAGCATTGTGGCAGATACTCTTCTGATGACGTCATCGGTCGCTGAATGACGTCATCCGGTCGCTGATACTTTTTTTGCGACCACTTTTTTTTGGTCGCTGTTATATTTTTCTGACGTCAGCAAAAGGTATCTGCGACCAAAAGAAACGGTCGCGGATAGTCGATCCCGGTCGCAGATACCCGAATTATCAGAGACCAATATCAATGGTCTCTGAAACTCCAAAACGGTCGCTGATAGTTTTTTCCCAAGACCAAAAAATGGTCGCTGATACTTAAAACCGGTTGCAGAAAGTCTTTTGTCAGGTTTTTGGAATTTTTTTTATTATTTAAATTTGCACCATTTAATAATTGGTACGACACGTACCAACATACAACATAAACATACAAACAAATTTAAACATAAACATCAAACATAAACATCAAGTAATACAAACATAAATGTCGAAATGTCAAACATAAACATCGAAATGTCGAATACATAAATGTTGAATAGCATAAACAGACAATCTAAATGTCAAGTACCATCTAAACCAGAAATGTCAACACTAACAAACTGTAGTACGTAATTAATAATATAATTAACCTTCATAGAATTAAGAAAGAGAGAAAACTTGCTTGATTACAATCAATTACTCCCTTGAAGATCGAGCTTTCTCCTTTCCTTCTTTCTTCCCAAATTTAAACTAACTTATTCTACAACTCCTGAAACCAATTAACCAATCAATTAATCAACCCAATTAATCAATCAATCATAACTATATTTATTCACTGAGCAAAAGCAAGAGTAATCATATAAAAAAAAATGAGCAAGTGAGAGCAATTAATTGATATGTTCTCTAATCAGAGCAAGTACAATTTAATTACAAAAATCAGTCGTAATTGCTAATGCTACAATTGCTGGCTATTAGAATGAGATGTAAAATTAATGGTTAACTTAGCCAGGTTAATATATTAAATAGCAATCTTTCTTAAAGAGTTCACACATGGATCTATATACCAATTGCAACAGCTGTAGAAATAAAAAAAAAATAACAATTGTAGGTATTAAAGATAATGAATACAATGACTCTAGTTAAATAACACTACAATAATCTGTTCTGTATATATAAAAATTAAATTTTTAACCGCACAGGTCATTTTGGGAACACAAGTTTCATCAAATCATCTTAACCTTTTTGACTAACTCAAATCATCACATCTTTAACTTTGACTGATACAAGTTTTGCACCCGTATACTGGTATAGTCTATTTTGGTTGCTGATAAATGCTTTACTGGCACATGGTGCCTCTGAGTTCCTATAAATTTAACAGGTTAATTTCATACTATCAATTATTGTGAAAAAATTTAAATCCAATAACTATCAAAACCAAAAATAACTGGTGCTATACAGAGCCAGTTGTGCTATATGAAATTACAGAAAAACAACCAAGAGTTCATAACAAAGCTCTATTTTTACCATAACCCAAGTTAACCAAACAAGACACCTGCCCCCCCCCCCCCCCCCCCCCCCCCCGAAGTTAACCCAAGTTAACCAATCAAGTATGAGTAGAACTTACCGGCGAGATGGTCGGGGTTAGAGAGCGGGTCGGGGTCGGGACTTCCAGCTTGGGGTGGCGGGGGCTTCGATCGCTGCTTCGGGCGCCGCGAGAATTTTTTTTTAATTTGGTATCTAACCTAAACCGCGGGAGAGGAGACAGAGAGAAAAAGAATAGCGCGTTTTTTACAGAGACCCTTCTGCGACTGGGCCAAGTCGGTCGCTGAAAGGTGTTTGCGCTGGTCGCAGAAGGGGTCGTCGCCAAAACCATTTATTTTTTAATTTTTTTTGGAGAAAAATACTTTCAGCGACAGGCGACTTCGTTGGTCGCTACTGTCGGTCGCTGATACTATAGTTTGTTGTAGTGAAAAATGAAACTAAAGGAAAACACAATTATACATATAAATCAAAGTTCTAAATAGCGATTATAGCGCTATAGCTTTTAAGTTTCGAAAATGCTATAGCGCAACTATAACTAGCGATTTAGAATCATTATAAAAGAAAAGCAGTTAATAATATTATAGTTTTTAAGGTCTGAAAAAGTTACAGCACGCTACAGCGCAATAGCTATTTAGATCTCTATATAAACAAACAATAATTATATATACAAGCAACCATGTGCTCCTACGTACGGTACTGACTTGCTTATATAAAAAAATAATGAGATTCTATTAGGAATTTTTTTCTCTTTCTCGATCCCCACAAAAAGTTTGTGTTCTAACCCACCCGGTGCACCTGTAATTGAATCATTTGGTTTAGCATATAATTGTTTTCTATCTACCAGATTGAATGGAAATGGACAAAGTATTGGCCGACATTATAGTGGCCTCATCCTCCTGAGCTGGGGCAGAAGCACCAGAATCCGAATCCCCATCCAAAAAGTTCACCACAAACATCGAGCTTTTGGGCGGCATATGCACCGGCGTGCGACCTTCCAGCATCTCAACCACCTCTGTCATGCCGGGTCTTAGAATTGTGTTCTCTTGAATGCACCAAAGAGCCAGTCGAGTTAAGATTGTAACTTCTTCTTCTCTTATCTCTTCATTCTTGATCAAGCTCTGGTCGACTACCTCCATTAACTCACCTTGCATCATTTTATCTCTGACGATTTTCGGGAAATACGAGTTCCGTCTTTGTTGAGTCTCTCCATCCATCACCAATAAGTTCCTTCGCCCACCAACCAGCTCAAAAAGCACCATTCCATAGCTATAGACATCAGACTTGGTCGAGATAGCATTAGGTACCAGCATCTCAGGAGCTAGGTAACCAACCTGTTTGTGGTACAAAATATGTTGATATGGTAAGATGTTTTTGAAATATACAAAGTAAATTAGGTTTAAAAAATAAGCTTTGGCATGTAACCAATTTGATAAAATTAATGATAACTAAACAATACATTTTGTGTCAGCAAAATACAACAATGGAATATTATCAATAATAATTACCGTTCCCCTTGCTCGGGTCATGACACTACTCTCATCCCTCCCAATTAATTTTGAGATACCAAAATCTGATAGCAGGGCCCGGAAGTCTCCATCGAGGAGAATATTTTCTGGTTTGACATCGAGATGCAAAATCCGATGATGGCATTCATGGTGGAGATATGCAAGTGCCTTGGCAACATCAATTGCAATGTGATACCTTAATGCCCATGTTAAACGGCTTCTCTTTCCATCGTCACTGAAAATCCATGCATCAAGAGACCCGTTTTCGTGGAACGGATAGATAAGGTAGCGGTCCCCTCTTGAAGAGATGCAAAACCCCAGAAGGCGCACTAAATTGACATGTTGCCGACTTGCGATAATTGTCATTTCTGTTCTAAATTCTGTTTCACCACTAGGCTGCCATTTGATCCGCTTTACCGCAATGGTAGAGCCATCTGCTAGTGTCCCCTTGAACACTGCACCAGAAGCACCTTCACCTATGGGTGCTTGAAAGTTTCCTGTTGCTGTTTCAAGATCTTGGATTGTGAACCTAGCGGGTAATCCGGCCATCTCGAGGAAATCATATTGCTCGTCTTGGATTGTTTCCTGCCTGTTGTAGACTTGCCACCATGCCTTTATTTGTGGTGCACACATTAGCCACAGCCACGGCACAAGGGAGAAACAACCAATGATGCTAGCAACTGATAAAAATAACTTATCCTTGGCATACCAGTAGAAGCGGAGGAGAATACCTAACATCAAGGTTGCAAGGAAAAGTGATGCAATGGCTGCTACCTTCCTCCTTCGATCCCAGATTTGCTTTACATGAAAAACAGTGAGTACTACATATACTATAATTGATACGATCACCGTGAAAATTTGATTAAATTGTCCGGAATCATAACGATTATTGAATATCAGAATCACATCTGTTATGATTGTTGTGGATAGAACCGTGCGCCTCCAACCATGTGAAAATCGCATCATCAAAAAATGCTGCATGGCCGCCAAGTCGATACCATAGATGAGGCGGGCTACAAATTGCCATTGCCATGGACTGATATAGAAATGATTTGCAAATATCAGTATGATTAAACCCAGGGATAAAACTACCATCAAAGTTCTCCATTTCGTAGTAGATATTTGGTTGGTTTCAAGATAACAAATGGCAAAGTATATCAAGGTATCAAGTATACTAGTCCCTAGATTGTTTGCGACTAAATTTGCAGAGTTTAGGATAAATTGAACTGGGAGTAAGACAACAACTATAGCTGAGGTTATGATCTCTACTTTTTGCATGGCCATATGATTCTTTTGATGTACTTTTTAATTCAGAGATGGAATGGGCTAGCTTTACCTTGAAAACAGATATTACATAACTAATTGAGATACCGTACCCACTTATTGTTGAATCCATATCCTCGACGGTACCGTAAAAGATTCCCTTTTACAATTAGCTATTTACGGTTTGAGATTAACTCTCAGCCGGTTTGGGATTCGGGCTGACTGAGGGGCAGTATTATTGGGCTTTGAGATTCGTGCCAAGTTAAAAAGAACGGTCCAGATCAAGTAATTGTAAAAGATTCCCTTTTACGGTACCGTCGGTGATATGAATTCCTTATTGTTGGGGAGAGTTCGAATTTTCTCTGAATGGTCTATTAGATAAGGTAATTAATTATACGCTGATGTACCTTTTGGTAAATTTTTCAAATTTTGATGTGACAAATTTAAAAGTTCTTAATAATGCTAAAAAAAATGGGCCCAAGTCAAGTTTCTCCTCCGAAATTTCTCACGGTTATTTCGTACTTCATCATAATTCTCGAATATTTCGTACTTGCTCCATCAAGGTCTAGTTATCTCGCTCTCTATTCTATTTTTTTTTATTAAAAAGGCATAAGCCCATTTCATTTCTGAAATTGGTAAATACAGACATCAGTTTACCAGCAAAGCTGGGTTAAGTATCTCGAAAGCACAGAAAGCATAATAGATAAGCAACGCTCTCTATTCTATTTCTTTGGAAGGAATAGTTGGTGGATCCCAGCATCTTTTGAGTTTTTGAGATTAATGTATCTCCGCCGTCTGATCAGAACTGGAGTCAATCTAGTTCATGCCTATGATGCATGAAGCTCTTTAATATTAGTGCGGATCTCAATCAAACAGTTCACATCTATTAACACACGTTCAGTTAATGCAGAGGATAGGAATTCCTTAATTTACTTGGCTACATTCATGTATAATTGTCATAAGATTTATTTTTCTATCTTTTACTTTTTTGAACAGAATAATTGAAGTTATGGTTTAAGCTGTTTCAAACGAGATGTAAAACATAAGTAAATTAAATAGAGTTAATTTAATCCTCTTTAAATTTAAGTAGCAACCATATTTGATTGTGCAGTGCAAGTGGAATAACCTTCTTACTCCACACTTAAGTTATCTAACAAGATATAAAACAGTAAGAGTAAGATGCAGTGGAATAAGTTAAACATTTTCTTTAGACGATAAGTGTACTTCACACTTACTTTGTCTATAGGGTTCACTGTCGGACAGATATCCTCCCAGGTACCTGACTCGAGCAAATTGCAACGGCCGGCTCAGATTAATTCTATTTGAGCCAAACCCAATCCGGTGCCTATTGAGACTGTAGGGGTCTGTTTTGAGATTCGTGCCATATTAAATGGACCGTCTTATCGTAATTTGCTTGAGTCAGGTAACCTGAGGTGATATGAATTCGTTCACTGTCATCAACAATAACTTATTTCCAAATTGCTCTCTCCTTCAAACAAATTAATTTAAATCATTACTTCTTCTGTTTTTATTAAATTTAAATCATTACTTAAATAGTGAAACTAGATGTAAAACATTTTCCAAAATTTGGTGTAATACGTAGAGTTTTGAGTGTGATACAAATATTTTCCAAAATTTTTTATCTTGTTTGACTCTTAGTAGTTTTATATATTTATTTTAATTTTTGTTTATAATAATAGTACTAATAATAATAATAATTATTTTTTATTAATATTATTATTATTATTAATTGCTATTTTTGAAAATGGAGCAAATACGGAGCGGATAGTAGTAAAACTATATCCATATTCCTTTTTAATTTTTCAAATACATATACGGATCAGATATCAGCTGGATACAAATACGGATCGGATCGGATACTTATTAAAATAATATTAAAAAAATACTAAAGTTCATAATTAATATTTATCTAATTTTAATGGTGAATAACAATATTTTTTCATAATATATATATTAAAAGATGAGGGTTCAAATGCATCATAATTTTTGTGCTCCAATATGCTCCACATCCTTTATCTCTATTTTCAAAGTCCGAACAGTCGATCCGAACCGTTCAACATGATCTTCATAATAAAATATGTTTGAAGACCAAATTATATATTTTTTAGAATTTTTTTACTATTTTTTTAGATAGGTACAATATCACTTTATCGGATGGTCCAGAATCTCCTTAAAAAATGATTTTGTACCTATCTAAAAAAATAGTAAAAAAATTCTAAAAAATATAAAATTTGATATGCAAGCATATTTTATTATGAAGATTATATTGAGCGATTCAGATCGACTGTTCGGACTTTGAAAATAGAGATAAAAGATGTGGAGCATATATATGATATATATCTACTATTCGAATACGGATAATTGAAACGTAAAACTATATCAGTATTCATATCCACCCGAATATTTGAATATCGAATATCTGCATTTAATATTTCGAATACAGATTGAATACGAATCGGATATTATCCGTACCGTTTTCACCCCAACCTTAAAGCATCTGTATGAGACTTTCTTTTACCATCATTTTTTTGTGATTTCTCAACCAATTAAGTGAAGGACAGCAAAATACTGTCACCGACACTGAGCTTACACGAAACAAAAATAAATAAAACGGGTTTCTGCAATAAATGCGACAGTAGTGTCCAGTCACAGTCGGAGTGTCAAATATGTCCACTTCTTTTGTCCTCGTGTGGGCACCACTTAACTCAGATCTAAGAGAACAAAAAAATGTTAATTAAGTGTTTAATATGCCTCCAAATGGGTAAAGAGTTTAACAGAGCAGTTTTGGCTTCATGCAGCGCATGGACTATCCTCACTACTAATATCACCTTAAAAATTTTAGGTTTCAACCATCTATTCACTCAAACAAAATCTCAGCCGTTCATTTGGTAAATCTCAGCCACTCATCAAAACACATATCAATCTCAGCCTTTGAAAAAAAATTGATTTTATGCTACTATTTCATATTTCCGAACGTGTAGAAGTCTAAATTAAGAAAGAAACGTACCCGTTTCAATGCAAAACAACACATTTTTCTCTGCTATTGTGCGCGAACGCGCTTTCCTTCTTCCTGATGCAAAGGACGTGCTTTTCTTCTCTCCTTCCCCACGCGGTCTCCTTCTCCTCTTTCTCTTTCTCCTTCCCAATGGCACCGACTCTTCTCACCTATAAAAAGACGGCGGCTCCAACAGTGGCGCCCACTTCGGTTGCCCCGGCCACCTCGAAGTTCCCGTCCAAGCTAGGTGGAAGTTCCCCTCCAAGCCTGCTCCTCCGACTCAGGCTGGTCAGGACCTTTCGATAATTTTTTTTCTTATAGTTAACTATTTTATATTTTTGGCTAATTTATGTTCAATCTGAAGTGTTGGTGTGTTTGTTTGATTAACATGAAATTTGGATTTTGGGTTATTTTATTCTAGCCGTGAAAATTGTGAGTTGCTGTGGGAATAGTAAAAATTATTCCAAAGAGGGAGTATTTTTATTCCTTGTAGACCCTTCCATACTCCATTTTCTTTGAAAGAAGATGATGAAGTACCAATTTTCAAAAAGTTATAATGGAGACTCATGATTACAATTTTCCTTTCTTGAAAGCCCTATCTTACATGAGCAGGTTCTTACCATTGATTTTAAGAAATTAAGCTACTTATTCCATTTTCTCGAAAAAAAACAATTCACTTTGGGATCAGCTTGTCTATTTTGTATTTTAAGATGACTGGTCATTCACGAGATGAAATTTAATTTAGCACAGTGAGTGGATAATTATTTATATCACAAATGAGTCTCCAATTGAAAAAACAACCAGATGAAATTCAAAAAGCTTGTATTACTGTATACATACCTTTGTAGTTACATACACCACTACTGATTCTATAAGGTCAATAGGTGATCCCATTGCAAATCTTTTCCAAACAGGAGAAAAAATAAAATTTCTTTTGTTAAATTGCAACTCTTTTAACTATGATATTTTATCTTTGTCAATTTGTACAGAGTCTTAGTTAGCAACAATTTAACTGCTTTCTTTGTTTCTCTTTTATTTTGTTGAAGTTATGATGCCAGAATCATCAGTCAAAAGAGAGGAGAGGATGCACACTCAGAAAGATGAACCGGCTTAAAAGTTTCTCGCATGTATGTTAAAAGAAAAAGTATCTACTGCTCAAGTTTAATGCTTAAGCAAATTCTGATTTGGCAGTTTTCAATCCTGGGATACTTTTGATTTTAACCAATATTTTTATCTTTCGAACTTGCTGACTATGATTTTTCTTATGTTTGAAAACAGCTTGATGGCATGAATGTAACCCCAAATTTAAGTGTCACTATCACAGCATATGGAGGGATCCTAGGTAAACATCATATTTACCCAGTTGTATTTTTATTTTTGTCGTGAAATTGTTGGTATCCTTGATACCAGATTTGTTGGGTGGGTAATTATAATTATCATGACTGGGTGGGTTACAAAATTTTTGTTGGATTACAATTATCATGTCAAAGTTTTCTGGTACACATTGTGCTTGATACTAATGACTTGTATTCTTCTATTTCAGCTGTATTCTTCTATTTTAGCAGTCTTGGCCATTGTGAAACAAGAGGTGATGGGGAGGAGCAGCCGAAGCAACTGACAGATGTTGAATTGTATTCATTTTTTGCGAAATTAAGTGATTATATATTAGAGGTAAACCAATAGTAGGCCTTATTTTATTATAATAGTGATGAATCAATAACCAGTGGGCTGTATATTGCGTGAAATGCTTAGTCCTTTCCAAATTTCAGTGTGGATATTTGGAGGTGATTAATGACTTTCTGTTAATACAGGTTGTGCAAAGGAGGTCAACTGCTTGATCGGATCCTTGCAATGTACCTTTCAAAATTGCTGAGCTTGTCGTCAGAGCACACATGAAGTAAGCCTCTCTAGATATGATTTCTAGCATATAGTTAGGTCTAATACCAACACGTGCGTTATTAATGGTCACATCAATTTGGAATGTATCATGCCTACTTGTACCAGAAGTATATATTTTCCAAAAAAAATGATCACTTTAAATTCCATATTTTCTAAAGTTGCAAGATTCCTCGGAATAATTTCTTTGTCTTCTCTTTATAGGTCTGACATATCTGGTGTATTCAGAAGCAGTACATACTCGATTCAAGCATTCTTTAGGGGCTTATTGGCTTGCCAGCGAGTCGGTACGGTCTCTCAAGAAGTATCAGGTATATCTATAATAACTGTATTTTGTGTATTAGTGCTGGATTAACTATGGTTAAGCAAAAACATTTGCAATTTTTCAGGGCGCTGAGCTAGATATCGACAACTTTGACATGCAAACGGTTCAAGTGGCATGTATCATAACACATATTTATTCAAGGAGTATAACTATTTGAAGAACATATACAAAAAAAAATGATATCAAGTTATTTGACAACTACTGTTAGGATTATTACATGATATCTGGCACGGCCCGTTCAGCCATCTCGTTGAGCATAAGTTTATGCCCCGAGCTATTCCAGGGTCATGTCCTTTGGAACAGTAATTAACTAGGGTATTCTTAGATGAACTGAACTAAGTCTATTTTTTCCTTTTATTTATGCATAAAGTCAGATTCAAATAGAAACAGTAATTAACTAGGGTTTTCTTGCATAATTTCTCTGTCAAGATGTCTCTCTCGAGATCAGATTATAATGAATCACTTAATTCGATTTGAAATTGGATCCATGACTTCTATTCAAAGTTTTTCATTTTTTGCTATTTTTTGTTATTTTCTGAAAAAAAAACTCATGAAATGAGAGTGTTATCAAAATTATATGTCACTTTCATGTGTCTATAAACTAATTCAAATCCAAATTTATTTCCAAAACTTCCTAGACTACCCCTTTTCAGACTAATAAATCAAAGAGTTTCTAATTATTATTAATTCATGAAGTTACTCTTTTTACAAATGCTTTTAGTAATTCTCTGTAGACTGTAGTTCTATAATTACTGTTTTTAGACCTAACTTTAAAAAAATTGTAATATTAATAATTTTCAGTGCAAGTGCTCTTGGTCAAGTAGCATCTAATTTAAGTTCTTTGGTAAAAGTGTGGGCTGATGCAAGAAACATGGTCACTATGATAGAAAAGGATAAGACCTCTTCTCTAATAGAAGGAGAAGAAATTGTCATGACAAAATTAATTGGAGAAATTAAATTTTGTAATATTTAATTATCAACTTTTGTACTCCTTACGTAATAAATCCTGCTGTCTCATTTTGACTAACAATAAATTGTCATTCTCATTCTCTCATACAGTGACATAACATGCATGCCAACATTTTTGCTCCATGAAGATGAAGTGATATAGTATAGCATGTTAAAAATGTGTGCACACTTAAAATTTGAATTATTAGATTGTATATGTTGAATATTCATGATGATTTTCATTAGATGTAAATGATTTTAGATTATTCATTTCATTTCCCGTTGCAAAGTACGGGCACTTGACTAGTATAATTTAGAGGTGCTATCGGGTCGGGTCGGGTCCGGATACTATTATATTTGGATCCGTACCCTAAAAGTGTTCGGGTCCAAATTTCGATCCATATACTTATTTGTTTCAAATCGGGTCGGGTCCGGATCCGGATACCTATCTACCCGTAGATATTTCGGGTCCAGTCTTTCGGTTCCGGATAGATACCCATAACTTGTTTGTGGATTATCGGGTCCGGTCTGGATATGGGCGGTTCCGGATCCAAAACGGGTATATGTCACAACTCCCAAGAATTTGAGAAAGTAAAATATTGGAGATGGTGATTTCCTTTTCTATGATTCAAAAAATCCATGAATGGAATATTACTACTAATTTTTTAATAGAGAATTAAATTTATGACAGATATTTAATTTCAATGAGATTTATTGCAAATGACATATCAATGAGAACAATAAATTTTCATGATTATACAGAGGATATATAAGGCAAATATTGAAAGATATATTCAGAGCAATAAATTTTCATGATTATGCAGAGGATATATAAGGTAGATATTGAAAGATATATTCAAAGCAATAAATTTTCATAATTATGCAGAGGATATATAAGGCAGATATTGAAAGATATATTCAGAGCAATAAATTTTATTAAAAAATTAATATGCAAAATGTGATCACTGGCGTGACATTTGTTAATTTGATTATATGTAAAATTGTATTTTCATAGTTATTAATATATGTTTTATCCGGTATTTATATGGGTATCGGGTCGGATTCGGTTATGGGTCGGATAACTAATTCAAACCCATATCCTATCCATTACAATATCGGTTCCGGTTCGGATCCGGATCGGATATTAAATTATTAATTTTGTAACCGTACCCATAATTTAACCGGTTATATTTTTTAAACCATACCCTATCCAAATTAACCGGATCCGGATCGGTTCCGGGTCGGATCCAGTTCAGTTCCGGATCGGATCCGGATAATCGGATAAAAGTAGCACCTCTAGTATAATTAAAACAGTGTTGCATATGGTTCGTGCTCTGCATATAAGGGAATAATATTACAATACCTCGCCTGCACATGGTGCACTTCGTTCGTACCCCTCATTAATTTAAATTTATTTATCTGTTTATTATATGGATTTGGAATGATTCTCTTAGATAAAATATCTAATGACATTATTTATACCTTCTTTTTCCTGGTTTATTATATTAGTTGAAAAAGTGTCATTGTGAAGTTTTTTTTATTATGAAATAAATGTTAACTAAGAATCGGTAACTATATTTTATTGTCATTTCTCAACTTGATTATGAACTAAATTTTAACCAATTACTTCACTCATATCATGTGTAAATTTTGTAGTTATAATATAATAGTATAATTTTGTTAGCATGTTATCTCGGACATTAGCTAATGTAACATAACGGTGGTTGAATTTCTTCTCAGAAACTCAACAACTATAATTAATTATGGTTAATGAAAGTAAGGACTAAATTCTTATTGAATTTTATAAAAATTAATACAATATTACTATCCTAAATTTTTTTAATTACCACCTAATTAAAGTCTAATTAAATTAATACCACCCAAATCAATTTGTTTCCATTGATATCACCCACGCGGACTGGGAGAGCGCACCAAATTCATTTGGTGCGCACTCTGGGGAAGGGTACCAGTTGGTGCTCTAACTGGGGGTGTGCACCAAGTAGTATTCTTCCCCAGGGTGCGCACCAAACAGGCTGTTGTATATCAGCAAAAATTTCAATATTTTTTCATTCATCAAGAAGGCAGACAAGGGAGCTAAAGAGCAAAGAACAACTTGTGAGTTTTTTTTTTCACTTTAGTTTTTTTTTAAAAAAAAATTTAATAATATTTTTAATTTACTGTAAATTTATTAATTGTTAGGTTTGTCCCTTAATTCAACTAACTATGATTGGAATTGCTTGTTATTTTGGTGGTGAAATATTACAAGGGCCAAATAATGCTTATTATAGTACCCAACCCCATAAAATGTTCAATATCGGCTCAGGTTTAGATTTCAGAGTATAATTAGGGAAGTGTACCAGCAACTTGGTATTGACCCAAATTATTATGAACTGGTAATGTCCGCAAGGATCAATATTGGCCAAGGCAACCAAATATGATTCCAACAGCTCCCGGTACAAAACGATAACAGTTGGTGTTGTATACCCAAATGACCATGAATATGACCTATAGTTTCAAGTTTCTAGAGTTATATGTGGTAGCCAACTCAAAAATAACAAAATTATGACATGAATTATGACATGGCTCATGCAAGCCAACGGTCTCAGACCTATTTTGTTTTGCCATGAAAGAGCATTCGAATTGAGCATGACTCTGGGCCTCTGGCCCAAAACAAAAAATAAACAAAATGAGAGCCCGAAAATGATAACTTTCCCAATTCATAATTTGTATCTATTGAGAATGTCGGCTGTTGAAGTTTTGAGAACTTGAGAGTTGAAAGTTATAGATAGAGAAATTATCAAAAGAATCCCTTTTCCCGTCTCCTGGACTCCTCTATAGGCTCTAGCGATTCTCTACAGAAGATCAAGCAAAAGGGCATATTTGTAAAGTCTCAGTCAAGAGGAATTCCTCGCCGCTTCCTTTCTTCTCCGCCGTCGCCTCTCTCGCCTCCGATTCCACCTTCAACTAACTAAGAGAACAATGGCGGATCCAAGACTCTTCGACAATCAATCCGATCCCCATCACCCGACCGAATCGGGGCGTCGACAATATAACCCGTATCAAGACCTGAACATCCCGTATCGAACCATATACGATCTCCCTACCTCACCAGAGTATCTCTTTCAAGAGGAAGCGCTCGCTCAGCGACGCTCCTGGGGCGAGAACCTCACCTATTACACCGGAGTTGGGTACCTCGGTGGTGCTGTGGGTGGCGCCGCTGTAGGACTCCGCCGTGCCGTAAAGGCCGCTGAACCAGGAGAGACTACGAAGCTTCGCCTCAATCGTGTTCTCAATTCGTGTGGTCAGGATGGGAGGAGATTTGGGAATAAGCTAGGAGTGATCGGGTTGCTTTATGCTGGTATGGAGAGTAGCATGGTCGCAGTTCGTGACAGGTTATTTGAATTTCATCCTATCTTTCAGCTTTAGTTCTTATTGAATTGACACTGAATTTGATCCTATCTTTCTGATGTCTGTTACAACAGTTACTTTTTAAGAAAAATAATACCAGTTACATTCTTTAGTTGTTTCGGCAGTTGACTGTTACTCTAAGAATTACTTGGATCTTTACCTTTGTTGATTAACAAATCATATCAAAGGAATTTTGTTTTGACTATACAATATTGAGAACCACTATACCTCTATATGGCCTGAAAAATTGAATATGACCATTTCATTATCAGATTTCTATGGAAACAATTCTGTGCATATCAGCAAAGTTTGAGCACATCACATCCACCTTGGCAAGTCTGAAACAAGGTCTATGTTGCATCATGTGTGTGCTTCCTAAATAACACGAAAAACAAGGTCTATGTTGCACAGATACAAATGCAAGTATCATGTTGGATACAATATGGATGCGACTATATGACATTTTACAAAATTCAAGGATAGGATAAGTTATATATGTATAAATATAATTGTTTTATACAGAAAATTGATATTACTTATAAATTTGACTAAAATTCTAGTTTTCAATTAATAAAAATAGTATACAAACAAAAAAACACATGTAATTCTTGTATATTGATAAAAAATTGGAGAGGAGATAGAATTTTTAGAGGCAAAACAAAGCTGAAATTTGAACTTCAGGGGTAAAACGAAACATTCATTCGACTTGTAGATTTTTTTTTTAAATTCTGGGGCTAAACAAAAAAAGGCATATTTATAAATGGAAGCATGAAGTCACTGGATTTTAGGAGACTCAGAAGTTGCTCCGGTTTTGCACAACTTTATTAGTCCCACAGGGAATAGGAACAATGCCCAGACCACTCATGTGCCTATAAAAACCATTGCCTCACCTTAAATTAATCACTCCATAGTGTTGTTGAGTCCACTTGTGGTAGTGTTTTGCAGCCAGATATGTGGCGATAGGCATATCGGTAAAAAATATTAAAAATATCTAGATGCACCTCGTGGCGAATATGATTATGCATCTTAGGTGAATTGACACATATATGCATCCAATATTTGTCAGATGTGAGTTCCACTGATTAGAATCGTGTGATTCACGATTCTTATTTGCACAATTGATTATGTTCTCACCCTTGCTGATGCATATCGGTGTTGCCTGAGAATCGCTGGACCATTGAATTGTTTCAATCGAATCCATTTATGGGAATGATTCGTGATAGATGAATTGTTTGGTTCTTTTGATTAACTTTTGCTGGCATCGAACCCACTTATTAATTGTCTATTTCACTTTACCACATCTCTGACATCTGGTCGCTACTCTTTTCTTGGTTTTTTTTTTTGTAAACTAAAACCCTAGCATGAAGGTATGAAGAGAGGGATGATATAAGGAAATGGTGTTTCACATAGATCAGTGGAGTCATATTTGTTTTCTTACTTTCTTGACTTGTTATTGATTTTTGTAGTAACGGTGAGAAGCCTATACAATTATAGAAATAATATAGATAGGAATGATGGGTGGCTTGGGCAGGAAGGAGAATTAGTACAAATATTTTGATTAGACTTGGTTGACACATTCTTAAAAAATATTTCTTGTTGGTTCTCATGTGAAACCATGACAATCTGTCAATTGGCCATATTGAAGAACTTTACATATAAAATTCTATATTTCTGAGTGTGTGGTGTGTGCTTGAACTCACACTTTATTAGCATAAATTAGCAAAAGAAATTTCTACTAAATACAGTATTGATACGGCAAATATTAGTCTCCTGATATAAATGATAACGTTCTGCTTATTTAACTTTTTTAATGTACAATTGTTGTTCTTATTATCTGAATTAATTATTTTCCAATCATGCTCACACAATACAAAACATTGGCAACATATGTGATGGTGTTTCAAAAGTCATATCTTGTCTCAGTGTATATTAAAACATTGACATTCAAAATTATAAGTCACATGTGTTACATTGTAAAATTATAGTTATGCAGCGTCTATTCATTGCATGCATGCTTGAATATTCATATTTAGTGTTAAACCACATAGACATGATATTATGTGGCATTATAATGGTTTCTGGATGAAACTTTCCTGTATGTTCTAATTGGTTGTTTTTTTCATTTCTTGGAAAGATGCTCAAATACCCTTCTCTCACTCTTTCATCTACAATAATAAGGTTAAAATGTGACACCTGGGCTACTAATGACCTTCCAATGAAATGAGAAAATGAGACGTATTAATATTTCCTGCGATTAATACAGGGCATGCAAGTTTTTTTTTTTTTTTTTTCAAGATAGAAGGGATGTTTGAAGTTTTACTTAGGGTAAATACTGAAAATTTTCCGTTTCTATCCTTTTAGTTTGCGGAATAGTACTTGTATGGTGTCGGAGTTTTTTCGATATCTTTGGTTTGCATATATTTTTCTTCAAAAATCATATAACCTATATAGAGAACATTACTTCAGAATTCTTCTTTTTTGGTGAATACAGAGATGACTGGATCAACAGTGTTGTAGCAGGCCTTGGGACAGGAGCTCTCTTTAGAGCTGCAAATGGGCCCCGCTCAGCTGCTATTGCTGGTGCTATCGGAGGATTGCTTGCTGGGGCAGCAATGGCTGGCAAACAGACTGTGAAGAGATACGTGCCTTTCTAGGTCTTAGCTATGGATTAATTAATTCTAGATTACTTCTCTTTTGTTAATTTATGCTTTCTAGTTAGTACTATACAATTGTGGCAAAAAATTTTGGTCTCTTGGCCAGGATTGCTGCGGTGCAGATTTTGAAGGTAATTTTCTTAAAAGAGGCTTATGGCTTAAATAATTGAGACATGAGTTTTCATGACTGTATTCTTTTGAAGTTAAAGATTTGTTGCTAATGCTGGGTGAATCTCAGAATGGGACATGT
Organism: Carex myosuroides; assembly: GCA_028015225.1. Classification (NCBI taxonomy): domain Eukaryota; kingdom Viridiplantae; phylum Streptophyta; class Magnoliopsida; order Poales; family Cyperaceae; genus Carex; species Carex myosuroides. Next base: position 6,579,211 of record CM051490.1, read on the forward strand.
AGTCAAAGCAAAAAAAGGTTGTTTATTCCCTGTTCTTATGTGAATTTGTGGTGTTAGTTGGAATATTTTTATTGTACCTGTTTGATTTGTTGACTCTGGCTCTGTTAATATTTTATTTCAGAAAATCTCTTGTTTGGGTTCTACTACTTAGTCTCTTACTATTTTCACTTTGTATTAGTTATCTTATAAGATAATTGATAAATACAAATTTGAGTTAGGTTATTGTAATAATATTTGCATGTTGGTGAAGTCCATGTGGTCCAAATTTTGCTCTTTTATGTCTGAACAATCGATCCAAGCAGCTCAATGTAAACTATATATCAAAATAGAGTAGGGTTAAAATGCACTATTAGTTTTGTGTCCAACCATATTCCACATCTCTATCCCCGTTTTAATAGTTTTGTGTCAAAAATGATCGATTTCAAATGTTCAATATGATCTATAAATTAAAATCTGATAGCAAATCAAATTTTATTATTATTCAGAATATTAATACATGGCCCTTGTGTTATACAAATATTTGATTTTCTACAATATTTTAACATATAGCCTACTTCTACAAATCATTTGTAATAATTTTTTAATCAGTTTTAACCATATAATGTTCACCATGACAAGAAGATTGATTTATACAATATTTTATATAGTATTATTTAATTAGTAATTTATTTTAAATCACGAGAATGACAAATGTATAAATGTTGTTCTATTTTGTGATTTATAATATATATGGTCTAAAGTAATAGTATTTTCTAATTATTCTGACTATATTATATAAAATCATTTTATATGATACTTATATCTAATTAAGTACACAATTAAGTTTAACATACAGACGTATGATATATATAAGGCTAAAATTAAATAGATAAAAGTAGAATATGCATTAACTATAAGGACAAAGTTCCGAATATAAAAATACTTCTATCCTACATTTCATCTTATTTCCTTCAATTCCTTCGTTCTAATTAGATAAGTCAATTGCTCCACAATTGTCTTTTTTTTTTTTTTTTATACTCATGTTAAATTATGCTCTTTATCTCATTTCTCCTTTTAGAATTTAGACTACCTTCCTCCTCATTTTTAGCTATCATGTTATTCCTGGATCTAGTCCCTATTTATATATATATTCTCTGCTTTTATTTGGCAAAACCCTTTTTTAATTTTAACTTGTGGAGTGTCTAGCCGCTCTTGATTTGTAGTGTTGTCCTCTTTGAGTAAGCTATTTCCACCTGCTTGACCTTTTTGAAATTATAATAATAGTTCTTCATTTTTATTTATTTATTTTGAAAAACGAGTTTGTAGGCAAAAGTTATAATAAGAGGTGTTAATGGCAGTCTTTTATTGGTTTACCCGACCCGCATCGTATTCTATAAGACATATATGAATACAATTATTATTCATTAGCTTATCAAGTACAGGCATAGTTAAAAAAAATTCATTAACATAACATATAAGGGTACGTGCAAATAAAAATTATTTCGTACCCATCACCTATAGAGTAATTAATAAAAATTTAATCATATAGATATATATTTATATAGGGACGATGCATAATATGATATAGTTTTATTCATAATTCATATATATCTATTTAACGACATTTTTTTATCCGTTTATCCAATCTGTAGCATGTTCAATAGAACGGATATGGGTAAAAAAAAATTATTTACTTATCGGATACGAATACTAATAAAAAAAAATTATAACTTAACTGGTACAAATATGAAAATGCTTTGATACGACCCGTATCGTACTCGTTGACAGCCCTAATTTTAATAGGTTGCACCAAAAATAAGACATCATGGCAATGGCGCTTCCAAACCTGACTATCCTCTCTCCTCTTGTTTTCATCATTGTCATGATGGCAATGGCGCCTCCAAACCTGACTTTCCTCTCTGCTCTTGTTTCCTTCATTGTCATCCTCTCTCTCCTACGCATCATATGCTCGCATCGCTTCGTCCTCCATTGCATAAGCTGGTGTTGGCAGTTGGTAGGCAAGCACCTCCAAGCGTACCAACACTTCACCGTGCCGCGGTACCGACCTGATTCTCATGAGAACTCTTTGTACTACAAGGTGGCAACCTATATCTCCTCTCTCCCTATCTTGGAGAAATCTGATTCAGCATCTTTCTTTTCTTGTGCTTGCAGTAGTAACACTAACAACACCAATGAATTCAACCTCCACCTGGGGCCCGGAGATACCGTGCATGATTCCTTTGACGGAGCTCACATAACATGGACCAATAAGCAATCTGATGGCAATGATTGTTTTGTTCTATGTATCAAGCGCCAAGACCGGGTTCGTGCGCTCCAACCCTATCTCTTGCATGTCGAATATCAGGCCGGTAAAATCGAACAAAACCGTCGTGAACTCCGACTCTTCACCCACACAAGCAACAAAAATGGTGAACATAGATGGATTTCAATGCCATTCACTCACCCAGCAAGGTTCGATACTTTGGTATTTAATCATGGCCTAAAAAAGCAGGTTTGTGTCGACTTAGAGAATTTCATGAGAAGCCGTTCATTCTATCATCGTTTAGGGCGAGTTTGGAACCGTAGTTATTTACTCTATGGCCAGCCCGGTACCGGTAAATCTTCTTTCGCAGTTGCCATGGCAAGGGCTCTCTGTTTTGACGTGTGCATCATTGACATATCCCATTGCAGTATAGACATCCTCGAGACGCTCCTTTTACGCACCAGGCCACGCTCCCTTATTCTTTTAAAAAACCTCGATTTTTACCTTAACAAGAGTACCACTGAGTCAGGAAATGCAAACATTAATTCCATCACGAATGGGGTTATCTCATGCTGTGGTGATGAGAGGATCATGGTGTTTACCATGACAGGTGGCGAAGATTTGGTTGACCGCACGGTGAACCCGACGGGTAGATTCGACATGCATGTATATCTCCCCATGTGTGACTTCAACACATTCATGAAGCTTGCTGATAGATACCTTGGTGTCAGAGAGCACAACCAGTTTCAGGTCATTGAAGAAGGTTTCGAGAGGGGGTTGCAAATCAGCCCTGCAAGGGTAGGGGAGATAATGCTCTCCAACCGACAATCCACGACACGAACTGTTCAACTTATTCTACAAGCCATGGAATCAACAGTGGCATCCAAGGCGGGATCAAATAGCCATGAGTCAGGGAGTCAACCAAAAACCGTCAGAAAGAGTGTCGATGATAAGTCGGCTGTTGTTTCAAGAGGATGGCAGAAATGGAGGTACCTTTAAGAGAGACAAGATTGCAGATATTACAAATATATGCAAGTTTGCAAATTTTGTTTTGCTTACTTATTTCTTTTTTGAAAATTACCATTAGTTGTATTTGATAATTACTTTGCCTAGCTACTCAATGATTCAATTCTTTGATAAGGAGAATCTAAAATGTCACTTTGTATTTAATGGAAGCTTGTCTCAGTTTAGATCCTCATCTTAGCAGAAAGTTTTTCTTTACTGTTGAGAAATAAAGTACAGGCTTTATCTTGAGCAATGCCAAGAAACAATCAAATTCCCTCTGATGCTTATTACAACTGAAACTACTCTTCCAACTAACAAATGGCATCTTTATATATGAAGATAAATACACAAAACTTGAGAATACAAAAAATGATTCAAAAAACTTAACCAATGATATATTATCTTGAATTCAAAACTATATCGGCTAGATCTCCTTGACATATCCTTATTTTTTATATTCAGTAGCTCAACTAATAGGTACACTATGCAGATCGGTACCAGCTTTTTTAAGCTGTTAGAGGCTCCTCATCACTAAACTTGTCAGATGGTATCCAGTCTTGTAAAAGACAGAAGAAAATCAGTAAAAGCAAATTCACTTAATAATATAACACATATACAAAAATTTCAGACAAATAGATAACTTACTAGCCACAACCATAAGTCTTCTCTGCAACACCGATGCCATAAACAAGAAAATAGAACACATGCCGAACATTATAGTAATTGGGAATGCATTTACCTTCAAATGAGCAACACAATTATTAATTTACTCAAATTTCATGAGTTGTAAAGAGGTATCCTTTTAAAACTTACATTGTAAAGCACAACACAGACAAAAATGTTAAGTGGTATCCGAAAGAAGTTCATGATAGTGCTTCGGGCCTCCTCAGGGATATATTGGGACCTCATTTTCATTATAGACGGCCAGAAAATGCCGACACATGCCTCAAATGTGCAAAAACCGAGTAGTTGAATCGAGCCTCCAATCGATATGCTACTCCCTTTCTCTGTTGATGGAGTCACTAAAATCTACTCCAGAAAAGCAGACACTCATCCATGTTATTCTTTTTCATATCTAAATTTTTTTCTTTTGATATGTCAAAGACCAAAAGGGGGAGTATTGAACCAAATAGTCAATTTCCTCCTTTAATTTGATCATACAAATGCAACTACTATAGGGGGAATTTTGGAGAAAAGGCATCAGTGTGTATCATGTCCCAGTTTATTTCAAGAGTTAGGCTATGGTACTATGCATAGTGCAAATTGGCCCGTACTATGGATCAATATCTTCATGTTTAGATTCCAAATAGTCGATCTGAATTGTTCAACATGATCCACATATGAAAATGTACTTGTAAGATCAAATTTTACATGTTTTAGAATTTATTTTACTATTTTTTTAGTTAGGTAGAAAATCACTTGGTCCAAAGATGACGAACCATTCACAAGTAGTGATTTTCTACCTATCTAAAAAAATAGTAAAAAAATTCATAAAAATATAAAATTTAGTCTTCACGTACATTATCAATTAGGACAATTATTTTTTTTTGTAAAAATAGAACGACTCAAACAAAACAGGCATTTACATTTGTAAGAACAGGCAGAAGCAGAGTGAATCCAGAAATGACGAAAACAATCTGCATGTAGCTCTCAACCTTTGGCTTTGGATGTGCCATTAAATGGGAGGCAATTGAACTACCCAACATAGAAGAAAGCATAAATGTGGCAAATATAAAACCATGAGGGATCTCTTCGTCATTTGGGCTTAATGCAGGGGTCCACAAGAAAACAAAGGTGTACATGGAGCCCTCAAACAGTGATTGTATAGCCCCCAACAAAGCAATCTTTTCATCTGTTTTTTCATACATAAGTTCATCAGTGAAAGTTTATTATCAAAATTTTCAAAAGAAGCTTAATTAAACATACCAGAAGCTATGGCTTTTCCAGCTACTCTGAACTGGCCAAATAGGTCCTTGCTTTCTGACGGGTCACCATAATTCTCAGTCCATGAAAACATGATAATAGCCATCCCTATAGCAAGAACACATGCGGCTGCATCAAAAGGTGACACAGGTCCAAACCCTAGGTTGTCGGCTATCAGATTTGCAAAAAGACCAGAGACGATTGCTATAAGGCCATTGCCAAGAAAAATAGCCTTGGAGAATGTCAAGGAGAGCCAATGTGGATCAAAACCTCTCTGGATAAAAGAAATTGAAAGAATTAAACATGTTAGAAAATTATTAAAATAATTCTTAACTTCAGTTCAATTCTTGACTTGACCTATCCTGATGGGATAATCTGTCAATTTGATTCAGAATTTCATAGACTCGCTCATTTACTAATCCAGTAAGCTCTGACCAAGTTACACTCGTTTTAATTGTTAAAAGAAACAAGCCACTCTCAAGACGGTTTTTAATTGCTAAGCACCCCTATAGATTGAAATTTTTCAGTTGTCCCTCAAAAATTTTAATTTTTACAAAAAAAAAAACTATTTACCCCCCTCATAAAATGAAATTACGTAACACTTATTTATGCAGCTCCCCTATTTCAATTTTCTGGTTCTGCCCCTGCCCAAAACTGACAAAAAGGTTACTAACTTGAAACTGCTGGGCATTGGGACTACCTAAGCGGACACAACCTGATCCCACCAGATCCAGTAACTGGATGGAGGGGCATTTTTGGAACTGTTTTCTAATACAAAAGAAGGAGAGAATTTTAGTGACCTTGTTATGTTCTGCCACGAGCCATGATTCAAAGGCTGAAAAGAGGAGAGATGTTGCAATGCCCCCAAGAATTCGACCGAGCATTAAAATTTTGTATTCTGAGGAATGCTTAGTGATGCAGCTCAAAATGTAGCTTATACAGTATGTAATGCATGCCCTCCTTCGACCTCTGCATTATTTACCTTACTACGTAAGATATTTCTTACTTAAGATCCATAAAACACAACATAGATAATTATCAGTTTTTGTTGGTAGTTTGGTACATTGTTTTTCTTAAACTTTTGATTTAGAAAATTTAATACTCAAAATGGTTTAACTAAAGATTTTGAAAATTATTATCTACACCAAAATGCTGAATGGGCAATAGCCAATGTGTGATCTATATAAAATATTTTAGCTGAGCAATCAATGAGCAGATTAATTTAGAAATCTCACTGATTGTCAGCCAGAGAACCGACAATGGTCCCAAATAGCATTGAAGAACCAAAACCGGCAATAAAAAGACGACCGATATCTCCTTTATCAAATCCATATTGGCTGTAGAGGTAGTACACATATGGCCCTTGCAACCAATCACCAGCTGATAATTTAAAGAATAGGTTACATAGTCAAGCCATCTTTATTATAACAATATATTATATAGTTATAAGTATAAATAAAAATATCATATATGATTTAATATTTATCAATTACCCAATAGTGTAACGGGTACGAAATAGCTCTTATCCATAACCTTACCCGATAAGTTAACCTTACCCAATAGCAATCTAAGCATGAAATAATGGAAATTAACTGTACTGTCTCAACTAGATCGATATTTGAGCAAAACTGTTATAAGAAAACATTATATACGATCCAAATTACACGAAATTAAGAAAAAAATAAGGAAGCTAACGACAAATAAGTGAATGAATGTACCCATCATGAGAGAATAAACGAGGAGATAATTGTTCTTAAAGGAGGTGAAAGCGGAGGAGGTGGCGGTTCGATCCTTGCTCGTCTTGCTCAGCTCCAATAGCACCACCACGGCCGACAGAACCCCAAATATCATGTAATAGAATATCTCCATTTTCTCTCAATCTCGAATTCCCCTTCAAATTTTCAGATCCGAGGTGACGAGTTTGTTTGAAACAAATGCCAAAAAAAGGAGGGGGTTTGTGTTTGTTTGCTTCAGTAATGGCTTCACTGAAAAACTCAAAACACTATTTATGCGCTTCTTTGGAGAAGGATAGTTTTGCTTAAATAAACCTGGTGTAAATCGTACACGAGGCACCCTTGTTAAGAACAATTAGCACTGATTTTCATTAGCATTATATATCAACATCATATGTTAATTGATAATTAGAAAACCATATATTTTCTAATTTTCTGTGACTATTTAAGTCATTCATAGCAATTTAAACATATAAATTTACTAAGAAGTATATTATTGAGTTTTCAACAAATAATAATTATATTGATTACTGATTAGACGTCATAAGTAATAGTTTGTCGAATTCAATTGATATGATAATTTTAGAAAACAAAATTGAATTCAATTTACTAATAAAATTTTAGCTCATAATAAATAACTTGAATCGCTTAAAATTAAGTGTATAGCTATGCCGACATATTTAGTTACCACCCCCGTTAAATCCAAATTAATTAAACACCACCCCAATCAAATTTTCTCAATACTTACTACCCACGCTGACTGGGGGAGCGCACCAAATCTATTTGGTGCGCACCTTAGGTTAGGGTACCATTTGGTGCACTTACTGGGGGCAAACCAAGTGGTACCCTAACCCAAGGTGCGCACCATCATTTATTTATTTATTTTGTTATGTTATGTTTTTGTTTTGCAATTTTGGAATTATGAATTTTGTTTGGAATTCTGAATTTTGTTTTGAATGCTGAATTTTATTTGTTCTATAATTTTATTTTCCTTGAAAGACAGAAAAATTTAAAATTAGCTAATTTTAACTAAAAAATAGCACAAATAAAATCACAACAAATAAATTCTACTACAACACAATATAAAGCCTAATACAACATAACTAATAAATCCTAATACAACACAACATAAAGTCTACTACAACATAACACACATTCCATCTAAAAACAAATTGAAATATTGTTGCAGAAAAAAATATTATGCACAACATAACCACCTCTTGAACGATGAAATTGCAGGAAAAAAATATCTATTATTACAACAATTGTTAATTTTGTGATATGTAATTTTAAAAAAAAATTACCTTATTGAGTACGGTTTCTAGCATCCATTCTCTTTCTCGCATTCTTTTTTAGGGTTGCTCTGTTGGTTTGGTGACCATTTTGTCTTCCTTCCAGTATGTCCATCCACATTTGGATCCGGTTGTATCGTCTCCTACCCAACTTCACTAACCAATGCTCTAGAACTAAGATCGCTCCTTTGTGCTCCGACCAATCACTTTGATTGTCATACATGTGGAATTCGCCACTCCATGTGTCGATAAGTGTTTGAATGTTGTAGTAGTAATTTACGAAGACATTTGGATCCAAGTTCCTATATTTTTCACACATTTGTAAGTAACGTCATCCTCAATTATAATAATGATCATGAAAATATTAGTAGAGACTTGTACCTTAGACGACACACCGTCATCACATGAACACATGGTATTCTGGTGAGCTGAGGCTTCTGGCACGTGCATTCTACCTCATTGTCGTTCTTCAAAATGACATTGTACCTGCAATTTTGAGATGTGTACACTCATTTGCCTCTCTCTCTCTCTCTCTCTCTCTCTGTCAAATGGGATTTTCTCACTATGTGAGGTCACCATAAATTCTCCATGATGGCCGAATGCAATCGCGGACATTTTACTAGTCTTCTTGATGTGCTTCGTCAGCTTTTCATGCACACGAGTGGAATGAAGCTAACCCTCTAATTGGCATTGCACAGCCTTCTCTCTTCTTTCAACGAACTAGTTGACACACTTGTAGAACATCTCCTTAATAATTACGACAACTAGTAACCTACGAGAATTAAAATTTACAATTAAATAAAGAGAACCTAAAAACAAGAATAAATATAACCTACGAGAATTACAAATTACAAACCTGCGAGAAGTTTTGAAGACATTGTTGAGAAATTCAGAACCGTTGCTAGTCATTATGGCCTAACGAGCCTCGTTGTCCATAGCTTGATACACCTTCCATGGCTTAGACGGTTCTCTCTCGTCATTTTCATTATACTTGCCACATGTATCCAAGTATGTCAACCAATCAGGATTTCGCCTTCCGATTGCATCAAAGCCTTCTTGTAATCTTCTCATTTTCTTCTTTTTAATCATGATCTTGAAAATTTTGGAAGCAACTTTATCCTGAGTGTGCTTTCCAAAATTCTCAAACACATGTTGAGAGCAGTAGCAGTGAGCACACTCCCCGTTCTCCTCAGACCAACCCAGATCATCTCGTATGAACACCTTTTTTATGCCCTTGTGCCGGTCAGATATCACACACATGAATCTATTTGGACCAATTACAAAGTCCCGCACCCACTTCATGAACCACCCCCAATTCTCAAAATTCTCGCTCTCTACCAGTCCAAATGCTAGCGAGATTAATTGGTTCTCTGCATCATATCCAGTTACAATCAACAACTTACTATAGTATCTACCTGACAAGAAACAAGCATCGATGCTAATGACGGGTCCACATGCCCATGTTGCCCTCATGAAATACCGGTACCCTGGCTTAGTGGTTGGCTTTGAAACAATTTTATATTGGGTTCCTGGATTTTTCCTTTTGATTGCCTCCAACAAAGAGACAATCAGCGCGTAAGACCCCTCTCAACTACTAAATGCCCGGGAAATAGCTAACTCTTTATCATGCCACAATTTGTTGTACTTTAGGACAATGCCCTCGTACCTTTCAGCAACCAGGTCCCTGATAGCTCTGATACTAATATCAACATTTTTTTCCAATGACATTTTCATGTAGTTGGCGACCATAGCGGACGTCAACTGCACATGATCTAACCTGGATGCCTCAGTGTGGTATGTGTGCTTTCCCTTAGTCTTCGTGATGGCCCAAGCATTACCAAAGCTTGTAGCCCTCGCAACCAACCCCCACTTACACCGGTCGCTCTTGCACTTATACCTCATCCTTCCTGTGTCGTTGTGTGTCTGTTTGATCTTGATATTTTGCTTTATGAGCCAGTGGTAAATTGTATCTTTCATTTGATCATTGTTGTCATACGTCATCCCCTTAGAAAATTCATGTTTTTCTCCAACTTAATTAAAAAAATTTAAAAATTTAAAAAGTAAATTAAAATTAAAATATAAATTAACAAACGAACCTCAGAATCCGCAAAAAAGAGCTGTCAGCCTCTTCAAATCCCGATGTGTCATGAAATTGCTCGAACGAGTGTCTTTCTCCAAGACCCGATATCAGCCACTTCCGCTTACCAAGCACAGGACGACCAGAATCCTCATCACTGTGATCATGTTCCCCCACCGTCATCACTAGCATCCTAATTTCTCTGCCTCCCGTTGTTTGGGATCTTCGTCTGTATTGTCAGCATAATAAAGTGGTTCCGGGGTTTCAGATCGGTCCCGGTCAGATTGGGCCCGGCTAGAGGTGGATGATGGAACCCAGGATCAGCCCCGGTCAGATTGGGCCCGACTAGGACCACCCCCTATAGATGGGGACCGACTAGTACCCGCTAAAGTTAGGACCTGAGTAGTACCCGTCACAGAATGCTCAAGGACCCGACCCTAGACTAACTGCAATAAAGGTCTGGGGTTCTGTCTAGGGTTCTGTCTGGGGTTGGCTACCACATATAACTTTAGAAACTTGAAACTAGAGGTCATATTCATGGTCATTTGGGTATACAACCCCAACTATTATCGTCTTGTACCGGGAGCTGTTGGATCCATGTTTGGTTACATTGGCCAATATTGATCCTTGCGGATATTACCAGTTCATAATAATTCAGGTCAATGTCAAGTTACTAGTACACTTCCCTAGTTATACCTCTAAAATCTAAACCTGAGTCGATATTGAACATTTTATGGGGTTGGGTACTGTAATAAGCACTATTTGGTCCTTGTAATACTTCACCACTAAAATAACAAGCAATTCCAATCATAGTTGGTTAAATTAAGGGACAAACCTAAAATTAATAAATTTACAATAAATGAAAAATACTATTAAATAATTTAAAAAGGACTAAAGTGAAAAAACTCACAAGCTGCTCTATACTCTTTAGCTCCCTTGTCTGCCTTCTTGGTGAATGAAAAATATTGAAATTTTCGTGATATACAACATATTGTTTGGTGCGCACACTTCCTTAGAGCACCAAATGGTACCCTTCCCGAGGGTGTGCACCAAATGAATTTGGTGCGCTCCCCTAGTCCGCGTGGGTGGTATCAATGGAAAAAAAATTGATTTTGGTGGTATTGATTTAATTAGACTTTAATTGAGTGGTAACTAAAAAAATTTAGGATAGTTATGTTGCATTAGTTTTTTTTAAATTCAATAAGAATTTAGCTCTTACTTTCATTAACCATAATTAATTACAGTGGTTGAGTTTCTGAGAAGAAATTCAACCACCGTTATGTTACATTAGCTAATGTCAGAGATAACATGCTAACAAAATTATTATACTATTATATTATAACTACAAAATTTACACATGATATGAGTGAAGTAATCGGTTAAAATTTAGTTCATAATCAAGTTGAGAAATGACAATAAAATATAGTTACCGATTCTTAGTTAAAATATATTTCATAATAAAAAAACTTCACAATGACACTTTTTCAACTAATATAATAAACCGGGAAAAAGAAGGTATAAATAAAGTCATTAGATATTTTATGTAAGAGAATCATTCCATATCCATATAATAAACAGATAAATAAATTTAAAAATTAATGAGGGGTACGAACGAAGTGCACCATGTGCAGGCGAGGTATTGTAATGTTATTCCCTTATATGCAGAGCACGAACCATATGCAACACTGTTTTAATTATATAGTCCATGCGCTGCATGAAGCCAAAACGGCTCTGTTAAACTCTTTACCCATTTGGAGGCAGATTAAACACTTAATTAACATTTTTTTGTTCTCTTAGATCTGAGTTAAGTCGGGCCCACACGAGGACAAAAGAAGTGGACATATTTGACATTCCGACTGTGACTGGACACCACTGTCGCATTTATGAAAGAGAATCCGATCCTTCACCTTTGAACAGTACTATGACATTTCTGTTTTTTTAAATCCAGCTGTCGAATTGTTTCGAGATGCGTGCACAGAAAAAATCAGCTGTTTTGAAATGCGTGCACTAAAAAGTTGAACGGCTGAATTTGAAAAAGCAGGAATTTCAGTTACTGTGCTCAATGTTCGGATCGCAGCAGATCCCAATCCCGCATTTATTGCGGAAACCCGTTTTATTTTTGTTTTTTTTTTCTTTCGTGTAAGCTCAGTGTCGGTGACAGTATTTTGCTGTCCTTCAATTAATTGGCTGAGAAATCACAAAAAAATGATGGTAAAAGAAAGTCTAATACAGATGCTTTAAGGTAAGTTACCGTTTAAGTTTGAATCCAATCCGTTCGCCATATAATAACACGAATCTCAACTGGTTTCGTGCATTATAGGTTTCGATCTGATTGGTCCGGATTCTGATCGGATGATCCAGATTCAAACTCATACGATGAAATGAAAAGATGACGGTGAATCTCGTATAAGATAAAATTAAGATTATTTTAAAAAAGAATAAGTAGCTGAAAGTTTTTGTTTTTAATATTTTATTTAAAAATAAAAGAAAGAAGTATATATTTTTCTTATTTTCGTCGTTGAATAAATCTCAAATTTCATTGGTCAATTTTTTCAAATTTGTTTCCTTTTAATGTGAGAATTTATTCCAAAGTTTGAAATAGATTTGAGTCGTTGTATCTGACTGAAATCAATTCTGACGCATATGATCAAAATTAACTCCGACAAGTCATATGCTCGTCGGATCCCGATTCCTAAAGTAACCCAAATTTTGAGTTTAGATCCGGACCGTCGGATTCGAATTGGACGGTCCAGATCTAAACTCAAAATTTGTGTTACTTTAGGATATATGAACTCCATCTAACTCCTATTCGATCGTCTGCTTTGTGAAATGTCACACTTCATTAATGATAATAAATATGAGGAGGGTTCAAATGCCTCCATTTTTCATGCCTCCACCATGCCTCCATTTTAAAAACTTTAATAACTCAAAATTTAAAACTTAAAAGTTTAAATAAAACCGTTGGATATGATCTACATCATTTTATCTATGTGCTCACAAAAAATTATCGCATTTCGATTTTGTTTTTATGTGAATCAATAAGTTGAAAAATCAACGTTTAGAAATTATCCACATAAGTACGTTTTTTTACAAGCTCTTGATGACAACCAAAACAAAATTGAAATGTCATAATTTTTTACACGTGTATAGATAAAATGATGTAGATCATATCCAACGGTTTTATTTTGACTTTTAAGTTTTAAATTTTAAGTTATTAAAGTTTTAAAAATGGAGACATGGTGGAGACATGAAAAATGGAGGCATTTGAACCCTCCTCAATAAATATTGAAAACGATGGACGTAATGAGACCCCACCAGGCTCCGACCCAGGACTGCCTGCTATTCACCTTTGCAAAAGACGGTAAATTTACTATCAAGAAAGCTTACCAGTTGCTGAAGGGTGCCCAAGATCAAATAGGAGAGAGATTTCTGGAATTGGATGTGGGGGCATAAAGGGTTTTAGCCAAATTTAAGTTATCTGTCTGGAGGTGCTGTTTCAATGCGATCCCCTGTCCAGTTGGCAATTGCGAGGAGGGAGAATCTCATCTGTCTTGGCGAAGAATTGATCACACATGCACTGTTTCATTGTAGCTTTGCAAGGTCAGTGTGACTGGCGATCGAGTAGTAAGGCAGGTGTTGGATGAAAGAGATTTCCCAATTGTCATGGCAATTGCTTGGGCCGTTTGGAGAAGCCGAATGAGGCAACTTATGCTGGTAAAGAGCAAACTCCAGGGGTGTGTAAAGAGTATTGGAAGAGAGCGAATGGGGAAGGCAAGAGCGGGACTGGTACTGGTACTGGTACGCAGTGACAGCATTGTGCAATGGGTACTACTCGGATAGGCAGGGTAATAACCTTCCAAATTATGATATGGGAGTGCAATTGTAATAGGCCTACGGGCTGTTAATGAAACAAAAAAAAAAAGAGTTTAAATAGTCGATCCGAACTAATAAACACGATTTTCAAATGAAATATACTTGGAAAAAAAAATCAAAATTTACATTTTTTTTTAATTTCCTATTTTTTATATAAAAGAAAATTACTATTTTTTAATGATTCAGAATCTTTATATCAAATGATTTTTTATCTATCTAAAAACTAAAAAAAAATCTAAAATTTCTTGTTCAAATACATTTTCGTATGTTTCTTTGAGCAGTTTGAATTTTACAAATAAAGATTTAAATACACAACACATGATATGGATTAATATTTAATAACAATATTTTTTTTGTATCTAAGCAATGCACTGATGCGCATTAAGAAAAGTAAACATTAAAATTTTGAAATTTAACCGAGATGTTGTCGAATTTAAACGTGACGCTTTATATTGCCAGCACATGTTGAATTTAAGTGAAACCTTATAAATTAGGGGGAATTTCATGTATACCTCTCAAAATCATCGATATTACGTATTTCCCGTCTAAACTTCATAATATGCTATTTATCCTTCTAAACTTCAAAAACTCTCAAAGTTATCCATTTTAATCTCTTTTATATTAATTTTTTTAAAAATATATGTAGTCTGTTTAAGAAAAATGTCAGCAGTTTTATTAGTCGGTTTTTGAGGACAAATTGTTAATTTGTCTACTTCTGACATATATACAGTGACATTTACGTATACACATAAATGAATGAATAATATGATTGTTCAAATATTAATTGTAAATCTTTATTTAAAAAACATTCGATGGTTGTTAATAGTAATAAATTTCAAAGTGATAATATTGATGAATTCTTTATTCTTGTGAACACATAACTAATTAAGTAATGGTTGTTAATATATATATATATATATATATATATATATATATGGACAGTGCTACGGTGCTACGCGTAGAATAGAGGCCTTCGTGCTACGGCTCAATTTTTGAGTTTTCAAAATCCTAACGGTCGATCCGAACCGTTCAACATGATCTCCATATGAATATGTACTTGCAAACCAAATTTTACATTTTTTAGAATTTTTTTACTATTTATTAAGCCACTTTGAAAAAACACTAATTTGTACACAACAGTAAACTTTTCTGGACCATTGGATCAGCAATTTTCAAAGTGGCTTAATAAATAGTAAAAAAATTCTAAAAAATGTAAAATTTGGTTTGCAAGTACATATTCATATGGAGATCATGTTGAACGGTTCGGATCGACCGTTAGGATTTTGAAAACTCAAAAATTAAGCCGTAGCACGGAGGGACTCTATGCTACGCGTAGCATATTAGCAAAATCCTATATATATATATATATAGAGAGAGAGAGAGAGAGAGGAGGGATCAAGTTACAACAAATTTGAGTTACAACAAAGTTACAACAACCATTTTTTTTCATTTTTAAAGTCCAAATCGTTGATCCAAACCGTTCAACATGATCTCCACAATAAAATGTGCTTGCAGATCAAATTTTACATTTTTTTGAATTTATTTACTATTTATTAAGTATTTTACAAAAAATAGTCATATTCAAACCATTGAATTTTGTACCCATCTTAATAAATAGTAAAAAAAATTCAAAAAAATGTAAAATTCGATCTGCAAGCACATTTTATTTAGATAATCATGTTGAACGGTTTGGATCGACGATTTGGACTTTGAAATTGAAAAAAATGGTTGTTGTAACTTTGTTGTAACGTTGTTGTAACTTGATCCCTCCTCATATATATATATATATATATATAGAGGTTGGCTAATATCAAAATGTTTGTTCCGGAGCCGTGGTACAACCAATTAGTTTTCTAATTTTCAAAGTCCAAATGGTCGATCCACACCATTAGATGTGATTTTTATATTAAAATGTGTTTGGAGACCAAATTTTACATTTTTTTGAATTTTTTACTATTTATTAAGTCAGTTTTAAAATCGCTGATTTTAATAAACAGTGAAATTGGACCAGATTAGGTTTAGGGTTTTTGGAATTTTTTTACTATTTCGAGACCCAATCCAACATTCTCCAAATTGGACAGGGTTATGCTATTAATCGGTGAAATCGTGTGCTTTTAAAATTTATAACTCGGTTTGCTATCGGGTCAGATTATAAGCGCATAATTCTATCAAGTAGTATAAACGAGTGTCGATCCACAGGGAATAAGTTCTAAGGTCTTGAACGATTAAACCATAATCTTTCGAAAGGCTAGACAAAATATGAAATCAAAGAGTTGTTTTTTATCAATGTATTTGGAAAATTAAAAGTAAGTAAAATAAAGATATAGATGTGAATTCCTAGGATTTTAGCACATCGTTGTTACTTCAATCCGCTTTGAGTCTTACCTTATTTGATGTTGATTTTCAGTTGTTGTATAAGGATTTCTAATCCAATTTAGTGATTACCCGGAGGTGGTTTACTAACAGGTTTGCTACGAGGACCGGGCAAGGTATCCCGTTAAGGCTTGTCTTCACTAGTGCAAGGAGATCTGTGACTAGCCCAAAGGTCTCAGCCTTTACTTACCTAGGTTTCTCATCTTGCCTTTTTGGGTGTCCCCATGGTAAGGCACGACAATGCGACATTCATCTGCGAATGTCGAGACTCCCATGTATACTTTTGTTGATCCAACTAATGGTATCCCCTGTTAAGGTTTTCACACATTAGTCTAGTATTTATGTTTTCCCTTATCCCAATTCAATTAACCTAAAGATGACGATCTCTCATGTGTGGCCACCACATGACGGTCTAGACTAATAAAACAAAATTAAGTAAGATAGAACATAAAGTGCAAAATCAATCGAATAACAAAAGACTAAACAATGATTGATGTCTAGCTATTTTGTTCATATTCCGACCGTACTTTGTATGAAAACTTGTGCCTAAAACTCTAAAGTCGTGTCTATTTCATTGAATATCTGTAGGATGTGGTACTGCTGCGCTTTTATTTCTTATTTTGCAGGAAACAGGCGAAACAGAGAAATAATATGGATTCTGAAGGTTTACACACGGACCGTGCACCATATGCATGCGGTCCGTACACCCTCTGCCCGGCCACAAACTGACCACAGACGACCAGACACAGACATGTATATGATGCTAAAATTTCTACACCTGAACTTAAAACAGTCATAACTTTTGACTCGTAACTCCGTTTTGAGTGTATGACCATCGGAAAGCTTGCGAGAAGATCTACAATCTGACCAAAGGACATAGGCACATGGTCCGTGCACCCTTGCATACGGACCGTGCATGGCATTTCTGGAAACATAATCCAAAGATGGAAATTAGTGCCAGCTGGGGAAGGTCGCGAATTGGGCCATTAAAGCACCTCTCTGTCCAACAGAGAGGTCATTCTGGATCTGAGAAGGGATACCTAGGGTTTGTGCTTGACGGATTAGCTTGGAGAAGAAGAAGAGAGGCAAAAATTGAGAGATTTGCGACGGATCTTCTTACTACTTCGAATTTTTCCATGAGCACTATTTTTATTATCTCTTTTACTTGCTTTAGAACCATGTTTGAGTAGACTTTTAGTTTCTAGGGTTATGATGTAGTCGAACGCTTTGTTTTACTTGCTAGTTATTGGAATTTGTGTTGGATTTTGTGATTGCTTGTTGTGTATTGTTTTATTGCTTAGTTGAACTTGTTTGAATTGATTGGTTTATCGTTAGATGCATGGCCACATCTAGATGGTATTTTAAGACCTTGATATTCACTCGACCAAACTAGGTATTTGAGGTAGGTTTGTGAGCCGAGAGGTGAAACCAAGTTGTAGCCGAGAGGTGAAGCTTTCCTCGTATCGAGAGATCGAGGTTATCTTTAGTAAACCAACAAGTAACTTAGGTTAATTAAGCCAACAAGCGAAAGTTGAGGTTTAAGAACCCTAAGAGGGAGGAAATTGAGTTTTGTACCAAGTAATTAAGCCAACATGCGAGAGTTGAGGTTTAGGGACTCAGGTACGGTCAATATAACCCTACACAAAGAAACAACACAGAAACCAGTAGCTGCTGTATCAACTCGAGGGCCACACGGACCGTCTATGAATGTACACGGCCCGTGCATGAAAGTGCACGGACCGGGCACCAAGAGGCTAAGCTGAGA
Organism: Carex myosuroides; assembly: GCA_028015225.1. Taxonomy (NCBI): domain Eukaryota; kingdom Viridiplantae; phylum Streptophyta; class Magnoliopsida; order Poales; family Cyperaceae; genus Carex; species Carex myosuroides. Next base: position 6,597,494 of record CM051490.1, read on the forward strand.
TGAAGTCAGAAACCCTAGGAACCCATTTTTATTCATTCTAAAACACCTTTACTGTTTTAAATATTGTCATTAATCTGTTTAGGAATTTAAACAACCAAAACCAACATTTTGCAGACTTCTAGAGTTTTTATATAATCTAAGTAGAGTCCAATCTATTTTCATCCGTCATGTGGATCGATACCTGATTATACTGCTCGATATGATTGTACACTTGCAATCTGACTCGAAAGGTGTACCCAAGGTTAAAAGGTATAGCTTGTTATACTGAAACTTTGTGCATACGCTTTTGTGTGAACAATGATCAAATAAAAGTATCAAAGTATCATGAGTAACAAGGTTTACTGCCAACCCTAAGCTATTGTACTAAAGATTATTTTAGTTTACAATATTTTTTTGTTTTAATTTTAATTTACCATATTATTTTGGATTAAGTCCCGTATCACCGATATTTTTATTAATATCCAAAGTTAATTAGAATTAATATTTATGCCCAGAATTTCTGACTTCCGCCAAAAATGCCCAAACCGGCCATAAAATGGCCGGTTTACTCTTTTTTTTTAGTTTTTTTTTATTTTAGAGACATTATGAAGAGCAAGATAATGAAGTCTAACACTAAAAATTTGAATTTTTTTGTTTAAATTATTTGTTAGATTACTTCTTTTGATATATAATTAGCATATTTATACTAATATACGCTAAATTACTTGAAATTATGTTGAATTACAATATATTAACTTAAATTACATTACATTATGCTAAAATACGGTAAATTACACCAAATTACATATGAATAGGGACGATATCTTCACTGAAAAGGCAAAAAACGACGACGAAACTTCAAACGGTCATAAAACGGCGCTTGAGTGTCCGATTTCAGCAAATGACCACTTTTCGGAAAGCTTGCGAAAAGGCGCATGCGTTCACGTTAGCTATGCTGTGCTGAATTTCAAATTTCAGAATTACCAAAAAACTAAGGGAAGAGTCTCAAAACTTGAGTTGAAGTTTTCGATTAAGATTTTTATTTCTATTATTCAATCTAAGTAGCTCAGTAAATTAGTTACATAATGAACTTGTAGAATACCAATTTTTACTATTTTCAGAATTTTTTTACTATTTTTTATGATTCATGAAAGATGGCACAAAATCGGTATACTTTAGCGTAATTTTGCGTAGTTTAGCGTAATTAGCGAAGTTATTGTAATTTAGCGTAATTTAACGTAATTTAGTGTAATTCAACATAATTTATCATAATATAGTGTAATTCAACATAATTTCAAGTAACCTAGTGTATATTAGTATAAATATGCTAATTATAAATCAAAAGAAGTAATCTAACAAATAATTTAAACAAAAAATTCAAATTTTCAATGTTAGATTTCGTTATTTTGCTCTTCATAGTGTCTCTAAAAAAAGAGTAAACCGTAAGCCGGCCATTTTATGGTCGGTTTGGGTATTTTTTGCGAAAGTCGGGAATTCTGGGCATAAATATTAATTTCTAATTAACTTTGGATATTAATAAAAATGTCGGCCCGTATCATTAGCTACTTGATATTCGAGGTGATAAATTTTAATGTTAGCTATATTTCTTATATGTGATATTTATTCATTTGAAACTTGCTCACTTGATGTGAGCATATTTTCTTATAACAAATGTGTTGAAAGCAAAGTAGTATATTTACCGTAAGTCTTATAAAAATTGCAAAAAAAAAAAAATTGCTAGAAATTTCAATTAAAGATAGTGGATTCATTTATCATACACATCAAACAATACTTATTATTGAGATATTTGACAGAGGTCTGGTGGAAATTTGTGAACCCGATCCAGTAGGCTCAATAGAAGAAATAGAAGTAAGAAGTGGTAACCAGAGAAGGTGGATTGGAGGAGGCGCCAGAGTTCAGCGGTGGTCTTGGCAGAAACGACTTCTGCTAGCAGCTGTTCGGAAAAGGATGAGCGAAGCCAGCCTAGGATCAACTGATCTTGCTTATGCCAACTCAAATAGGCACGATTCACCTGAGAACCAGTGGTAGTGGTGATCGTAGGAGAAGGAGGAAGAGCATCCAGAAATTGATGAAGACCGTAGCCGTGAAGAAGAGGTATGATCTGCGATTGCCATGCCAGGTAATTGTTTCTTGATAATTTTGTGGAGATAGAGAGGTTGAGAAGAACAATTGATTCATTTGGGGTTGGTTCGGATATAGAAGAGGAATCTGTTGAATTTGGGATTTCAGCCTCCATGGCTCTGATACCATGAAACCAGAGAGAAGAATGAAAGAGACAGGAAGATGATTAAAGAATCATTTGTATTATGTTGTGTATCGTATCACAATTACAATGGTCTATATATAGACAATATCTCAAACCTTACATCTCTTGATTACATTGACTAATTACTAACAGAACAGTAACTAATCACTAACAGAATCTCTAACAGAATTATAATGGTCTTGAGTCTTGAGTAGTGGCTGCATCTGGTGTATGGACCAGTGATACTGGTTCTGTAACAATATTAGAGAAAATCACTAAAAGTTAACATGTATGTCTTTTATTTTAGTTGTGTATTAGGCTCAAAGTTTCGGGTTTTGAAAGTTTGAATTAGTTTGTGGAGTTATGTAGTTGTGTAAAAAATGTATTTTTGTAGGGTTTGAATTAGTTTGTAAAGGTTACTTAAGTAGTACTTGGTCCTCAAAATTTTAGATTTTGTGAAAAAACGTAGATGCTAGGATTGATAGGAAAAATTCTAAACTCTATGATTGAGTATACACGAAAAGGAACAATTTAGAAAAAGAAGTAGGACTTTAAGTTTATAATCTGAAATTCAATAGTGTCCACTGTTAGTGAAATTATGCAAGAGCAAAATCAACAGAGAGGAGATAATGCGAGGAGCTACAATGCCTTTTTATTTTCAATTACATATATAGTTCTTATAATTAATTTTATTTTATTTAATATAAAGTTAGATGGTAAATTTTTTTTCTATTATCAATACACATGTCGGTCGGCAATTTGCCAACTGATGCTCAAAACGTTTCTAAACTTAATTTATTTTTTGAGAGTGAGAAAATGAGAGAGAAGCAAGACGCGGAGAAGGTTGGCTTCAAACGAAATCGTTGCTACGACGATTGCCGAGAGGAAAGAATAAGAACACGGAAGTGGAGAATTCAATTCATGCGGAAAATGAATTTTTCTCTCCCTATTTTTTCGTCTCGTTCATCTAATATTTATATCCATCAACTCTATACTCTCCAGTCTTCACAACACATAAAAAGAAGGGGGAATTTCATGTATCCCCCTCTAAAACTTCAATATTACGTATTTTCCCCTCAAAAGTTCATAATAACGTATTTACCCTTCAAAATGATGAAAACTCTCATATTTACCCAAAATCAATATAACAATAAAATTTAATACTTAAAATATATTAAACAATATTAATTATTGAAATAAGACCATTATGTCCTTCATCCTTTCTCTCTGTGTTCTCTTCAAGAGAATTAGCGCCAACAAGGTGATTAGTTGCAAAAAATTACCGCTCAAAGAAATCTTGGCGCCAAATAGTTTTTGGAGTACCGCTCGAATCCAGCCATAAATTTCTTCTCTCCTTCTCTCCGCCTCATATCTGATCGTCGCCTCCGCCTCTCCTCTGATTGTTCCTGCGAGCGATGTCCACGCGACCCGGGTGCATCCCCACTCGACCCGTGTGCATCCCCACGCGACCCGGGTGCATCCCACGCGACCCGCGTGCATTAGCCAAAAACGATTCATCAGATGCCATATCTTTGAGGCGCGGAACAATCAGAGGAGAGGCGGAGGCGACGATCAGATATGAGGCGGAGAGAAGGAGAGAAGAAATTTATGGCTGGATTCGAGCGGTACGTACTCCAAAAACTATTTGGCGCCAAGATTTCTTTGAGCGGTAATTTTTTGCAACTAATCACCTTGTTGGCGCTAATTCTCTTGAAGAGAACACAGAGAGAAAGGAGAGAAAGGATGAAGGGCATAATGGTCTTATTTCAATAATTAATATTGTTTAATATATTTTAAGTATTAAATTTTATTGTTATATTGATTTTGAGTAAATATGAGAGTTTTCATCATTTTGAAGGGTAAATACGTTATTATGAACTTTTGAGGGGGAAATACGTAATATTGAAGTTTTAGAGGGGATTCATGAAATCCCCCCTAAAAAGAAAGAAAAACTCTCTATTTCTTCAGTATAAGTTCTTTGTAGCAATCTAATAGGACTTGGGATCTAATTGACAAACACAGAGAGCAGGTTGGGTCCGATGCCCATCGACTCAAATTTGAGTCCGATGGGTTTTGGAACTATCGTATCTGCTTTAAGATTTGTGCGCACGAATTTTAAAGCAGACGCGAAAGTTGCAGGCACGAATCTTAAAGCAGATCGGACGGTTATCGAACCCATCGAACTCACTTTGAGTCCGATGGACATCAGACCCAAATTGACCTCACAAACACAAGGGCGGGAGTTTTATTTACACGAATCTCAATACATATCATACGTTTAAGTCCAAAATCCTTTGAACAAAATCCAATCTTTATCAGAAAAATAAAATATCAAATGGGCCGAAAAGCCTGAAATAGGTCAGTGAAATGATACCAAATTGTTTGTGGCCCATTGGCTAAATGAGTCCAAAATCAAACACAGTGGTATTCTGTTAGTTATAGTTTCAAACATACACAATTTTTTTTTTTTTCATGTCAAATAAATGATTTTATGAGTAATTGATCGATACATTGCATAGTAGTACACTTCCTAGTTTCTTCTCATTGCATGTTGTTTTTATGAAAAATGATATAATTTATAGCGTGAAAGATTGCAAATTTAAAATTCAATTAAAAAGATGATTGTAAATATTTAGGGTACGTTTGGATTGAGAGTGAGGTTAGTGAGAATATTGTGCTAACTTCGAATTTGGAATAGCCGTTAATCCAGACATTTCAATGAGTTACCGAAATAGTAGCTAATCCGAGCTAACCAAAGTGTTAAGAATAGTTATTTCTTCACCCCAAACGTGGAATAGTCGCTAATTTGAATTTGAAATAATTGCTAATCCAACTAACCCTCCTATTCCTTAGCACCCTTAAAGACAATAATTTAAACTTTATCTTTATCTCAAAAAAAAATATTACAATTTTTAGCACTTGTACAGATGAAAATCTGAATAGGCATATGTAGCTAATTGTTTCTAATATAATTGGATGCGGAAGCATGACAATTTGATTTATACTCTATGTTAGAAAAAAAAATTAACAAAATTTTGAGTCATTGAAGGAATTGATTACAACAAAAATCAAGTAGCCCCAAGTCCCAACTTTGGTAACTTAATATTTTTCAAAATAGTTCCTCAAAAAAATATTTTCCAAAAATGAATTGTCGAAGAAATTAACTTTTTTAATATTTTTCTACCAATTCCATGGATTTTGTCATTGTCGAGCCGTGTCGTTATCCGTGTCATTAGACACGACACGTCTGAAAATGTGCCGTCGAAACGCGTTGGAAATTATATTCACCATTCCCTGTCATTTTCTATTTTGGGATACGTGTACTGATCCCCTAATTCCTCACATGTTTCTTTCCAGCCGCTCTTAGCTACACGATTGTCACCTTTCCTCCAATCACCTCCCGCCACGTCATTATCACCTAGACGAAAACCGGGTGCCATTCCAAATTGTATGAATGGACCAAAAACAGCCCACAGGCGACCTAGTCCTGATCCTCTAAAATAACTTAATTCTTGAGTTTAGATCCGGACCGTCCGATTCAATCCGGATTACGGGGTACCTTTAATCTGACGGCCCAATTTCGAATCTGATGGTCCGGATCTAAACTCAACAGGCGACCACGGTTTTTTAGACAAAACAGCTGGAGTTTCACGGTTCACGACCATAGAATCTAGATACCTCCTCCTCCACCGGTTTACCAAGCCATTGGTTTTTTTTAGCTCCTCACATCCATTCCCTTTTTAAAGCAAATCCCTTTCCCTCTTATTCTCGAAATCAACGCAACTACAAAACTAAAAGGAGATCTAGATGAAACGCGTGGCCACCACCTGGGTTCAAGCAACCAATGCCTTCCCTTCTTACCACCGCGAACGCCTCAAGATTCGTGCATTCTACCTCCGCCTAACGGGTGTGAAGGGCATACGGCTTCCTTCGACTCTCACCCTAGTGTACCTCCCGAGGATTGACGGGATCAGTGCAATGGAGGTTAACGGGTCTAAAGTCCGATCTGGTGCACCTGGTATAGTGTCGTTAGACCGGGTTCGATCGGACGAACCGGGTGTAGTATTTGCGAATAGGGATCATGTTAGAGCTGGAGATTGCGCCCGATTTGAGGCGTATGTAGGTGATGAGAAGGTTGTGAATGGCGTTTTCAGATGCTGTGAAAATGGATGGAGAATAGAGTGTAGGTGTACAGCCGAGAAGGCAACTGCCGAGGCTTGTGAGGTGAGCGTGGTAGGAGAGAGCGGGGTTGTGATGAAAGAGAAGGTAGATATTTTAGGAAAAGTTAGAAGAACAAATGGAAGGAAGGGATTTTGTTCTAAACTGGAGGAGATACCGGAGGAATCGGACGGCTGTGAATGCCGGTGCTGTCAAGGAGGGGAAGAAGGAGATGAGGAGGAGACAAGGGAGGAAGTAGATATAGAGGATGAAATGGACGGCTGGGATGAAAGGATAGAGAACGAGAAGGGAGGATGGGTGGCGGATGTGGGGCTATGGGTGGCATGCGTGGGGGTTGGTTTATTGGTTTCTCAGGCTTCGCTAAAGAGCCTCAGGCGTCGGAAATTTTTTTAGGAAAATCCGTGGCCCTGCAATTTGTATTAAGATTCGTGTTGACAACTTTAAATTCTGTACGGATCAAGTGCACACTTATTTTAATGCGGATCGGACGGTTCTGACCGGACATCGATCAGGAGTAGAAATTTTTTCAAGGGTACATAGGTTTTTTTTTTTTCCTTTTTTTTCTGGTTATATTTGTATAATTAAGTTTTGATGTGGGAATTTGTAGAAACTGTTCTCCGATTTTGGATGAATGATAGGAGACGTTCTGATCGTTTTGCTGTAATTTTTTTTTTTTTTCAATCAATTTTGGGCAATTCAGAGAGTATGGATCTTAATTCAATTCAATGTACTTGCTACCTATGCATAACAATTTATACGGAGCAAAGGAAGGTTCATATTGTACACTGTTGTCCATAGGCAAGGAAAAAAAAATATTGAGATGTTCAATTTTAGATGTATTAATTATTATAAAATGACAGAGATAGATCTTGACTTGCCTGTTTATCCAAGCAAAAATGGTATGGAAGAAAAAAAAAAATTGAACTTGTTATTGGAATATGTCGCTCAGATGAACTTGTTATTGGAATATGTCGCTCAGATATTTTATCGCTCGTGCATGAGAGGAGCTTGGGTCCGATGCCCATCGGACCCAAAGTGAGTTCGATGGGCTCCATTACTGTCCGATCTGCTTTAAGATTCATGCGCACTAATATTAAAGCGGACTCGAAAGTTCTGACGTGAATCTTAAAGCAGATCGGACGGTCGTGGAGCCCATTGAACCCACTTTAGATCCGATGGGCATCGAACCCACTTTGGATCCGATGGGCATCGAACCCAAGCTGCTCTCCTCGTGCATATGCAATTCCTTAAGGGGATATGGGCCGTATTTTAATATACTTATGAGCTCAGGTGATACATATTTATAGAACCTACAGCTCCGCCAATTAAAAAAACAAAGCTTCGTAATCATTAGCCGAAATTTTTATTGTTACCACTCAAGAAAATCAAAATTAATTCGTTACCACCCCGCTGACTTTTTATTCAATTCTACCACCCTCGCTAACCCAGTTCGCCCACCAAATTGGTTGGTGCGCGGACTGGGTTAGCGGAGCTCCGTTTTCACCGTATAAGAGTTGCGGAGAGCGTCATTTGTTCTGCAAACTCCACTCCGCGCACGAGCTACAGTGAAAAGGTAATTTTTTTTTTTACTTTTTTTTTTAGTTATTTGTAGATTAGATAGTTGGTATAGGTGTCCAAAATAGGTCCAAATAGAGTAGAATTGTAATAAATAATTAGAATGGTATCCAAAATAGATTCAAACAGAATAGAATTGTATTAAATAATTAGAATGGTGTCCAACATAGTAGAATTGTTTTTAGCTATATTATGTTGTATTTTATGCCAAATTATTTTAGTAAATTATTAAAGTACCCTATTTGAGGTACTTCAGACCAAATTTGACTAGAAATGCACCAAATTGTAGTATGGCGTCATCCAGCGGCACCAAGCACACCAGTCTGCCTCATGATGATGTGGAGTTGGATGTAGTGTTAGCTCGGACCGTCTTTCCGCATTTGACGACCGAGTATATCAGTCCCGTTTGCTGGTTCCTGTACAAGGAGCACAAGATCAGAAACTCATATGTAAGTTTATATCTCTATACCACTTGCAAATAATATATACATTTTCATTTGAATAAAATAATAAATTGTATTTGTGTTTATTTTGAAATTAAATGCAGACTCATACTCTGACGTCGACGAGGAACAACCAGATGAATATCCTCTACGACCCTCGATTTGCACCCGCGTTGCAGAGGCTGGGTCTGTGGCATGTGTCACAGCTCAGTGACTTAAATGCAGATGTCGCTCTTATATCTGCATTGGTCGAGAGGTGGCGGCCGGAGACCCACACCTTCCACTTGCCCGTAGGAGAGATTACGGTGTCTCTCCAGGACGTGAGTTATCTCTGGGGTCTGCCCATTACCGGAGAGGCGGTGACAGGTGTGGAGTACGTAGATTTCACGCAGCTCGTCACCGACTTGCTGGGAGAAGGGTTGATGAAGCGGAGGGCGACCAAGAAGGAGTACGTCTACTCAAAGAATGACATCAGTTTACCACAGTTGCGGGAGCGGTTCAGGTAACATTTATTTTATAAAATTAATTATTTGATGTCTATTTTTCGCAATTTTCACTAAATTTGTTCGAATTTACAGTGGAGCCCTAGACGCGGATGCTGATGCTGAGATGGTAGATCGGTGGACCCGGGCTTACATTATGGAGATGTTTGCTTGCTGGCTGTTCCCAGATTCATCAGTGGCCACTGTCCCTGGATGTTTGCTTGAGTGGCTGAGGGACTTGGCCCAGCCGAAACAGATGAACTGGGGTGCAGCGGTATTGGCATGTCTATATCGAGGTTTGTGCACCGCATGCCAGGTATAAATTATTTTGAAATTAAATCTGAATAATTAAATGGTTACACCCAAAAAAACCAGAATTTTAACTGTCACTTGTATCTAAATAGACAAACAAGCACAATTTCTACGGTCCAGCTGGTCTCCTAATGCATTGGTCGTGGACGAGGTTCCCGTTCGGCCGTCCACAGCCACGAGTGAGAGGTTGGGCTCCAGCTTGGGGGCAGCCCAACGGGATTACATGTCCGGCTTACGCGCATAAGTGGTGCTCGAGGAAGACGTACATCCAGACCCCGCACGGTAGACCTATGGGTGTTGATTTCTTCCGGAGTCAATTCGAGCAGATGACTCCTGACAGACACGTCTGCTGGCGGCCGTACGACGAGCGTGTCGAGGGTGAGGACGATGCTGCTGTCCCTCACTCCTTCCTGCATGACCTGCCTTATATATGCCTCCAGCAGCGTCAGTTCTGGTTTGCTCAGGTAACCCTTGCATTATTATTGTATTCCAGTTTTGCATCACTTTTATTTATTACGTACGTAGGATTATTTATTTTTATGTACTTGCAGGTACCACTTGTGTTCTACCAGCTTGTCGAGCACTACTATCCTGGACGGGTGATGCGTCAGTTCGGTATGCGTCAGCCCTTTCCCGTCCCGGATCCCATCTCCAAGGACAAGTGGTACGAGCTTCACAAAGAAATGGCCACTACCAGCGGTAAGAATTGGCGGACCGTGCACGCCGATTATGTGACTCAACTTGAGGTGATGGGCGACAGGATCCCTGACGAGCTCCAGTCGTATGCTTTCGATACATACGATCAGACCTATCGCAGTTGGTATCAGGAGTACTGTGCCTTCACGGTGTACTTGCATGGTCAGATCACGGAGATGAACACGAAGCCGCTCCACGTACGACGTGACACGGTTAGTGACGAGTATGGCTTCATTCCCTGCGCTGGCCCGGCTGCACAGATTGTAAGTCTTTAATTTTTTTGCTTTAAGAAAATTATGAAAATTCATTTGCAATTTCAAACTAATTTTTTTTATTTTAATTCGCAGGTACTCATGAACATCAAGCAAGTGCTTAGGAGCGCAAGATAGACCGTCACAAGAGGTTGGAAGGCCATCGGGAAGAAGTGGTTGTGTTCCGCTGCACCACCTGTCGTCGTCGCCGGGTACCAGGATCAACTCGAGAGGGTTCTCAGGCTTTCAGATCTTCCCCGCTATAAAGATATGAAAGACATGGACGATGCCGATTCTGCGGAGCCTATGACCACGCCAGAGCCGGATTTCTCAGACCTACACGAGGCAGCGACTGCTGAGGCCGCATTTGAGGCTGCTGGGTTTGCAGCGGTACGTATATTTTTGTAATTATTTTTATAATCATCTTTGTTGTGAAACCTATTTATCTATTTGTTTCAGGGAGATATACCCCGCGGAGATCCGTACGACGAGCAGGACACTACCTCAGATTTTACGTTTCACTTGGGCTCTCAGTATGGGGCTTACACGCAGGATGTAGACTCTCCTCCGTTTTACACACAGCAGACGCCACCCCCACAGGAGACGCCACTCCCACAGGAGACGCCACTCCCACAGTCCAGTGCAGCAGCTGTCCAGCAGGATGTCTCATATAAACCCGTGTACCCTACAGAGGATACACGTGAGTTTATTTTCGGACCTGGTGCAAATGAGGGACCACACGAGGAGACACTTTTTGGGGAGATACATGAGGAGCCCCCACCACAGCCATCACGACCGTACACACCGCTGGTCGATAGGGAGCGTCAGGAGGAGGAGGGGCGGGGTAAGAGACTTAGGAGAGAGAAGAAGCTGTGGACACCCTCGAGCAGATAGGATAGAGTTACTTATTGTAGTTTATGTTTTTGGATATTATTTCGGTATTAGTTATTGTTATTTGGATGTTATTTCGATATTATTTTGATATTAGTTCTTATGTTGTTTTGTTTTTATGTTGTTTAGTTCTTCTGCAGTCAATTTAACACATTAGTTTTTACTTTATTTACCTGCCTGCTGCCTTGCGTCTGATGAATGAACATCGTTAAAAATAAAACAGGATTTTCAGACACCCGTTGCAAAAATAAAAATAAACCCTAAAATCCAGTCAGCCCTAAACCCTAAACCCTAAACCTAAACCTAAACCTTAACCTTAACCTTAAACCCAAAAATCCATTCAGCCCACCAGCCCGCTAACCCAGTCCGCGCACCAGCCAATTTGGTGCGCCAACTGGGTTAGCGGGGTGGTAGGATTGAATAAAGGGTCAGCGGGTGGTAACGAATTAATTTTGATTTTCTTGAGTGGTAACAATAAAAATTTCGGAATCATTAGCGGCCTCCTATACACGATAATGATAAGAATTTTTTTTGTAACATACAAAAAATTATATTGGGAAAAATATTTATTACATCTCTTTTAATAAACTCTGACTAGCGATTATTTCATGATATTGATATAAATTAAATACATGACAAAACAAAACAGACATTATATTTCTAAAAACAAAAAGAATAGACAACTTGATGTTGCCAGATTAAAAATTGTCATGCTAGTAGGCGTCACCGTCACTCTTATAATTTCGTTGCATTTCAAGAGTATGTTTGGTTGCAAAACAAGAATAAGCTAGAATAGCTAAATCAATAATAGTTGTCGTTTGTCTTATTAGAATAGTCAAATCTCAAATTCTTAGATATAGCCATTCTAATAAGACAAAAAAATTGAATTCCCTACTCTAACTATTCTAACTCAACTAAATACCGAATAGGCTATTCCGAATAGCCTAATTTCAAAAATAGTCTCAACACAACCAAATTTGATTCTCATTCTTCATTGGAAAATTTTATATGACTAATTCTCATTGTGTGTTTGACCTCCATAGTTCAAAAGTCTGACTCCGCCCCTGATTGATAACATATTTATTACCTTCTTCATATGTAATTATCTTTATTAATCATTTGTTTTATATATTGTACTCCATTGAGGCTTCCTTATCACCAAATACTAACTATTTCAAGCATTATTTAGTTGGATTAATTTGATAAATTTTTAGCTTTCATCATCTTTCTTTTGGGTGTAATGGGATTTTAGGTTAGGTTCCTCCCTCACCGTGTGATAAAACTACTCGAAACATCAAAAAGTCACCATATATATTTTATTTCATATTTTTGGTTATTTTACCAAAAAAATAAGCACAAATTGAACAAAAAGTTAAATACATTTAAACTTGCCTAAAAATCATAGTTATCGTAAGTCACCGTCATGTAGTTATTATTTTTAATATTAAGAGCCCAAAAAAATAGTCGAATCCAGATCCATGGGCTTTCAACAACGAAATCAAAATAAATGTAAAATTGCAGCATAAAATAAACAAGATTTCTAATTTTGTCATGTAAATTTTGTGACTATTTCATGCAAATCAATTTCAATAAAAAGAAGATCAATTCTTCACTTCAATAAATTATTTTCAATAAATTATTTACAATCTGATATGTTCTACACATACAAAAATGAATATTGCTAAATTATCTTGGGCAGAAAATATAATGCGTGAAAATAGACTAGATATTTGCTAAGATATCTCAACAATTAGAACAAAAAATAAATGATTGTAACACATTGATTTCAATAATTACTTCTATAGATAATTTATCTCGGTATCACTCACAATTTATCAAACTACAAAAATGAGATATTGGAGTACAATCAAAATTTCTCCTCTCATTCTTTTCTTTCAAATATATGCGATCATTCGGTTTTCTATTGGGATGTAACTCTTCTCTCTATTTTTCAAAAATCTTCATTTCTTCTTCTTCTACTTGTGTGTGGCCATATATTTTCAAATTCTTCTTTGTATTCTTATAATCATAATATTTTCATATAATGCTAATTATTATTTTAATTATATTTAGTTTCATATTTTTTTTAATATTATTTATGTTACTTTATATTTAAAAAATCCGAAATTTTGTTGTATATAATTTATAGAAATTGAGATTATTCAGATATCTCATGTTTCATGCACGCACGAAACACGTTGAAATTGATTTTCATTTCGTACGTGAACGTGTGGCTTCAAATGCTTTTCAAATCCGTTTCATATCCACCAAGGATCAGTTGGCCGACATCTTCACAAAGCCACTTGCTGCTCCTCGCTTTGCATAGCTTACTTCGAAGCTGATGATCAGTGCCCTTCCCTCAGCTTGCGGGGGGCTAATAGAGCTGTACTGGATCCATCCATTTTTCAACGGCCATATTCGTAAAATCCAAGTTCCAGAAGCTTTCATGAAGGGATTCTCTGAACAGTCACAGGGGTACTTAGTCACATATAACTTCAACGTCCCTGGCTTTCAATAACTTCGACTATTTTAGGCCCCTCCATGTCGGCTCCTTTTCCGACCCTATCCAAAATTCCAGTGACATGGTAATATATATGAGCAGCCCCAATGGATGTCGATATGTGTGGCTTCGGAACAATGATGACACCAAATGGGCTTTTAAAGGAATCATGCCATACTGTGTAGAAGCGTACCACAGAGGAAGGCTATTTTTCAATAACTCTAGCAATTATAGCACAACAATTCTTGACTTGGCCAGTGGAATCCAATTAGAAGTGTGGCTCCCCCCAAACAGAGTTCGAGGTGATTTCTCTTGCCTAGGCAAGGGAGCCGGTGCTATGCTACTGAAGAACTGCTGGTTTGAGGTTTACCGACTTGACGAAGAGCAGAAGCCTCCCCGTTGGGTGAAGCTGAGCGACATTGGCGACCTGATGATATTCTTGAATTCTGATAATAATGGCTTTTGCTTGTCTGCTAGTGATTTCCAGGGAATTAAAGGAAACTGCATCTACTTTACCAGATGAAAAATTGAAAATGCCAAGAGGGGTGATGACCGTGGGATGTTAATCGACCCAAATGAGTTGGGGAAGCCAAGTTCTGAAGAGATCAGCCAAGTTGGGTGGGTCCAAAGGAATCTGGTTTGTGCCTAATTTGTAAGAGTTGCTGATTAGATCTGTTTTTAATTTTGTTATGTGAAAGACAGAACTTTTTGAGTTAGGAAGGTATCTACACTGTTTGTCGAACAATTTGTACCATGAAATACATATTTCAAAGCTAAAAAACATACAATCAAAATTGGCAGTTCATATATGTTAGCTCAAAATTGGATATATGTATACCTACAAGAAATAGACACAAATAAATCAAAGTATTAATATTTTATTTTTCTTTGAAATTACTTGATAGTGGCTACCAAGTTAATATCTTATTTTTCAAATGTTAATATATTTTTTTCAAGTATTTATATCTATGAAGTTTGATGCAGGGACGAGTGCGAAGACTGAGAAAGGAGAATTATATAATTAGTGGGACTATAGAAGAAGAGTGTTGTAGATATTTTATAATAATAATTAGTGGAGACCATATAATATTTTTTTTAGAATAATAATTAATGGAGACCATAGTACATAATTTTTCTAAATTGGGTGTAGCGATTTTGGGGTACCGGAGTGAGAGTATTCAAATAATTATTCTTCTCAAAATCAAATACTCTCCATATTTTAATTCTGACCGTTCAAATCATAGATGGATGAAGATTAATTCGGTTCGATGTAAGTCTATATTTATCTATGTTCCATTAACATAATCTACACTAGTTCCGACATTATAAACTTGACCATTTTTTATATTTATTTTAAACTTTGAATTTAAAATCCGACATTATATACATGATAAATGTTAATTATGCATATATCATGTAGAAAAATTAATGAAAATTTAATATATATTGTATCTTACATTAAATAATTTAAAATTTCAACGGTCCGAAATTAAAATGCATCATCAAATATTACTTTAAATTTGCATGAAATTTTATTTAAATTTGATATCAAATGATCAATCCTCCTAATAATTACTACTTACATTATTCTCAAGTAAAAAGAAGTTTAAGCAAATAAAAAAGATAAGATTAAGTTTAACAATCTATCATCTTGCGTGTTCAATATTGATAGATAACAATTGACGCTCAAGGCTATACTGGCTGCTACTCTCTCCGACTACACTGATTGTACTGGTACTCCCTGTTTCTTCAATCAACCTTTCACTTTCTTGCATGTTTACATCATTAATTTTTTTCTTTACAGGCTTCGTCAATCCTTCTAGCTCCGATGCGACCTCTTTCATAGTCGGACGCTCCTCTCCTTTCACATTAATACACCTTCTTGCGAGATGCGCCACAAAATGTAGCTCATCAAACTTAGCCTCCTTTAGGAGACGCGGCTCAGTTGCTTGGATTAGACGACCCTCGTCAACCAATGATGCAAAGTATGTGGCCAGATTACGACACTCCTCTGGCCGAGCAAAAGAGATGGGCTTCTGTCCAGTTAGCAACTCAGCGAGAACAACACCGAAACTATACACATCGCTTTTTTCTGTTAGTTGGCTTGTGTGGAAGTACTCAGGGTCTAAATATCCCAGAGTCCCTTGAACTAGAGTAGTTACATGAGTTTGGTCAAAGGGGACCGATCTCGAAGCACCAAAATCAGATACTTTAGCGGTATAGTTTTCGTCGAGAAGTATGTTGCTAGATTTTATATCTCTATGTATGACAGGAAAGGAAGCAGCCGAATGCAAATATGCGATTGCACGCGCGGTTTCTCTGGATATTCTTAAGCGATCTTCCCATGGCAAACAATTTTGACTGTGAATGTGCTCAGACAGAGTTCCATTGGATATGAATTCATATACCAATAATGGAACTTGGGTCTCTAAACAACAGCCCAGGAGTCTGACAACATTTCTATGATTTATTTGTGATAATATGGTAACCTCATTTACAAACTGCTCTACCTGGTTCTCATCTATGAGTTTAGATATCTTTATGGCAACCACTTGCTCGTTTGAAAGCACGCCTTTGTAAACAGTGCCGTATCCGCCTTGACCAAGAATTTTGTTTTCACTGTAGTCATCTGTGGCTCTTTGGAGTTCTTCTGAGGTGAATATCTTTGTTGTCGAATCAATACCTTGAGAAGTCAGTCTTTGTTGTAAGATCCAACCTCCATTTTGTCGGAAGAACTCGGATCTCACTTTAACTAGTTTTCTTCTTTGTAGTCTTGAATAAGTGTAGAAACTTCCCATCGCCAAGACGAAAACAAGACAAAGACATATTCCTACACCACATTACATTTCAATTAAGGCAAGTGGAAATTTTTTGGTTCTTAATTATTAAAGTAGAAAGAAAGATTATCATATCACAATACAAGAAATTCTGTAAATGATCAACAATGTAGAGAAAACTCTAAATGTCACTATAAGAATATAGAAACAATTGGATAGTTTTAACAAGTAAATAAAATTCACCCGGAGGAACACTCATTGCGATCTTTTAGTTTAGTGCCCTCCATTTCAAACATAACATCGCGCTAGTATTAAATAACCAGTTCATATATTTTGGAAGTGCTTTAAAATGTGCTATTTGTTTTGTTTTATATACTTCATTTTATGTTGAATATACCACCAATTTTATCAATTGTCATGTCACAACTGTAAAAGAAGTTGTCGTTATATACTCATATCCCGTAAGAACGAGTGTACACCTGGTGGTGTAATGTGTTTACTCTTTATGGGAATATATACATTCAAAAATAATGATATCACACGCACAGAGACAGACATAAAAGATTAATTCAAGAATCTTTGATTAGAAAAATGAGAATTGCATACCCAAAATAACATTAAGTGTAGATGTCTTCTTGCTACAACCGGATCCATCTTTTCTGCAACCACATATGTAACTTCCGTCTGTGTTGATACAGGGTCCCAGTCCCATACAGGGGTTTTCGGGATTCTGACATTCGTCAATATCTACAAAACCCACAAGAGATGCACAATAAACTGTCAGAGACAAAATATGCTATTAATCAATATTAACATCCTCTTACAAATCAATTACATTGTAATTATGTATGCACTGAGATAAGTTTTGGATTTGCATAGTCTACAATCTAGTTTTCAAGCTGCTCTTAGATTATTAAATTTGGCATATGTGTACTTACCACTGCAGCCACCTTGATCATAAGGATTCCCTTCGTATCCCGAGCTGCAATTGCACAAGTATCCCACACCGTTCGGTGAATCGTAGCATTTGCTGTTTTTCTTGCAAGCAAAAGAACTTAAATTTTTCTCGGCTTCCTCACAGGACTTTTCTCCAATCGCCCAATTCAGAACTACAACGTGATCAGCTTGGATATCACTGAAGTACCCCCCGCTATCAAATTGTGCTGCTCTGAATAAAAACTCATTGCGCGTTGTAAAGAATGCTGTACTACAATTTATGAGTTGCCTGAATCCACTATTCGGAACTTTAAACAACTTCAGTTCAAAGCTCTTTAGGTCTCCTGGTCCTGGTAATGGCATCTGACAACACCCAAGACCAGAGCAAGATTCATCAATTCTACTGCTAGGATTACTACAAAATGCCACACAACCACCACTCCTGAAGTTGTTACCACTGCCGTTACTATCTCCAGCAACACCTTCTATCAGTACAACATCGTCACACCCGAGTACAATGAAAGTTGTATCATTTTTCGACAGTGTAAATGGAGTACCAATCAAATTTAGCCAGCCATTTCCATGGAGAAGCGTTTCAGTTCCATTATCATTACACTTTTTGTAGACCGGTCCAGTGAAAATGTTCACTTGACCCTGCAAAGAAATGTTTTGAATGAGATATGTACCAGTAGGTAACCGAAGCGAGGGATTTGGATTGCCTGGCGTCGAGTTCCAATAAGGGTTATAATTTTTAGTGCGATTTACTGTTGGGGTGCTTGTGCAAATGACCTCGAAACCTTCTAATGCAAAACCCAGTGCTCCGAAGGGGTATGGAACTGAGTTGCAATGTGAAGTGTTACCTGTTTCACCTCCTCCATGTGCCACGGAATTGAGTGGCAAAGATACAGAGGTGAAACATAGTGACAGAAAAATGGAAAACCAGTGGTGGTGCATAGTTGTCTTACTAAGCTAGATTACTACTGCATATGTTTCAAGTGCTCTGCAGTCTCTGAAATGTACTTCATTTCTCAAATTAAAGAAAGGGATCACTGATCACAACACTAGGAATTAGATTGAGACCAGTAGTCTTCTGCATCATTTTTCGTGAACCAAAACATGTAGCAAGCTGTTGCTTTTACTTGGTCTCATAGTACCAATATACACGAATAATTCATGAATAATTAACGTTTATTCTTTTTTTTGACGTTTCTGAACCGAACTCCGAATAAAACGCAAAAAGACGTATAATACGTTTTATTCGCGATAAAATACGAATCACGAATTATTCGCGAGAAAAATGCAAAAAAACACGAAATTTTTTTAAAAAAAAATTTTGGGGGGCTTTTCTTGATTTTTTTTTTTTTTTTGTTTCCTTGTTGTACCGAATCATTCCTGAATTATATCCGAATTATACCGAATCACGAATTTTTGACCCGACCGAACCGAATCTGAATTAACTATTAGTTTGTCACTATGCTTGATCTCATGTCGCTTCAACTCTACACTCGATCTGTTTTATATTTTGGTACTTGTAGAGTGCCTCAAAATGTCAAAATCTTGCAAAGACTTGGAGTCGTTTTGGTCCTACCAGTAAAAAAACATATCATTGTCTGGACAATTAAAGTAATAAATAATAAATATACTTATATACTAACATCAACATCCTGCTTCTTCTTTTTTTAATATATTCTTAAGCATTATAGAAAAAAGTGAAAGATAAAAAAGAGTAACTTTTATTTCTTATAACAGTGAAAGAATTATTTTTTATTTCTACACTTTATATATTTTATTTCACTAACAAACGTTGCCAAACATATGATACCAGAAAAAAATTCATTAATTATATTTGAGTAATTTTGGCCTACATCAGATTTTTATAGTGTATTCAGTTGATATTTTAAAAGTACTGTTCAAATTGAAAAAAAAAAAACTAAAATTTTAGATGTGTTCATTATTTTAGTAAGACATGTATCAAATTTTTTTCTGCTGATTTGGAAATGAGTGACTTTTTGACAAATGATCAAATAAATTGAAATTTGAGACATGTCATGTCTAAATGATGGTGAACAAATCAAATTTTATAATTTAAATAAAAAAATTTAAATATGAAATGAACATACAAAAGTATGAATTTGTAATCCACAAATATTAGCTAATCCAACCCTGCCTTAAGATTTTAGTACTCCTCACCTCCTAAGAAGATATGGAATCAGTGGTGAAGGCGTACTCTTTTGACCAGAGAAAATTATGTTAAAACTGTAGCAATTCTGTCCACTTAAAACCACAAGGAGACAATACAAAGAAAACCAACAGTCACCTCACCTTTGGATAAATTTGTGGGTTACAACTTATGGAAAAGAATTTTTTTTTTGGTTCAAGAAAAACTATTTTTCCATCTAATTATTAGTGTCTTTTCTGATTCATATTTTCGTTTCCTTCAGTTAAAATGGTGCCCAAAAAATGATGCTATTTTAAGTTCTTATCACAGAAATACATTAATTAATTTTGCTAAACATGAGTCATAACCGTCGAAAAAAAATCTAAATTAAAATCAACTATTATATAAAATCATCTTGCCTGAAATTCAATGAGGACATTTGTTTCAAAATTGTAAATAAATGGGTTGTGTTGTATTTCGTTTCTTGACACGCATCGAATAAGAATTAGTTCATAATTTGTTGTTCACTAAGTAATTTAAATAATATTTTCAAAAATATAAAATTCAAAGTGCCGAGTTATTGTTGTATTGTAACTATACTCAAAGTATCAACTTATTGTTGTTTTACAAACTTAATTCATATTTTGTTTTTCACTAAGTAATTATTTTTTTTAATATTCACGCGTGTTCACTCTAATATTCGTACAAATCTAGCACGCACAGATCCTAAAGCTGATCAGACATACATGGAATCCATCATACGCAAATTAATAAGTATATATAGGTAGCGCAATATATAAGTAGGTTGCTCAGTATTATCAAGTTTGACCTAATTCATATTTTGTTGTTTACTAAGTAATTTAAATATTTTTTTCAAAAACCTAAAAATTATTATTATTGTATTGTCAATTATAAAAAATAAATTTATGCCCTCATAAAAAAGAATAATTATTTTGGTACCTGCATTTGAGTACCTGCAAAATCCCTGCATACTTTCCGACTCAGTTAACCTTCCAATTTAACTGTCCTCGCTAATGACTTTCTAAAATCCACTCTCTCTCTCTCCCATTAGCGATATAAATCGGCTCCCTGTCAGATCTGCTTCTAGAGAAAATAAAAAAAATCTCAGGTCGTGTCGGTAGCCTCCGCCACCCGAACCAGCCCCCCACCTGATCACTAGCCTCCGCCTGCACGTCCACTCCTCCTATGCGATATAATTCGGGAATGATTCGTGACTCAGATTTTTATAGTGTATTCAGTTGATATTTTAAAAGTACTGTTCAAATTGAAAAAAAAAAAAACTAAAATTTTAGATATGTTCATTATTTTAGTAAGACATGTATCAAATTTCTACTGATTTGAAAATGAGCGACTTTTTGACAAATTATCAAATAAATTGAAATTTGAGACATGTCATGTCTAAATGAAGGAGAACAAATAAATTGAAATTTTGAGTTACAACAAAGTTACCACAGCTATTTTCTACATTTTCAAATTTTAAATCGTCGATCCAACCGTTCAACATAATCTCCACAATAAAATGTGCTTCCAAATCAAATTTTACATTTTTTTGAATTTTTTTACTATTTATTATGATGGGTACAAAATTCAATGGTCTGAATTTGACTAGTTTTTGTAAAATATTTAATAAATAGTAAAACAATTCCAAAAAAAATGTAATCCACAAATATTAGCTAATCCAACCCTGTCCTAAGATTTTTCTACCTTCTTCTTCCTTTCCATTCATATTTTTCTTTGTTTTTGGTGGACTTACGCTTCCTATCTTAATTTCTACTCCTCACCTCCTAAGAAGATATGGAATCAGTGGTGAAGGCGTACTCTTTTGACCAGAGAAAATTATGTTAAAACTGTAGCAATTCTGTCCACTTAAAACCACAAGGAGACAATACAAAGAAAACCAACAGTCACCTCACCTTTGGATTTGTGGGTTAATTACAACTTATGGAAAAGAATTTTTTTTTTGGTTCAAGAAAAATTATTTTTCCATCTTATTTGTGTCTTTTCTGATTCATCTTTTCGTTTCCTTTAGTTAAAATGGTGCCCCAAAAAATGATGCTATTTTAAGTTCTTATCACAGAAATACATTAATTAATTTTGCTAAACATGAGTCATAACCGTCGAAAAAAAATCTAAATTAAAATCAACTATTATATAAAATCATCTTGCCAGAAATTCAATGAGGACATTTGTTTCGAAATTGTAAATAAATGGGTTGTGTTGTATTTCGTTTCTTGACAAGCATCGAATAAGAATTAGTTCATAATTTGTTGTTCACTAAGTAATTTAAATAATATTTTCAAAAATATAAAATTCAAAGTGCCGAGTCATTGTTGTATTGTCACTATACTCAAAGTATCAACTTATTGTTGTTTTACAAACTTAATTCATATTTTGTTTTTCACTATGTAATTATTTTGTTTAATATTCACGCGTGTTCACTCTAATATTCGTACAAATCTAGCATGCACATATCTTAAAGCTGATCAGGCATACATGGAATCCATCAGACGATTCAGACTCAAATTAATAAGTATAAGTAGCGCAATATATAAGTAGGTTGCTCAGTATTATCAAGTTTGACCTAATTCATATTTTGTTGTTTACTAAGTAATTTAAATGTTATTTCAAAAACCTAAAAATTATTATTATTGTATTATCAATTATAAAAAATAAATTTATGCCCTTATAAAAAAGAATAATTATTTTGGTACCCGCATTTGAGAACCCGCAAAATCACCGCATACTTTCCGACTCAGTTAACCTTCCAATTAATTTAATGACTTTCTAAAATCCACTCTCTCTCTCTCTCTCTCTCTTCCATTAGCGATATAAATCGGCTCCCCGTCAGATCTGCTTCTAGAGAAAATAAAAAAATCTCAGGTCGTGTCGGCAGCCTCGATCCGCCACCCGAACCAGCCCCCCACCTCGGTAGCCTCTGCCTGCGTGCCCCCCACGAGGTTAATATTTGTTTTTTTTATTGATTTCGAGTTTGTTTTTGTTCTGGCGAATTAATAATGATAGATCGTTTCGTTTCTAGTTCATATACACAATCGTTTTTTAGTTTTGCTGGATTTTGAGATGTTTCTGACAATTTGATTTGTGAAGATGATGTAATTGTCTATTTTGTGTTAATTTCATCATTTTATTAAGAAATCACTTGATAGAGTACAAGTTGTATGAGTTTGTTTGTATGAAAATGGAAATACTTGATCTATTTGTTATAAGTACTTGACAGTGTATAATAAGTAGGTGAATATATATGTTTGTAATGTGTAAATGTATAATTTTGTGTTTACAGCTATTAATACTTTCTTATATCTCTGTTAATACTTCTTCTTGCAGGCCTTACATCAATTCAGGTCAGGTGATCTTCTTTCAGGTAATATATTCATCTTTTGTAGGTGTAGATATTTTGCTTCATAGATGTATAAGTAGGGTAACATATCTGTTTGTGATGTGTAAATGTGCTTTGTTTTTACATGTATTAATACTTCATTATATCTCTGTTAATACTTCTTTTTGTAGGCATTAGATCAATTCAATTATGGTAATCTTCTTTACAAAAAACATAAATATTTCACATTTTTAGTGTTAATACTTGACAGAATAGTCATGTACATTTTGGTATTACAAGTATGAATACTTGGCTACCTTTATATCTCTGTTAATATTTTTTTTTGTAGGCATTAGATCAATTCAGTTCTGGTAATCTTCTTTACAAAAAACATAGATATTTCACATTTGTAGTGTTAATACTTGACAGAATAGTCATGTACATTTTGGTATTACAGGTATGAATACTTGGCTACCTTTATTTCAATACTTAATTGCATGTATATGCATTAATTATAACAGATATGAATACTTTACATATGTAATATATAAAATGTTAAGGAATGTTCGCATCATTAATTGCTTTATAAGGAATGTTCCTATGGACTTTGATCAGGTAAATTTTCTTTCATGAATGCTCCTATGGACTTTGTAAAAATATATATTGTATTTATTTCATTGAAGTTTCATTTATTTTATGAACTAATGTTATTTTTTGTATTGTAGGATCTTATCAGGCAGGAGCGTCATAGTTTAGCATATAATTTTCTTATTCATGATAAGAATGATTGCAAATTTGGTACATAATAGAAATAAATTGTTTTAATTTGGGTTTGGAATTGTGTTAATTTCAGGTTGGAACTGTTATTAATTTGGGTATGAAATCGTTATGATAATTTTGTGTATGTTTGTATGATGAATGTTATGTAGTATAGAACATGTATATTGGAAGAGATATGTTGCTAATTGATATGTTTTTGATATTTGTCAAGTTAACTGTTATGTGATAATTTTAGAATTTTAAGTGATGTGACTTTGTCTAAGATAATTAATATGTGAAGTTTTTTGTTTGTTATAACTGTGTAGATATAAACATGTTTTTGGTTTTATTCTTTGTCAAAGGGGTTATATTATATTTCTTTCTTTCTTTTTGTCATCTTTTTTGTTTATTTGTACATCCATATAGTAGGATCATACCTCCTGCCTGCTACGAGTAGAAAAAGAAACATAATGATCATAAATCATAATTGATGGTTTGAAAAAATTTGAAACCAAAAACGAAGTAAATGTATTGACAAAATAAAAGGAAATAACAAAGTAGCAATAACTGGCAAAAGCAAAGAGCCTTAGCAGTCACAGCCAGTTGGTCATCATACCACTTCTAATAACTCATACAGGGGATGTGTACCAGTTGTTTGGTACCACTCCTCCAGTAACATTCTGATTTCTTTAATGAAAATCGGTGAGTTTTATATCCTCTTTTGTCAAAAAAAAAAAAACATAAAAGTTATTTGACAGTTTCTTACAAACTATGTCCACAGATTGATGTATACAATTTTGAAAGTTCACAGAATCATTTTCACAAAGTACATGGCGCGCCCTGTATAACCTTTTGTGATGTAGAGCATCTACATCCTGGTATTATTATAAGAGTTTCTAATTTTATGTGGCAGTTTCTAATTCAGTTTAAGAAATGTGAGAGAGTTTCTTATTTAGAAACTATGCAGGAAAGTTTATAATTAAGAAATTGTTTATAAACTCTAAAATTAATTTCTCCTTTTTAATTTATTGTTGATGTGACTTAATAGAAACTCTAAAATTAATTTCAGAGATGTGAGAGTTATAAACTTTAGAGACCTTAATTTATAAAAAGTGATTAACAGTTATTTAGAAAAGAGTTCACTATATGACGATAAATATTTATTAGAATTAATGGGCTTGCTTGTATCCATGTAAAAGGTTGGAATATATTGGGGACCTTTTTAAAGTTATAGAAAATCTGATGCTATACAAAAAGTGCTTCGCCATAAGGAACAATACAATACAAATGTCTGACAAGTTTCATTTTGTAATCAATCAGAAACTTAATTATTAAGAAAATCACATTAACATATATGTCTCAGTACAGAGTTCACAATTGTATATCTCATCCACCACTTTCTCAATTGTTCCTCTCCTTGACGGAATTAATAGAGGGCAAACGTTCCCACTCTTCTTGCGGTTGACGAGTGACAACTTTTGCCTTTCCCTCTCTCTCTTAATTCCATCTAGGAGACAAGGCCAAGTTATTAGTAATTACTATATATATACAAGATTGCAATTATTTCTATCATATATTCATATATTAAGATGTAGATATCAACATGTCCATTCATCAAGAAGAGATTGCAAATTTTTCTATCATATATTCATATATTAAGATGTAGATAACGACATGTCCAGTCTTCCAAGAAGAGATGGGAAATATTTCTATCATATATTCATATATATATTAAAATGTAGATAAGAGACATTTTTCCATCAGAAACCAATAATAGTAATATGTATTTTTAAATAGCAATAGAAGTTCTATGTATAGTTCATAATGGTTGTGCTTCATTTGAAGATTTCAAATAGCAATGGAAGATCGTAATAACTAAACAAATGAAATTAAAACAATAAAACTGGGATCAATTATTAATTTAAGCAACTGTTATGGTACATGGCGCTGGTACTTCAAAATGAAAACTACAGAGAAAAGTTTACATATAAAATTGTGCACAAAATAAACAACTCGTCAAAACTCACTTTTTCCACATAGAAAATTGATGGAAGTCGTGGTAATGGTTGAATTGAGCCACTGAAGAAGACCGAAGTAAGAATCAGTTTACATCATGGAAAATACAGCACTCTCTCTCTCCCTCTCTTTCTCTCTCTCTCTCCTCTCTCTCACTTTAAATTGAAGCTTTGCAAGTTTCAACTGATATGAATCAGAACAGAAAAACACAACCAGCATAGGAGACATGACAAAAGGAGTGCATCATACAATGGTTACACTTATACTGTGCTGTCTTTCACATCTTCTATTCTTCTTTGTATTATCAGCAATGGCCAGAGATGTTGATCTTCTAATTTCCTTCAAAAATTCTCTCCCAAATCCTAATTTGTTATCCAACTGGAACCAGATGCATGGAGTGTGTGAATTTCAAGGCGTAACATGTAAAGGAAGCCATGTGTCCTCTCTGACCATTCGAGGGCAGCCACTCGAAGCAGACTTCAATTCAGTCTCAGCTCACATCCTCTCTCTTGGCAGCCTAGAATCGCTCTCTCTCCATTCTACCAATCTCACTGGATCCATCTCATCCCTTGCAAACTGCACCATGCAACTCAAAGAACTGGACCTATCCAGTAACAATCTTCGAGGTTCTATCTATGATACAACTTCTCTGGCGGCCTCCTGTCATTCTCTTCAGTCGCTCAACCTCTCCAATAACTACATTGGCCAGGCCTTCAATAGCTCCTCTCCAGTTTTCACCCGCATGAAGATGCTTGATCTCTCCAATAACAAGATCACAACCAACAAAGATATCCAGTGGTTATTCTCTAAACTCTGGTTACTCAAACATCTAGACCTCTCCAATAACACCATTAAAGGCACCATACCACAAATTACCAATTGCACCTTTTTGCAATATCTTGACCTATCTTCCAATCAACTCACTGGTACCATACCGGCTGGTACGTTCTCAGGTTGTCTAAAATTAACTTATCTAAACCTCTCATCTAACCATTTTACCGGTATGGCCCCACCTGACATAGAGGCATGCACGAATCTCGTCACTCTGAGCCTCTCCAAGAATAATTTTTCTGGTGTATTCCCCATGTTATCCATGGTTGCAATGCCCATACTCCAGGTTCTAGAGTTGGCATTTAATAACTTCAATGGTAATTTATCCAAATCTATTTCAAAGCTAACAAGTCTTGAGTTATTGGATCTTAGTGCGAATAGGTTCTCAGGCCCAATACCACGTCCACTGTGCACTTACAGTGTATCGCGCTTGAAAGTGTTATACTTACAGGATAACTATTTTACTGGGTCTATACCCGATTCACTTTGCAACTGTACCAACTTGGTCTCACTTGATTTGAGCTTGAACTTGCTTTTCGGGTCCATACCTAATTCTCTAGGGTCCCTCTCCAACTTAAAGGATCTTATAATGTGGCAGAACAATTTGCATGGTGAGATACCAGCTGAGCTATCATCCCTCAAGTCACTCAAAAACTTACTTTTGGACTACAATAACCTAACCGGTGCAATACCTGATGGGTTAGTTAACTGCACCAGCCTTAACTGGATTTCTCTCACAAGCAACCGGCTTACGGGGTCGATACCAATTTGGATTGGTAAGCTAGAAAAGCTTGTTACTTTATCACTTGGAAATAATTCCTTTATTGGGTCAATACCACCTGAGCTTGGAAATTGTAAGGACCTGGTAGTTTTAGATTTGAACAGCAACCAACTTAACGGGTCTATTCCATCCAATTTAGCAAAACAGGCTGGTAAGATTGTGTCGGAAAAATCACTGGAACCTCGGCCATATGTTGCCTTCTCATTCCCCGTAAATAGTCAATGTCATAGTGAAGGAAGTACTTTGGAGTTTGATGGGATCCGAATGGACGACTTAATGCGCTTACCAAGTACACAGTATTGTAATTTCACTAGAGTTTTTATGGGTGTCAGTGGCATATTTGGTGGATATACAAATAATAACATATCAATGATTTTTCTTGATTTGTCATACAACCAGCTCGAGGGACCAATACCAATAGAGATTTCTGCAATGAAATCTTTAGTAGTCTTGAATCTCAAGCACAATCGCTTATCAGGACCTTTGCCACAAGAATTCGGTGGCATGATCCACTTATTAGTGCTCGATTTATCGCACAATATTTTTGAAGGCAGCATACCCTCATCCTTTTCGATCTTATCCTTGTCAACACTGGATCTGTCAAATAACCTGCTAAGCGGGCCCATACCCGAAGGGGGTTCTTTGATTACATTCCCCAAATATGATTTTGAGAATAATCCAGGTCTTTGCGGGTTACCATTGCCACCTTGTAATGATTGGTCCATTCCAAAGGGGGATGTGCCTCAGCAGTCATCAACAAATCATAGGTCTTCTCAGGGCTGGTGGATTGCACTAGGGTTACTGATCTTCATCTTCTTGATAATTGGGTTTATAATTGGTCAATTTCTGTGATAAGTCAGCATTTGTCTTGGATGGAACTATCTATCTATCTATCTCTCTGCAAGTACTATCTATCTGCTTGGATGAAATCTGATTTGTATAACTCATTAAATGTTTTGGAGTTATTATTTTAAGTTTCAGTTACAAATTTCATATATGAATAATTGGTTTTATTCTTTGTCAAAGGGGTTATATCATGTTTGTTTCTTTCTTTTTGTCTTTCTTTTTTGTTCATTTGTGCATCCATATAAGTAGGATCATACCTCCTGTCTGCTACGAGTAGAAAAAGAAACATAATGAAAAAAACGGAATGATCATAAATCATAATTGATATATGGTTTGAAAAATTTTGAAACCAAAAACGAAGTAAATGTATTGACAAAATAAAAGGAAATAACAAAGTAGCAACTGGCAAAAGCAAAGAGCCTTAGCAGTCACAGCCAGTCGGTCATCATACCACTTCTAATAACTCATACAGGGGATGTGTACCAGTTGTTTGGTACCACTCCTCCAGTAACATTCTGATTTCTTTAATGAAAATCGGTGAGTTTTATATCCTCTTTTGTCAAAAAAAAAAAAAAAAAAAACCATAAAAGTTATTTGACAGTTTCTTACAAACTATGTCCACAGATTGATGTATACAATTTTGAAAGTTTACATAATCATTTTCACAAAGTACATGGCGCGCATTGTGATGTAGAGCATCTACATCCTGGTATTATTATAAGAGTTTCTAATTCAGTCAAGAAATGTGGGAGAGTTTCTTATTTAGAAACTATGTAGAAAAGTTTATTATTAAAAGAATATTTATAAACTCTAAAATTAATCTCTTTTTTAATTTATTGTTGATGTGGCTTAATGAAAACTCTAATATTAATTTCAGAAATGTGAGAGTTATAAACTTTAAAGACCTTAATTTATAAAAAGTGATTAACAGTTATTTAAAAACTCATTTTCATCTTCTGCACAAAAAGCTACATGAAGATGGGTCGCAGCAAATCACAATGCCCACTGAAGCAGCGTTTACAAATAATTTTATTCAAAAGCCCGTTAATGTATTTACTTGTCAAACAATTTTTTTTTTGTTGAAGAAATGTATTTATTAAAATTTTATTTAATCTAAAAAATGTTGTAAAAGCTTTTCTAGTAATTTGCATGTGTGGGTTTAATATGTTTGGTAAGGCATTTGATTTGTGTTTGTAAAAAATTATTTTTCATTAATATATGTTGTAAAAGCTTTTATTAAGTTCTCTCTCTGTTTTTTATTATTATTATGCAATTGGCCAAAATTATAACGTGGTACCTACCACTAGTAACTTTAAATGTTTAGTTCTAACATATATATTTAATTGTATAAATGAAGAGTACGGAGGTACTATTTAAATTGAATAAATGTTAATTTGATAATTAAACAAAACCGTAATCCTTTGATAAACACAAAATATAATATTTTCTTACATAAAAAAGTAAGGAAATACAGGGAGGATTTTGTGGAGATTTTGTACAGGTACCAACTGATTTCAATAGGAATTGGTGGATTTATTCACTATTTTTTCAAAAAAAAAAAAAAAAGTAAGGAAAGGGGATGGATGCGAATTCAACAAAAAAACATTTTACTAAATACAATATAATATTTTCTTAAAAAAATCACCAATTTACCAAAATATAATATTTTATTGTATTTTCTTATTATAAGAATGTTGTGAAATTTTATTTAATCTAAAAATGTTGTAAAAGCTTTTCTAGTAATTTGCAAAATACAATATAATATTTGTTTATTATTGAGCGAATGTATTATTCAAGTGTTCCAATAATAAGAAAATATTACCAATTTTCTTATTATGGGGTATGCGAATGCACCGTGATGGTGTGCAAAATTGTCATGCGTCATGTGGTGGTGCGCATGACTTCTTTGTCTTGTGCAGCATCACGCCGTGGTCATGGTCTTTTTTTTAATTTTTAAAAAATCGATGATAATATTAGAATTTTAAAATATTTGAGATGGTAATTAAAAAAAGAGAAAAGATTTCATTCCCCGCTGTTTGGTCCCCTAAACGTCCCATTCATTGCTCTTTATGCTCCAATCTCAAAACAAACGAATGGGTGGATTTTTAATTTCAGGGTCCTGTGATTCTTTGGATCACAGAAGATTTATTTCCGAGAGAACCTGTCTGTATGGGCTTACGTTGCCTCTGGAGTTTGGATCATGGGCTGGGCTTATTGCCTTATCACCTAAGGTAACATAATAGTTATATTTAGATCCGAACCGTCCGATCAGAATCCACACGAATACTAAGGGGACCGCGGTGGTTCGGATTCTGATCAGACGGTTCATATTCCTCTCTCTTTCTTATTTTTTGGAAGTCATGTAGCTCCCCCTCTCTCTTGCTCTCTCTCTCCTCTTTCTACTTCAATGGAGCAGACAGGCGAAGAATCGAATCAACGAGAAAAGAAATCCGAAAAGAAGAATCCGATTAAGATTCCTTCGTACGAAGAGGTTTTCGGTGGCACCACCACTGCTACCACTTCTTCCTCTTACAATCCATCTCCGCCAGCTTCTTTCTCTCAGGCCTTCTCCTTCGTCAAATCCTCCGAATTCTACTCCCCTCCTCCGCCGCCGCCACCGCCTCCATCTCAGTCTGAACCTGCTGGCTCCACCTTGAATTGTTCAATTGCTGCATCGGGAAGTGGTGCGAGCCAGAACCGTAATGCAATACTTGTGAGTCACAGACAGGTGGGTCCCGTTTTATAACATGATATATGATCCTTTTCTTCCTAATAGGCTGAAATCCAAAGAGGAGAGAAAAAAATACAAAAAAAAAATTATTGGATTTGTTCAGTATTCTATGCAATATCTCATGATAGTAATGTTATAATTGATGGCATTTGGATGTTAATAATATGTCATTAACTACAAAAAAAAAAGGTTTAAGTTAAAACCAATTCGATGGCATAGTTCTTTATTGAATGTGTGCATATCTCTGCATATGAACAGGCTTATTGTTTATTTCTTTCAAATTGTAGAAAGGTAACCCGCTGCTTAAGCATATAAGAAATGTGAGGTGGGTGTTTGCTGATATAGTTTGTGATTATATGCTTGGACCATCTTCTTGTGCTCTTTATCTTAGGTGAAGTTCTCTCTCACACACGTATCGACAAACATTTTTTGTATTTGAGTGTTTTGCAATAATACCCAACATTGTTTAATCTATTTCCTTTGTTCTGTTAAGCTGTTTTGTTATCATATGAAACAAACCCAACGGTTTTAAACCAGTTATTGCTTTAGAGACTGTTTATTATAAAAAAAATATGTGCTTATGTTCTAATCTCAATGGCTTCACCATTTGCAGTCTGCGATACCACCTTCTCCATCCTGACTACTTGTACTATCGAATAAGAGAGTTGCAGAGGAACTTTAAACTTCGTGTAGTTTTGTGCCATGTTGATCTGGTAAGTAACTATGCATAGCGCAGATTGGTCCGTACTACATATCAATATATTGTTTCCATAGTCCAAATAGCCGATCTGAACCGTTCAACTTGATCTCCATAGAAAAGTGTACATGTAGATCATATTTTTACATTTTTTAGAATTTTTTTAATATTTTTTTAGATAGGTAGTAAATCACTACTTTTCACTAGTCTAGAATTTTTAGATCAAGTGATTTTCTACCTATCTAAAAAGAATAGTAACAAATTTCTAACAAATGTAAAATTTGATCTACAGGTACACTTTTATATGGAGATCATGTTGAACGGTTCAAATCGATTGTTTGGACTTTGAAAATGGAAAAAGTGATCCATAGTACGGACCATTATGCACTATGCATAGTACCATACTACCATAGCCTCACTCTTATTAGTGCCTATCTTGTAGTAATTTCAGATTCTAACTAAACGAGTTACTTGGTAAATATTAGAATTTATTCACTTTACAAATGTTTTATTTTCAGGAAGATGTATTGAAGCCTTTACAAGAAGTTACAAAGACAGCACTACTTCATGAATGCACGTTGCTTTGTGCTTGGAGGTAATCTCCCGGGGCAGACTTTATTACAAATAGCGAATATACAAAAACAATATACTTGTTTAGTTTCTGGTACACTGCACTTGACATACTCTGTTCCTTTCATTTCCTTTAGCTTGGAGGAATGCGGCCGCTATTTGGAGACAATAAAAGTTTATGAAAATAAGCCAGCAGACATAATTCGTGAGCAAATGGACACTGACTATATGTCCCGGGTAAATTCTCCTTTGCATTAGACACAGGCTCTTTCTGTGCAAATTACACTAATTTGCATGATCTGCAAATAACACCATTTTTGCAGTAAAAAAAAAATTATACTCAAAATGTTTTCTGGGTTGGTGTTAAATATCATTAAAATGTTAAATTTTACGGTCATACAAAGTAAACTGATTTGTTGGTCATCTTTTCCATCACACTGGTATAGTAACTGAGTATTGTCTCCAAGTATATTATAGAATATTAGTTGCTATTGGAAAAGAGATACTGGCTACTGATTGCAAATAGGTTAGTTAGTATTGGATTTTTATTGTAGATAAACCCTAAAAACAAAAGGGAGTACCTTAGTAGCCAGTTGTCTCTAATAGTCGAGTTTCAGAAGGCAATGACAGTTTGAACAACCAAGAGTTTTGAGAAATTGATATTCTGATTATGTTGAACGTTGAGTTCTGGTTTCTTCTTATTACCTAATTGTGCTGTCCACAAGATTTGAAAAGCTACAGTTGAGGCCTTTTAAACATAATAATTATTACTGCTCTCAATTTGAGAACCTTATGTGTTTGTAGTTCAAATTTCTTTATACTGATGGCTTTTTGAATTTCTATGATATTCCATGTTATTCCAGTTAACTCATGCGCTCACGTCAATCAGGCATATAAATAAAACTAATGTGGTCACTCTAGGTTCTTCTTTTGGGGTAAGGCTTTCTATATTGATGATTTTCTTTGGATCACTGGTTTGTTTTTCTATATTCTGATAATGTTGTTCTTCTATACCTAATGCTAATATACTATAAATGTTGAAGTCACTTTCTCGTGTTATGGATGCATCTATGGAAGAGTTAGCACAATGTCCTGGGATTGGTGAAAAAAAGGTGTGCAGTACCTGTTTTCTCAGCGCTATACTTTAACAATGCCTCCTCCACTTCTTTTACAATAAATAAGGTTTTCTTCGACTTTCCAGGTCAAGCGTCTGTATGATACCTTCCACGAACCTTTCAAACGGGTCCCAACCCGCCCCAACATTATCGTTCCTGATACCCCTGATAGGGTTAAAAATAAAGGTGAACCTTCCTCAGCAACTGATGGTGGGGAGTCTGGAAAGGATGCCCAGTCGCCCGGGAACATAAAGGATTCGAATGTGAGTGTGAAATCATCCCTATCTGCAGCTTTTGCAAAGTATAACGAGAGGATGCAAAATAGAGGGACTAAGAGAAATTTGAGAGCAATTGGCGAGGCCAGTGGTAGTACCAGTGATACAGCCTCCAAAGAGGATTAAGCGAAGTGACAATGAGTTTTGGGGCACAGAATCAGGAGCATTTAACTGTTGAGATCAGAAAGCTAAGATAAGATTGTTTTGTAGCAGAGATGTTGTATAGGTAAATGTTTAGCAAATAGTAACCTTTTAGTTTATCCCCATCAACAGAAAGCTAAGATAAGATTGTTTTGTAGCAGAGATCTTGCCAATCCGAATTCAGATACGGACAGATAATGATGAGCCTGCCCAACTAGAAAACTGTCCAAAAGAATCTCGACCTTCATTAGTTTTGGCAACAATTTAGAACTTTTCAGAACCTAGCTTAGTCTCCCGATCAAGCCCTGAGCTATTTCTCGGTCAAAAAAGCACTCGTCCCAAATACCCTGCAATTTGTTCTTATAGGCCCAAAGTAACCAATATATCATGCTTGGTTTTTTAAACAATATACAGTACCCAACATGTAAAATTAGGGTTTATTTGTGATGTTCTCAAGGGCAAGGACTACAGACTATAAAGAGAAATAACAATTTTTATTTTTTAATATTACAAAACACGCAACTGTAAATGAAAAATATATATGAAAAAGGAGCACTTCATGACCAGGTAAGGTATACCACCACCCCGAAATGCTCCGCAAAACTCTCTTTCTTTTTCTGTTCATCCCACAAAAACCACCAATTTCAACGGTGTTTTAGCAAATGGGGTTTCACAAATTGCAACCCTCATAAATGAGCATAAACAAAACTGTCCAAATCGATAAAACAACACATAATATACAAATGCTCGAACGAACTACTGTACAAATCAATTCCTGCACTTGGGAGTTATTTGCATTCTCTATCTTGAGGAATTGGCATCTTGATCTAACCCATAACATTTCTTCAGAAAAAAAAGTAAAGAAACACAGACAATTTGGAGCATGAAGCACTCTTCCTCTTTTCACGACATGAAGTTGGGCAATCATCACACAAGAGAAATATTGCAAGGCAATGAATCAGATCACCAGGTTAATCCCAGTAACATGCATCAGGCCTTCTCTATTTCTTCATTTCCCGTTTCAATCTCTTCTCGGCAATACAAAGCATTCAGCTCTTGTTCCAACTGTATATGCTTAAGCTTTGCTGATATCAGGTCATCAGTTAAGGCAATCATTCTGTATTGTGAAAACACAACAGTAGTTAAAACTAGCAGATGTCTTATTATTGGTAATAATTTTCTCTTGTCTTTGCTGTTGGAATTGTTTATATTTCAAAACAACATTTACATAAGCTGTAATTAGCAGATTCACATGCTAAAAGAGGGGAAATGAAGAATAAATTGTTGTGGGTTTTAATAACAATTACTTGGCCTGTAATTCCGATATTTTAATAAGTAAAATACGCTCTCGCTCCGAGCTTGTTGGATCAGCCTGGAAATGAAAACAGAATTATGCTAGAAGAGGTTTTAAGATGAAAAGAACAAGATTGACTTAAATTTATTAACCATTAAGGCCAGATAAAGTTACTATCACTTGTTTAAAAGAAAAAAATGCAGAGCAAATACAGTAGCTAAAACTAGGAGAAAATATTTCTCTTTGTTTATTTGTTGGAGATGATTGCTTTGACTACTTACAGTATCATTTTCCGTCATGTGAGATTGAGAAGAGATCCCAGCCTGGGGACCTGAGAATAAGAACTTCAATAATATGGACAGAAATGTCGTCTACTTAATCCGATATTTAATAAAAAAAAATAATGATGAACCATACTGCTAAATCAGTTCAATTTGTTGCTTCTTTCCTCTGTCAGGTTTACTTGTCACGGTTTATATTCAGCATATCTTCTTTGGCAATAAGCAAGGATTTCATTGGGGAAATTTGGAAATGATCTAATGTGGTAGTGAGGTAACTTTTATGGATCAGAACCATGGGCGAAAATGGTAAATAAATAATAACAGCAAGGAAAAAATAGAATAGTGTAATAAAATATATATACAAAGAACCAACAAAGAATCCTAATATTAATTTGATAAAGCAACTCACCATTGGGCCCGTCATTCTGTTGCAAGGTATTCAGAAGGTTCAATATGAGACCCTGAATATAAACAATTTTAATCAGGAAGTTACTTTATTAACAACTAAGATAACAAAATTAAATTTGTTTGTTTTAGAAAAAAAAAAAGGAAAGAAGAGAAGGTGTCTTGTTGGTACTTGCTGAAAGGAAGTCTGTTGGAAAAGATTTTGAAGGTGAGGCATGATAGCTGATGCCGGTAAGGAAGAATTGGATATCTCCTTCGAGTACTGAGCAGTAAGCTATAAAAAGAAAATAGTAAATCAAAATATTTTATAAATAACATGCTAGTAACTACCAACCTAGAAAAATCATAACCTGGCAAAAATCCAGCAAAACCAAATTGTAAACATTTTATAAATCAAAAAAATATAATGCAACTATACAATTAACATACCACAGGTTTAGTAAATCGCCACTCTCCAACACTAGCTGATTTTTTTAGAGGTGATGATCCCTGAGAAACCCAAATAATGCATCATAAGAGAACAAGGTAACAGGCAAATGATCAATACAGTAACAGACAAAACTGATCTTATACCTGAGAAGTCTTGCGTAAAGGAGCCCCCATACCGATGTCAGGAACCTAACAATCAGACATTGCTCTTTAGTTTGGACTTTGGAGTAGCAATCATAAGAATCAATTGATTTGATTTGCCAAATATTGTCAATACCTTCGCTAGATCTACGTTTTCAGATGTAACAGAAAAGCGCCCCTTTTGAACCACATTGCGCTTGGATTTATCGTCCATCGATTCAATATAACCTATCACATTAGAAAAGAAAACAGTGTATATCCCTTGTCAAAACTGCAGATAAATCATTGTATGAAATTGGGGTGTTCATGTTAACACAGTGATTTGCCTAAACTCTAGAAGTTAGATCTGTAATAGTTGATAATACAGGCTACAGGAGCGAAAAATTTATCAACAAAAATCTAAATTACACCAGTCTGGATGAATAAGATGTACACAAAAAGAAAAAGAAGAAAAAGGGTCGAAGCCTCATAGATGTGTAATATTTACCTCCTGGAGAACGCATAGGAGCTGACAAACTATTAGCAGATGCACGATTTGGAAGTGACAGTGGACCGCTAAAATTTGTTGTTCGTCGAGTGTCAGGTCTACTGGTAACTTGCTGGTTGTTTGCGGCTTCTGACCTGGCAACCAAAGCATAAATAAAAAAAGTTGGTATCACCTGACTTAGTATGGGTGTAAACAACACAAAAGCATCCTTGTCCAACAAAGTAACTAACTCATTAGCCGCAAAGTCATAGATAGTTCTAAATAGTCATCAGTCAGGGATAGTTGCTATCTACTATTTGGCAAGTCAACAAGCTATGGACACTCAAACCTGACAAACCATCCTGCCCAAATAATTTGACTATTATTTGAAACTGATCAAATTTGTTCTTGTAACAAGATGGCTCTTTGCATCTCACTTAGTTGCAGTGCTTGTTTGACTCCTTAATAGGCTAGAGTCATGGTAAATAACATAATTACTAAAAAATGCTAATTAATAAATTTAGGAAATTCAAACCTCTCTGAAGACTTCTCTCTTTCAGAAAGGACGAGTGGACCACTAAATGCTTGCTTTTTAGCATCAGCCACATTCCTCAAAGGTTTGTTATCGACCACTTTCTTTTCGTTAGAGAGCGCCAAATTATTTTCTGATTTGTTTGTGCCGGGTTCATCAGTTCTTGTGTTGTTGCTTGTGCTTGCTGTACTTGTTTCTGCAATTTCTCCTCTCATGCTCGAGCATCTTGAGTCATCTGATATGGCACTGCTACCCCTGGAATTGGAAGCAACTAGCATTACTAAACTACATCAAGCAGCATTATAGCACCAAAAAACGAGCCCACAGAAAGCTGAATTAATTACTTGGGCCTGTTCGGCTGGAGAGGAAAAGGGGAATAGATTGGCATAGAGGTTCTATTCTAGCCGAACAAGGAAGGAATTGAGTGGAATTGTGGAAATGGGAAAAGTAAAATTGTGTTTGAACTTTTGCAGTCAAACCCTTGCTTTTACAAATAGGTCCCTCCTCTATTCCTCTACAAGCCAATTATTTATTCCATGGGATGGTGGAATAGAGGAAGTGGCCTTTTTCAAGAGATGGAATTGGCTCAATTACCAATACTCTTCCACTATTGCACCTTTCCACCATCAACCGAACACAACCGGAATAGTACGAAACAGAAGTCTATTTCAAATTCCACTTTTCCTCTATTCTTTCACTATTCCATATATCGCCGAACGGGCCCAATGTGTACTTGTAGGATGGGGAATTCACTTTTATTCTTTCCACTTAGTGATATGGTCATATGTCGCTTCTTCTTTTTCCTTTGTGGTGGAAAGAATCTTATTTTAGCCTTCAAGGTATTGAAAGATTGTGCATTGTCTCACCTGCAGGTAGTTTCATCTTCAAGTACTTCCTTCCCTGAACTGCATTTGGACGAAGAAGGAACCTAACACGAAAAGGATAACAAAATTAACAAGATGCTTAACGAGTTCGGAATCATTTCAACCTAGAATGGAAAATGAATTTCCAAAGAAACTGCAATCTGTTAAAAAAGATGATGGTACAATAGTACAATGCTTGATTACTTGTAAAATATCAAACAATTCATTGCATGATCAACTGTAAAATTAGGTCTGCAATTATAACCTAGGCAAACCTTTTCAAGCGTTGACCCTCTAGCATTTTCCTCGTCTTCATTTATCTCAGAAGTTTCATCGTCATCTTGAATCTAGGAAAAAGAAAAAAATAAAAAGCTATAAAATAATGTGTTGAAAAATTAAGATCCAGTTAAAGACCCTTGTAACTCGAGAGAAATAGAAAGGAGAAAAAGTTGCTATACCAGTGATGCTTGCACCTTCAAATCCTCGATGTCAAACTTCCATGCACTAACGCCTCTTTGGTACTCACTCTACAAAATAGCAAACCAGAACATCTCTATAACACATCACACATAATACCACTAGCTAAAGAGATTTGCAAGTAATTTTGGTGCAGAACAATTTCTATAACATGATTATGTTTCATAAGTCATAACCCTACCTTCTGGCCAAATTTTCTTTTCAATTTGATATAATTCATACACAGTAGGCTCATCTACCTACCCAAATTTTTCGCTCAAGCAAAAAAGCAAACTTTCAAAATTGCTATCATCAGTTTAAGTACTCAATCTTAGAGCCCACTCTTTCAGAATGGACATAGATGATGTGCATATATACATTGTATGCATATATGCTCAAAAACATTTGACTATATTATGTCTTAGATATGTTATGAACAGACCTGTGATATTGCTTCTTGTTCTGAAGAAGGCATTTTCCTCAGAGCCAGTTGTGCAGCATCTTTGAGCTGAAAACATTACTAACGACTTAGCTAACAAGTATTAAGACAAAATAGAAAGCACAAAAAATAGATGAGAAATAGTCTTCCTGACCTGGAGTGCTTTTACTCTATCCCACAAAGGAGGCAAGTCAGCTAATATTTTCTTCAATGAAACCTCAGGTGACTTCACATGCTTGAAAAATTGATGCTTTAACAGCTTCTCAGCTGTTGGCCTCTTTGTTGGGTCTTTCACTAGGCACATTGCTACCATTTCCTTAAAAGACTGGTCACAACTGAAAATCCCTCATCAGAATACGAATCACTAAATTCTACATAGAAATTATTATCCTACAAATTCAATGCTTTCTTAATAGAAGGATCTATACTACCTTTGAGAATCCTTTATCTCGGTCATAATCAAGACCAGGAGGTGCATTCTGTAGGGTCATGAGAAGAACCTAAAATTTCCAGAAAAAAATAAAAATAAAAGCACTGAAGTATTATGAATTAGTCATTAATACTTATGGCTGAAGTTACATACAGTGTAAAAAGTATTTCAGGATTGCATGAAAATTAACAAACATCAAATTAGACATAGGAAGTTTTATACGTGCACTTTGTAAAGGATTTGAAAACAATTCCTTGTAATGAGATTCCAATCATACTTGGAAACAGCAACTCTATAAAAGTTTACCTTCATGGGGGGATATTTGGAGAATGGAGCATGGCCATGTGCCAGTTCGAGCGCAGTTATTCCAAAAGACCATATATCAGCTCTGTGGCAATGGAAAAAGAATTAGTTCTTAGATTGCCTAGCTATAAGAATGAGCATTGATAAGATTTTCGCTTATTAACTGTTATAACATACTTGAAATCATATCCAGCCCCTGGTTGCAGTACTTCTGGGGCCATCCTACATAGATTGAACAATTTATGATATAATTTCCTCGTTAGGCAAAAAAGGTTAAATATGTACAAACCACATTGATAAAACAGTCGTAAAACAAGTAGTTACAAATCGTACCAGCATGGAGTTCCTACGAATGTGGTTCTCGTCCTTTGCCTATCACCTTTATCAAACATGCATGCCGAAACACCAAAGTCTCCCAGTTTTACTATGCCAGGACTATCTATAAGTATATTACCAGCCTACAATACAAAAAAAAAAAAAAAAACCTTCATGACTAACAAAGTAACAGGGAAAGGTAAAGACGAAAGAAAGCTTCTGGTTATTAACAAAACGAACCTTGACATCACGATGGATATGACCATGTCTATGGAGGTACTCCAATGCCTTAAGTGTTTCCTTCAAAATAGACCCAATAACACGCTCTTCAAACCCGTCAGGGTAAGCGATCTTCATTAGGTGGAGACATGAGCCTTCAGACATAAATGGCATCACAACCCAAAGATGCCGCTCAACGACAAATGAGCAGTATGCTTTTATCACATTGGGATGGTCTATCAAGCTCATTATCTGTGCCTCTCTTCTTATGTCATCCTACAAAAGCATCATTGTTTTTATCATGAAGCAACATTGACTGTGAAATATGATTAATTAGAACTACAAAATTCCACTTTATAGCTGTTGAACGAAGACCGTCTTTTCAAAGAAAATAATCAATCAGCAGACAAAAGAGATTCTGTAGCGGCCTCTGTTTAATAAGCACGTATTCAGTAAATTAGTAGTGATGTTGTAGCTGTCTGTAGTTTGTAATTTGACCCATATAGAAGAAAATTATCCTTAGAGATCAAACATGAGCATCAGATAATATTCAGTATCTTCCTTTCCTTTCAAAATATATAAAAGAAAGATTTAATTTTTTTGGGTATAGCATCAACAGGGAAAAAAATAATGAAATTAAGCAGTTAGGAATAAGCAGTTTATCCACATGTTATCTGCTTAGTGAAAAACCAGAACCAAGTTACAGAATTACTGATGAACTTCTTGATTTCCCAGAGGAACCCAAACAAAAGTCTATAATAAAACATGATAAAACCAATGCATAAACCTGCCTACTGATCTGAATAAATTAAGCAGTAGCAAAAATCTAGAATCCAGTAATAGTGTAGAATAAACCTGACCCTTGATCTAAATTCACTCAGTAACAGTACACTTAATCAAAGTAGAGAATTAATAACAAAATTGTGCAATCAATGAAGAAATGGAAAATGAATTAAGATCCAGATAGTGCAGCTAGTAATCCCACTTTGGATCTATCAGCTACACACAAGTGCGCCAAGCAACCTGATCACATCACAGTCTCAATTCAAACAATGAAACAACAGAGAAGGGGGGAGGGGTGACTAACGAGATTGCTACTGCATCGATCGAGATCGAGGCACTTGACAGCAACGATATCATTGAAAGGTAGGTGGATCGCTCTGTAGACCACGGCGTTGGCACCATAGCCGACCTCCTCCAGTAGCTTGTAGTCCTCCCCTGAGGGCTTGTACACTACTCTCCTCCCACTCCCGGACTTGCCCACCATCTCTTCTCTCCCGTTGACCGCCGTCACTGACGAATGACGATGAGGATATATAGAAGAGAAGAAAGAAGAGTGGTTTCAGACGTAAAAGGAAAGCAGAAATTTTATAATTGGAAGTTGGAACGGGGAAAACTGAGAAGAGGCCTGGGATCGGCGATGTTGACGTGGCACGGCCTCGAGCGCCGGATTGGATTGGGAAAGAAACCGGGCGTTGAAATCGTAAGACTCCGACTCAGACAAGAGCAGTAGATAAAACAACTGTTCCTCTGTGAACTTTATCTCTGTAGCTTATTATACACACCCAGCGTACTTCCTTCTTCTTGTGGGCCAGGTGGCATGTGGGCGTGGTGAGGAAGAGAGTGCGTGGGACCCCCCCGCTGTTGTCTGTTCTTGCTCCAGAGATCTGACCAAGAGAGTTTTGCTGCGCTGGCAATTAGACGCTATTTTAGCATTTAATTCTTGGACCGGAACGATGGTTAAAGAGGAATATTCATTCTGTAATTGAGTGATGGTCCAGGAATTAAATGAATAGTAGGTTCGTGGAAATGATGTGTGACAGTAAGAGAGGAAGGAAGTACCACGGCCAGGGACGAGGGGTACGAAGTACGAACACATATAGAAGTAGGATCCAAAATAGGGAAGGCTTGTTCTCTACAGATTAGTGCGTCGTACGATGTTGGGCATGCTCTAAGATGGATCAGCCATTAAAAGCTAGCTGGTCGATTCAGGCCAGATGAGATGAGAGCATTGCCATGGCTCCACCTGTGGCTAATATTCGTACGAATTTAAAATATTCATCGCATTAACGCACCGTTTTGAGTTTAGCTCCGGACCGGGTCATCGTAATCCCGACCAATCCGGCCTACATGTAGTGCATTAATATTCGTACGAATTTAAATTGGACGGTTCAAATTTAAACACAAAATTTGAGTTCATTTAGAGGATACAAATTTGTTAATTTTGATCGATTCAGTTCATGTTTTAAAACCGCTTCGATTGTTCGGTTTAGAAATTTTAAAACTGATTAAACCGAATTGATCATTTTTTTTAAATGTCTTATTTCCGAACTAAATATTTAAAAAAAATAAAAAATTATGACATAATGTATATTGTTTGATTCAGTTAAAAACCAGTTAGACCAAACCAAACCAAAATTTTAAATCTCTCTTAAAAAAATATTAAAAACATTAACAAAAAATATTTATTTTCATGATTAAACTTCTTATTTCGGTTCAATCAAACAAATCGAAATTCAGTTTGGTTTTTCGATTGATAAGTTTACTTCAGTCATTTCGATTGTATTTTTTAAAATCGAATAAAATTTTAATTTACCTATTTTATTTCGATTTTAACTAAACCAAAACAATGAACACCCCTATGTATAATGGTTATAATAACACGTATAATCAGTTAAACATTAAAGAATAAACCTTTACACATTGTAACAGTTAAAACTAGTTATTTTCTTTAAAATTATTATTATTTTAAAACAAACATGCATTCATTTTTTTTTCCAATACAATTACCACGGTTCCTAATTTTATGCTGGGATTTTCATCAAACAAAAACAAGGAAAAAAATTAAACTAAGCGGTCTGTTTTTGTTTTGGCATTTTCATTAAAGTAATTAAGACTTTATCACCAAAATCATCATGAAATTTTTTGTATTGTCTTTTTCATTAAATAGAAGTTACAAAGATATAAAAAGGTATTTTTTACTATTGACACGACTGTTTTGAATACACAAAAAATATGTCTGAGATAACTTAATTTGTTATTTTCTTAGCTTAATTGACTATCTTAGATAGATAAAATGATTTTAGTTGTTGGTAATGACTGCCAAATTACCGAGGACCAGAATTTATCTATCTTGCTGTTACTTGGTCCTGAGGCGAATTTAGTAAGAAGGAACAAGGTCGTTTGATTCTTATTTTTTTTTCAAAAAAATTGTACTTATATATAATTTTTCTATATAATTCAGACTAAAATGTTATGGACACCGTAAAATTGACCTCCGTGCTTGATATAAAAATTTTATATAAATGACTTCTAATGTGTTTTTGATTTCATAGTTTGAAAGTCTGATTCTGTCCTCGTAGTCAATGGCGGAACCAAGACCAAGCCAAAGGGGGCTAGCTAAGTCAATGAATTGAAAATTTTCATTTGTGTCCTTTAAATATTTTAATTTTTTACAAAAATTATTACTATTAATTTCTCTCATAAAATGAAATTACATGACGCATATTCATCTATCATCTTCTATCTTAATTTTCTAGTTCTGCTCAGACTGGTAGTATTGTGTGAACTAATAAGTCCTTGATAAAGGATCTAACAATAATTATGTATGAGATAAGGCAATAATTAATTAAATGTTGGGTCTCTGATATGTGGGACCCGCGGCCCAACAAGAAGTTTTGTGCCCATTGCAGAGGAACGAGGTTACCGTTAATTGGTATCTACGAATTAATTACGAAGATTTAGTTTGCTAAGTAATTCTTTATTTTTGCTTAAATTTTTGCTGAAGTTACCTCGAAATATTTATGTCTTATGTATACATTTGCAGGATCCATTGGAAATTAATTTACAG
Source organism: Carex myosuroides (assembly GCA_028015225.1). NCBI lineage: Eukaryota > Viridiplantae > Streptophyta > Magnoliopsida > Poales > Cyperaceae > Carex > Carex myosuroides. Next base: position 6,641,479 of record CM051490.1, read on the forward strand.
TTGTATTTATGTTTGATATGAAAAAAAATATTTATAATAGATAATCTTTGTACCGTCATAATAATGTATGCGGTGTGATATTTTGCGGTTTGAACACATCAAATTACTATTAAATACGATTAATTACTATTAAATACGAATTTCGCCATGATAAGTCTTTATTTTCTAGAATCATGGTCCATTGTGCAAGTTTACACTTCGTTAATTTTGAGTATGCTTGTTAACATTTTTTAAACCAAGTGAGCTTGTGGGAACCATTTATCTTTTTCTTCAATTAATTTCAGGAGGAATCGAGATCAGCTGAAATCCGGAATTCATGAACAGTACTTCTGAAATTTCTGAAATTCGAGATCCAGCCGTCCAACTTTTTCTGTGCATGCATCTCGAAACAGCTCATTTTTTGTGTACGCATTTCGAAACAATTCAATGGCTGGATTCGGGATTTCAGAAATTTCAGAGTTACTGTTGATGATCTCGGATTTCGGCATGATTTGGATCCTTTCAAGAGAACCAACATTAACGTAGGCTTTTGCTTGTACAGTACAGCTCTCTAGCTACTTGGGTATGTTTGGTTGGATTGAGAATAAGTTATTCTTAGAGTCAGGCTATTCGGAATAGCCTATTTGATGTTTGATTGGATTAGAATAGCTAGAATAGTGAATCTAAACATTTTATCTTGTTAGAATGAGGAGAGTTCAAATGCCTCCATTTAACTGAAAAAGAAGCAAACTGTTCAAGTTGATAGTGGTCAAGAAAAACATCAAAAGGTCCACAAGAACCATTTAACTGCTGTAGATTCAACAGTCTACATTTTTATTTTGCCTTTTCTTCTCAAGTTTTAAACTGAAAAATCTCATCCATTTATTTCAAATGAGATTCGTGCTTATTCTGTGGCCAAAGACTTAGCATTTCTTAATTTGAACGAATATATAACATCAAAGCTTCCATATATGTGCTAAAATTGTACATTTCTTAATTTGAGCTGGTGCATTGTAATGTATAGGCCCTCTTGTACATTGGACTATAAATTGTTGACTTTGACTTCAAAACAACTTATTCAAACCGTTCAATTTGATATCCAAAATGAATTGGGAGATCAAATTTTATATTTTTTTTTAAATTGTTTGTTATTTTTCTAGAATTTTTAGAATTCACTGTTTTTCTATGGTCCAAAAATTTCTGAAAAACAACGATTTTCAAAAATTTCTAAAAAACTAGTAAATAATTTAAAAAAATATATAATATATGGTCTCCAAGCACATATTGATATGGAGATCATGTTGAGCCCTTTATATCGACTATTTGAACTTCAAATTCAACGATTTGCAGTCCAATGTACAAAAAAGCATATACATTGCAATGCACCATAAACCAACTCATATATAATCCTACTAACGCGCTTTCTCTAGAACTTCAACAATATATTTCTGTTCTCTAAAATCTATTAATTATCAAACAACAAATTCAAACTGTTCAAATCAATCTCCTTAATGAGAGCCTCGTTTTCATGAAAATATAAAATGTTAACATGAAAATAAAGCTCTCATTAAGGAGATTGGTTTGAAACCGTTTTGATAGTTTTTGGAGGTCAGAAATATATTGTTGAAGTTCTAGAAAAAGCGCATTAGCTCGACACTCTTTATATATACATATGAGCTATGATTAGCTATAATATAAGAATACGTTTTAGTGCATTCGATTATATTCAATATTATCATAACCGGACCGGTTATCAACCCGATTAACATTCGGGTCACCGGTTTACTGATCTGACCGTAGGGTCAACTAGTTGAACCGTTTATTTTTAAATATAAAAATATCACCTATATTAACATATTTATAACTGAGAAGGATAGATCTACAACTTTATTGGAACGTATAAAAATAATACATAAATTTATATATATATAGGACAGTGCTACGGTGCTACGCGTAGCATAGAGCTCTCCGTGCTACGGCTCACTTTTTGAATTTTCAAAATCCTAACGGTCGATCCGAACCGTTCAACATGATCTCCATATGTATATGTACTTGCAAACCAAATTTTACATTTTTTAGAATTTTTTTACTATTTATTAAGCCACTTTGAAAAAACACTAATTTGTACACAACAGTAAAATCTGCTGGACCATTGGATCAGCGATTTTCAAAGTGGCTTAATAAATGATCACTCAAAAGAGAGCAATGTTTCTTTTAATATTTATAAACTCAGAAATGCTATCGGTTCGGACTGCAAACGCACAATCCTATCGAGTAGTATATTCGAGGTCGATCCACATGGAATATTGGTTCAATGCTTTGAGCGATCGAATCACAATCTTTCGAAAGGCTAGACGAAATCTGAAAATTGAGAGATGTTGTTTTGATCAATGTAAATTAGGAAGCAATTAAAAGTAATTAAAATAAAGATAGAGATGAGAATTCCTAGGGTTTCGGCACACCATTGCCACTCAATCCGCCTTGACAATACATTCCTGTTGCGTCTGATTTCCTGTTGTTGTTTAATGAAAGATACCACATAGGTCACTGCGATTTATGTTACGCGAGAATGACAGATCTTTCACCGAGATTCTACATAGGACACTGCGATTTACCTTACGCAAATGTCTGATCTCTCAAATAGCCCAAATTACTACATAGATCATTGCGATTTACTTTACGCAAATGATGGAATTTGGTACGCGTTTTGTTGGTCTGGTTTATGGTTTCCCCGCTAAGGTTTTCTTCACATAAACCTAATAGATCTCAACGAGGCTAACTCATACAAATAGTTTCTCTTACCATTAAAGTACTGTCACTACCCTAACGGACTCAAACTAGATCATTGAAATTAGATGAAGAGATAGTAAATCACAAAAGCATTTTGTTTCAACAACAAGAAATCATAATCAACAGAAATATATATATCAAAACATCAAGAGTAACAAGGTTTACTGCCTAGCCCTAAGAAAAGGAACTTAGCCGCGGAACGGCATGGTTACAAGCACTCCTCTCTTCTCACTTTAATCAAATCTAACCCTAATTACAAAGATAACTAATCATTCTGCCCAGGGGCCTTATATAGGAGTGTAGGGACGTGTAGAGGTTGAGTAGGGGCTAAGGAACTGATCTGGAAACAGCTGTCGGCAGTTATTCCCCAAGAGACGCCTTCGGATACGGGCCGTATCAGGTGATACGGTCCGTATTAGGACCTTGGCAGTTAGGGTTTAAGTGCTTCCAGCGCTATCTTCTGGTCTGTGCTAGGCCTGGTCCGTATTGGTCAATACTGGCCGTAACAGGGACTTAGTCGATGAGCGTCGCTGATCCGATTGACCCGATTCTAGCTCCATCTGGTGTAAAATAGTCCCAAAACTTGTTTTCTACAATAAAACATAAAGAAGGGTGACAGTAGCCTTTTTCTCTAATAAATTAAACATAAGTGTGAGAAAATATGTAAAACCTAAGCCAAAACCCTACGTAAATCATCATTATTTTGACTCTGATCAATAAATAGTAAAAAAATTCTAAAAAATGTAAAATTTGGTTTGCAAGTACATATTCACTACTACAGAAAAAGAGATTGCAGACGGACATTACCAGAGGAGCTACACGGATTTCCCTGCCGTGTATGAATTGAGGGTGTATAAAAGGTACCCTCTACAGACACGGATATTTACCCGTGTATATCTAACGCTTTCTACACGGATTACCAAATAAACAGCCGTGAACATACACCTGCCTGTGGCGCTCTCCATATAACCGAGCAAAACGGATATTACATAAACGACCGTGTACGAATACTCTTTAATAACGGACATTGTAACTAAATGTCCGTGTCGGTTACTTTACCTACACGGAGATTTAGTTTCATATCCGTGTCCCTCTCCTAACAAATCAATAAAAAATAAAATAATCCTTGTATCTCCGAACTCGTTCTACACGGACATTGGTCAGAACAACCGTGTCAATTTACTCTATCTACACGGACGTTTAATTTCACATCCGTGTCCTGCCATAACTATCGTACACGGACAAATATTAAATAATCGGTGTAGAAACCAAAAACGCTCGACACGGAGATTTGCTAAATAACCGTGTCCACTATTATTTTCTACACGGTCTTTTAACTTCTTATCCGTGAATCGTTCTTAACTATCATACACGGAATGTATAAAAGAATATATGTACTCATTTCTACACGGTTGTTTATTTAACAACATTGTGGAATTACTGTGTTTTTTCACGGACGTTTAGTTTCATATCCGTGAAGTCTCTTAACTACCATACACGGACTATATAAAAGCATCCGTGTAGCTCTCTGTACACATACACGGTCTTTTGTTTAACGTCCGTGTAGCGTTTTCTTTTGACACGGAGTATCGTAACTATCATACACGGACAAATATAAAATAATCCTTGCTCACTCAACTCGTTCTACACGGGCTTTTGTTTAATATCCGTGTAGAATTGTCCCATTTTGTTTTCTTGTTTTTTTTTCATTTCTGGGCTAGCCTCCAGTTTAATTTGCTAGCCAGTTTTCCTACAAAATTCATATACCATTCTGTTTTGCTAGCCAGTTTTCCAGATAATTTGACATTAAATTATGCTTGCTAAATTCATATATACACTAAATTGTTATACAAATCCATGTTCAGCATTACAATATTCAGATAGAAACCATCTTGCCCAGCTACCTCTTACATAGTCGATCTGCTCCTTGGAGTACACAGCTTGCTTTGATGGTTGCTACAATTATAATTTGGTATTAGTTAGTAACAATAAAAGGTAGATGCAAGACAGTCGCAAATATCAATTGCTAATTTAATGAAATGAGAATTATAAGTAAGCATAATATGAAAATATCAATTGCTATTATATAGGCACAATTAATATGAATTACATACCACATCTGGAAATGTGAATTGCATTTTTTCGACAAAGAGAAACATGGAAATCATCATGTAATATCCGCATTCCCAATCCGCCTCCTGTTGCGGGCTCTACAATTTACATTTAGCGGCCTATGTTAGAATGACAATAATTTTTTGAACAAAATATGAAATTATAGAATTGTGTTGTGCTCACCGGTCACCACCTCCAAGTCAACCTATTTCCCATTTTCTTGTCCTTGCTGTGCAATCCTCCTTGTTTAACGTATGCAGCAAAAGCCCTTACAAAATGGAGCGACTCTAATTAGCAATTCCACAATTTGTTATAATTGGGAAAAAATCAAACATAGTGAAAGATTATTGCTTACTTTTGCACATACGGGTAGATTGCTTCTTTGCACGTGCTAAATCCGATCTTTTCTTTGGGTTGCAAAGAATCCACGACGTAAACCGCACTGAGGCAAGGCACAATGATGATCAAACACCAGTGTCCCCTGTGGGAGGAGAAGAATTATAGGATCTTAGCATACAGTACCCAGATATTTTGGCATATATAATAGTGAGACACGTGTTTGCTTGACTTGATGGTGTGATTTCAATTATTTATATATTTAATCACAAGGTTAGAACTAACATCTGGTGGTATGGCAAGAGAAGAAATTTCTTCTTCGCCTTAGTAGCTTGGAGCATCGCGCCACACAGGTAATCCATAGCCACCTTCGGAGCATTTTTCACGTTCGACGCACTAAGTACGCTGGGGTCCAGAAAAGCACACAAGTTCTGTTTGCCCTTGTAGTTAGTACTATTGATTAGCCTCCTGAAAAATTATCATATGACATTAGAATATATTCTTCAGTGCTATACACATGATATAAACAATTTTTGGTCACTAACATGAGGAAAATGGTGATGTGCCCCACGGAGAGCCATTTATCGGACCCCGAGGCATGTAGAAAGTCCTTGAAGTCGGTGAACGGCAGCAGTACAACCGAGCCATCATGTAGAAATCTCCCCGGAGGGATAGGTATGACGACTTCCGTCATGTCCTTGGGTGCCGCCATCAAGCGGTCGTGGAGATCCCGCAAATCCTTTTCGGGAAGGAGCTTGTATTCTTCCTCGGTGAGCAGACGAGGTGGAGGTCCTGCTGGTTGGACAGGAGGGTCAGCAACTGCTGCTCCGGCAGCAGGGTCAGCAACTACTGGTCCGGCCATAGGGTCAGGTTCTGATGTTTGGGCAAGAGGGTCATGGCCTGCTGGTTGGGCAGCCGGAGCAGCAACTGCTGGTTGGGCATGAGGGTCAGCAACTGCTGCAGACGGAGCAGCGGCCGCTGACCCTGCTGCCGGACCAGCGGCCGCTGACCCTGCTGCCGGACCAGCGGCCGCTGACCCTGCTTCGTCCCTCCGTACCGGTGACATCACGCCCTCCGTGCGACTATCATCATCTCCTCCTGCCTGTATCGAAATTTTTTACCTTTTTCAAGTATTTGAAAAGGAAGTGTTTTGAATGTAACAAAATAACTTGACTATTTATGCATTACCTGATCCAAAATAATCTGATCCTTGGGCCATTGCACGAATGACAGTCGGGCATCATCGACACAGAGCATGCCATTCCCCTCAATTGGGACAGGAAGAGGTACGTGCTCTCATCCCTTCAAGACATTGTCAATCTGTACGGCGGCATGGCAGGGAAGTAGCTGCTCATTGTGCACTTTGTCGGCTGCTGGATGTACCATGCCCTTAGCAACAACCAGAGGCTTATTCCCGAGCCACAGGACGAGTTCGCATGCTGTGGCGTCCTGCAATTTCATGTCAGAATTTATTTTTAAATTGAAATATATATACATTCATTCATATAAATCAAAGGTTGAAATAGCGTTTATCGCGTCATAGCCGAACGGCTGAAAAACGGCTCTATGGCCATATAGTGTCCAACAAGTAGTAATTGCCTCCCAATAACGGAACGGTTGAAAAAACAGCGCTACGGTTGAAATACCTCCCAATAATGCCCAACAAGTAGTAATTGCCTTTAGAATACGAACAAGTAGTGATTACCTTTAGATGATCCATGTCGTCTCCGAACGTCCCGGATGCCTGACTACTTCGCCGAACTCCCGTCGGGGTGGGAGGTGCTTGCTCGGCTGGCTGCGCCATAGCTGTAAAATCGGCACGCAACCTTGATTCCAACTCCTCCATCTTTGCGTGGTACTCGGCGCTCACCTCCTTGCGTATCTGCGCAACTATCTCGTCTTTGTTCACTTTCGCACGAGATTTCCTTCGAGGTTTTGGTCCATTGAATACGTCCTTTCAGCCCCTGTAGGCACCTACGCCCCTTACTCGACCAGGGTGTTCTGGATTCTCGAGCGCTATGGACAAGGAGTCATCTTGCCTTTCGACCGACCGGGCACCGGAATTGACCTCCTCCTCCACCTCCAACTGTGAATAGAAAAATTAGTTATAACAAAAGAATTAGTGATCGATGTACACAAAGTTTTTAACACGCTTGAATTACACATAGTTCTAACGAACGACTCGTACCATTCTTTGAGCCACGGGTCGCAACGTGGGATGTAGTACTATCCTCCCGTCAGTGGTTAACTCGGACCTTGCCAACGTCCAATCTTGGGCCCTAGGATTTTTTATCCTAACCACGGGTGAGTCTGAGTCTTTGTTCAAATCCAGTATTTTAGCCCACTCCTCCCTTTTACCCTGGTAACCACCCGACCCCAACTTGTGCGGATACTTGCTCATTGCAACGATCCTCCTGCCCTCCTCCCTTTTTTTCTTCACACATCAAAGTAAAAAAGTTAGCCTAGCTACTATTTTCCATTTATTAAAAAGTAAACAAACTAATTAAAAAGCAAACAAAAAAATTACAAGTTGTGAGTGGAACACCATTTCAACTTCATATTAATTCAGTTATTCAAAATAAACACCATTTCACATTTATATATGATTGGAACAACAGCAACAGGGTGTCTATTTCGGACACCATTTACCAACATAATTCAAATCGATAAAGGAAAAAAGGTAATTTTGCTGAATTTACATACCTTGAACTCGTCCGTGCTCTTCATCTCCACAAACTTCTCCCACTGCTCTTGTTTCACCCAAGGATAGTAGCCTACCGGGCCTTTACCTTGATCCATGAAATCCGTACTCAGCGTGCTTTTGAATTGCTTCCAAGCTTCATTCATTATCCTCAAAGTCTTATCATTTACCACCTTCGGGATGTCATCCGGGATGTTCCACTGAGCCTGCATTGACACCCAAATTACTGCATTTAAGTTTCTGTACAATTAAAAAAAATATATTAACTGGTTAGGTACTTCACCTTCACAATGTTCCACCAGCCGTTCTTTTGGTCTTTCGTAAAATGATCCCATCTCTCTACCAGGATGTCTGCCTTTTGCTTCACCAAATTGCACACATAATTTTTGTACTCAGACCGTCTTGCACCCTTCGCACACCCATTTTTACTGAACTCGATGTCCAGTTGCTTTGCCTCGGACGTGGACGCGCACATTGTCGGACCTCTTTTCCTTTTGGCCGAACCTGATTGGGCAGCAGCTTGGTGCTCGCCTTCTTCCATCATATCTACGTGCTCATTCTCAATCGACATGGTTCTATAAAAAAAATAGAACTTTTTCAGTAAATACCAAAGTAAATACAGTAAATACATGCAGTAAATACCAAAACTTTTATACCAAAATTTCTTCGCAATGGAGGTGTTGAGCGTTTCCCCGAGAAAGAAGAGGTAGGTTGTTGGACCAGAGAGTTGGTTGGACAGGATAGGCGACGAAATCGAGGTGAGGTGGGGAAGAAATACTCGAAGCGGCGCGAGCTAAGTTTCGAAATGTTTGGAAAATAATTGAAGGCGCGAGCTAAGTTATGAAAAATTTGGAAGAGTAGGCGCGTAATATGTATTGTAACCCTAGTTCTACACGGACAATTCACTTAATTCATTTGTGTTGGAATACCTTTATACACGGACATTTGATCTAAACTCCGTGTAGAGAGGAAGTACAAGTTTACACGGACTTTTTATAAAATATCCGTGTAGAAAGACTCTCTCGACACCGATATTAACTTAACAACCGTGTAGAATGAAGGAGAGCTACACGGACTTTAATGCGAACATCCGTGTAGAAAGATCCTTTCGACACGGACTTGATTTTAACATCCGTGTCTATACCTTTTCGGACATTGCAACGACACTCGTGCACGAATACCTTTCGACACGGCCGTTTAATTAAACGTCCGTGTCTTTTTAAAATGATACACGGACATGTAATTAAACGTCCGTGATAAAAGTATAAAAATCAGATTATTTATTTAAGTTTTGTTTAATTTGAACAGTTCCACGACGGAATTCGAAAAGTTGCCTTTTTAATTAATTATCATTTCTAAGGAGAAGACGAAACGACTCTTCAAAATTCTATATAATCTGAGAAACCCCGATTGAGATTTGGAATGTTCAAATGGCCGTGACACCGCCCCCTCAAGTGTGCCACGGCGAAGCCCAAGGGGGCATCACCACCAAATGTGCTAGGACCACGGCCCCCCTCAAACCCTCCCGAAGTCCCTCTCGAAGTCCCTGCCGAAGGTCCCGCAGTCCCTCCCAGCTTCGAAATGCCTCCTCCCTACGTGAAGAGGACATGGCCATGGCCCCCCTCAAGTAAGCCACGGCGAAGCCCAAGGGGGCACCCACCACCAAAGCCTTACATAAGAAGGGGCAATCCAGCCAGACCATTCTTCCCTTGGATTAGAAGCTAGGCCAAGGCAGCCACCACCATCTAAATAGTTTAATAGTTTTTTTTTTGTTTGCTTTGTAGTTATTTTGTAGTTTTTCTTTAAATTTGTGGTACATGTATGAGGATCCTTTCTTTTGGTACGATGTATGGGGATCCTTTTTTATGTAATATATTTTGTTCTTTAATCAACAATTTTTTTTACACGGTTTCTTTTTTGTTAAATACTTCATGCTATCTAAATAAATACTTTTATAGATATGAATTAGCAGCACAAAACAACAACATGCAACAATATATAAGAACTACAAAGGTTATTACTTAAAAACCTTTAATATTTAAAACTTTGATTCTAAGTAAAATACATTATGTTGCCTAAATAATCTGATTTAAAAACATAAATTAACACTTACCTGATATGAAGAATAAATAATTTATGGGGACTTTACAAAATAATTACAAAAGCTAGCTTTAACATAGAATAATTTCCGGGAATTGCAAATTAAAAACCTTTTTACACGGATGTTTAATTAAATGTCCGTGTATGATACCTTTCTACACGGACTTTTAATTAAACGTCCGTGTAGCTCTCTTTGCATGTCTACACGGATGTTCAATTAAAGAGAACAGAGTAGGTCCGATGCCCATCGGACCTACTTTCATGTTCAACGATGATGACCGTCCGATCTAATTTAAGATATGCGCGCACGGAAACTGAAACAGATACGAACGAATATTAATCTATTCCGCACGACTTTTAAAGCAAATAGACGGTGATTAAACCCATCGTACGCAAATACGAACGAATCAGATAAACTTTTTTTCAACGATGATGACCTACTTTTAATATGTTATGTACGATAGCAGCTTGTGTCCGATGCCCATTAGACCCAAAGTGAGTCCGATGGGCTCTATGACCGTCCGATCTATCTCAAGGTCCGTGCGCACGAAAATTAAAGAAGCCGCGAAAGTTCGGGCGGGAATCAATCGTTATGTACGTATTTTTTAGGGGAGCGCGCAGCTTGGGTCCGATGCCCATCGGACTCAAAGTGGGTTTACGCCAGAACTTTCGCGCCCAGCAGCTTGGGTCCGATGCCCATCTGTTTTACGATTAATTCCCGCTAGAACTTTAGAGTGATTTTTGTGATAATACAAGTTAAAATTCGAAGATCTCAGATAATACAGCTTGATGGATGGGTAAATAAAGATAAAATTCCATCAAAATTTGCTGCACTTGATTAAAGGTTGTAATCTTTGATTTGAGCGGTCCCGATCAATCAACGGACTAACTATTTTTGTGCGTCTTCACAATCTCACAAGGCAAGAGTTTATGTTTCATGAAACATAAACTCTTGCCTTGTGAGATTGTGAAGACGAACAAAAATAGTTAGTCCGTTGATTGATCGGGACCGTTCAAATCAAAGAGCATTGCATTTATTGTCTTCCGTGAAAGTTTGATCAAAAATTATTTTTATTTACCCATCTATCTAGTTCATTGAAGATTGAAGTATCGTATGGCCACAAACACTTCGTGCTGGATCAAACCTTATACATAATAAATTTTCCAAACTTTTATGTTGGTTACATTCAATGTTCTCCCTTGATCATTTTAAAACAGATATGGAATGATTTCATTGCAGATTGACCGTTGATTTTCCGCTTGAAAATGAACGGTCCAAAAATATTTTTACAATTTGAAGGGACATACAATGATGAAAGTTTATAAAAATAATATGTATAAGTATTATTTGGCCATATAAGATGTAAACAAAATAAAAAAATATTTTTTGAATTATTTTCGTATGTACTGTTGTACATGTACATGTCGATTAGTAAATATCAAGCTTTGTTGACCGTCCGATAAACGATGAACGGTCCTGAGGTCTTCATTTAAGAGGTGGTGGGTAGATTTTTCACACTCTCTGAGGTAACATAATATCTCTGTTTAGATCTGGTTCTAGATGTTGCACAAGATCCTTTAATATTTGTGTATAATAATGATTAGACGGTCGGATAAAACCACAGATATTATGTTACCTTTGAGTTTATGAAAGCCATTTCTATCCCTCCTCACAGTTATCAAAATTTTTTCGCACTTCCATCCTTTAGCTCCCTGTCTCCCTCCCAAAAATTCAAAACCAATTTTCCGATGTACAATGTGCAGTGTATAAAATTGTGTACAATGTGCAGTGTGCAGTGTATCGATAATCAAAATTGTGCAGTGTAAAATTGTGTACCAATTTTCGCACTTACACGGATTTATACTTAACAAAACCGTGTACAATGTGCAGTGTATAAAATTGGCAAAACCGTGTATCGATAATCAAAACCCTACAATAACCTTTCTCCACGGATTATTATGTAAACAGCCATGTAGCTCTGTCAAAGGTTTCTACACTGTTATTTAAACAAACATCCGTGTGCATTTTGCATATTTCTACACGGTTCTCATCATAAATATCTGTGTAGCTCTCACATGGCTATCTACACTGTTAGTTAAACAATAATCCGTTTACAATTCCTGATAAACGTCCGTGTAGCTCTCTCAAGGCTTTCTACACTGATTCTTTAATAAATATCCGTGTAATAGATCCCACAGATATTTCAGGCTTCCAAAAAATTACAATATCACACGGTTTTTGTATAAAATTGTCAAATCCGTATACAATGTGCAGTGTACAATGACCATTTATGTAGTAGTGATTCATATGGAGATCATGTTGAACGGTTCGGATCGACCGTTAGGATTTTGAAAACTCAAAAAGTGAGCCGTAGCACGGAGGGGCCCTTATATATGCGTAGCATATTAGCCAGATTCTATATATATATATATATATAGCGAGAGAGAGAGTATGACTAATTTGCTTCCGAAAGCATTTTGACCGAAGTGCTTACGGGGACATATCTTAGTATTTGATGTTCAAACAACAAATCCAAACAGTTAGATGTTCAATCTATATTAAAATGTACTTGGAGACCGAATTGTACATTTTTTAGATTTTTTTTACTATTTATTATGCTGGTTTGAATTTGTTGTTTGATATAGATTGAACATCTAATGGTTTGGATTTGTTGTTTGAACATCAAATACTAAGATATGCCCCCGTAAGCCCTTCGTCGAAATGCTTCCGGAAGCAAATTAGCCATACTATATATATATATATATATATATATATGGAAATTGCTAATATGTTATGCATAACATAGATGGCATCCGTGCTACGGCTCAATATTTGAGTTTTCAAAATCCAAACGGTCGATCTGAACAGTTCAACATGATCTCCATATGAATATGTACTTGCAAACCAAATTTTACATTTTTTAGAATTTTTTTACTATTTTTTTAGATAGGTAGAAAATCACTTGATCTGAAAATTTTGTACCATTTAGATCAAGTGTTTTCCTACCTATTTAAAAAGATAGTAAAAAAATTCTAAAAAATGTAAAATTTGTTTTACAAGTACATATTCATATGGAGATCATGTTGAACAGTTCGGATCGACCGTTAAGATTTTAAAAACTCAAATATTGAGCCGTAGCACGGAGGCCCTCTATGCTATGCATAGCACCGTAGCCAACTCCTATATATATATATATATATATAGAGAGAGAGAGAGAGAGAGAGAGATGGGCTATTGTGCTTTGCAAAGTAAAACCCCCTATTTACTTCGGGTCATATTTTTATTTTGCAAAATCCAAACAACCGATCCGAACCGTTCAACATGTTCTAAATATTGAAATGTGCTTGGAGACTAAATTTTACATTTTTTTGAATTTTTTTACTATTTATTAAGCCACTTTGAAAATCGCTGATCCGGTGGTCCAGAACTTTTTACTGTTTTTTACTGTTCACAGTGGATGCTTAAATAATCTATGTTATAATATCTTATATTTCTAACGAATTTAAACTAAGAACCACAAAATATAATGTTTTTTTTCTTTCTCTCATAAATTATAATACTCATGCTTAAATAATCTATGTTATAATATAATTCCCTACAAATATATTCACATATATATATTAAATATGAAAGTATTTTAAAGGATCAACATAAACCAAAGACACAAAATTAGATGTCTGAAATGACTTCTAAATAAATATGCCGGACAGTATGAAGGATTTTCTGATTAAAAAAAATTGAGAAAATTTCCGGTGTACCCATGTAAAATTTTAAAATAGCTAATATCTCCATGAATACATCATAATATTCAATATCTCTATAAAAATTTCATTTTCTTTCTTCTATCCCCTTTGAATTATTTAACCTGTTTTTTAATTATTTTTAAAATTATATTGATCAATTTGCCCCCTAGTTTGTAATGGAGATGTCCATTGATTTTGTTAACAAGATTGAACAAGAGCTAACAAGGTAGGACACACTTCATCTTTCCTTCCAATTCAAAGTTATTCCCTCCTCTCTCTCTCCCGTCCCCCTTTTTCTCCTTTTTTTTTCTCTGGATCTGATCTCATGTGCAAGTTCAAACTTCAAACACTCAAACATTGCTTTGATTTTCAAAGCCAAAATCAGAAATGAAAATTAAGCTACTGTTAAGAGAGAAAAAAATGGAAATTTCAGTATTTTTGTGTTTTTTATATTCTAATCTAGCCTAAGTATGATTATTTTTCATGAATAAGTTTTTTAGGTATATTACATGGCACCCAATAGGATTGATTTGCAAATCTGCCTTTAAAGAAAATGCAATAACAAAAATGATAAGACTTAGTTACAATTTTGTGCATTTCTGTTCTGACAAGATGAACTGTTGCAATTTCAAAGCTTTATGAATTAACCTTCAAATTCCAGTTTCTTTGAGTGATGATATTAATCCAAATTAGAAAACCATAAGTTTTTGTCAAAAATCAAAACCAAAACTTGTTATCAATCCCAAACCTCTGTACCAGTGTGACAATGTTGTACCAGCACTACACCCAGCCATAGTTTTACCATGAAAAACTGAAGGTTAAACCAAACTGGTATAGGTTAGAGAAAAAAAACAGCCAACTAGATAAAAGCTCATAATTTCTGAATTTTCTTGAATTAAGCCCCAAAACTAAGATAACATGTAGAGCATGATTAAACCTTAGCATTTAGGTTAAATTTTTTATTTTTCAATTGACAGATTAATCAAAATAGGCTAAAATATCTCGTCTTTTAAAAAAACTAAAAAAGTCAGTTGTTGAGTTGACTGAACCCTAAAATTGCTATTTTAATTGAAATAAAACCCCACAAATTTATATACACTCAATTTATACACTTTAGAATGTTTTTATTGCAAATATTATGTTCAGAACTTGAAAATTAAAAAATTGAGAAGAAAATCTGATCTTAATAAAACCAGTAAAAGGGTCATTACTATACCCGTCTTTGTTCCATTTATCCTGCCCAAAACATTAAACGAATATATAGGCAAAATCGATTAGATCTCCAAATTTAATTTCGACAATTGTACGATCAGACCTTTGATTAGTTCACATGAGAACAAAATCCTACAATCTAGAGAATAAAGATGATGGAGAACGTAGGCTGTGAGAGGAGAACGGGGAGGAGGAGAGAGAGGTGGAGCAGGAGTAGCCCCGGAAGGAAGAAGATGAATAGACTGGAAGAAAATATTTGGCGCTAACTAAGTCTTTCTGTGATTCAATGCTCCTGTAAATTTAATCATGTTAAAAATTCAATGGACATCTCCATTAAACACTAGAGAGCAAATTAGTCAATATAATTTTAAAAATAATTAAAAAAAAGGTTAAATAATTCAAAGGGGACAGAAGAAAGAAAATGAAATTTTTATAAGAATATTAGATATTATGATGTATTCATGGAGATATTGGCTATTTTGAAATTTTACATGAGTACACCGGAAATTTTTCCAAAAAAATTATATACAACAAATTGTAAATCTATAGAATCTATATATAAAGGAAAGAGATCCAAATAAGATTATATGGCATATTGTGTGCACTTCCCTCATTTGCTTCTAATAACTTGCTTTAATTACGATTGCTCAAATAAGAAACATTTTTTTAAAATAAATGTCAGAATTATACATGAACCACTGTTGATCCGTGGGTTTTATGGTCCGCTGAATCCGGTTTTTAGATAAAACCGACCGGGTTAACTAAATATTTCCGGTTTAATTACATTGGTAACGAACCAAACCGGGAGACAGTCCGGTTCCGGTTTATTTCCGGTTTATTCAGCCTCATTTTCATTTTGCTGGGGCGCTTTCTCAAAGAGGATTGCATAGCTAATGAATAATGCTAGCTCTACAACCCTCTTTGAGAAATCGTCCCAGAAAAAGGACCTAAACTAGGATGTACAGCATTCTTATACATGGGTTGTACAAGAAAGGTAAGAAAAAGAAGGTACCTTTAATTTCTTGAATGTTGTTTTCATATAATTTTTTTTAGTTCATTCATCACAGGAACACATGTATTAGGTTAGGTAAAATCAATCTTTAATACCAGTTGCTGAAGCTCTCACTACTGCAACAAGCCAACAAGTAGTTGTGTATTAATTTATTTTGTCAAATTTTGTATATTTTTGGGGGTTGATTTTTAGGGAATATCAGTACTTTATCCTTCTCTTCTCTATTTTATGTTTTACAATTCCACGCAAATCCTTGTAAGTTTCTCTTTTTATTATTAATAAATTAAATTTTAAGTAGGCAAAGACTAACTTCCTCAAAAAGAGAAGAAGAAAAAGGTAAAAGAGAGAAGTTTAGCTGTCATAATAAAAAAATTTCTGCAAAATTTTTCTGCTCTACATTTAGCAGTTTAGCTGTCATAATAAAAATTCGAATGAATTTTTTTATAGTTGAATAGCTTAATTTTTATTTTTTTTTACTAAAAAAAATATTGATACAGAACTACTAGCATTTGCATTTTGAGTCAGATTGAGTGCAGATCAACACAAAAGATTCCTTAAGAGCATCTACATCCCAGCAACTCAAATGAGTTTCTAAATAACTGTTAACATCTTTTTAGAAATTAAGGTCTCTAAAATTTCTAACTGTCAAGTGCGTCTTAAATAAAAGAAACAAAATTTATTTATATTTTATAATTATTTATTAATTGAACTTATGAAAAATCAATCTACTAATTATCAAGAGAAAATTCGCAAAATCAAGTTTGAATGAATAGAATAAAAACAATCTACATCTTAATTTACTGAAAGTTCAAAAATCGTATGAGTTATTTGTTGTATTTATTGTTGTTGGCAATTTTTTTATCACTAAGAATTATGTACTGACTTCTTACAACTCTTAAGTATTAATATATTAATATAGAGAATTTTTTTAAAACACATTTCAAACTCTTATGTATTAATATAGAGAATTTTTTTCACTTTATGGGTTTCAAACTAGGACTGATCAACTAAATTAAACTCCTATGTTTATAAAACCGTCCGATCAACTAAATTAAAAAGTCGTTCGTCTGATCGAGCATTCAAACCGTTCGATTTATAAATAGATAAAATTTGGAAGTTTTCAGAAAATATTTAATTTCCTAATCAAACCTCCGAATATCTTTTGTTGTACCTAAAAGATGCGAAGTCGATGGAACAAATTACTGATCCATTTATGGAGAAATTAATGCACATACCTAACCCTACTTCTCAGCATGAGTCGCTGAAAAGCAGACCCCACCAGTCAGAAAAAAAGCCAAAAAAGGCAATAACAAATTACAACGGTCTTGTCTTTGTGCTCCCAGAGGACTCGCTCATGGCATTTCTTTAATTAAACTGGGTCCGACTTGTCGGTAGAACTTTAAACTAAAGTGAGCCCACATCTCAGTCATGAGGGGCTCGTAAAATCTGTGGTCCTGGACCATTCAAAATATTTACTAGACAAAACGGTCACATTCCTCGGAATTCGAAATTTTTTGAGTCTAAGACGGAGGGGAGAGGGGAATTCGGATTCTCTCAGGTACCTGACGTGCAACTCACTAGAATTAGTGGATCTGGACCGTTATTTTAACCTGGCACGAATATTAAAGGGGATCCTTACATCTTAATAGTCACGGATTGAATTTGGTCCGGCTGGGAGTAAATCTGGCCCGTAAAGATTGGGCCCCACTTTACGGTACCTGACAGAATACTTGTTCGGAGAGAGGGAGCAAAGAGAAAAATACTTCTTTTTTCTTACCTGAGACTGAGAGCCTGAGAGGATACTTGTGCTTTCAAAACCTCTCTCTGTGTATTTTCGTGTGAATTAGCGAAAACTTCTCTCTCTGTATTTTCGGGTGAATTAGCGTCAATGGAAGAAACTGACTCTACTCCTTCTCGAACCCTAACCCTAGAATCCGCCCCCTGCCATGACTCCGAGAAAACAGATTCTCCTCGAATCGAACACAGTGCTGATTTGTGCTCAGATGATCGAGACTCCATCGACTCCATGATCTTAGTTTGCGGTCCGAGGCTAATTAGATCTGGATTCTGGGAATCCAATTGTCTTGGAGGTATATGTTTCTTGATTTTTCCGATTTTTTCCTTGATCTAATTGTTTCGATTAAAATGCAAGCAAGGATCAGTGACAATCGTGATCTAAGATTTCTTGGTTTTCAATTCTTCCATTTTTTCCTTGATTATTTATTTCGATTAAAATGCAATCAAGAATTAGTGACATTAGCTCAAAGTTTCTAAGATTAAAATTTCTCTGAGCTTCCCTTTTCCTTTGTTGATTATTGATGCAATTTCTTGGGTTAATAACATCTGAAATACATAAAGTTCATAGTTCCAGTTAAAATATCTTGCTGTTAAACTGAATTAGTTGCTTATCTAAGTCATAATGCAATAGGTATATATTATGTATATTGTGTCAAAATTAACTGGTTTATATTTTATATTTCTTTTGCAGAGAATGTCGTAATGTTTATGAACTGTGGAGGCAGTGAAATAGAGGGGACTGGACCCAGTGAAAAGTTTTCTGAAGATTCATGCTTTGAAGGAGGCGATGTGATAGAAACAGGAGAACCCATAGCTGGTTCTGGAAGTTACACTGCCTTATACCAGTCTGCCCGGTATGGGGCTTTCTCCTACAAAATTGACGGAATTACCCCCGGGCAGTATTTCGTCGATTTACATTTTTCTGAGATAGTAAACACGTGCGGCCCCAAAGGGATGCGAACTTTCGATATTTTCGTCCAAGAGGAGAAGGTAACTTACTCTCTTTCCCCTTTTATCAGCTTTCTAATTTTGTTTAATTGAAAATTTGGAAGTTAATTAACACATAATTGTACAATTGAGTTTGTTTGCACACTAGTTGAACCCTTACAGTGTAATTTTTGTTGCAACCTTGGTCATTGCGTGCTTCGGTTATGTATAATTGACTCCAATTCTGTAATTATTAAATCTCTTATGCTCTTAACAGTTAACACTGTATTTCTGTACTTCACTTCGAAGTGTGCCATGAAAAATTAACAACTTAGATTCTAATGCAACTTTTTCATCCTTACAGATAGTGTCTGGGCTTGATATATACAAAATTGTAGGAGCAAACAGAGCACTACAAATTGTAGATATCAGGGCTTCTGTGGTGCTAAATGAACCACTGGTAATTAATTTCCAAAGCTTGACAGGAAGCCCCATAATTTGTGGCATTGCAGTCCGCAAAGCCCCGGCATTGCCTCGTAAGTTTTGTTTAATTGGGGTAATTTTTCATTTTACCTTTGTGGCATTGCAACACAAGAAATATCAAGGTATACCCTTGTAAAACATAGACAAACCCTTTATAAGATGAGAATGTCATATGTACTGTTACATGTTACATCCAAATTATTGCGAGGGAAAGAGGGAGGTAATTTTTGGTGCTTCAAAAATAATAGAAGGGTGAGGTATATGTGGTATTTGTAGTGTTTTGAAAGGGCATACAAAATATACGCAGATTATGTGAGCATCACGCCTTTTCCTGTTCTTTTGTTTGGACATGAGTCATTAAATTGATGGAATGTACCTAACTTTTCGAATTCATAACAGCTGTTGCAATAAAAACGGGGGATCTGATGGACACGTCTGCTGTACAGGTTAGGATAATATAATGACTTTCAGAAATATCAATATTTCATAACATTTAACAAATAGCAACCTCATATGCACGGCCAATGCACAAAGTTTCTAAACAGACTGGAACTTTACCTCTGCATGCAAATGCAATGTTTTGCTAAGCATATGCAAAATCTACTTTTATAATTTGCAAAAAGGATCCAGAATGTTCTAACTAAAAAGCTATAGGAAATTGTTGGGGGCGTATATGCATATGGAATCATGTACATTTAAATATTATTCTGATTGTTGTTGAAAATCCATTAATTAATTTTTTCTTTTTTTTCTTAAATATAGAACAAAGTACGGGGCACACTAATTGCCAGGTATGAGAAAAAAATTCAAGATTTGATCAGTGAATGTGCAGCAAAATCCGAAGAATGCTTCAATGCTTGGTGCTGTGTGGAATCAACAAGTGAAAATCTCCGCAAGATAGAGATGGAGCTGGATAGTAAAAACTTGAAAAATGGCACTCTTGGTACAAATCTGAAGTTGTTGTTAATAATTTCTTATATCTTGCAAGTAAAAGCACTGTGATGTAATGTTAAATTGTTTTTGGTTTTAGAGCAAACTGTAGAAAGACTAACCAGTGCACTCAGTGAGCTAACCGAGAAATATCAGCATGATAAGAAGCGATGGGCCCAGGCACTTTCTGATTTAGAAAGAAAAATCAAGGTAAATTTGATTTTGCATATAATAAGGATTGAACAAATTTTTTCAACTTGTTTAGCTATTGCTATTTTTCTAATTTGTATATATTGGTTTTAGATTATGAAAGAAGAACAGGCTAAGCTTTCGAAAGAGGCACATGCCTGTGTAGATTCTATTCCTGATCTTGATAAAATGACTGAGGCTGTGCAGGCATTAGGTAGTTTCTTACACGGATAAATTAAATTACTAGGTAGTTAACTTCTTACTCAGTTGGATACTGTACTAAATAGCACCTTTTATATTGGAATAATGTAGTCGCACAAGGTGAAGAACTCAAGAGCAAGTACAGTGAGGAGATGGCAAGGAGCAGAAGACTATTTAATGAACTTCAAGAGTCCAAGGGTATCAATATCATTTCTGATATTCTCTCTTGCATATTTCTCCCAAATATGTTTCATTCAATTTGCACATCATATGTTTCATTCTATTTGCATTACAGGGAATATCAGGGTTTTCTGTCGCTGCCGTCCTTTGAACAAGGATGAAATGTCATCTGGATACAAATCAATAGTCGATTTTGATACTGCCAGAGACGGTGAAATTGGTATCCTGACAGGTGGTGCCACCAAGAAGACATTCAAGTTTGACCGCATTTTCACCCCAAAAGATGACCAAGGTAAGTAAAAAAAATTAAAATAAAATCTAACATCTCTAAAGTTGCATGAGTTAAGGCATTTATTATTGAGCAGCTGATGTGTATGCCGATGCCTCCCCTCTGGTGACGTCTGTATTGGATGGTTACAACGTGTGCATATTTGCATATGGACAAACCGGTACGGGAAAAACCTTCACTATGGAGGGCACTGAGAGGAAACGAGGTGTGAACTATCGCACACTTGAGGAGTTGTTCAAAATTGCTGAGGAGAGAAAAGAAACAGTTTCTTATGACATATCTGTCAGTGTCCTTGAGGTGTACAATGAGCAGATTCGGGATCTGCTCAACTCCAACCCGTCATCAAAGAAGTAATAATTCCAAATTTTCTGATCAAAATATATATATGCATTGTTTTATACATGATAATTAAAATAATACCATTTAACTTGCTTAAAATGTTGATTCTGTTATGATTTGAGGTTAGACTTGAGATAAGGCAAGCAGGAGGAGAAGGTCTGCATCACATCCCGGGTGTAGTTGAGGCAAAGGTTGAGAGCACAGAGGAGGTGTGGGATGTGTTGCAAGCAGGAAGCAATGCAAGGGCTGTTGGTTCAAATAATGTTAATGAGCACAGCAGTCGTTCTCACTGGTTAATCAATCAATCTCCCACCTTTGTCCTTAATTAATTAATTTAATTTGTGAACTTTTTCTAGTATTCGTTTTGTTTGTAATTTTTCTTTTGTTTTTACAGCATGCTTTGTATAATGGTGAAGGCAAAAAATTTAATGAATGGAGAATGCACAAAAAGCAAGCTGTGGCTGGTGGACCTAGCAGGGAGTGAGAGGCTGGCCAAGACTGATGCGCAAGGAGAAAGATTAAAAGAAGCTCAGAATATCAACCGATCACTCTCTGCTCTAGGAGATGTCATATCTGCTCTTGCAAACAAAAGCACCCATATCCCATATAGGTTACTACTAAAATTCTCGTGCTATTCAGTAGTTGCTAGTATACACCTCATGAATTGCTGTTAATTTTTAACTTTTAGCACAACCTTTTATGTTTCTAACTGTCTTGAACTTCAATCTTAATTGTTATTTAGGTCACTTGTGTTTGCAAGAAATTTTCAGGATAAAAATACAACCAAGATATCATGAACTATTACAAAAAAAAATGATAGCTGCTACAGTACTGTTAATCTATTTTTAAAGCCTCAGCAGGTTCTCATTACAAATCATTTGATAGTTTAAGAGAAGCTATTTTGTTTGCAGTTAAATTTTTTTTACCAAAAAGTAATATTTGAAATCTCATTAAGTTTGCATCGGGTGCTAAGAATCTATTTCAGTTCATGAGTAATTTACTATCAATTAATTCACTTAATGATTAATTATTTGTTATTTACTATCAATTAATTCACTTAATGATAATTGCGCTGAACGTGCTATAATGACTAATTATTTGTTATTGTTTACTTTTTTTTGTGAATACTCTAATAAATACTTGTTAATGTTTACCTTTTTCTAGGAATTCAAAGCTGACACATTTACTGCAAGATTCACTTGGTATGTTTTAACAGTACAAGTCCCACTTAATTCTAAAACTGCTCAATGTCTTGAAACATTTTTTGATCTAATGCCTGTTTAATTATATTACATTAAATGACAGGGGGTGACTCAAAGGCCTTGATGTTTGTGCAAATCAGTCCTTCTGACAATGACCTAGGGGAGACTCTCAGCTCCTTGAACTTTGCTAGCCGTGTCCGTGGCATAGAACTGGGCCCCGCAAAGAAACAGGCTGACACATCAGAAGTTCAGAAGATGAAGCAAATGGTCAGTACATTTATACAAGATTTTCTATATAGTTTAAGAGTAAAATGCTATGGGTACTGTAAAATTGACCCCCATATTCAACATGATAATACTTAATAATTTTTTCTTTCGTTGCTTTTGAAGATTGAAAAGTCAAAACAAGAGGCCAGACTCAAGGACGAGAATATTCGCAAGCTAGAAGAGATTATTCGCAAGTTAGAAGGGAACAATAAGAGGCTTCAAGAGAAGGTATAATGGATGTTTATTTTATTATTTTTCTAATGTGAAAATCCTGAGCCTGATGTAGAGCACAAGGCAGTGTTTATAATTTTTATTATTTTATTGAAGATGGAAATCCAGAAGACTGAGTTCCAAGTTACTTTAGAGAAGAATTCCCAGGCTGACACATCAGAAGTTCAGAAGATGAAGCAAATGGTCAGTACATTAATACAAGATTTTCTATATAATTTTAGAGTAAAATGCTACGGGTACTGTAAATTGACTCCATATTCAACATGATTATACTTAATAATTTTTACTTTCATTGCTTTTGAAGATTGAAAAGTCAAAACAAGAGGCCAGACTCAAGGACGAGAATATTCGCAAGCTAGAAGAGAATATTCGCAAGTTAGAAGGGAGCAATAAGAGCTTTCAAGAGAAGGTATAATGGATGTTTATTTTATTATTTTTCTAATGTGAAAATCCTGAGCCTGATGTGGAGCATAAGGCAGTGTTTATACTTTTTATTATTTTATTGAAGATGGAAATCCAGAAGACTGAGTTCCAAGCTACTTTAGAGAAGCAGAATTGCCAGTTCTCAGAAAAATTAAAGGAGAAGGATGAGATATTCCATCGAAAGGTAATAAACCAAATTCTTAATCTTTCTTGGTTTTCGGATTGAAGTGTTACGTCTGATCACTTCGAATATAACCTCTATTTATATTTTAGGTGAAAGATTTGGAAACCAAATTGAGGCAGCATCAAGGTCAGAGCACGGAGAATATACTTCTTCAACAAAAGGCAAGTTTTCAAATTATAATGTTTTTTTTTTGCCAATGTGGCCTCATTAACAAGCTCCGTTTTTGAAAAGTTCTGTTCAATTTCAAAAGGTGGAAAAGAAATAAAAGATTCATTTGTTTGTAAGAAGATAGAAGGAAACTTTTTGTTATGAAAATTGCAACTGCACCTTGTAATTCTTTCCACAAGTAATGAAAATTTGAAATAATAATTGAAGTAATTTATTTATTTTACTGGTAAAAGGATGAGTTTCCTTGGATTAAAAGGCAATTTGTTGCTTTTCTCCAACACATTAATTTATTTTTAAAGGTACCTTGAACCGTAGTATGGACCAATCTGCGCTATACATAGTACCATAGCCTCACTGTTGATATATTTGAAATAAAAGTTTATTTTTTCGAGCTGAAACCTGTTACAAATCTGTTTACATGTAAATGCAAACAGTAAGTTCGTAGGATTTTTTTTTTGTTGTGGTGGCAAACTTAACATCTGAGTAAAATGGTGCAAAGATCAAGGAGTTCCCATACACTTGAAATGGTTAACTCTTTTCTTTTTGGGTGCTGTTACACTTAAGAAAGTGGTGATACTGTTACAAACAAATAAAAAATTCTTCTTGGTTGCAGGTGAGAGACCTCGAAACAATGCTTAAGGAATTGAGAGATAAACCAACACAGATGAACTATTTCGTGACGCCCAAAGCGAATGAAACAGACCAAAGCATTATTCTTGCAAACAAAAATTATAACAAACCGCCGGTTGCTGCCACAGTTTTGATGAAAGACTCTGTGTTACTTTCGGGTGTTGAGTCTCTGCACGAGATCAAAAGGAAGAGAATAAGCAGAGATTCTGTACCAGGAGACAATGAGAACAGTGTACCAGTTGTTGAAGTAAAGAAGAAGAGTTTGTTGATTGAACCGGGTAATAGTAGCAAGACGAGGAGAATAGACCCGACAAGGGGACTCGCAAGGTTGACCAGGTCAACGGTTGGTGCTAGTACCCACAAAACACTGCCTAACGGGAGGGCAGCGGGGAAAGAGCAACCGACTGGGAGTAAGATGCGAGGGTGGGCCCGGTAGCAGATTTTTTTTTGTTTTTGTTTTTGGCTTTAGAAGTGAATTTATCTTCTTAGAATGAGATGTGAAATTCACCTGATAGTTGTTCCACAAGCGATAGATTTCTAGCTTGAAGTGTTAACAAACTTTTTTTGTATATAATAAAAACTGTTTCCTGTTATTATATAGCTAACCTCCGTGTGTGGACTGTCATTTTGTATACCTAGTTCTCTAGGTATTTTGATATGATTTGATTTCTTGCTTTTCTGCTCATTTAGCTACTGAGCAAACTCTTGAACTATTGTATGACTCTATATATGTTTCTTAATGAAACCGGAACTTTATGCCTTTTCTTAAAAAAAAAACAATAAAATCCCCATCATCCCAGAATAAATGAAATAACCAAACATTTGGCCTCAATTAATCAACTAAAGCACCTAGTTCATTTCTTTTTAAAAGTAAAATAAATTAAATATATACTGAGTTACATAAGAATTCAGATCCAGTGCAGTAACCCAATTTTTTAGTTTTGATCCAAACCGTCCAAAATGCTCTAACACGAATCTTAAAGAGCTTGGACCCCACAAATAATACTGGTCCCCTGCGCTACCACCGAATAGGCACCGTACACGTCTAAACTCAAAAATTGGGTTACTTTAGGGGATCCGGACTCGTTACATAACCCTGGCCTTCTAGCATGCACAAGCAAATATCCTCTTGATTCACCGGGAGCTGAATGCAAAGGGAAATAAATTTGAACCTGTTGTTCCGATCCCAACCGTTGATCTTAGTTGAGATCTGCTCATGAAAAAAATAATTCGCTGAGATTCGTGCATTAAAATTTGAACAATTTGGATCGGAAGAACAGGTTCTCACCTGACCATCTGAATTATTATCTAAAGGCTAATATTGCATATAATGACGGACGTCACCTCACTACGATTAAAATATATTTAATTTCTAAAAATATATCTAAAAAATAAATATCGAAATTAATGGCAGTCTTTATTAAAAAAAAAACACAAAAGAAAAGTACACGGTACGGTACGTAGATCTCAACTTAAAGTCCGGATCCATAAAAAAATAACCCTTTAATTTTTTGTTATTCCCGAACTGTCATCTTTCCTCCTTAAATAAGAAATTAACCCTTTCAATATTTTTAAGAGCTAGAATTCACTTACAATATTTATAAGTTACAACATCCTATAATAATTCGGTTTTGTAATTTTTAAAGTTCAAACAGTCGATCTAAACCATTCAAATATCTATATTAAAATGTGCTAGCAAAACAAATTTTATATTTTTTTGATTTTTTACTATTTATTAAGCATTGTACAAAATTATTGTTTTCGGTAATTTAGAATTGTCTAAAAAATAATAGTTTTATAAAATACTCAATAAATAAAAAAATAATTCAAAAAATGTAAAATTTAATCACCAAATACATTTTAAGATCATATTAAACAATTTGAATCCACTATTTAAATTTTAAAAATTATAAAACTAAATTATTATAAAATTATTATAGGATATATTTGAATAGAGTGGGAAAACGTGACGTGCTGTGCTGTGGCTAACACGCTGTGACTTTGGTCTCGTGCCGTGCCGTGACCAAGTTAATTTTTCACGTGCCGTGCCGTGGCGTGAACAAAATGTCAAGGGGTAGTCACGGCACGCGAATGGTCACGCCACGCGAGTCATACCGTGCCTAACGTGCTGTGACCATACGTGACTCGCGTGACAATTTAATCAGAATTTATGTTAGTTTATTTAAGATTCACCATTAAATCAATATTTAATGGTCCTAATTACACGTGACTCCCGTGACTACGTGACGTGCCGTGCTGTGACTAAATCTTTCACGTGCCGTGCCAAAATTTTAAAAGAACACGACACGCGAATGGTCACGGTACAAAACACGCGAGTCACGGTACGTAATTGACACGCGTGGCGTACCGTTCCGTGCCGGCTCCGCCGTGTCATTTTTCCCACTCTATCTAAAATTGATTCTCTATTCGTAAACCCCGAATCGTTCTCTTTCATTCCAAACAAAAAAAGAACACTCCCATGGCGATGGCGAGCTCTCCCTCCCAAATCGACCATCTCTCGGCTCTACCCGACGAGGTGCTCATTATCATACTCTCTCTACTCCCCACTCGCAGGGCCGCTCGCACCTCCGTTCTCTCCCCCCGCTTCCGCCACCTCTGGAAAACCTCATCTTCGGTGGACCTCAGTTTCGCATACTGTAGTTCCTTCAAACACTCTACCTACGTTTCCATGGCCAACAGCGCTCTCCTCAGTCGCACACCATCCAACCCTCTCCTCAGTCTTGACCTTAAGATCGGATCTCCACTCTCATGTGATCTCACTGACCTTCAAGCATTCATCTCTTCTTTACTCGTACATGCCCATGCTCTCGGCCTCCGCCACCTCACCATCGATGGCTTTTCGGACTTTCCCTCTGTCTTCTCCATTAGCTCTCTCGTTTCTCTTTCAATCCGCATTAATTCCACATTTCCTTCCAAAATCGCTTTCACCCGCTTGAGATGCCTTTCTATCAATTTGACTACAAAGACCTCGACTCTAATCCAGAGGCTTCTCTCTGAATTGTGTTGTTTGGAAGATTTACAACTTCATGTATTCTCTGAGATTGAGATTGTTTGCCTGTCCTCCCGAACGATAAAAAAACTGGAGCTCTTTTTTGATTATATAGATATTGATTCTCTGGGGCTATACATGCCTTCATTGGAGTTCATTTGTTTGGTATGTCAATGTCATTATGGTTGTAGAAACATACCACTGATCCATGGAGAGATTCCCTTCATAAGAAAAGCTGTTGTTACCATTAATTGTCTTCGTCAGGAACATATCACTGCTGTTGTTCAGTTGCTCAACTTCATCTCACATGTGGAAGAGTTGAGCCTTGATTTGGAGGAATATGGGGTAATAAACTCCATCTCCCAAACCTTAATTTTGAGTATTTACTGTTTTTCTTCGGTTTTAGTGATTCACTAGGCATTTCTACAAACAAAGCAAGCACTGGAATAGAAACGTAAGATAATTATACAAATGCAGATGTGGAATGTTGCCAAAAGGTTTAGTATCAAATTAAATTGTACCTTGTCCCTCCTAATTGTGAGCATAGAGCACTTTTTGTGTATTATGCTTGGAAATCTCCTCAAGTGGCATGTATCTTAGTCTTTTAACTTTTTTGTCTGATTTCTACAGTTCTCTGGTTATCCATTTTCTGTCTTGATGGAACCAGGCAAAAAGATGCCAACTTTTCCTAATTTGAAGCACCTGGATATGAGCATGTGTTTTCATGAGTTCAACTTTGATGCTGTGGTCACGATACTCCACCATTGTCCTACATTGGAATCACTAAATCTACATCATAAGGTGCATAACTTTTTGATTGCTTTCGTTAAATCTGAAACCATGTGAATGGATGAAATTTATTTGATGGAAATGCTCCTTTTGTGCTAAGAACCTAAGACTAATTTAATAAGGCCCAACGAAATATTAGTCTAGACCATATCCTGAAGTATAATATATGTAACCCATTTTCTTTTTTTCCTTTTCTTTTTTTTTTTGTGAAATTTTCGTTTTTGAATTTGTAGTAATTGGTAATTACTATACCAGTCCTCCAACTTGAATTGCAAATAAATATATCTTTCCCCAGCAAGAAAGTTCGCAAAGTCATTTAAACCAAAAAGATTAACAGGGAATTGTTTTGATTGTTTCTTTTCTTTCGGCATAATCAACATGGAACTATTAATAAAAGTGGATAGTTCTGCTTCTTTTTTTGGTTATTTATGCCCTCCTATTTATTTAGCTGCTTATTTGTAAAGCCTTAAGCACTAGGAGTATGAATTGAACTAAAGATTGAGAATTTTTGTGTCATATATTGCTGGTTATGCCTATCCAACTTCAAACTAGATACCATGGAACCCAATGGCTGAGCTACTTGGGGAACGTGTGTGTGTTTTGGGGGGGGGGGGGGGGGGGGGGTCAATTTAATTGTCCTTCAATTTACAAAATTACACTAACTCTTTTAATTATTTGGGATATTTGGGTAAAATTACACTAAAGGAGTTAGACTGCTTCGCTGTTTGCGTCTTTTTTTTTTTTTTTTTTCCATTATATTTCCACCTATCATATATTGGTTTGTATTCTTTGCTTAGCCTCCTGACATGTATGCGGTAGAAAGGGGGAAAAGATATGATTGGAGATCAATGCTACCACGTAACAGGGACGGTAATTATCAATATGCTTGTTTCAAAAATCTTCACTTCGGAGAGAATAGAGAAGAATTCAACAAGTTGCTAAATAAGAAATGTACTCCTAAATGTACTCCTAAGAGGCAGCAAGTAGGTAGCTAGAGATGCAAATCATGCGGTCAAAAGCTTTAGTTTTTCATTGTAAATGGATTTGCGTTCAAGTTTGCATGCAAGTTAATATCAAATATATTTATTTTAGCTTATTTTTCCATTGGTTTTAATCATTTAAGCTTCAGTTTAACATTATGGTCGAATCTTTATTATTTGTTTTTCTACTTTAGAGCATCTCCATTCCAGCAAACTTCTAGCAATTAATTTGAACCACGTCACTGAGTTTAGTAATTAAAATGATTCATAATTTCTAAATTACTCCATCCCAGAAATTTAATTAGAGTTGCTTTTAAAGAAAACTTGTTAATTTAAAAACTGTGGTACATCCCAGCAATTATATTAGCAATTAACACATCAGATTAGTAATTTAAAAGAAATCACCGTTGTAGATGCTCTAAAGAGTTGCTTTTAAAGCAAATTTGCTAATTTAAAAACTGTGGTATATCTCAGCAATTATATTAGTAATTAACACATCAGATTAGTAATTTAAAAAAAATCACCGTTGTAGATGCTCTTACAAATAATTATAGATCATGTAAGTTGAATTTCTGCAAATTTGATTCAGATAAAATTCACTTTTTGACTGTTTTAAAGAGGTTCGATTGAATTGAAGTGAGGAAAAAATTCCTCACCAGTTCCCCTTGAAACTAGCAGTTTGCCAAACCGGTACCAAACCTCTGGTACTGGTCAGAAACTGTTTTTAGATCTTAATGCAACAAATAAACCCTATCAGCTAGCTAGGTCTTTAGTCTCCTACTTATTACAAAAATTAGAGCATTTAAACAACGAAACCAACAAAATGTACTAAAATTCATAGTTAGAGCATTGAACCAACCGTAGAAATTTAAACTAACAAAATGTACTAAACTCAGAGCATTCTTTATTATTCTCAGTTAGCAATAAGGAATGATAACAACACTTAATTATATATTCAGTGATACTTATTTTAATACAAACACTTTATGAATAAATTGATCTACAAGATGGCTAGAGCCAAAGAAAATTAATTACAAATTCATAATCTATACTAATTTTTTTTTAAATTTATATATTGAACAAATATATGATAAAAAAAAAAATTAAACCCAAAACACTTTAAATATTCTTGGGTTTCACTATATAATTAATATATATGTGATTTGAAAATTTGGGTTTCACTATATAATTAATCATCGTTCTTGGGCTGATCTGTACTAACTGTCTTCTTAACGGGTACTTGATTCTTCTCCAGTTGCATCAGTTATAATTAATATATTTTTTAGAAATTAAATATTTTGGGTACGCAGTACGCAGTACGCACTCAGTCTGAAATCTGAATCTTACCCTACCCCTCTCCCTCCGCCTCTCTCTAACACTAAACCCTAAACCCTAAACCCTGTCTTGTGTCTCCCTCCCTCTCTCTACTCACCTTCCCGTTTGCTGCCTCTCCTTGGTGGCGCCAGCTCCTCTAGAGGTAAACTCTATCTCTCAATTCCTCTTTTAACTTTTTTTGTCGCAAAAGCAAACTAATTTGAACGGTGAATGGTGCAGTCGCCGGACCGAGGCATTGCTGAGGGAGAGGTGATCAAGATCCTCCTTTGCTCGATTCTCTTGATACTGGTACAAGTCCTTTTTCTCTTTGTAAGTTTTCTTTGATTATGGGTAAACTCGCCATTAATGGCTGACTTAAAACTTGAATGCGTGCTTGCATTCTTGGTTCTTTGCTGACTCTGGAGGATATTCTCAATTATCTTGGGTAAACTAGCCATTAATGGCTGTATTTGTTGGTTTGACTGGTTGATAGTATGTGAATTTTATGAAATTGAGATTTATTCCTTATGCTATCTGAGATCAGGGGTATGGTCAAAATTGTATAATTTTTAGAAACATGAATTTGTAAATATGCACAGTAAAGGTATTCATACACTGTGAACTGATGTTAATGGGTAGTACTGTTATGTTAATTGGATTGATATATTGGGTTTTCACTGAAACCCTATAACTGAGCATAAAATTGTGTTTCAAATCAGCTTTAAAAGTGTCAAGGCATTAAATTTATTTGCTTAGTCTGGACTGATAATTTCTGACCAATTTTGTACTGGTATTATTGGAACCCTGCAACTTGCCACTCAAAGGAAGCATCTGCAGTCTAATGGAGCACAAATTGTTTACTGTATAGTTGGTGTGAAAAGCAACTAATAGAGGCAAAAAAGCTACAAATTGAAAAAAAAAACAACTAATAGAACAAACTTATATCATAAATACTCTTTTTTCTTTTCTTAAATCGTAACTATGATTGTGGTTGTTTCTTTGGAAAGCTGGATCACTGTTGTACTTGTAACACTTGAGATTTGTAGCTTTTTTTTTAAATTAAGATATCTTCATCTTAATTCTTGAAATTTGAGAAGCGATTAATTCTGTGCCACTTATTAAATTTTGTTGCTTTTGTGAAGGTGAAAGATGACAAATATTAATAGACATGGTAATGAGGAGAATGACGGCACTGATGGGATCAGTCTTTTGCCTGATGAAATTCGCACACATATCCTATCTTTTCTTACTACAAAAGAGGCTGTGCAGACATGCATCTTGTCCAAAAGATGGATAAACACATGGGCTTCTGTACCAGATCTGAAATTTGACATTGAAGAGTTTGGAGGACTGCCAGATATTGTTTATGATGAAATGGCGGAAGAATTTGTGACCAAATTTGAACTAATTCTGAGAAGTGTGTTGGAGAAACGAGAGACATCCTGTGTTAACAAATTTAAACTTTGGTTAGATTCTGGGGTTTACTGGGATTTTTGCTTGCCTTGGACTCAAGCTTTAGCCGATTATATTGGTGATGTGATGAAGTTGGGGCCTCAAGAGTGCTCAGTCAAAATGAGTTGGCGTAACAATTTGAATTCAAACACTGATCTCATTTTCACTTGTGCATCACTAACATATCTGCAGCTGCAGTTTTTCTATACACTTGCGGCTATAGAACCCAACTCAGTAAACCTTCCTTGCCTTAAAATCCTTAACCTTGATGGTGTTTGTTTGAGCGATGACTCTTTCAAGAAGCTTTTGTTGGGGTGTCCTCAGCTTGAAGAATTAGTGTTAAAAAGTTGTTATATCGACACCATTGAGATATGTTCAACCACTTTGAAGAAGTTGCGTATTTTTAGTACTTATGACGTAATGATATTACAGATTTCCACACCTAATCTCTTGTATTTGGATATTTGTGTCATTGCTATTGGGGAAATTGTGTTGCTAAATATGCCATCGCTAGTTGATGCCTCCATCTATTTTCCTGGTAGTTTGTATGATGAGGATATATATGTTACTAGGGGACCCAAGCTTATTCACAACCTTTCAAATGTCGAAAGCTTACTGCTTCGATACGATGACCCCATGGGAAAGGTACTTTCTCTTTGCAATATTTGAAACAAAAATCTTTAATTAGCTTTGTGATTTTCCTTTTTTTTTTGTGGAACATAGTTTTAATTTTACTTTGTGATGAAAATAGATACAGCAGAAGGATTTTTCTAAATGCCTAGTCTTCAACAACTTAAAGATCCTTAAACTTGTGAATTTGGGTTTGTATGACTATGATCTTGCACCATATTTCCTCCATCACTCACCTAAACTACAGGAGCTCACCTTAACCAACAGACATGTAATCTCTCTCTCTCTCTCTATCTATCTCGGTATTGCTACCTGTACATACTATAAATGAACTATATTTGGAAGTTAACAAGATAGTCAAGGCCGTGTAATACCAAGTGCTGTTCATATTAGCCCCCTCAATTAAGCCCTTGTCAAAGGATCTATTATCAATGAAACATATGTAACTTGTTTTGTTACTGTTGAAGGCATTGGTCACGGGATTTGTAGACGAGGAGATAACTCAGGAGGGTCCGGGAGATGCATTAGTCCAGCGGGAGTTCCTTAAGACCATTAGAATTGTAGGATTTGAATATGATAATGAATTAGTTATTCGGCTAATTAACAAGTTGCTTGCTCATGTTAAGATCATTGGCGATATTGTTATTGATCCATAAGATAGTTGTCGTCGGTAACTTGGGGGAGCTTTCATATATGACTCATTGTATTGATGTCATCTAAAATGTAATTAGTTGTGGGTACGTTTTGCATTTTCCTACTATTTTGAGGGTGTGGATGTAATTTTGGGATGCAGGGAGGGGTAATAGAGAATTTATGTACCAGGGGTTAGCTACCAAGGTGGATTTTGAAAGCTTGTACTGTTGGGGATGTGGTGGTACCAGTAGTGGTTTGTGATGGTTTGGTACTGGTACCTTACAGTGCAATACTATGGGGGAGGTGATTATCTTTTTTTCGTCCTCTTTTGTTAGATTATAATGTAGATTGTTGAGGCTTCTGTAATACAACCATTGATGTGATTATGTGCAAGGGTTCTATAGTATTGTCTTTTAGTAAATTGTTTTTATATGTTGATGTGATTATGTGCAAGGTTTTGCTAATGTAACATCCTTGTGACCTGAAGTTCACTCATATTTGTAATGTTTTGTCATATTACCTTGTTTCATGTTCACCCAAAATAAATCTGGACTTCATGGATTTGACCACAACTCGGTAATTTTTTTGGCTCTCTCAACTCGCTTCTTCCACACACCAACTCTGACACATGGGACCCACTTTTCACACTCCACCATTGCAACTTTATAATTAGAGTAAGAAAAGTTGGATTCTGAGCTTTATAACAACAATAACAACTCGGAAATTCCACATTCTATTTGGATCAACTAGATTTAGCACCAATATTTTCACCACTAGAAAAGGATTTTTTTTATAAAACGTAATTAAAATAATTAATTTAAAAAAAACAACTTGATTACTGATTTATTTACAAAAACTGTAAAAACCGAATTGCTATTTTGGTTTGAAGGTTTTTTTTTTTTTGCTAAACCGAATTGCTATTTCGGTTTATACGTTTTTTATAATTCCCCACATCCAACTGTGTGGCCTTGCGTGTAACTCTCCCTAAACCGAATTACAATTCGGTTTAGGGGTTTTTTTAGCCTAAATCGAATTGGCATTTCGGTTTAGGGGTTTTTTTTTTTTTTTTAGCCTAAACTGAAAATTTGGTGTTTTTTGTTTAAATTATTTGTTAGATTATTTCTTTTGATTTATAATTAGCAAAAAAAAATACACTAAATTACTTGAAATTATGTTGAATTACAATAAATTATGTTGAATTACACTAAATTACGCTAAATTACAATAACTCCGCTAATTACGCTAAAGTAGACTGATTTTGTGTCATCTTTCATGAATCATAAAAAATAGTAAGAAAATAGTAAAAATTGGTATTCTACAAGTTCATTATGTAACTAATTTACCGAGCTACTTAGATTGAATAATAGAAATGAAAATCCTAATCGGAAACTTCAACTGAAGTTTTGAGGCTCTTCCCTTAGTTTTTTGGAGATTCTGAATTTCATAAAACAACATAGTGGTCACCGACGCATGCGTATTTTCGCAAGCTTTCCGAAAAGTGGTCATTTGCTGAAATCGGACACTCGAGAGCCGTTTTATGACCGTTTGAAGTTTCGCCGTTATTTTTCGCCTTTTCAGTGAAGATATCGTCCCTATTCATATTCATATGTAATTTAGCGTAATTTACCGTATTTTAGTGTAATTTAACTTAATATAGTGTAATTCAACATAATTTCAAGTAATTTAGCGTATTTTAGTATAAATATGCTAATTATATATCAAAAGAAGTAATCTATCAAATAATTTAAACAACAAATTCAAATTTTTAGTGTTAGCTTTCTTTATTTTTCTCTTCTTAGTGTCTAAATAAAAAAAAAACCCCTAAACCGAAATGCCAATTCGGTTTAGGCTAAAAAAGCCCCTAAATCGAATTGTCAATTCGGTTTGCTCACTTTTCGGATTTTTTGTGGCGTGGTAGCGGAAACGCTGTGAAAAAAGCCTAACCGAATTGGCAATTCGGTATAGAGAAAAAAAATCGCCTAAACCGAATTGTCATTTCGGTTTTTATAGTTATTGTAAAAAAAAACAGTAATCATGTTGTTTCTTTAAAATTAATTATTTTAATTACGTTTTTAAAAAAAAATCCACTAGAAAGTTATCAGAATTTTATTAGAATTAGCACTAATAAAATTTTACACCACTATTTAATAACTGTAGAAGAGCTCGGTGATGTGAATTGACACACGACCTAAATTGATTAAAGAATAATCATATATACAAGTACGTAACATGCATGTTGAAAATGCTTTTTAGCCATATTTGTTCGCACAAAAAGTGACGACTTGAAACAAAAAAGCAGTTCTGAAATATTATGATCATTAATTATTTAATTCAATAGCTACAGTAAAGCAAATAAACACCTCGTTTCTAATATCTGTCATGAAAATACATTTAAGAAGTTCATTTAGATATATATATAGCAGCCGATCGAAACTCACTGCCCTAGCTATTAATGACATAATTAAAATATAATTAATTAAGCAGAGGAATTAAGCCCCATGCATGCCTTATTACATAAGAAGTACCATGCATATATATATATATATATCACATTTATTTATCTTTTAACTGTCATGCATGTGTAAGAAGAAACTGAACAATGGAATTCATGCATGGTCTTCGATTTCTATCCTCTTCAACGCAAGACAATGCTATCTCTACCATAGCCTTAGCTTGCTTTTGGTCGAACTCGGCACCTAAATTCGGATCAACAAAATACCGAACCCACGACTCTTGTATCTCATCATGCCTTTCATTTAACATGCCAACCATCATTCTCATATCTTCATAGGACTGTTTTAAATCTCCTTCCACTGTCCAATCTGAAATCCGTTTTCCCTTTACTATCTCCAAAAGCACAATTCCGTAACCGAATACATCAATCTTAGATGTGATCGGTAGATTTGAAGCCCACTCTGGAGCCATGTAACCCCTGGTTCCCCTTATATGTGAAATTCTTGATCCAATAGCTCCTCTTTTAAATAGCTTTGCAAGTCCGAAATCTGCAATCTTTGGTTCAAAATCACTTCCTAAGAGAATATTCTCAGGCTTTACATCGCAATGTATGACCCATTCGAGACACTCTTCATGGAGATAAGCTAACCCTCTTGCC
Source organism: Carex myosuroides (assembly GCA_028015225.1). NCBI lineage: Eukaryota > Viridiplantae > Streptophyta > Magnoliopsida > Poales > Cyperaceae > Carex > Carex myosuroides. Next base: position 6,677,825 of record CM051490.1, read on the forward strand.
GTCCCTAGTGCAATTTTGAACCTCTCTTTCCATCCAAGCACTTTTGCGGGCCTATCTCCTACAAAGAGGTGATTGTCCAGGGAACCATTTTCAACATATTCAGAAACTAGAAGCCTATGTGATCCATCAACACAAAATCCAAGTAGTTTTACCAGATTCATGTGATAAATTCTGCCTATTGTACTCACCTCAGCCCAAAACTCTTCTTCTCCTTGAATCACATCTTTCAACTTCTTGACCGCGATCGCTCTTTCATCTTCCATTTTTCCCTTGTACACTGTCCCCGAACCACCCATTCCGATCACTTCCTTGAAATTTTGAGTTGTCTTTCTTAGCTCTTTGAATGTGAACTTCCTGAATTGGCTGCCCATCAACTCATAGCCTTGTTCAGCTAATGACGCATTTATCCCTCTTTTATATACAAAACACCAGCCTAATATCCCGAAAAGGATCTCTATCAATCCAAGTGCACCAACAAACCCATAGAAATAGACCCAATTAATCTTTGATCCTTTTTTTGTGTACAAATGAGTTGAACTTGAACCTACATCATCACTGATATTATTGCAGATCAAGTTAAGCGCTTCAGGTTCATCAACCCTTGACATTCGAGCATTTTTTGGAACTTTAAAGTACATGCTACCTTTCATCGATATAAAGGATTTTCCATTAAACAAAGCAATTTTGGTATAACATATACCATTCCTTTTGATGTATTGGATTGCTTGGCATGTACACTCCCTTTTGCAAAGATTTTTGCAGTGACTTAATGATACATTCTTTTGAAAATCAATATCGTAACCCCAAAAATCACTATGTGGAAGCTTAACAAAGGTCGTGGAGTTAGGTTCATGGCAATTTATTTTGAATTTGGGTTTGCAACCTTTATTCCAATCACTTGGGTCGCTTACTTCATAGTTAGGAGGGCAAGAACAAGTAACTCTAGACTGGGGGGTATAGATGCACAAACCATGCTTTCCACATAGTCCGTGTACATAGCAAAGCAATTCAAATGCTATCCATGTCACAAGCCATGTGCCAGATGAATTATTCAAGCTATACAACCTTAGATTACCATCGGAATCAAGGGTTAGCCTCCTTATAATCCCCAAACCTAAATCAGATGCTTCAAATGAAAACCTATCACTTGCACTAAATTGCCCAAATTCATTAAGAACCCCGTACCTGCTACTGTTATAAATTGTTCTATTATTCTGCCAGGTATCATAGTCGGGATTGGGCCAATATATGCTGGAAATGTCAGGTCCATCATATAACATTCCTAAAACATTATTGTTATCGAAGTAAAGGCTATAGTAACCGGCATACACCGATCCATTGTTCTTTGAGGAGACAAGCTTTATGTTCCTTGTGATTGGTTGACATGGGAGAAGGGTGTCAGTAGGATAATCAAAGCTTTGCCACATGACTTTATTTTCAGGATTAGTCACAACTAGGTTGCCTGTGTCCAACAGTTTCATTTGGTTGGTTTGACTCGAGGTTGTGTTTGTAGACCACACTACGGTACCATCAATGTCAGTCAGGACTACGCCACCATCCTCTCGGAAAGTTAATAGTGACCCCTTGCCATTTACTATAAGGCCCCACTTTGCGGTCCATACCTTAGTTTTGTCAGCCGAGTTTGTGAACCAGATTGAGAAGGTGTAGGCATTTGCGCCAACGAGGATGAAGCCACAGGTGAAGACTCTGTTTGCCGAGACGAGTTTATCTGAATCATTCTCAACTGAAAGGGCGGAACCTCTGGATAATGAACTTGTGAGTTGGCGAGGATGAGACCGAGACGAGACCGACGAAAGCAAAATGACAGTGGCAATCAGAACAAGGTTGAGGTTGAGGTTATTTTTCATTATCTTCAAAGAGGATATATGAGATAGTTGGAGGAATAATATTATAAGAGGAATTAAAGGCTCTATGCTAATATGCTATACCCAACGATTTTATATTAACAGATCAGAAGATTCCATGAAAATTCGGGGTCAACTTACAAGAAGAAAGGTGCCACAAGTGACATATATTTTTTTTTTAAGGTTAAGTGCAAAAATCGCACCAAGGCAAAAGTAAGATATGTTGGAGAGAATAATTCAATAGCTAGACTTGTAGCTAGCTAGCTTGCATGTGCTTTGTACGAAAACATGCACTAAAATATATATTTGGCCCACCCCACTAGTATCATTTTGGTGTAGACTGGGCTGCAAACGAACCGAACCGAATCGAACTTACCTCCAGTTTGAATTTGGTTTGAATTAATTTCTGAACGAACTCAATTTCGAATTGAATTTTTTACGAACTCAATTTCGAACTTTTACGAACTTTGTTACGACTTACGAGTTACGACTTATGGCTGGGCTATAGTTCGAAATTACAGCACTTCAATAAAAACTCAGACATTCTGAATTCTAATTACACAGCACACTAAAGTTTATATCAAAGTTCATTACAAATACTAAAATTTATATTAAACACCAAAGTTTAGTACAATCAATCAAAGTTCAGTACAATCACAGAATCCAAAGTAAAAATATTCCAAATAGCTAACAGGAGCAACATCACCAAAGTTTTCAAATATCCAAAGTATTCAAAGTAAGAACAATCACCAAAGTCTTAGAATTATTACAAACCCAAATATTATCCTAAATAAAACATTAAAGTTCATTATCAGCGGAAATCAACGGTTCACATTTGAGTTAATTTCGAACTAGTTTGGTTTGTGAACCTATTTCGAACGAACTAGGTCCAGTTTGAGTTTGGTTTGAATTAATTTCGAACTAAGTTTGGTTTGAATTAATTTCGAATCGAACTTTTTACGAACTTTTTCGAATCAAACTCGAATCGAATTACGAACTACGAATTTTTTGTGCAGCCCTACTGTAGACTTATAACCAGTATGTGGCTGGAAAAGAATAATAAATATGATATATCCATTGAATTAGCATTTAATATTCTAGTATCATTGTAATTTTCTTTGAAATTTGTTTTGTTCAACAAAATTTATTTACTTCTTTTAACTAGCGGGATATATTCTTGCATACAAAATTTATTCCTTTGGGTTTTGGGTTTTTAGTTAAATAGCATTTAATATTATCTCTTAGGGGTTAAGTAATTTTTTGTTATACAAGAGTACGGATGTTATTGTTGTTAGGTGTTGATTATTGAATAGAAATGTTGTGTTTGTTTGTTTGTGCTTTTTGTGACTCTTTACTGTTCTCTGTTATCATAAAACCGAGTACTTGAGTTTATCAAACAAGACAGTATCGGAACCGCCTTGCGTCAGCTTGATTGAGAAATGTTGAGTATTCATATATATATATATATAAGGAGGAGGGATCTGATTACAACACTTTTGAATTACTACAAAGTTACCACAACTATTTTTTTCATTTTCAAAGTCCAAATTATCGATCCAAACCATTTGATCAAATTTTACATTTTTTTGAATTTTTTTACTATTTATTAAGTATTTTACAAAAACTAGTTAAATTCAGACCATTGAATTTTGTACCCATCTTAATAAATAGTAAAAAAATTCAAAAAAATGTAAAATTTGCTCTGCAGGCACATTTTATTGTGGAGATCAGGTTGAACGGTTTGGATCGACGATTTGGACTTTGAAAATGAAAAAAATAGTTGTGGTAACTTTGTGGTAACTTTTGTCAAAAGTGTTGTAATCGGATCCCTCCTCATATACAAGAGACCATGCATATGGATAAAGAGGGGAGATGGAGAGAGAGAGGAGAAAATAAGGTCTTTGGTCTTGGAATATTAACGTGTAAGCCGGGCATTGGTCGACTATATGATTGATTGAGAAACGAGTTATCTCAATGGTGTAATTCAAAATTAAATGAGCTGCACACAACCAATTGCTAATCAGTTCACAGAACTTTCTCAGATTAATATACAATATAATTGATCACATGGTCCAATGTCAAAATAATTTTCCAGTCTTTGTTTTCTTTCATTTTGCTTAACTATTAGAGTAGAACTAGGATGCTCCTAATTAAGCTCACCAAGCCCTTCCGTGAGCGCGACTCTAAAACCCCGAAATTTTTATTTTTAACATTTTAAAGAATTAAATTAATAAAATAACCACCGTTTCTGGTCAATTCCATATTTAACACGGCCGCAGAACACCGGAGCGGACCCATTTGGGGGCCGCCGCAGAATACCGGAGCGGACCCCCATATGGGTCCGCAGAATGCCTGAGCGGACCCGGGTCCGCACTATGCCGGAGCGGACCCTTTTTTTTTTTTTTTTTTTCTGATGAAGTTGATTATGATTTTGTTTTGGAAATTTTTATCAAAAATGTAAAGTTTGTACTGGAAGTTGTGTGTAATTACTTATGTTTGAAATATCGTTTAATCTGAAATTGTTGTTCGTCGTTTGTTTGATCAAAAGAAACATTACAATAGAACAATGAGCCATATAAAGAAGCATACAATAGAACAATGTTAATGTTATCGGAAATTACAAATACGTCTAATTAACCGAAAATAAACAATATTTTTACGAGTACAATAAAAAAAACAACATTAACTCTCAATCTCGTGCAGCTCGAGCAGCTCTGTTTTGTCTTTCTTGTGTATCTCGGCCAGCTTGGTGTCCTCTTCTCCTATTATGTAGAACATCCATCCACATCGGAATTCTGTCGTGCTGTCTTCTGCCCACAGCAATATTTCTTTTCTCTGGAACAAGGACCGGGCCATCGTATTGAGGCCATTCCGACTGATTTCCATAGACATGCCATTGTGCGCTCCATGCGCTCCATGTGTCGTGGCTCATTGTTCTATTGTAATGTTTCTTTTGATCAAACAAACGACGAACAACAATTTCAGATTAAACGACATTTCAAACATAAGTAATTACACACAACTTTCAGTACAAACTTTACATTTTTGATAAAAATTTCCAAAACAAAATCATAATCAACTTCATCATAAAAAAAAAAAAAAAAAAAGGGTCCGCTCCGGCATAGTGCGGACCCGGGTCCGCTCAGGCATTCTGCGGACCCATATGGGGGTCCGCTCCGGCATTCTGCGGCGGCCCCCAAATGGGTCTGCTCCGGTGTTCTGCGGCCGTGTTAAATATGGAATTGACCAGAAACGGTGGTTATTTTATTAATTTAATTCTTTAAAATGTTAAAAATAAAAATTACGGCTCTAAAACCTATCAAATTGACTTCAAACGACATTTCCAAACCGTTAGATGTTCAATCTATATTAAAATGTGCTTGGAGACCAAATTTTACATTTTTTGGAATTTGTTTACTATTTATTAAGATGGTTTGAAAATCGCTGTTTTCCAATGGTGCAGAATTTTAATAAAAACAGCGATTTTCAAACCATCTTAATAAATAGTAAAAAAATTCCAAAAAATGTAAAATTTGGTCTCCAAGCACATTTTAATATATATTGAACATCTAACGGTTTGAAAATGTCGTTTGAAGTCAATTTGATAGGTTTTAGAGTCGCGCTCACGAAGAGCTTGGTGAGCTTAGGAGCACCCTAGTTCTACTCTAACTATTATATTATATTTTTTTATCAGCAATCTAAATTCGCTATCTAATATTTAATCGTTTGCGCTGTTCAGCAAAATAAAATAAAAAAATTAATAAAAGATTTGGAAAGTAATATATTTTTTCCAAAATAAATAATTTTTTTTGTCTTACAACTTATTTATTTTTAGTTATGTACTGATGAGAAAAAAAATTGATATTGTTTATTTGAGGAGGAGATTACCAGTAGACCGACTCTAATTTTTAGATTGACTTAGAAAGAAACAAATAGCAAAAAGAAGGTCTATATCTATATATGATGCTGATAGCGGGCCCTTAGCTATGAATGAGCGTGTTTGCTCAAAGCCTCAAAGTTACAATTAATTATGAGTGAGGCTATGGTACTATGCATAGCACGGTTTGGTCCGTGCTACGGCTTAATATTTGAGTTTTAAAATTTTAACGGTCGATCTGAACGTTCAACATGATTATAAAATGAATATGTACTGCAAACTTAATTTTACATTTTTTTCAAATTTTTTTACTTTTTTTTAGATAGGTAGAAAATTACTTGATCTGAAAATTCTGGTCCATCCAAAAACAGTGATTTTCTACCTATTTAAAAAAATAGTAAAAAAATTTCAAAAAAATGTAAAATTTGATTTTGCAAGTACATATTCATTTTATAATCATGTTAAACGGTTTGAATCAACAGTTAGAATTTTGAAAACTCAAATATTGAGCCGTAGCACGGACCAATCAGTGCTATGCGGCTATGCATAGCACCGTAGCCTCACTCATTAATTATTCTCCTCCTTAGCTGTCCTGTACTGGTACACTTGTTCATTTATTATACAATTAAGTTGATACAAAAAAGAAGACTCGAGTCAAAAGGTTGAAATTACGGGGTCTTTACATAGGAAACTTGACTTCATTAATAACAAGTAATGGACAATTATTGATGTTCTTTGTATTCTACAAGGTCTGGTCTTTGCATAGGAGACTTGACTTCAGGCTCCCAAGTCGCATTCAATTAAATTTTCTTTTTATATGATAATAATTTTTTTTTTATTATCTGTGGACGTTATGAATAATAACATTTTTCTATATTTTTAGATTTTGCGAATTTGTCCTCTTTTGTTGTAAATCGGGCATAGATGAGGTTCCATTAGGGCTGCACAAAAAATTCGTAGTTCATAATTCGATTGGAGTTTGATTCGAAAAAGTTCATAAAAAATTCGATTCGAAATTGAGTTCGTTCGAAATTAATTCAAACCAAACTCAAACTAGACCTAGTTCGTTCGAAATAGGTTCACAAACCAAACTTAGTTCGAAATTAACTCAAACATGAACCGTTAATTTCTTTTGATAATGAACTTTAATGTTTTATATAGGATAATATTTGAGTTTGCCATAAAATGACCGGTTTTCTCTTCTTCTTTTTTCTTTTTTTTAGAGATACTACGAAGAGCAAAATAATGAAATCTAACACTGAAAATTTGAATTTTTTGTTTAAATTATTTGTTAGATTACTTCTTTCGATTTATAATTAGCATATATATACTAAAATACACTAGATTACTTGAAATTATGTTGAATTACACTATATTATAATAAATTGTGTTGAACTACACTAAATTACGTTAAATTACAATAACTTCGCTAATTATGCTGAAATTCGGTAAATTACGCTAAACTACGTAAAATTACGCTAAAGTAGACTGATTTTGTGTCATCTTTCATTAAATCATAAAAAGTAGTAAAAAAATTCGAAAAATAGTAAAAATTGGTATTCTACAAGTTCATTATGTAACTAATTTACTGAGCTACTTAGATTGAATAATATAAATAAAAATCTTAATCGGAAACTTCAACTCAAGTTTTGAGGCTCTTCCTTTAGTTTTTTGGCAATTCTAAATTTTAAAATTCAGCATAGCGGGCACGGACGCATGTGTCTTTTCGCAAGCTTTCCGAAAAGTGGTCATTTGCTGAAATCGGACACTCGAGCGCCGTTTTATGACCGTTTGAAGTTTCGTCGTCGTTTTTCGCCTTTTCACTGAAGATATCGTCCCTATTCATATTTAATTTAGCGTAATTTACCGTATTTTAGCGTAATGTAATGTGATTTAGTATAATTTAATTTAATATAGTATAATTCAATATAATTTCAAGTAATTTAGCGTATTTTAGTATAAATATACTAATTATATATCAAAAGAAGTAATCTAACAAATAATTTAAACAAAAAATTCAAATTTTCAGTGTTAGATTTCATTATCTTGCTCTTTATAGTGTCTAAAAAAAGAAGGAGAGAAAACCGGCCATAAAATTTTGACCAAAGTCGGAAATCGTGGATATAATAATTAATTTCTAATTAACTTTGGATATTAATAAAAATGTCGGCAGCAGATAGCTGTCAGGCTGGAAAATAAATCTGCTGTGATTCTCGGGGGATCACAGGACCCTGCGATCCGATCTCAACTGTTTTTTTATTGAGATGCGTGCATGAAAATTTACTTTTGAAAAACGTTTCCGAGATCCGCGCACGGAAAAGTTTGAACCGTTGATCTCGGAATTTCAGGATCCTGCGATCCCGAGAGAGGGATCGCAGCAGATTCGGACTCGTCAGGCTGAGAAAACATGTTCGTCCTCTTTTGCGTGCATTTATTTGGAGTCCCAAAGTCCAACGATCAACGCCAAACAACTTCATTCAAGATACTTGATCTGTTGCGAACTTGCGATTGCTAGTTGAGCATGATTGCGGCATCCGTATCACTTGTGCCAATTAATTCCCATCGAAGTAGGTCCTTGCTCCTTGCTCCTTAGGTGGCGGTGGGATTTTTTTATTAGTAGGGGGGCGATCTAACAGATAGATATCGGATTAAATGTAGTCTACTGTTTAGTCATAGTTATTTGATATACGTCAAAATTGGTGTCCCATCCCACGGCCCCTTTTGTTACCAATTTATGAAATATAATTTGACTTCACCAATTAAGGATCGACTGTAGCGAATTATGTGTAACTCAAGTTGTTAATGAGCGAGTTGGAGTATGTTCAAATAAAATCGGTCCTACAACCGATCGAATCAATCAAACTATTAATTCGGTCCTAGAAAATGTCCAATAAAACATCGATATTTCATTACAAAAATATCAGCGGCGCACCGATATTTTTTAGCACTATCCGGCTAATAAAACATCGATGTTTCATTGTAAAAACATCGATGATACACCGATACATGCAACTGATATAACACACGCATCCAACCAAATGCATTTGTTTGATCTTAGTCAAACCGAGTGCAAACTTCAATCTGAGTTTCCTACGACTATTTCTTCTAGCCAACTATGCTATGTCCGTCCTAAAAAAAAAAAAAAAAAATTTAAGTACTGGCCAGAAAATAGCCGGTATTGTATTAAAAAAAAAATTGTGTACCGGTCATTTTCCGGCCAGTAATGAATTAAATTGAGTACGGCCAAAATACGACCGGTACGGATATTTTTATAACTTCCTAGTAGATCTGTGTATATTAATTAATTTCTATTAAGCTTTGGATATTAATAAAAATGTCGGCCAGATGTGGCATTACTTTCTCTTATTTTTTCTGGGTTGTTTGGAAAATTAGCGGATAGTATTAAAATAACATATTGGAATAGTAAAACGAAACAATTAACTGGTCGAATATGATTTAGATAATATAATATTATTGTTATATTGTTCGAAAGAGTAAAATGTCATTTGATAAAATATTAATTGAGAAAAGCTAGCGTGCTAACCTGTGGCATAACGACATGCTGTGCTACTCCGTCATAAATCTATATATATTTCAAATAAAGAATCTAAACCTTTGAAATAGATCTAGCTCACGAGGGATACATTTGCATATAACATTTATAAATTTTTACAATAATTTAGTATAAAGTCAAACGGTAAAAAAATAACGAAAAATGAATGTAATAAAATTAACTTATAAATTTTCATTTTTTTTACTGCTTAACTTTGTACTAAATGAATTTAAAAAATTATATTTTTTTTAAATGTATCACTCGTGAGGTAGATCGGTTTCAACAGTTTAGATTCATCGTTTGAAGTCTATTCAATAGATATATTTTAGAGATAGCACAGCATGTCACTATGCTACATATAGTAGACTAGCCTTATTCTTAATATAAATATTGATAATAGTATTAATAATAGTAGTAATAATAATGACAATAATATTATTATTATTATTATCATCATTTATTGTTCACTTTAGTCATATTATTGTTTAATTTAATGACGGTTTCATCTAATATATTCGAATAATATACTGTAAACCAATTTAGATTAGCAACAACAAAATAATAGTAGTGGCAATAATGATAGCAACCGAATATTTGTCAATAAATAGATAAATAAATAGTCATCGACAATCCAGTGTGTAACTGTGTACTGTACATTAGCAGAGAAGAACTAAAGTTAGGTAATATGGTAAATATTATGGAAGAGCAGGGTAATTGCCTAGTGCCTACTTGTAAACGAAATAATATGGTCATTCCATTGCATGCTTAGAATATGTTTTATATTAAATAACGAAGGTCAGAATTAGACCGATTTTTTTATTTGTATGAAAAATATAAAAAAAATCGATAATAGTTCATGAATTTGAAAGATTTCGAAATATAAGAAAACCGTTATTCTTCATGACCTCAGTCTGTAATTGTTAGTACGACAATATATTCATCCTCCATTGTAAAAATTGATGCAAGTACATTTTTTTTTTTTTTGCTTCTAAACTGATCGTTGAACAAAATTCTCACCACCAACAGAAATACAAAATTTAATTGCACATAATTTAAATATATTTTTGTTTGCCTTTTTTTTTAAAATGAAATATAAGATGATGTAAAAATAACTTTAAAATTGTAGATCCATTGATCCTATTGAAACAAGATAGAGACATAATGCCATATAATTAAACGACCTTTTGTCAAACTTATGCACATAAATGTGAAATATATGTGGATAATTAGCAGTGTTCTAAATAGCTAGCTATAGCTACGCTATAGCTTTTTTGGACCCTAAAAGCTATGACGCTATGGACGATATATAGCTAGCTATCGGCGCTATAGCTAGCTACTTAGTGCAATTGCTTATTTTTTTTAACCGTCCCGCTATACCGCTATAATCGCTATTTAAACCATTGATAATTAGTTAGGCATTCCTCAAATTGCTAATATGAGAAAATTTGTAATTAAGCAAAGATATGTGGATGAGAATGCAAAATTAAAAATAGAGTTTGCGGAGAGAAAGAGGAGAATTTTTTATTTATAAAAATATTAAAAAATAATAAAAAAAGTGAAAGAGTATCTTGATTTTTCCGATGTATAGAAGGATATGTACAATGTTTTTCTATGAAGTAAAATTAAAATCTCAATTTTTAAGTAACTAATAGTTTTAGAATTTTTTTTTAGCCAATTGTGCTACCTTCCTTTCATATGTACAATATTTATCGGTAAAATTCTCTTGATTAATTTTTTTTTTAATAAACCTGATTGGGATTCTATGTGGCAACCAAGGCAAGGCATAGGGGTGTAAACGGTCGGATACGGATCGGATAGTGGCCTTACCGTATCCGTATCCGTTATAATTTTTCGGATACGGATACGAATACGGATAGTCTCGGATACGGATACGGATCGGATATTAAACGGATACGGATACGGATCGGATATCGGACGGAAACGGATACGAATATGAATATAATTCGGATAATTAAAAATAAATTACTAATATACATTTTTAATAAAGAATAACATCTAAATATAACTTCTTTCATTCATAAATTAGATTTAATATTTTTTATAAGAAGTTCGTTGGTTACAAAATATATATAATGTTAACAAAATAATAGACACTAATTATATCATGTCGTTCATCAAAATATACTAACCTATACTTAATAACATTTTTTTAAAGCATATAGGATAAATAAAAAAACAAAGAGTATCAAACGTTATATTTTTTAGAGTATCAAACGCACTGCACGTTCGACGACACTTGGCATTATTATAACAATAAAGAGCTTTTTGTATTTAGTAAAAGCATAAATTAAAGAAACTTGTTCACATGAGATCCGTGGCGCAATGGTAGCGCGTCTGACACTCTGACTCCAGATCAGAAGGTTGCGTATTCGATTCACATCGGGTTCAAAACCCCAATCCAAAGTTAACTCGGAGTGAAATTCGGCTATCCGAATTAAATAAGTTGTCGGATACGGATAATTATCCGTATCCGGATCCGTATCCGGATCCGTATCCGATTCAATATTCAGAACCGTATCCGCATCCGTATCCGAAAAAAAATTATCCGAATCCGGATCCGTATCCGAAAATATCCGTATCCGAATATCCGAATCCGGAATTTTTCGAATTCGGATCCGGATGAATGCGGATAATATCCGATCCGTTTACACCCCTAGCAAGGCACCTATTTTTTTAAGGCAATTATTTTTATGAAGGTCCAAAGTTTGTCCGATCGCATATTAAGAGAAGAGAATGAACAGGCCCATTGACTTGCTAATCTGGCGCGAACTGAACATTTCGCAACTACTGGTTTTACTTTTCCTCTTCTCTTTAATTTTTAGCAGTTAGATATTTTACAAGTAGTTCAGTGTACAGGATACTATCTTTGTGTAATAAGAATACTTACGCTGAAACATGCTTGTAATTTACTCTGATGTTTAATGAAATCGCCTAAGGGCTTACAACCAAAAAAAAAAAAAGTTTGTCCGATCTATAGAGGATCCAATGTAACTAGATAAAAATAAGGGATCGACTAACAGTTTCCTCCATTTCTATCCCCTAAACGTCTCTCTGATTAACTAATGTGTAAAGTACGATGGGGACTACTAACTACATTAACTACTTGGGAGACCACTTATGATTGAAAAAATTTACAACTGGCGCGCTTATGTATGAATACTTATGTGTGCAAGTATTATCATATAATATATTAAGTATTCATACCTAAGACATCAAGTATTAAAAAAAGAAAACTGGACATCAACTTTCTTTTCTCTCTAATTACACACTCATCTTTTGCACATTTTTAGAAGTGGGTTTTTTTCTCCGTTTAATCTCGTCAATATTTCTGACGATCTATGAGAAATTTTGTGAATCTAAAATGACGGACATCTTCTTCGTAATTTTATCTTTCAAATGAGATCCATGATGAAATACTTTCGGGCTCTTCGTCGTTCAAGTATTCATACCTCGGTGTGTAAGTATTCATAACTTGTCAAATATTATTCTCCAAAAAGCCGAGTATCATACTTACTCAGTAAAGTGTGAATATTTATGTTGTTAAATATTTATGAGAAACCCACAGACGTGCCTTGGGCATTAACTACCTGGGGGGCCACTACCGACCTGGGGGACAGCAAACGTCTCTTGGAAGCGACCACGATAGGAACCACATGCAGAAAACCAAGGCCAAGCGGATGCGTAATGACCATCTCAAGTGTCAGCACTGTAATTGTTGTAAACGTTCATTTTTAAAATATCAAGTATTCATACTTACGCACTGAAGTGTGAATTTTTATGTTGTAAAATATTTCCGAAAAACCTCTAAATGTGCTACGTGCATTGACTACTTAGGGGAACCACCACCGCACAATCACCAATATGGTAGTTTTAGTAAAAATATTAATATCTAAAATATTAAGTATTCATACTTACATATTGAAGTGTGAACAGTCCTAACCAATGATGTCAGGGCACTCCGAAAATCACTTGATCTAAAAATTCTGGACCATCCAAAAACAGTGATTTTCTACCTATCTAAAAAAATAGTAAAAAAGTTCGAAAAAAATGTAAAATTTGGTTTGCAAGTACATATTCATTTTATAATCATGTTGAACGGTTTGGATCGACCGTTAGGATTTTGAAAACTCAAATATTGAGCTGTAGCACGGATCAATCCGTGCTATGCATAGTACCGTAGCCTCACTCTTGATCTTTTATATATGTTCACACACATATGTAATTTAGTGTAATTCAACATAATTTAACATAATTTAGCGTAATTTAATGTAATATAGTGTAATTCAACATAATTTCAAGTAATTTAGTGTATTTTAGTATAAATATGCCAATTATACATCAAAAGAAGTATCTAATAAATAATTTAAACAAAAAATTCGAATTTTCAATGTTAGATTTTATTATCTTGCTCTTCACAGTGTCTCTAAAAAAAAAACAAGAAATTCTGAGTATATTTATTAATTTGTAATTAACTTTGGATATTAATAAAAATGTCGTCAGGCTTGCTAATATAATAATCCTTTTGGCTTGAATTTCACTCATATTTGTAATGTTTGTCATATTACCTTGTTTGAAGTTTGGACTAGAGGAATTTCTGGTTTTGTTTTGCCTTGTTTAAAATAAAGAATTCGTTTTAAGACTGAAGTTGTATTTTTTTTTACAAGAAAATACTAGTAAAAGTTGTAATTTTATTTCCTGTTAAAAGAACCAAGAAGCAATAAGTCTCCAAGTTCAAAAGACTTAATAGCTTTTACAGAGCCCAAAATAAATGTGGACATAAGACTGAAGGTTCCAAGTTCCAACAAATCAGAGGATCCGACTCTGTTGTTTTTCTCTAAGAAAAGATTTAAAAATTTTCATTCGTGTATCTCGATAAAGAAATTTTTTCATGCACAAATCTCAACGAATTTGAATGGTTGGAATCAGAAAAACAGAACCCTACTTTTTTTAGAGAAAAACAGAGCCTTCCTAAAAAGCAGCAGAGTCGGATCCCAAATCAGAAGTGGCAGGATCATAGTCTGGCCATTTTTAATTAGGTCAAATCAACGCCTCTGAGGCCCTTTTGAGAGGAGAGGATATAATAATTGTCTCTATTCTAAAAATAGTCTAAAATTTTTACTAGAGAAAATAATATAAATATTATTTCATTATTTTATGTTCGTACTTGATAAGTTTTATTATTAGATATATAAAAAAATGGACATAATTTAATTGAACTACAAGTGGGGCCCGGTATCAAAAAATGAACCATGAGTATGAGACGCAGCCTGACATGTGTGTGATAGCTGTAGAGATGGATCTCTAAGCTAGGGCTGAACTTGGGCATCTCTAACAAACAAATTAACCGTCTGTGGATCGATCTAAAGGTTGTCACCATTAGTAAGTGTATGCATATGAGGTGTTTGTGGAAATTCCTTAGAGTGAATCAAATTTGCTACCCCAAAATCATAATTTAATTTGATATGATTTGTTATATTTTTTCATGGGCCTCAGAGCAAAAGGAGCCGGATCCCCTAAAGTAACCCAATTTTTGAGTTTAGACGTGTACGGTGCCTATTCGGTGGTAGCGCAGGGGGCCAGTATTATTTGTGGGGTCCAGGCTCTTTAAGATTCGTGTTAGAACATCTTGGACGGTTTGGATCAAAACTCAAAAATTGGGTTAATGCACTGGATCTGAATTCGAGCAAAAGGTCGAACAGCTCTCGTGCAACCTCTCGTCCACAGCACTCGCACTCGCACAAAGGGACATGACCTTATCATGATCTGCCTTGTCTCCTCCAAAGTGTCTCATTCCATGTCAGATCTAATTGAAACTCAAACTCTCCATGCTTATATCCATTGCCACTGGTTCTCTTTCCTGGCACCCTGTTGCCTTTGCAGCTAGCTATTGGAGTTTAGGTAATCCACCAACATAATCACCAATGCAACAGCCGAATTACTCCGAAAATTCGTTTCCCCTTTGCTCCTTTCACCTCACCAAGTTTTGGATGAAACTGGCAAGTAAAAAATGCGAGAAAACTTAATATTAAAAAAAGGAACCCACTTTAGATTTGATACTTCAATTATCATTGAGCCAATTTCCTACATGATCATGTTTTTCCTTTCTTCTAACTCATTCATAGAACAGTTTTAAAGTAAAATTTACTATATTAGATAAATTATCATCACTATTACAGTATACAAGATATGCAGCTACAAATAAATTACTACATCAAAATTGAGAAAATAAAATTAGTTGCGGTGATGACATCATGATGGCACGGATTTCCAAGCATGGCGCATCATATCATCATCAACATAAGGCCGCAAATCCCACATTTGACAGTAGGTCTCTAGCTCTGACAATGATGTATTTAGACTAAGTGACCGTACTATTTTTTCCTGAAATAATACAAGTGTTCAAACAAATTAATTACTTTAATTTAACTTTATCAAAGGTCCTTTATAAACTACACTGAAAATGTATCTTATTTGCATTGAACAAAATAACCCACATTTTCACATTAAAACTGGCACTATTATTATTATGGCAATTTTGTATTACCCCAAAATCCCAAACAAGATAATCAAGGTGACGGGAAGATAAATTGACGAACTTTAACCCTAAACTTTTAGATTAACTCAACCAAATAAATTCAGAGATAACTCAACCAAATAAATTTAATTCATATAAATGCAGAGACCAAAATTTTTACACGCTTTATTGGCATCAGTTAAAAGTGACTATGCAGTTAGCGATGAAATAGAAATGTTTTGTAGGCTCAGGAGAAAAATTTCAGTATATAAACTGTATGAATTTATTCATGTGTATCATAAAACTCAAGCAAACTGTTAGATCCTTGTTGCAATTATCTTCAAAATATGGGTTATAACTTGCGATATATAAATGCTGGTTGTTATTTGAAAAAAGAATACATGTCTACTGTATGTTTTCTGCAAATTATGATCCTAAAAATAAATGCTATGGTCTAACCTGCATTGTATAATCAAGCTTTAACATGTTATAGATGACCATCATCATAGTAGCATATGATACCGACTTCTCTTTTACATCTAACGGCTCTGCTTCATCCTATCATTAGTTGAATTACAAAAATCAGACCACAAATTTAGTATCAAGTACTTGAATTAAAAATATCCAAATTGCAGTACATGAAATCTGATGTGGTTTTCCTGATAATAACTACAAAATTATGGGGAACTTGTGAGCTTAATAGTATAATGGGCCAAATAATAAACCCCTTATTTAAAATATTTCTATTAATTTCTTAACAGATAATGGAGGTACACAGATGAACTGTAACCAACTTCATCACGCAATTACACAACAAAAGTAAAAGAAAAGAATATTTTTATATAGATTAAGGTCCTTTCAAAAGTATATATATTTCTAGAAGTTTCATTGGCTTGTTATACCTCAGGGGATGCGGTTTGATTCATCAAGGGCTCATCTATGTGCTCTTGCACGAATCTCAATGCATTATGTTCTGATTCGATCGCAGCTTTGTACGCATCCTCTGCAAAGAACTCAATCTCGTCTAGTGATGCTTTAGCTGGGAAGAGGTTGGTATCAGAAATGATACAGTTTTATGAAATTTTGAAAAGATTTGAGTTGGTAAAAAATAAAGCATACCCTTTTTCAAAAAATCTTGAAGCCCCAGCATACAGTTGTGCACTACAGTTAAATATTTGAATAATTGAAACTACAATTGATCAGGATAATTTTGTTTGAAAAAAGAAAAGAAAAGAAAGAGAACAAACTTACATTGGCTTAGATTTTGAATGTTATGGTGGGAATGAGTGCAACCCGCATCAAGGTAAGATTTCATTCTTTTGGTCATATTCGATTTAATTATTTCGTTAACTACTTTTGAATCCTTGTTAATTTGTGGCCTTCTAAAGTATCCTGTTATAAAGATAACACAGATCAATTAAATGAGAAAAGAAGTACAATTTCTGAAATAATCACTTCTTAAATATAGAAGTCTATGGAATGAAAAGCATTTTTTTTCTTGGTTTCCTTTTAGGTGAATGGTTTATATCATTTGAGGTTATAATAACTAAACTTGAACTCTTTGCTTAGAAAATAAAAGAGGAAATATTAAATGAATTACCGAGCTCTTGGTTAAACCTCATAAGAAACCTCTTTCCTGCATCTACTAGCTCATCAACCTTTGTAATCCTGCAATGAATCTTATCTAGGTAAGGACAAGGTTTTACATCAAGGTAAAATTACAAATTGGAGAAAAATTGAGGTGCCATATGAAATTTTACCAGACCAACCAATGAAATAAGTAAGATTGACAGGAACAAAAGCAAATGGAATATTTTAAAAGACCTAGTATCACAAAACATAATACCTCAACATGAATTGAGTGAAGATTGAAACGACCTTATTCTCTGTTGCCAGAAGAATCTTATCCAATTCTTTGTCTACCATCAAGTTACCAGTATTGACAAAGAACTGCAAAATCTGATTAAAAGAGAAGACGAAAAGAGAAGAGAAAGAATTAGTATTGGTACATGGCTTCTTCCCTTTCCTAGATTGTTCTGATCAGACAAATTGTTGTTGAGCGCGCGCGAGAGAGATTGTATTGGAACTGGAGATGGAGATGTGAGGAAGAGCGGCGGCTTGAATGAAAAGCGATGGCTTAATAACAGAGCCCGAGGCCCAAGCCCAAGCCCAAGCCCAAAACGATTGTCGAGTTTACACTCAGATAAAGAAGAAATGATTTTGAACAAATGACGATCACATCTCGCTCACTACACTTCTCTAAAGTAACTCAAATTTTGAACATTTATGAAAACCGTTCGATCTATCTGCATTAAATAAGATGCTACAACAAAATTAAAACAACATCATTTTAAATTGATTGGTTATTGATGCTATCTGCCATAAATACATAATGATTTTTGTTTTCAATTGTAATCAGATACAATTCAGAATCTTCAACTGTGGTTGTTGGAAAAAATACATCCTATGGTTATAATAAGCATCCAAAATTCTCATTTATAATTAGCTTTTGCGATTTTCCTTTTTGTTTCTCTCTGGAGCATTGTTTTAATTTTACTTTGTATTGAAAATAGATACAAAAGAAAGATTTTTCTAGCTACCCGGTCTTCAACAACTTAAAGCGACTGAAACTTGTGAGTTGGCGCTTCTATGTCTTTGATCTTCCACCATATTTCCTCCATCACTCGCCTAAACTACAGGAGCTCACCTTAACCAATAGAACTGTAATCTCTCTCTCTCTCTCTCTCTCTCTCTCTCTCTCTTGGATGCTACTGATACTTACTATATTTCCATGCCTCAATTAAGGGATGCAAACAAAATCAGTGTCAATTAATGAGATGTTAGAAGAATCCAAATTTATCGAATAAAAAAATGACAAGCTTCGAGTACTTATGGTGAATAGATAATACTATAAATGGACTAGATTAGGAAGTTAACAAGATAGTCAAGGCCGTGTAATACCAAGTGTTGTTCATATTGGCCCCCTCAATTAAACCCTTGTCAAAGGATCTATTATCAATGAAACATATGTAACTTGTTTCGTTACTATTGAAGGCATATGTCACAGAATTTGTAGACGAGGAGATAACTCAAGAGGGACCGGGGGATGCATTAGTCCAACGGGAGTTCCTTAAGACCTTTAGAATTGTAGGATTTAAAAATGATAATGGATTTGTTGATCAGCTGATTAACAAGTTGCTTGTCCATGTTAAGATCATTGGTGAAATTAATATTGTTCGGCGAGATCCTTGTCCATGATAACTTGGGGGAGCTTTCATATATGACTGAGTTGTAATAATGTCATATAATATGTAATATGTTGTGGGTGCGTTTTGTAAATTCCTACTATTTTGTTGGTGTGGATGTAATTTTGGGGTGCAGGGGGCTTTAATAGATGATTTGAGTACCAGGGTTTAGCTATCAAGTTGAATTTTGGAAACTTGTACTTTCGAGGATGTGGTGGTACCAGTACTTTACAGGGCAATTACTATGGTGAGGTGATTTTCTTTTTTCCCCTCTCTTTGGTTAGATTATTATGTAAACTGTTGCCAGAAACAAGTGTGCACTATAGAAATTTCTGTCTTTTTTTTTGGGCTAATGCAGTCTTTTCTGTAAATAATGTAAACTATTCCCGTTAAAAGGACCAATAAGCAATTAGGTCAAGATCAGAAGTGGCAGGATCATAGCCTAGCCATTTTTAGTCAGGAAATGAAAACCATGGTAATCCAGGTCAAATCAACTCTTATGTGAGGACTGAGGAGAGGATATAATAATTCCCTCAATCATCTTTGCAGATGATTCTGTATTACAAGTTGTAGAGATCGATGAACTAATTAAGTTTGTTACCATTGGTAAATATGTATGCATATGACGTGTTTGTTGAAATTCCTCAGTGAATTCACTACATTCTTAATGGTTTCTCTCATTTCAAATGGAACCCGTTAGTTACATTCTAAAATCAGGAGTGGTCAAGCTTTAATTTCATGGGAGAATCAAGCTGAGGATCTGGTTGATAGGTCTATGCAAACTCTCTTTATCAGGCAATTAAAAAAAATTTGATTGTAAAACCAGAATATTTTTAAAATAAAGAACTCATTGAAATGACTAATGGTCGTTATTATGTTTTGCCAACAGCCAAAAGCAACACAGATTATCCACTTTAAATTAGTGCAAGTTGGATTCTGTCCGGTGATAAACTGGTTAGTCCAGGGGCTAATGTTTTAATATCAAAAGCTCTTCATGATGCAGTGCTGAATTTGTCTACAGACCCGGAACCCGTTAACCTGCTATGTGGATTCCAGTACAGGAATCGGCTTGTCATGTAAAGTATCGAGTGTGCAGCAGTTGTGCCACCTTGTGTACCAGCTCAGTGTCAAGGTTGTGACAGTGAAACTAGAGCTGGGTTTAATTGTTTCATAATTCAATTTACAGCTGCTTCCAGTAGAAGACTTAATTTACTGGTTAACTAGTGATCTATGTGTAGAAAATGTCAAAATCAGAAAAATAAGTGTGCAAGACAATACATAAATATGACAATTTAAGTGTACCTATTGTATAATTACAAAATCTAGCAAAAAATCTTGATAAGCCGACTCATCGGTTCATTTAGTAGAAGGTGAAATCAAATTTCAACAAAAAAACATGAGCAATAATAAAATTGAAATTCAGGAAACTTTTTTCCAGTGCATATATGAAATTGAAATTCCCCAAAGTAGCTAATCCCTGGTACATAAATTCTCTATTAAAGCACCCGTGAATGCCAATATTACATCCACACCCTCGAAATAGTAGGAAAATGCAAAACGCACCCACAACATATTACATATTATATGACATTAATACAACTGAGTCATATATGACAGCTCCCCCAAGTTATCATGGACAAGGATCTGTCAAACAATATCAATTTCACCAATGATTTTAAGATGGACAACCAACCTGTTAATCAGCTGATCAACAAATCCATTATCATTTTTAAATCCTACAATTTTAACCTTCTTAAGGAACTCCTGCTGGACTAATGCATCTTCTGGCTCCTCCTGAGTTATCTCCTCGTCTAAATATTTCATGCTACAAGGCTTCAGTAGTAACAAAACAAAACAAGTTACATATGTTTCATTGGTCATAGATCACTTGATAAGGAATTGAGAGGGTTAATATAACCAACACCTGGTATTACACGGCCTTTACTATATTGTTAACTTCATGATATAAGTCCATTTCTAGTATATCTATTGACTGTAAATACTCGAAGCTTATCACTTTTTTATTCGATAAAGTTGGAACTTTCTACCATCTCATTAGTTGACTTTATGGCCATCGCCTCTCTCAATTGAGGCATGGAAAAATAATAAGTACTAATAGCAACACCGAAAGCGAGAGAGATTACAAGCGAGTCTGCTATGGTAAGCTCCTGTAGTTTAGGTGAGTGAAGGAGAAAATATGGTGCAAGATCAAAGCCACAGACACGCCAATCCAGAAGTTTCAAGCGCTTTAAGTTGTTAAAGACTGGGAAATCAGAACATTCCTTCTTCGGTACCTATTTTCATTACAACGTAAAAATTAAAACTATGTTCCAGAGCAAAAACAAAAAGAAAATTCATAAAGCTAATTACAAATGAGAACTCTGGATGCTTATTATAGCCATAGGTTGCATTTACTCCAAGAACACAAACACATATCATGTACACTTAATATTCTAAATTGTATCTAATTACAGTTGAAAAACAAAAATCATCGTGTATCTATGTCAGATAACATCCAGAACCAATCAATTTATAATGATGCTATTTTAATTTTGTTGTACCATGTGAAAAATCCTCAAAGGCTTGTATTAAAAGATGGAACGCAAGTTAGTTTAATAAATGTCCTAATAAAATAATAAGGGTATGTACCGGGATTTGGTAGACATTGGAGTGCATATAACAAGAGCAGGATTTTGTTTAATTCTGATATACCTAAAATAAGGCCAACAACGAGTATATGCAAAAGTAGAAGCATTGCAAAGAGAAAGTACCTCTCCATCGGGGTAATTAAATTCAAGTTGTAAGCATTCAACATTTGAAAGGCTGTGAATAAGCTTGGGTCCCATAGTAACATATTCATCCTGATCATACCAACCATTAATATAGATGGATGCATCAACTAGCGATGGCATATTTAGCAACATAATTTCCTCGATACCCCAGACATGAATATCCAAATACACGAGATTAGGCGTGGAAATCTGCAATCTCATTACGTAATAAGAACTACAAAGAACTAACTTCTTCAAAGTGTTGGAATATATCTCAATGGTATCGATATAACAACCTTCTAGCACTAATTCTTCAAGCACCAGACACCCCAACAAAAGCTTCTTCAAAGAGTCATCACTGAGTATAACATTAGCAAGGTTAAGGGTTTTAAGGCAACGAAGGTTTACTGAGTTGGGTTCTATAGCTACTAAAGGATGGAATTCCGAAGAGAGACGCAACTGGAGTTGGAGATATATTAGTGATGCACAAGTGAAAATGACATCCGTGTTTAAATTCAAATTTTCACACGAACCCATTTCGAGTAAACACTCTCGAGGCCCCAACTTAATCACATCACCAATACAATCGGCAATAGCTTGAGTGCAAGGCCAGCCATCCTCCAAAGCCGAACAAAGTTGAAATCTGTTAACACATGATCTGTCTCGTTTCTCCAACACACTTCTCAGAAGTAGTTCGAATTTGGTCAAAGGTTTTTCTAGAGCCATTTCATCATCAATAATCTCTGGCAACCCAACAAACTCTTTAATGTCAAATTTCAGATCCGGTAGAGAAACCCATGAGTTTATCCATCTTTTGGACAAGATGCAAGTCTGCACAGCCTCTTTTGTAGTAAGAAAAGATAGGATATGCGTGCGAACTTCATCAGGCAAACTACTGATCCTATCAATGCCGTCATTATCCTCATTACCATGTTCCTTGATATTCATCATATTTCACCTTCACAAATGCATAAAATAACAAATTTTAATGAGTTGCACAGAGTAATAGCTTCCCAAATTGCAAGAGAGATCTTTTGAAATTATATAAAATAGAAACAAATAAAAGGGATTTTTTTTGCAGAGGCACCATTACAGAAATCTGATTTCTGAATGTTTCAAACAAGAGCCTGAATTATGAACAGATTTGAGGTTACAATGTCTAATTTTGGTATGATTGCATCAGACACAATATTATACTTTTTCTCGATAATCAATTTAATAATAAGCATTAAAGGAAAATTGTGTATCAGACACAATACTATATCATACTGGTACGTTGATACCAGCTGCATCAGTTTCTGTAGTAGTAAACAACAAGTAAGAACCAAACAAAAATGTTGTGAGTAAGAACCAAACAAACCATCTTTTCAACTAAAAATGAAAGGAGGGCAGTTTAGACTTTCAAATTTAAGTTGAACAAACAAAATGCTGTGAGTAAAGGCTTTTTAATTAATGATCTAGCCTGTACATATGCTCACGCAAGAAAGAACAAGTTTGATATAAAAAATCCTAATTTTTGTACAGACAACATAATTCGAAGAGAGGGGGGAGAAATGTACATAAACAATTCAATCTTTCAAAGAAATCTTCAGTAAATACCTTCAAAATTCTCTTCGAGGAAAGCAGTTGCCGGATCTGACCAGAGAAAGCGGAGGAGAGAGAAGGGGAGAGCAAGTGAACTTCGCATATAAACTTAGCGATTTCTGGATCTGATTTGGGATGGAGAGGAGATGGAGAGGAGATAGCACTCCGTCTCCCGGCCTTCTCTTTAGTTCCGTGCTACAGTCTCCAGGGTTTTGGACTTTGGAGTGAGAAACGAAAAGTTAAAAAGGGGAGAAATGTGCCCTCTGCAAACGGGTCCCTTCTTTGACCTGAACTGATGGGATGGCAATAACGCAAAATTGAGGTTGGACTCGGTGTTTTAGGTACTATAGAGGAGCTTGATAAATAATTGCTGCGGGACATTAATAAAAATATCCTACTAGTCAGAAAATAACCGGTACTCTGTTTAATCAATTACCAGTCAGAAAATGGCAGGTACCCGTATTATTATTATTATTTTTATTTTTTGGCTGTTTTAGAGTTTATTGGAGTATTTTCCGTTTAGATTTTATGTTGTAGTATTTTATGTTTAGATTTTCTGTTATTGTAGTACTTTCTGTTTAGATATTATGTTGTACTATTTTTGTTATTGTTGTAGTATTTACTGTTAAGCATAATCATAATAATTTATTTTATTTTAGTATAATTTAGCATAACTTAGTTTAATTTAGCATATTTCTGATGATTTATTTTATTTTCGTACAATTCTCATTAGTTTAATTTAGTGTAATCCTGATAATTTATTTTATTTTAGCGTAATTTTGCGTAAGTTAGTGACGAAAAAAGATCTAAAAAATTATAAAAATAGTACCATAAAAGCACACATAAAAAGTACCAAAATATAAGATAATTCAAACATAAAACACCAAATATAGTGTACCAAATATAAATAGTACAAAACAATCACCGCTACGGATCGGGGGACCATCGCTCAGCTGAACCATTAATTCGATCACTCCTAGACCGAATTAATAGTCCGACCCTCAAGTGCTATTTGAAGGAAGAAGAAATTAAAGAGAGAGGCATCGACTTTGAAATTTTAGGTTGATCAAAGCAATGGTTCGATCACTCTTTTTTTCGAACTTTCTGTGTAATAAAAGGTGAATCGAACCGAAATCAGCTTTTAACTTTTAATGTAGTGACAAAGACAATATATTTGTGTGAGAGATTGCAAGTTCGAAACTCAAACAAAAAAATTATTTATAAATATTAAATAGTCGGATAATATGAACTCAAGCTTTGCTAAAAAAAAATTTGATACTACTTATTTTAAAAAAAAAACCATCAATCAAATCAATTTTTTAATTACTAAAAATTGGACAATATTCATGCATCAACTCTCAAAAGCCAAAGGTCGAAAGGAGGAGAACGGAGTAGGTCCGATGATTATCGGACCTACTTTTAGGTTCAACGAGCATGATGACTGTCCGATCTAATTTAAGATTTGTGCTCACGAAAATTGAAACAGACATGCACGAAGTTTAAAACATTCTGCACGAATTTTAAAACAAATCGACGGTGATTAAATCCATCGAACCAAAGTAGATCCGATGTCCATTAAACCTACTCTCAAGTGCGAAAGGAGAAGCAGCTATTATTCCAAAAGCCACATGCCAACTGGATTGCTTGATTGGATTGATCGGTACCGTTTTTTTTTTTTTTTCAAGTGTTTTATCGCATATCCGGTCCGAAATTTTTATTCATACCGTTTTCACTATATTTGTAGTTTAAAAATATAGACATAAATTAGATGTCTGCAGTTTCAAACTACGGACACATTTCTTCGATCAAATCCTCATTAATAAAAACCACTAACCTTTAAAAAAAAAAAACCATTAGTCAACCAATTTTTTGGGTCAAATCAAAATTTGTGCATAATAAGTCTGTGATAAAACGCAATGAAATTGCGGACCCATAATGAAATGAGAATCAAAGTCGGTGATATCTTAAAAACTGCAGATACTCAGGGCTTGTTCGGCTGTCAAATGGGATTGGAAATGAACTCGGGAATTGGGCTAATTTGAACTGAATTTTTTTTTTCCCACGCGCACAATAACTGCGCCGAACAGGCCCTCAATTTCTTTCTGTTTACAAATTTAAACTGTGACGTGGTGAAAATGAAATTTTTGAGAAATTATAGTTATTTGATTTTTTTTTCTAAAATATGATATAAATAAAAATTTCGGATATCCGATTGCACTTCGGTGGTAATCCCAAATGTGAAGTCGGCTCCTTGAATAAATAATAAATTAATTGTATGTATGCAGTATGCTTGGGAATGAACTCTGCTGTTATTCTAATATAAAAGCAGGGTTCTGTTTTTCCGATTCTAACAATTCAAAAAATTTCATTCACGAATCTTGATAAAAAAAAATTCATGCACGAATCTCAACGAATTTAATAGTTGGAATCGGTAAAGCAGAACTCTGCTTTTCCATTAGAATAACAACAGAGTCGTATCCGTATGATTGACCCACAATCATTTTAATGTGATAGCATCTTAGCAACACAAGCACACTATTAATATATTGCTAGTGGCCAAATTGCCCCCAATAAAATACTAAGTCTTTTGTATTAAACAAGTAAACAAAAGTGTTCAACCAACGAATGATTCGAATATGACGGAGGAGAGCATAATACAATGCATCAAATAGTTGTTGGATCTTTTATAAATATTTTTTTAGTACGAGATGGGTTAAAAGTTTTCTAAATCAATTTTAATATGAGCATTAAGTTCCAAACTTATGATCTTCACTTAAAGACAATATATACTTCAATCAAATTCACATAAATAAGGAAATTATATAATTTATTTCTAGGATTCAGAGACGGAGACAGAATTGTATCATTGAGAGGCCACAAAAATAAAAATAAGAAGAAGAACTTTTCTTAACTAAACCACATTTTTTAATAAATGTAATTGTACTAATGCTCCGTTAAATACTTGTTGTAGTTAAGAATTTATGAGTTATGCTAATGTATTATAGCATATTATTTCATATGCTAACGGCTGTAACGGGTCAAATTTTACCTTTTTATGGGTATTTTAAAATATTATTTTGTACTTGTCGAGTATGTTTGAATGGGAGCTAGAATAATTAGAATGGCGAAATTTTAAATTAGTAGATGAGAATAGAGAAATAATAGTGGTTTTTCATATTAGTGTGAAATCAGTGCTATTCATATTAGTAAAATGGTGTTTGGATACATTTGGAATAGTGAATAGTTGTAACCGAGAAATAATAGTGTTAACAATGCAATAATTAAGAGAAAAAATAGGCATGTGGCATCAACTTTGTCATTTTGAGATTGTTTTGACATAAATCCAAGAAGGAAAAATTTTCTCTCTTCACTTATTTGAATAATAGTTATTCCAATATTTATAAATATAAAGAATAGAGCATAGCAGTTGTTCTAACTATTCCGAATAGCAAAAATTTTATTTGTGTGAACATATTCTAAATAGTCATATTCTTGAATAGCTCCTATTTTTTGTGCATCAAAACATACCCAACGTAGTTAAGAATTTAAATTTATTAGGTATATAATTAGCGTATTAGTCCATATGCTAACGGATCATTCAATAATATCTGTAAAAATAATTAGTAACTTTTAACATACAATACTTAAAAAAAAATTACTATATAACTGTATGTTTTTTAATATTTCTTCATGCCGTTTAACACTTAAATATTTTTAATTTTCAAGACGATGTCTTGATAATTATTTATGTGATTTTCGTAACATCACCGGAGGATGTGTCTTAAAAATTGTAATTATATATGTTAAATATAATTAGATTAAAAAAAGTTAAGTATTTATAAGCATAATATTTTTGTTAAAATTAAAAATATATAGTCATGCGGTCATATTTTTCATAACTATATGTTAAAAATAATTAAATTTGCTTAAAACTAATTAACTAACTGTGTAAACATCAACCTATCTGTTAAAAGGAGTTTTGAATCAGAACCTTCCATTTCAAATCAGATGGTCACGGTTATTTTAGTGACAACTGATACACTGTCACATTTTAAAAGATTGCTGATTACAACACATATGGAGAATTTAATATGGAAATTATATCGAATATACAATTGACTTTAAGTAATTATTGTTCCGTGCAAGAGAATGTACGGTAATGTCAATTTGAAAGCTTTATTTTGACTCTTTATCTTATGTTCAAAATAAATATGGAATATTTGATTGTGAATAAAACAATTTTTTGACTAAGTAATCGGTGACTTTAGAATGGGACCGTTCGATCTGAATCGTTGTCGATTCGGATCAATTTGAAAATTGACATAGTGCTTTAAGATTCGTGTCAATATTTTTTTTTTTTTTTTTTTTTTTTGGTTTCTGATTCGTGTCAATATAAAGAAATAGAAATAACAGCGATGACATTAATATCCACACAATGTTTCTACTAATTACAAAAAGTTCCTTGCACGTAAACCATATTACGGGTAAATATTTTAACAGAGCAGTCTTGACTTAATGCAGCGCAAAGTCTATAGAATCATAATGAGCTGCATATGATTCCTGCGCCGTACGAAGCCAAAATTCATCCGTTAAAGTCCTTTCCCCATATTTCACATGGCCACAAAACAGAGCATTTCTAACATTCCACCATAACCCGAAATAAGAAAAAATAAAAATTAGGAAACGAGAGAATTTCATAAGCCCGTAACCATGCTTAGATCGATCTTTAGGCGGGAATATTTCTCACATGATCAATAAATTCTTCAAAAAAACCTAGCTAATAATTCATAATTAAAATCAAAGGTCGAGAAAACCCGTCTTTTGCCACACGGCATTACGGACCCGGCAAAGGTCTCTTCCTTTGAGCGTCCTTCCTGCCCCTTCTAAAACAGACAAGGCAGTTGGTGTGTGGGACCGCGCCACCATCACGTGCGGCGGCACCATCTCTGTTTCTTCTTGATCAAACACTTCATCTTCATCATCATCATTATAGCCCGTTCGGACGTGCCATGTCGGTACGGCCTGTGGTGCTGACTGGTGGGGCCCGCTTCTTAGCGTGTTTGCAAAATACGGCACATGCTGAGGGGAAATTGCTATTGATTCTGTTTCACTATCAGCTAAAAGAGCCGAAAGCCCGAAACGCCGGTGGTGGTGTGTTGAGTTGTGGTTATGATCAACGGTGGAAGGAGGCGATTCATAGTGGTAACCGCAAGGAGAATCGACGGTGGATGAATAGAACACGCGGCCTCGTCGAATTCTAAGCCGGGGAAGGGATGATCATAGTGGGGTTGATTGGATTGGTTTAAGAGATTGATGAATCGAAAGGATCCGATATCGTCACCCATTGATGGAATGCATGGTTTAAGAAATTGGAATTGTTATTTGAGAGGTGCTATGTGGTGCTTGTGTTCTATATATTGAATCAAAGGGGGTGTGTTCAAGTCGGTTAGCTAAAGTTGGTCCTGAGGTGCAGAGGAACACTTTGAGTGTGCTATGATTGCATCATTTCTTTTCTTTTTCTAATTCATTGGTTATTGTTTATTGTTTGAGCTTTTTTTATTTACTTGTTTATATAATATATGAGGTATGATTGGATCATTGGAATCTCCTGAGCAGAAGCACCGATTCTGCTCATGTCATTTTCTTTTTGTTCTTCTCCAGTTTCCAGTTAAAAATTGATAACGATTATCCTCTCCATTAAACAAGGTTAGTGGTTCAGTGCCACTGCCAGAGAGAGATTCTAGAACCTTCTTTTCTTACCAGACGAGTGAGGTCAATAAAAAGCTTTTTTTTTTTTTTCATATATATATGTTATATGTCTTGTTTATTCAATAATTTATAAATATGAAGAATGAGGCAACGGTACTATATACATCATGTATATATAATGTATATTTGTATTTAAAGTTCAAACAGTCAATTTGAATAGTTCAATGTGATATCTATATGAAAATATACTTGGTGGTCAAAATTTACATTTTTTTAGACTTTTTTACTTCTTTTAAAAAATGTAGAAAAATACTTGATCTAAAAGTTCTGGACCATTCAAAAGTAATGATTTTTATACTTATATAACAAAATAGTAAAAAATATTCTTAAAAAAAATATAGAATGTAATCATCAAATATATTTTTATACAAAAATCATGTTGAACAGTTCCAATCAACTGATTATACTTTAAAACCGAAAATACAAAATCATAGTACGAACCGACCTGCCATATGTATATTATCGGAACCTCACTAGAAGTAGAATATAAACTCTTATTTTGAATTTTTGAAATATTTCCGCGCCAAAAGATCAAATGATTCGGTGACAAACATCTGAATTTATTGTGCATTTGTGCTGGTAAGCATGAACAAATTATCAGGAAAACCATGGGGGCATGGATGTACTTTCTGAGTGCCTGTTTGTCTGAAATGGAGGTAATTAGGATTCAATTATGAGGAGGTGGACCCCAGGGCCCCAGCTGGAGTGTCAGTTGTGTCGCCCTTGGCAATGCTTCATGCACACCAAAATGTACCCCTATAATCCGGTACAACCTTTTTTTTTTTTTTCTTTTAAATAACTTCAAATAATCATATGAATTCTCCAAGATATTATTTGAATGATATAATCCGCTACCGTTGTATTTTATTTGTCTTATTTAGAAGAGATTCTAAAAAAAAAAATTCATCATTAATCGGATAAATATTATGTCAATCAAGAAATTATGTTTTGCAATTGTGATTTATATACATCTCATGTACATAATATTACTTCTACAGCTCTTACCGTACAAAATATATACAGTTTTTCCTCCTAAATAACATCAAAATATTTAGGTAAAAAAACGATACATAAGACAATAAAAAATATCACATAATTGAGAAATTAGATTTTAAATTAATAATTTTTGTTGGCATCATGATCGCGTTTTGCACGACTATTACTTTTATAACTCGGTATGCTATCGGGTCGGATCACAAGCGCACAATTCCATCGAGTATTATAATCGATGTCGATCCATAGAGAATATTTATTTAAGGTCTTGAGCGATCGAATTATAATCTTTCGAAAAGCTAGGCGAAATATGAAAATCAAGAGTTGTAGTTGTGATCAATGTAAATTTGGTGAAAATTAAAAATAAGTAAAATAAAAATAGAGATGTGAGTTCCTAGGGTTTTGGCACACCGTTGTTACTTCAATCCGCTTTGATACTCGACTTTATTTGATGTTGGTTTTCAATTATTGTAAGGGGGTTACTATAAAGACACTACGAGTTTCTTACGCAAATGTCGGTACTCCCGCGGAGGTTACTATAAAGGCATTGCGATGTTTCATCCACAAATGCGCAAATGCCAAAATTCCCACACATGCAATTTGTTGTTTCAACAAGTGGTACTGGGGGCGGAAGTTGTTGTCAATGACGTTTACTTGCTTTGTCTCTTCCTCAGTTTCTGTCACATTTGTACATTCATTCATCTCATGTGCTCCTCACAATAGCCACAGGCTGTCGCGGCATTGACTGCTGCCACTGTTCACTGCTTGGTCTGCTTGTTGAGTGTTTGCAATGCATCAATCTTTGCATTCAGCATGGTGAACTCGTCGACTTGGTACATGCCAGGTGTTGGGTTTGGCTTCTTACGTTCTGAGGTCCAGTAGTGTTGGTTGAGTGCAATCTCTTCGATTAGGTTGTAAGCATTGTCAGGTTCCTTGTTCATGATTGCTGCTCCTGCAGAAATATCAATAGACAACCTTGCGGTGGGGTTTCGACCATTATAAAAAGTTTGCATAATTAACTATCTTTCTAAACCATGATGTGGACAACACCTTAACATATCATTGTATCGATCACATGCTTCACACAATGATTCATCCTCCTTTTGTTCAAAATTAGTAATTGCATTTCTGAATTTTGAAGTTTTGAAAGGTGGAAAATATTTTACAATGAACACATTGAACAATTGGTCCCAAGTTTGAATGGAATTGGCTGGTAAGAAAAATAACCATTCTCTTGCTCTATCTTTTAATAAAAATTAAAATAGTCTTAGTCTGATTGCATCATCGGTAACTCATTGATCTTTATCGTCTCGCATATTCTAAAGAAAATTGATAAGTGAAGATGTGGGTCTTCACTTGGATATCCTCCAAATTGTTGTTGCGACACCATACTAATGAGAGCAAGTTTGATCTCAAAATTACGGTTTGTAACTGTCGGTGGGTTTATGTTTGAGTTAGGATCATTTACTCGCGGTATGCAGTAATCTCGTAGAAGTTTGGGTCTTGCTGTATTCTGAACTACGTTGTCACCAACGTCTTCATGTCCTACTTCATTATTGATTGGTGATTGTTGTGAATCGGTTCGTTCGGTGGGTTCTCCATGTTGATCGAATCTGAATCTCTTTCGTTTTAGGCTTCACAAGAAGGACTATTGATACCTCGCATATTTAGTCTATTTTAGGCCTGTTTTAGTACCAGATTCGTGCCATAATTCACCAGAATCATGTGCATTTCATCGATATATCTTTAGAATTTGGTACTGCTGAGTGTTTGTTTGTTTTCTGCAGGTTTGGAGCAAAACACACGAAGAAATGGCGATTCACATGATGAGGTACGACCCTTACCAGGCTTGGTACGGGTCGGACCATACTTAGCCGTTTTCAGCTCTTCACGCCTGGTACGGCCAGGCCGTACCAAATTGGTACGGGCCGTACATGAAGGCGTCCTGACAGATTCAAATTTGGGCAGAGGCTATTTAAGGCGGGGAACTCTCCAGATTTCGTATCCAATTCATTCCAGATAGATCTGAGAGCTCAGTAGGAGAGAGAAAGAAGGCTAAGGAGCTGAAAGCGAGAAGGAAAGAAGAGGAAGAGGCGAAACTCGACGGATCTAGCTTCCTCCTCCATCTCCCTTCAATCCATGGCTATCTCTCTTCCTCTTATTGTATTTTTAGACATTGCTATGTGCTGTGAGTAGATCATTTTAGTTTCTAGGGTTAGAGATCGAATCTTGATTTGTTTTGACTTTCTTTGACTTTTACTTTGTATGAACTCTTTAGTTTGATTGATTGTGATTTTCATTGTTATATCTTGCTTTGCTTGCTGTGATTGTTGTATGATGTCCCTTTAGGTTTAGATCGAACCTATCAAGGTCATGTGATCATCTCAATCTCTCATCCAATTCAAGTACATAGGGTAGAATAGTTCGAATTGAAGCCGAAAGGTTGAATTCTCCTCTAATCGACAGATTAGAGGGTGCCTTAGACATCTAATCAATCAGCTAGGGTAGATCTGTACCAACATACGATGGTTGAGGTGTAGAAACCCTAAAAGGCTCTCAATCGCATTCCAACCTAGATCTTGATCCAACAAACGACGGTTGAGGGTTAGGAACCTTAGGTATGGTCAATTGAACCTTTCTAAAGAGTTTAGCACAAGGTACCAGCAAGGAAATGCATTTACTCGAACTGGTAGGTTCTGTTCTGGGAAGCCGGTACGGGTCTTACCAGAGTGGTACGGCCTAGCCTTACCAAGTGAGGTACGGCCTAGCCGTACCTATTTAGTACGGGCCGTACCACTAGAGGCAGATCAGAGATGAAGTCTTAAACCCTGGAAACACCTTTTATCCATAATCAAAACACAATTTACATTTGTTCTAAACATTTTGTTACATCTTCTTCAATTGTCTGAACAGTTTGATTTGATACCTTAGGAAATTAAATACCAAACAAAACCTTTTCAACTTCTAGTTTTCAATCAAGTTTAGATAGAACTTAACCGAGTGATTAGCCGTCTCTGAGGATCGATACCCGATTATACTACACGGCAGAGGTTGTGCACTTGCATCCTTTACTCGTGGAGTGTTAACGAGGTTTAAAAGGTACGCTTTCAAGCGTGCCGAAACTTGCGTTGCGCTTTGCTGCGAACAAGTTTTTTGGCGCCGTTGCCGGGGACGGTAACCAATTGCTTAGTTAGGTTTTATCTTACTTAGTTGATCTAGACTTTATCTTGTATCCTTTATTTTCTTTTATTTTGTTTCGTTTCTTTTATTTATTTATTTTCTCTTTTTCAGGAACACTATGGCGATTACTATCTGAGGAGCTCAAGACACCATGGATCTCATGTACAACATGACGACAGACCAACATTGGTTTGGCCGCGACAATTTTCAAGCTGGAGGAGGCGGCCGATCCAAAGCTGATCAGATCACAGCTCTATATGCTAGAGCTGCCGAGCTAGAGGAGGCCATGATCGCAGCTCTATATGCTAGAGCTGCCGAGCTAGAGGAGGCCATGGAGAGTTATTCAATCAGAATGAGCATGAGGGCAGCCAGAAACCAGAAACCACAGCCATGTGCCATGTGTGGGGACATGAGACACTCTTATGAGTATTGCCCACTGGCTGATTGGAGTGAGGAACCGGAGCAGGATGGCTATATCAGCAACAACAATTGCAATTTCTACGACCCTGCACCATTCGATGACTCGAACAATTGCGTATTCCAACCCGATCCACCCGAGCCGTACATTGATCCCGCTGAGATCGAATTCATACACGAGCAAGGGAAGGTGAACCAGATGCTGTGGGAACAGTTGCAAAACATGTCCACACAGATGGCCGCTCAACAAAATCAAATGGCTGCCCAAAACAAGTTGCTGGAGCAATTGAGTCACATCATCATCTCACGCCAATCTCAACCTGCAAAGCTGCCAGCTCAGCCAGAATGCGAAGGACCAGCCCAGCCAACAGACCAGACCGCACTTGACGCGACCCGCATCATTGAGACACGACCCGCATCACCCACGGAAGAACATGTGGACCCAGGTTGCATCGAGCCAAGTCGACCTGCATCTCCACCTGAAGAGCATGTAGACGAGACCCGCACGCCACCTGATGCGACCCGCATGCCGTGGTCTGATGACCTGGAGACCAAAGGAAGCGATTGGGATTGGTCAGCATGCGATGCCATTCCACCTGATGCGACCCGCGTCAAGACCCAGACAGAGCGGCTGACTCCTGAGCTCAAGCCTCCAGCAGCTCACCTCAGGTACGAGTTTCTAGACCCAGATAGATGTCGTCATGTAATCATAAGCGCAGATCTTGAACCCGATCGGACTGCTACACTCTTGGAGAAATTGGAAGCGCACAAAAGCGCGATCGGGCGCTCGATCAAGAACTTGATGGGAATCTTGCGGATTTTTCTGATGCAAGAGTATGATCGCACGGTTCGTGTTCCTCAGAAGTGGGTGCTCCCACCAGTGCCACCTGATCCACCTCCCACCGATGACTGAGCGGGTATGTTTTCTCTTTCCCTTTTGCTTCTATATCTCTTTATCTTTCAGTCTTGAAGCATTGAGGACAATGCTCAGGCTAAGCTTGGGGGGGAAGACGACTTTTGTATCTTAGGATTTACTTTTGTGTTTTAGGATTTATTTTGATTGCACTTAGGTCATTTTTACTTTTCTCTTGCATTGTTAGGTGAAAAATTTGCTTGA
Source organism: Carex myosuroides (assembly GCA_028015225.1). NCBI lineage: Eukaryota > Viridiplantae > Streptophyta > Magnoliopsida > Poales > Cyperaceae > Carex > Carex myosuroides. The sequence goes on from CM051490.1 coordinate 6,712,731, forward strand.
TTGTTTCGATTAGGGACTTGTTTGAAAACTTTTGTTTGTGAGTTGGATGACCTTGGAAAATTAGAACTAACCTCATAATTGACCAAACAAAACTGATTACGAACAAATGGTTTGAGATTTGTAAAATTGGAAACTTGAATGTCGAGATAGCATTTAGAAACCGAATTGTGCCTTTCAAAGGTGGAAATAGGGATTTCAAATAAAGAAAAGTTGGGATATCCGTTGGTGTGAATGAACACTAGTGGATGTGTGTATTCATGGTATGTGCGAACAAAAAAAAAAAAAAAAAAAAAAAAAGAAGAAGAAAAAGAAAAAAAAGAAAGAAAGAAAAAAAAAAAAAAAAAAAAAAGATGAAAAGATGGAGAACATAAGAGTACTGGCAATAAGCCTTGAATGGGCGCCTTTGAGCTCGTCTCCCAATTAGAAATGAAAAGAATAAAATTTTTGCACATATCAACACACGAAGTCCGCAACTTTCTGACCTAAGCTTGATTCAAGCTTGGGGGTGCCAAAAAGGGAAAATCTCTACAAACGAAGGCATAGTTTAGTGAAAGAATGATAAATCGATAAATTCGAGTAATCAACTTTGCAAGACTTGAAACATTTAGAGTTTGAGGTTTTATTAATCAATTTGTGAGGTGAATCACAATTGACCAAGGGAAGTCCGAATCATAGCAAAAAGATTCTTGCGTTCTTTTATTGTAGCAATCATGTAAGTTTTCACATTTAGGCTTGTATCCGCATTTAGATTTAGTTGTCCAGCACTTTTACCCGAGTTTGAAACTTTTTGCTTGAGGACAAGCAAAGGTTCAGCTTGGGGGAATTTGATACCTCGCATATTTAGTCTATTTTAGGCCTGTTTTAGTACCAGATTCGTGCCATAATTCACCAGAATCATGTGCATTTCATCGATATATCTTTAGAATTTGGTACTGCTGAGTGTTTGTTTGTTTTCTGCAGGTTTGGAGCAAAACACACGAAGAAATGGCGATTCACATGATGAGGTACGACCCTTACCAGGCTTGGTACGGGTCGGACCATACTTAGCCGTTTTCAGCTCTTCACGCCTGGTACGGCCAGGCCGTACCAAATTGGTACGGGCCGTACATGAAGGCGTCCTGACAGATTCAAATTTGGGCAGAGGCTATTTAAGGCGGGGAACTCTCCAGATTTCGTATCCAATTCATTCCAGATAGATCTGAGAGCTCAGTAGGAGAGAGAAAGAAGGCTAAGGAGCTGAAAGCAAGAAGGAAAGAAGAGGAAGAGGCGAAACTCGACGGATCTAGCTTCCTCCTCCATCTCCCTTCAATCCATGGCTATCTCTCTTCCTCTTATTGTATTTTTAGACATTGCTATGTGCTGTGAGTAGATCATTTTAGTTTCTAGGGTTAGAGATCGAATCTTGATTTGTTTTGACTTTCTTTGACTTTTACTTTGTATGAACTCTTTAGTTTGATTGATTGTGATTTTCATTGTTATATCTTGCTTTGCTTGCTGTGATTGTTGTATGATGTCCCTTTAGGTTTAGATCGAACCTATCAAGGTCATGTGATCATCTCAATCTCTCATCCAATTCAAGTACATAGGGTAGAATAGTTCGAATTGAAGCCGAAAGGTTGAATTCTCCTCTAATCGACAGATTAGAGGGTGCCTTAGACATCTAATCAATCAGCTAGGGTAGATCTGTACCAACATACGATGGTTGAGGTGTAGAAACCCTAAAAGGCTCTCAATCGCATTCCAACCTAGATCTTGATCCAACAAACGACGGTTGAGGGTTAGGAACCTTAGGTATGGTCAATTGAACCTTTCTAAAGAGTTTAGCACAAGGTACCAGCAAGGAAATGCATTTACTCGAACTGGTAGGTTCTGTTCTGGGAAGCCGGTACGGGTCTTACCAGAGTGGTACGGCCTAGCCTTACCAAGTGAGGTACGGCCTAGCCGTACCTACTTAGTACGGGCCGTACCACTAGAGGCAGATCAGAGATGAAGTCTTAAACCCTGGAAACACCTTTTATCCATAATCAAAACACAATTTACATTTGTTCTAAACATTTTGTTACATCTTCTTCAATTGTCTGAACAGTTTGATTTGATACCTTAGGAAATTAAATACCAAACAAAACCTTTTCAACTTCTAGTTTTCAATCAAGTTTAGATAGAACTTAACCGAGTGATTAGCCGTCTCTGAGGATCGATACCCGATTATACTACACGGCAGAGGTTGTGCACTTGCATCCTTTACTCGTGGAGTGTTAACGAGGTTTAAAAGGTACGCTTTCAAGCGTGCCGAAACTTGCGTTGCGCTTTGCTGCGAACAACTATGATTGGTCCTTATCGGTGAAGTGGAAGCGAATTGTCCTCTCCTACGTGCAATCCTTATGGATCTTTGTACGGATGATTTGGCCAGTGTGTAAAATCCTGAAATAAAATAAAAAGTAAAACTAAAAACTGAAAAACAAAAATAAAATAAAAGAAAAAGAAAAAATAAAAATGCTAAAAATAAAAAGTCTAGGGGTCTCTAATTAATTGGATTCAATGGTCAAAGCAAGGGCGTCTTGCGAGGCCTTGCACAATAAACAGTTATTCCCCAGCAACGACACCAAAAAGCTTGATCGCACAAAACGAGACTGTTACTTTTAATATTTATAACTTGGTATGCTATCGGGTCGGGTCTGATCGCAAGCGCACAATCCTATCGAGTAGTATAATCGAGGTCGATTCACAAGGAATATTGGTTTAAGGTCTTGAGCAATCGAATCACAATCTTTCGAAAGGCTAGACGAAATCTAAAAATCAAGAGTTATGGTTGTGATCAATATAAATTTGGTGAAAATTAAAAATAAATAAAATAAAGATAGAGTTGTGAATTTCTAGGATTTTGGCACACCGTTATTACTTCAATCCGCTTTGATACTCGACTTTATTTGATGCTGGTTTTCAATTGTTGTAAGGGGGTTACTATAAAGACACTGCGAGTTTCTTACGCAAATGTCAGAACTCCCGTTGAGGTTACTATAAAGGCACTGCAATGTTTTATCCACAAATGCGCAAATGCCGGAACTCCCGCACATGCAATTTGTTGTTCCAACTAATGGTTTCCCCTTTAAGATTTTCTTCACACTAGTCTAATATTTGTCCTTGTCCTTGACTCGTCTATCATAATTCTACTTACCTTCAAGGCACTGTCACTTACCATGACGGATTAAATTAGATCATCGAAACCAAGTAAGAAGAACATAAAATGCAAAAACAATTAAATCAACAAAGACTACACAAACATAAAAGCATATATATCAAGCATCATGAGTAACAAGGTTTACTGCCTAGCCCTAAAAATCTAAATTTAGTCGCGAAACGGCATGTTTATAAAGAGACTCAAAGAAGACACAAACAAGTATCGCTTTCTAACTAGCCTCAACACCCTCCTCTCTTCTCACTTAATAAAATAAAACACCAAATGATACAAATATGTCTTACTCTTTAGTCCAGAGGGCTTATATAGGAGTGAGGGGGCGCCTGGAGATAAGTGGATCCAAGTAATCTGATATGGATACAGCTGGCGCAGTTATTCACCAAAGGGCGCCTCGGATACGGACCGTTATTAGCTGATATGGTCCGTATTGGGACTGTGACGCTGAGGGACTTAATGCGTATTGCGGCATCTCCGGTCCGTATTGGGCTCTAGTCCGTATTAGGCAATACGGGCCGTACCAGAGCATTACTCGATGAGCTGCGCTATTCCGATCGATCTGATGATTGTTTAAAATGATGTAAAATAGCTCCAAAACATGTTTCCTACACTAAAACATAAAGTAAGACAACATTAACATTTTTATCTAATTAATTAAACATAAGAATGAGATAATAAGACAAAATTTAAGTCAAAACTCTACGTAATTCACTATCATTTTGACATTGATCACATCACACCTCATTTTTTTAAAGAAAAATCAGGAAATTTCTATATTCCTTTTTTTCCTAATATTCATGAACTAATAATTAATATACCCAGAACCCTGAGTATTGTTAAAGTAAGAATTTATCAGGAAATAACTAATAATTAATATACCCAGAACTAATAACTAATAATTAATATACCCAGAACTAATAACTAATAATTTATCAGGAAATTACTGATAAAGTAAGACAACATTAACATTTTTATCTAATTAATTAAACATAAGAATGAGATAATAAGACAAAATTTAAGTCAAAACTCTACGTAATTCACTATCATTTTGACATTGATCACATCACACCTCATTTTTTTAAAGAAAAATCAGGAAATTTCTATATTCCTTTTTTTCCTAATATTCATGAACTAATAATTAATATCCAAAGTTAATTAGAAATTAATTAATATACCCAGAACCCTGAGTATTGTTAAAAATGCCCATACTGGCCAGAAAATGGCCGGTTTTCTATTCCACCCATTACCGGCCATTTTCTGGCCGGTACCCAATTTTTTTTATTTTTTTATTTTAGAGACTATAAGAGAAAGATGCTGAAATCTAACATTAAAAATTCGAATTTTTTTAAATATTTGTTAGATTACTTCTTTTGATATATAATTAGCATATTTAAACTAAAATACGCTAAATTACTTGAAATTATGTTAAATTACGCTAAATTCACTAAATTACGTTAAATTATACTGAAATACGCAAAATTACAATAATTACAAAATGAAAGATACTCAATTTTAGGATGCTGGTTATTGTTAAATTAAATTCACTGGCCGCATGCGAACACTAAACTATGTTTTTTTTAGGTACTAACTTTTAACAATTTCACTATGCTGCATACGACACTGTCACTAGTCGCATATGGGTCGTTGTGAGTCTACCAATGATAAAAAATATTAACTCAAATTCGAATTGGGGTCATACACGCAAATCCGAGTTTCCTAGCCAAAGTTATGGCAGTTTAAAGTTTAAAAAAAACGATGTTTTCGTGCAAAAATACCGATGACGCATTGATGTTTTATGCACGGCCTAACGATGACAGAAGTGCATCGATGTTTCATTGCAAAAACATCAGCGACGCACCGATATTTTTTTAGCACTACCCAGCTTAATTGCCAATGCTATAGTTAATAAAACATCGATGTTACATTACAAAAACATCAGCGACGCATCGATGTTTTTAGCACTACCCTACTTAATTGGCAATGCTAAGGCTAATAAAATATCGATGTTTCATTGCAAAAATATCGATGATGCACCGATACATGCAACTGATGTAACACACGCATCCAACAAAATGTATTTGTTTGATCTGAGCCAAACTGAGTGCAAACTTTAATCCGAGTTTCCTACGATTTTTTCTTCTAGCCAACTATGCTATGCTCATCCTAAACAAAAAAAAAATTGGGTACCAGCCAGAAAATGGCCGATAATGGATGGAATAGGAAACCGGCCATTTTCTGGCCGGTATGGGCATTTTTAACAAAACTCGGGGGTTCTGAGTATATTAATTAATTTCTAATTAACGTTGGATATCAATAAAAATGTCGGAAAATCTTGTACTCTTTTTTTCTGCATGTTTCGGCAATTTTCTTACTTATTAATCAAAATATTTTTCTTGGCTCATTTGGTCCATTTTTTATTTTAAAAATATGGGAGATTCAGGACACTGACTTTCTATTTCCTATTTTAAAAATATGGTTGTGTATTTATTTTTTCGATTTCATTCTCTAGTATATAATATTTTGTGAGAGATTATTAAATAATTAATTTATTTATGTAATTTAATTTTAGAAAACTAAATAACATAATATAACCATCCATCAAATAAATATAAACTAACTCACAACAATTCGGTATACTAGAGAATTTTCTAAACATTTATTATGAAATTTCGGCTTCATTTTCTAAACATATATGTTTGATTTAAAAATATAATTGTTAATAATTAGATTGCTTGATCATCTTATTTCTTAATAGTCATTCAACCACTGAAATGATATTATATTGCTCCTATTAAATTGTCCAAATTTTAACAAATAGCAAGTAAAATTTTTGTAGTATAATTTAAATGTAATATTATGATGAGGAGGGTTCCAATGCCTCATGCCTTTCATACCTCATAATACCTTATATTTTATATCTTTGTTTTCAAAGTCTAAATTGTCGATCCGAACTGTTCAACATGATATCCATACTAAAATATGGTAAGGGGTGAAATTTTATAATTTTTGGAAATTTTTTACTTTTTTTTAAGATGGGTAGAAAATCACTGTTTTTTGAACGGTCCAAAAACAGTGATTTTGTATCTATCTTAAAAAATAGTAAAAAAAAATCCAAAAATTATAAAATTTGGTCTCCAAGCATATTTTAATATGGATATCATGTTGGGCTGTTCGGATTGACAATTTAGGCTTTGAAAACGAAGATATTAAATATGAGGCATGATGAGGCATGAGGTATTGGAACCCTCTATTATGATAGTTCTTCAAACTAGGAGTGAAGCCAGACTTTTAAACTATGAGGTTAAACGTAAATAGAGTTAATAATATAAAATTTTCATGTTGAGAATGAGAATCAATTTTATAATATCTATAACATTTTACTCTAAATTATATAGAAAATTATATATAAATACAAAAATAAAAAAAATAAAGCCCAATTGACCCCATTCACTCTTCATGCCTCCACCCTGAAGATCAATGAAAGTTTTTTTTTTTCCTTGTATTTTCATCAATTTAGGAGTTTACAAGAAATCACCTTGCATTGATTGTAAATTTAATTAAAAAATGAAATAACTAATGGAATTGTGATATAAGAGTTTCTTATATAAAAGATACTCAATTTGATGCTATCATTGAAAATATTTTTTTGTATGTTATAAAAATCATGTCTATTATTCAAGATGTAATACCAAGTCAAGAGGTACCTTAAAAATTGAATGTAAACTTAAATTATTTTGAAAAAAAATCAACCAAAAGTATATTCTTCAAATAATTATTAACCATGTTAAAAGGATAAATTTGGTAATTTCCTTAAATTAATGGATGTTGAATTTGTCTATTATGAAAATTACTCGTACATCCTTCAAATATCAACAGCTATATTGTTTTGGATGTACTATATATAGATTGACATGTAACATAATTTTTGAATGTATGTAATCACTATTTTGAAAAGGCTTTGAATGTATGTATATAAGGGAATGAACTCTGCTGTTATTCTAATAGAAAAGCAGAGTTCTGCTTTTCCGATTCCAATCATTTAAAATTTTTCATTCGCGTATCTCGATAAAAAAACTTTTTTCATGCACGAATCTCAATAAATTTGATGGTTGGAATCGGAAATGCATGACCCTTCGTTTCCATTAGAATAACAGCAGAGTCGTATCCATATATAAGAAGGAGACATGCATTCTCTATTTTCTCAAACTCCTTTCTTATGCTGTTTTATCAGTTGTCTTATTTATCAATCAAAATCCTTTTCTTCTTTCTTCTCCTTGTTTCATCAGTTTTCTTACTTACCAATCAAAATTATTTTTCTTTAGGCTAATGGGGTCCCTTTTTTATATTAAAATATGAGATTCAGAACACTGACTTTCTATTTCATATATGATAACTGTCCATATAGAATATCATTTCAATTTAGATTGATATACGAATTGGAAAAAAGTCCATATCATTAAAATAATGAGTGAATTTTTAAATTATTAAAATAACATGTGATATTGGAGAAAATTGAAAAAATTGATAGTTATATCTTTATATTTTTAAATTATTAAAAGAGGTTGGGAGTAATGAAACAAGGAAAATAATGGATTCTAGGGTTAGTGTTCCATTGTCTCAATTGAAGAAGTAACTGTGTGAAGTTTTGGGTGGAAAAGTTTTTGAGAGAACGAACCAAATTTTCTTTCATTGGATCCAATTCGCACAAGTTTAGCGAGAAGTTTTTTAAGAGCCCTAATCTAGCTAAAAATAGACAAGCAAAACGATGTAATTCTGAACAAGTATAAAATATGGAAATATATATATTTTTTATATTTTTTGTTAGGTTTTCTTTTATTAATTTATAAAAAGTTTGGGATACAAGAGAGGATAAGGAAAGAAAAATTCTAATATTTCCAATATTCTCATATCGCATATATGATATATAGATATTGTATGACAATCCTCTATTAACCATATGAAAATATAAACATATATATAACCAAATGAGGATCAAATTGTGTTGAGTTTCGAAACAAAGTAATATTTTCTGAGTTTCTATAAGGAAAAAAGAAAAAAAGAAGTTGACAAAATAATTAAATCCGAGCGAGTTGATTCTATTTTTAGCTTAATTTAATTATATTTGAAAACGAGCTATATAAGTCGAGGTCAAATAAAAAGACAATCGAGTTAATTTGAACCTAATTGATCAGCTCGAGCTACACAAATTCAATTAGTAAGATTTTTTATTTATTTTTTATGCTATATTAAAAAGTAAAATAATTAATGTTAACGTTTTTTTTTAGAATATTTTTCTTTTACCGATCAATATTTTGTTGATGACAAAAATACTCCAAATTAAATAATATAATCACATAACTTGTAAACAAAAACAATTTCAAATTCAAATTAAAACTAGGTGAAAATTTTAATTCCTCAAATTTAACTTCAACTAGATTCGAATTGATCCGACTAAATTGCAAAAAAAAAAAAAAAAAAAAAATCCTAATAAACGGGTGTATTGATCCCTCGCACTTAATTCAATCACACCCAATGATTGATCAAGTTGCAAGGAGATGTCTTTTCTTGGAAAAAGCAAGCAAAATCGACTGGATCCATTCCTTGGCCCATTAATTGTTAGGTTGAAAAATAACCATTAGTTTTTACTTTTTTTTTTTTTTTTTTATTTCTGGCTAAGATAATTTCCAACGATGAATGATAGCCGTTTGATTTGACGTCAATAGCAACGAGATACTATTTATCAGTGTCTCTAGTTCGGCGGAATCAATAATTCGTGATTCAGAAATAATTCGGATATAATTTGGAAATTAATATTGAGTAAAAAATTGTTTACTTTATTAGAATGAAATTTAAGAAAATTAATATTGGGTATTAATTTAATTGATGAAAGAGACTCCAATGCTGGAAGAAAATTATTGAGGGATAAAATTTCCTATCAAATAAAAGTCTCCATTGAAGTTTGATTCAATAACAAATTATAATATCATAAAGATTGTGCTTGATTCACACCTAACACGCTCCATGAAAATAACTTTTTATTAATAGTTTGGGATGAACAAGTAATATTTAATATTTTCTATTCTTAAGGCAAGCTATATATGTGATATACATTGCAAAAATATATGTCACATTTTCTATGTTTTTTGGGACATGCATAATATTAATAGCTTTCTTAGGTAGATAGAAACTTTCTTAATTTTAGGCATATACTTTAAAAAGATATAATATATGCCTAAAAGTTTTATAAGAAACTTTTATATCACAATTCCATCATGTATATGCCTAAAACTTTTATACCACAATTCCATCATGTTTTGGGACATGCATATATAATATATATTGGGTTAGTACTTAGGATTTGCATAAGATACATCATGTACAATAGCAATATCATTTTGGTATTAAAAAAAATATGGTTGATTGAAGGATCATATTGACGATTTATGGCAAACTGTTGATTTTTTTAATTAATTATTGTTTGGTCATGCTAGCATTGAAGTTTTATTCAAACATCACAAATTTTTGGCTTTCTTTGAAATGCTGATACTTGCAATAATCCATTTCTATTTCATCGGCTTGCTATTATATCTAGGTAGAGTACTAGTTCTTTGGTTTGACTAGAAGGGCTTCCTTTTTTCTTTGTTTTTGTGCTGTTGTTTTGTACTTTCATATGTTAAAAATAATGTTGGTGTATTTATTTTTTACATTTTTAAAATTTTCAATATTTTACATGTAATATTTCTCAAATTTATGTATAAATTAATATTACAATAGTGATTGCAGATCTTGTTCCTCTTTCTCATTCCTCATCACACACTTCCTCACACACTACTTTATAGTGTGTGATATGAGATGAGAATGGAAATAATTTAAACTCCACCTATGGGCCATGATTTATTTCCTCCCATGTTTAGTTCATTAAAATAAATATGTATTTCATGTGACTTTTTATTTGAATTGAAATTAATTTAAATATTTTCGTATCTGATATTAATTTATTATTTTTCTTTTTTTAGAGACAAAATTAAAATTTATTATTAATTTACATGACAAAAGAATATATGACCATATTAGAAAAACCATTAATAGTTTTCAAAAAATCATCTAAACATAAATGCTTCAAAGTTATATAAAAGAATATGTCAAATTAATAAAATTGTGTTAATACTAGAAATAATTAATCTTTTACCTCAACATAAATGAATGAATTAAAGAGTTCATCCTATTACTTCTCTCAACATTATTTTGAAAATAAGCTCTATTATTGAGTTGAGAAAAACATAAATTATAATTTATTCTTGCTGTGTTATTAAAGCATAATTTGCTTAGCAGTAATAATTTTATGCTTTTATTGTAGATTTTTTTTTTCAAGTGGTGTGTTATTTTGAATTTTTATATGCGGTTATTAAGAATAAACTAAGCAAGCTGAATTTGTTAACCAAAAAATAATATATCATGTTTTGGGGCTATTTTACATCATTTGGAGCAAGAATCAGGTCGATCGAAAAGCACAGCTCATCGGCTAAGGCTCTAGTACTGGCCGTATTCACCAATATGGACCACAGCCTCATTACGAACCAAAGATGGACGAATAAGCATTAACTCCCTTAGCGACACAGTGGGAGTACGGTCCGTATTAGCCAATACGAATTGTAACCGAGGCGCCCTTTGGTGAATAACTGTGCCAGCTGTATCCAGATCAGATTTCTTGGACACCACTCATCTCCAGGTGCCCCTCCACTCCTATATAAGTCCTCTGGACTGAAGAGAAACTCATCTTTGTAGTTTTGGTTAGATTATTTCATTAAGTGAGAAGAGAGGAGTGTGTAGAGACTAAGTAGGAGGGTAGTTCGTGTATGGTTGTATCTTTCTCTTATCTCTTTGTAAACATGCCGTTCCGCGACTAAGTTTAGATTCTTAGGGTTGACAGTAAATCTTGTTACTCATGATGCTTTGATATATACTTTTATTTGATCATTGTTTAGTCTTTTGTTGTTCGATTACTTTTGCGCTTTATGTTCTATCTTACTTGATTTTATTTGATTAGTCTAGCCCGTCATGTGATGGCCACACATGAGAGATCGTCATCTTTAGGCTAATCGAATTGGGATAAGAGAGAATAAAAATACTAGACTAGTGTGTGAAAACCTAACTGGGGATACCACTAGTTGGATCAACAAAAGTATACATGAGAGTCTTGACATTCGTAGATGAATGTCGCATTATTGTACCTTACCATGGGGACACCCAAAAAGACCAGACGAGGAACCTAGGCAAGTGAAGGCTGAGACCTTTGGGCTAGTCACAAATCAAATTGCATTAGTCAAGACAAGCCTTCATGAGATCTCTTGGTTAGTAGGGTGGTTATGCGCGAAAGCCATAATCGCTAAATTGGATTAGAAACCCTCATACAACAACTGAAAACCAACATCAAATAAGGTAAGAATCAAAGCGAATTGAAGTAACAACGGTGTGCCAAAATCCTAGGAATTCACATCTCTATCTTTATTTTACTTATTTTTAATTTTCGCCAAATACATTGATCACAACAATAACTCTTTGATTTTAGATTTTATCTAGCCTTTCGAAAGATTGTGGTTTAATTGCTCAAGACCTTAGACCTTATTTCCTGTGGATCGACACTCGTTTATACTACTCAATATGATTATGCGCTTGTAATCCGACCAGATAGCAAACCGAGTCTATAAATTTTAAAAGCACTCTATTTCATCTATCAATGTTGTCCCGTAAGGTGATCAATGCATGGAATTCGATGTGCAATGTCCAGGTGAGTACATTCCAACCAGCCGTAGACCAGATGGGACTATGGAGTTTGTGAAAAGGGATTTCAAGTACGTGGTTATTTTTAGAGCTGACAATACTGTAACATGTACATGCCAAAAAAGGAATCCAATTATCTCACCTACCTTGTTCTCATGTAATGGCGGTGTGTCGAGTGAGAAACTTCTGCGAGGATGATTTTGTCGCTGACATGTACCGTACCGAGTACCTTGCGAGTACTTGGGGTGCATCTTTCCATTTTTATCCAAACCAACATGTGTGGCCGGCCTTTGTTGGGAATTGATAGGGCGGAAAGAAGCATTGTTTTTTCCTATCACTTAACCTAAAATATTGCCAAAATATCGAGTTACAAGTGTCCAATTTAGGTAGAATCAGATTAATTTTGCCATTTTACTTGATTCTATAGAATTGCAGGTTTCCTAGTGTTTTTGGAGCTAAAACAAATATAAAATGAAGCATTCTGGACATATTGGTACCAGCATGCGATTGACCCTTCATCTGCATGAAACCAGAGACAGCCAAACCGCATACAAGAGATACAGCATAGGAATCCCATGCAGACAAATGCTCAACTGTATGCAATCTAGGCAACCGCACAAGATAACCGACATACACTAAACTTGGCAGCAAAGATCCACTAACACATAAGGGACGAATTATAACTCATCTCCTCATCTGGACAGACAGAGAACCTAGTAGAATATATATAAAATAAATCTAGGGTTCTCATATATGCAAGAATAGAGAGATATATACATATAATTGAAAACGCATGTGTAAGCTTTACTAGAAGAAGAGAGATACAAGACGTGAAAACGACGTGCATGAGATAAGGATATTCTCTAGGTGTATTCCTCCTATTTCTTCTTCCTCTTACTGCTTTAATTATGTCTTTTGTGTGTTGTGTTGTTGAACTCGCTATGAGCGACTAAGTAACACTTTTCTAGGGGAAGGCATGTAATCTTGAATTTTTATGAGTTTAATCTAGAGGTTTATTTATATTTATCATGTGCGTTTGATCTTAAGTCTTTCTGCACTTTATTCTTTATATTACTACTTAATCAGGTGCATGTAACCTCATCCGTATGGTGATGTACACACCATAATATTTAGGCATTTAGGGTTGACCGGGGAAGAATAGGGTATAATTATCTTAGGTCCAATAAGGGAAATAGACGTACCTGTTGATCCCTTGTGATTGGAATCTTAGTTAGGAACCTATTGGAAAATAGATCTACAGACGAATGTCGCGTTCTGTAGACCGATAGTGGGGTAATCTCGGTTATTACAACTACGGAAGGTATAAAGAAATGACGTAACTGTGAACTTAAATCTTTTTAGTCTTGGTAATATTGATCTTTATGCGATTGATTAGGGTGAGGTAAGGATACCATCCCCTCACTAGTCCTCTTCAGTTAGGGTGCTATAGCGTACCTGTGATTAACACTATGATAGGATTAGCAGCCCTCAATTTTGCATTTGATACCAGTACAGGACGCACACGGTTCTGGCCAAACCGCATGCGACACCGATTGGAGTTAGAAACCATAATTGACAGGTAAGTGCGCTTGCATGTGGTTGGTGACAGCACCGTATGCGTTTGCATATGTGACCAGAAACTAGATTAAACAAGTAAGAATGATAGATAGCATGATCTCTGGAAGTTCATTTTCTACATACAAAGTATTCATTTACTGTTTTTTATTATTCCTACAACTAAACAAACCAAACAATCAAACCAAACAACCAAAAACAACTAAAAATCTAGAATTGATTGCTGTTAGATTCCTTAATACACTATCCATGTGGATCGACACCCCGATCTATCATGCGCTTGTGAATCGATTGTAAAGTAGACAATTAGAGTTATAAATATTATTAGCTCTGATTCTAACCTATCAGGGATATAATCTTTCCTTCAAAGGGGTGGATCAGGTTAGGGAGAAGGAAACACAAGCGTGTTGTAATGACCATGGACCAGATGCAAGGTAGGCGAATGGGACATCAGGCTGCGCGTTCCACTTCTGACAGGCAGCGATCAGGTATATTTCACTTTTTATAACTGATTTTATATTTTATTATGTCAATATCATACCATGATTAGTGAATTGGAATGCAATGCAGATGCCATAAACGAAGCCAATGAAAGAGAAGATGTTAGAGTTGTTGATGAGGCAACCGGTAGTAGCCAGCCCACTCATGGGAGCCAAGCATCTAGTAGCCATGCAGAGACATCCGGTACTGTCGCACAACCATCTGGAAGCAGACCTATAACTCGTCGGCTTAGTTTGTTCAGACGTCGTCGCTGATTACCAAGTTACTTGAGATGCATATTGTGAACTATTTTATTTAGATGCATGTTGTGAACTATTTTATTTGGAGCTTGTGAACTTAATTTATATGCTTGGGTTTCGTTTTTTTCATAACTTAATTAAATATACACAAATTAACAACATAAAATATAAATAAACGCTAAATTGATGAAATAAAGTCTACAAAATAAACACTTGATAAGTAGTACTACTTCTTACAACGAGTCTTGAAAGTACATGGAACAAACTCATCATCCGATGTTGGTGGATCTGGATCAGTCACAGCAGACGAAGTGCTAGCCTTACCAGTGTAAGTACAAGGAACAAACTCATTGTCTGTGGCTAGCAGCTCCGAATCAACCATTTTTTTTTCAAACCATAACCATAGGGGTTTTCCACAAAATCATCGTCTGAAATTTCAAACCGAATATGTCGCCTAAGAAATTGCTCTATAACACAGACTTGACAGTTCTTTTTATCCCTGAAGCATACTTGACAGTTCTTTTTGTCCTCATTCTTTCCCCACCACTCATTGACCCTCCTCTGGGCACTTGTCGATTAGAAGATCTACCTAAATTGTTACTATTCATCCTTCTCGTCTAAAAAAAAATTAAAAAAATTAAAAAAATTAAAAAAATTAAAAAATTAAAAAAATTAAAAAAATTAAAAAAATTAAAAAAAATTAAAAAAAATTAAAAAGTAAATTAAAAAAATAAATTAAAAAATACTACAACAAAACAAAAATAAAATACTACAATCCAGTGTACAACATAAAATACTAGTACTACAATTCGGTGTACAACATAAAATAATACAATCCAGTCTACAACATAAAATAATACAATCAAGTATAACATAAAATAATACAATCCAGACTATGGCTTAGGAGTAGTGAAACTTTCTCCATCTTCCCCGAAGGCCTATAGCAGCACGCAACACACTCCCACATTTGGAAACGATAGTCATTTACTAAATTTACATTCTTGTCGATACATTTGGGGTGAACTATTACGCCACAGAGATGTCAAAAGAATATCTCCATAATATCTCCCTTGACACGACATGCGGGACACACTTCCCAATCAAGTGGAGGGTCGATATCGTCGAAGTTCTCGTAAATAACGCTTTTAATAGTTGGATCATCCATAACATAATTAAGACCCCTGTAAATTCAAACTTTTCATTGGCTATCAAAAATTTCTCGCTATACACAAGTATACACGGATAATCGGAGATTCAAGAATCCCTCAAGACACCAAGCCTTTCTCGCTCAGCCTTCTCTTGGCCCAATTGGAGGGGTGGGCTCCGTCATAGGGAGTTCTTCTCTGGTCCACGATTTTGAGGCTGCTATGCATCGCTTTATCTCCTTCGTTCGACAGCTAACAGGAGATGATTACACAGTTCGCTTCCCTCCTTTGGCCGTCAACAATCCATCGCAATTCCCACCGTCTTCTCTTTATGGTGCGACAGCTCTCTCCAGTGCGCCATTCTCTCAGCCGCCTCCTTTTCTCGCTGGAGGTGGGTCCACAATGGGATCAGATCGTCCTTTCCCTCCTACTGCCTCGATGCCTCTCATTGCTGGTGGGGTCCATCCTTCTCAGCCTATCAATGGAGATTTTAGTGGAGTCAGGTCTGATGTGGCTGCTGCTCTTGAAATTCCCAAGTCTCATCCCTCTTCGCCGTTACAGCAGTCTTTTACAACACATGCCGCCACAGTTCCTGCCTCGGCTAATCTCGAGCGGCCAAATCTTCGTTCCTTGGTTGAGGTAGTGCAACAACCAAAGAGTAATGAGTTGCGGCAACAGAGGGATCAGCGACCTGGTACACGTTTACCTACACAGGGAGGCCAAGTTAATCGATGTTCTACCACTAAACTTAGGGGTTTCAACCGCCGCTTTTTCCCCTCGCCCCTTCATTGTTACCGCTGTGGAGATAGAGGGCATAGAGCAAATACTTGTCGAAATGCTTTAGTTTGCTTCTCTTGTGATCGCCTTGGTCACAGGGCGGCGAATTGCAAGGCTATTACTACATTGCCACCAGATTCTAGACCTTTCTCTATTCCTCAAATGGCGCCTCCCACACCTGCGCGCTTGATCAAAGCCTTTCCTAATAGAGCGAATCGTGAAATCTTGGCAGTTCTTGAGAGAGGGCTGGTCTTTCGTGACACCTTTCGATATGGTATCTCATACATCCGAGCGCATTTAGGTCGTATCTTTCCAGAATACTCTCATTCCTGGAGCGCGAAAGCGTTGCCGGGTAATCTTTTTGTGATTGATCCACCTGATTCTGCTTGGAGAGAGATGATTCTTGCTAGAGGAGAAATTTGGCTGGGTGATGTATGCTTCCCAGTGGAACCGTATGATGCTTATAGGCATGATGGAGGTATCGATCCTCTGCCTGTGTGGATCACGATCTCCGGTTTACCAGCTCGTCTAAGGAATGAGTATGAACTGAAGAATATTGCAGATGAGTTGGGTGGGATTATCATAGATATCGATCCCAGAGAGGATGATCCTACTGTTCGTTTGTGCTTGGGAGTTCCATATCGGCAACTTATTTCAGAACACCGCACAGTTTCATTTTTGGATGAACTCGGGCGCTCCAGGTTCTTTCCTATTGACATTGCTATTGAAGCTTTACCTCAGCCGATCGGTGTAGATAGTAAAGCAAAGCTGTACTGGCAGGAGGTTCAGAAAGGAAAAGCGGCAAGATCTAGATCGCCGTCTGTTACACAAACAGAGGGCAAGCTTCATTCTTCTTCCTCCCTTCAGGTGTCAGGTGCTAAGCGTAAAGAGAAGGAGCTAGAGGTTGGTGAGTCAAGCAACCGCTTTTCGTGTTTGACACCGCCTGATGAACATGATGAACAACCTCCTTCCAAAAAACAGTTGGAAGAAGGGCTGGACTCTGGAAAGGGGTCGATATCAGAGGTTGCGGTGGTGCTTCCTATGGTGTCCCTTGTTGAGGAACCAGCTAATCCGGAGTCCAATGCTCTGGTAGTGGATCCGGTACCGGTTTTACCACAAGCCAGGGAGGTGCGGCCTATGCCAGAGGCGACACGCCACAGCACAAGACAGAGGGCTCAGATGCTGCCTAATAGGGGTGGAAGAGGTGGTGGACGTGGCCGAGGCAGTCGTGGTCGTGGTGCTAGTCAGCAACCTTCAGGTACTTCTACTTTCATTAGTGATTTCCCTTTTGCTGAGTATACAGATTCTGAGTTGATCAACCTTTTCGAGACCTCGGGTTTTAAATTAGGAGAATGTCAGGATGCGAAATTGATTGTTATCAATTATCTTAGGGAATTAAATAAGGATCGTTTTGATAATGTCATGCAGGATGTGCTAGCACAGCAAAAGAGCAGCTCTGGTATGGTTGATATTAGTACCAGAGTGATGCTCGAGAATTCTTAGGGGTTTTTTTTTGTTTTTAATGTCACGAATTTTTTGTTGGAATGTTAGAGGATTAGGAAATCCGACTACTAAGCGTGTTTTGAAAGAACTATTGATAGATAATAAAATAGATATAGTTGGATTACAGGAAACGAAAATGGAGTCTTATCCACCTAGGTTTTTCCAAAATTTAAGTGTGTCTATATCTTTTTGGACATTCAAACCTTCTTGTGGTAATTCAGGAGGGATTTTAGTAGGTGTGAATGAGGATAAATATCAAGTCTTAACAACATGGATTAAGGATTTTTCAGTTTCAGTTTTGCTGAAGAATAAGTTTGATTCTTTTGTATGGATTTTTACAGTAGTTTACGGTCCTACTTTGTCTAGGTTACGTAGAGATTTCTTGCATGAACTTCATGATTTAAGTAACTTAGGTTGTGATGCTTTATTAATTTGTGGGGATTTTAACATGATAAGGAGAAGAAGTGAAAAAATAGGCGCCTCTTTTAATCATGTAGTTAGTAATAGATTTAATTCATGGATTTCTGACTTGCATTTAATTGAATTGGTTTTAAATGATAGACAATTTACTTGGGCTAAATCTTGCTTTTCTCTATCTCATGCATTACTAGACAGATTTTTTTGTTCCACAACTTGGAACATTCATTTTCAAAATTCAGGGGCTGTTTCTTTACCTCGAGTTCAGTCGGATCATAATCCAATTATTTTAAATACAAATGCAGTTTCTTTTACTATTAGTAAGATTTTTAGATTTGAACAAGATTGGTTAAATCAAGAAGGTTTTTGTGAACTACTTATTAGATGGTGGGATTCTTTTGAAATTCAAATAGATTTGGGTAATAGCTGGAGATTAAAATTGCAATTTTTAAGACAAAAATTAAGAGGTTGGAATAATAATTTGAGAGCAGCTCAAAAAAGGGCAAAACAAATTTTATTACATAAGATAGATAATTTTGAAAAATTAGCAGAATCTGATGTCTTGGATGATGATGAGGTTTTACAATGGAGTGAGTGTCAACTTGAGTTAAAACATATTTTCAAAAATGAGGAACTTTATTGGCAACAGAGAGCTAAAACTAAGTGGCTTTTAGAAGGGGATGCAAATACAAAGTTCTTTCACTTACAAGCTTCAATTAGGAAAAAAAGAAACACTATTTTATCTATGGTTATTGATGGGACAATTACCTATGATCTTCAGGTTATAAAAAAGCATGTTCATCAATATTATATTGACTTGTTAGGTACTTCTAATGTTCGAATGGTGGATGTCCAAGATCAGATTTGGGATATATCCGATAGATTAACATGTGACCAAAGTTCTCAGTTAGAAAGTCCTTTTTCTTTTGAGGAAATCAGTAAAACAGTATTTGCATGCAACCCATCTAAGGCTCCAGGTCCAGATGGGTTTTCTTTTTTGTTTTACCAAAAGTTTTGGTCTGCTATTAGTGCTGATTTTATGAAATTAGTGCAAGTTTTTTATGATAATACTTTAGATTTGAATAAATTAAACATGGCTGTGATATGTCTTATACTTAAAAAGGAAAATGCAAATGAAATTAAAAACTACAGACCTATTAGCTTGATTAATTGTAGTATGAAAATCATAACTAAATGCCTTACTGATAGATTATCTTCTTGTATGAATGATTTGATAGATAGGTCGCAAACGGCTTTTATTAAAGGTAGATATATTATGGATAATATTGTTATAGCTAATGAAACTTTGCATTCAGTTAGGGTAAATAAAATAAAAGGAGTTTTGTTTAAATTGGATTTTGAAAAGGCATACGATCGAGTCCATTGGGGATTTTTGTTGGATGTTTTAAAGCAACGAGGTTTTGGGGATAGATTTATTACATGGATTAGAAATTTGCTTTATAGTGGTAACACATGTGTGAATTTGAATGGTGATTATGGAAATTATTTTAAATGTCAAAGGGGTTTGAGACAGGGTGATCCATTGTCGCCCTTTTTGTTTAATTTAGTAGCTGATGTTCTCAATAAAATTTTAAAAAAAGCTCAGGATGCTGGCTTGATTCAAGGGTTAGGGAATTTTCCTAATTTTGGTAATGTGTTAAATCTGCACTTTGCGGATGACACATTACTATTTTTGAAAGCAGATAGGAAAATGATTAATTCTTTAAAGTGGATTCTGCTTTGTTTTGAAAATTTGTCAGGTTTGAAAATTAATTTCGATAAAAGTGAGATGGTACCTCTTAATTTAACTGTTGAGGAGGGTCAAATTTTAGCTAAACAATTAGGGTGTAAAGTAGTGGGATTTCCTATTACCTATTTGGGGGTTCCACTTCACTGGAAGAAATTACAGGCTACCTGCTGGGACAATCTTCTTGATAAGATTGATAAAAGATTACAAGGTTGGAAAGGAAAATTATTGTCTTTAGGAGGTAGAGTTACTTTGTTGAATGCAGTCTTGTCTTCTATTCCTATATATTGGTTATCCTTTTATAGGATGCCTCGACAGATTATGATTAAAATTGACAGGATAAGAAGAAGATTTTTATGGTCAGGTACTTCTAGGAAAAGGATACCTTTGATTGCGTGGAGTAAGGTATGTAGAGGAAAGGAACAAGGTGGTTTAGGATTGATTAATTTGCAAAATATTAATAGGTCCTTTCTTGCTAAATGGTTAATAAGATTTTATGATGATGAGGTTACAGGTGTTTGGAAAGAAATTCTAATGGTTAAGTATAGTGTGACTGGTGCTGTAGGTACTTTTTCACATTTTTGGAAAGAGGTCATGAAAGAAAAATGTTTGATTGAAGTAGGTACCAGTTGGCAAGTTGGCAATGGATGTACTGTGAGATTTTGGAAAGATAGATGGATTGGGCATGTTTCCTTAAGTGCAATATATCCTAATTTATACCAAATAGCATATGATAAAAACATTTTAGTTTCTCAGGTTTTTCATAATAATAGTATTTCCATTGAATTTGCTAGACAACTGGTAGGGGTGTATCAATCTGAATGGCATGAGCTAGTTAATCATTTCAGATATTTCCAATTATCGGATTCTAATGATAAAATTTTATGGAGATGGTCAACAAAAGGTCATTTTTCAGTACATTCTCTGTATACTTGGTTAGATTATGGGGGTATCCCTAATTTAGACTTCAAAAGTATTTGGTCCGCACATATGCCTTTGAAAATAAAGATTTTTGTTTGGTTACTCAAACAAAACAGGATTTTGACTAAAGATAACTTATGTAAAAAAGGATGGACCGGTGATAAGTCTTGTGTATTTTGTCAAGAAGAAGAAACTATTTGTCATTTGTTTTTGCATTGTCAGTTTGTTAGTCAACTTTGGAATTGGATTGCAAATTATAATGGATTTACATTTGAGTGTGATACTATAGTTGACTTATGAGACATAGATGGTTATATTCCAATGAAAGATTCAAATATAGTAGAAATGATTAGAGGTGCAGTGCTATGGTGTGTATGGCTAGAAAGGAATAGATTAATTTTTAAGAATGATAATGCTAAAAGTTTACAATTTATAGGGGCACAAATCATTTCTTTAGTTAAGTTTTGGTGTCAACATCAGACCTATGATGCCATTACTAAGTTACATTGCATTTTACCTTGTGATACAAAGGAGTTAGCAGGTTTACTTACCAGTTCAATGGAGGAAGGACAGGTTATAATCCCTTTGCATGGGCAAGAGATGATTTCCTATGATGAACATGTTACAAGTGATGAAGGCAGTTGATGGTCGTTGTTTAAGAAAGTTAATGGTAGTTTGTTAGGGTCTTTTTGTTTACAAATAAGTATGCATCAGTTGGTTTTGTATGAATTTGTTTTCCTTGGGATGTTATGATGCTTTACTTGGTTAGTTTGTAAAGTTTTGAGTAGGTAGGTTGATGAGGTATGTTCTTCATACCTTGATATTGTAAGTCCGATGTTAGTGGTACCAGATAGGTGGTACCTGGTATCAAAACAATGTAAGAGTTTTCATGTTGAATGGAAATCGGTGGGATTCCCCACTTCTTTTCAAAAAAAAAAATAGTTGGATCATCCGTGGTAGCATATTCTTCAACCTCGTTGGGTGGAAACCCTAAACGAGATAAACGTCTCCTCAAGCGGCTTCACTCTTCCAAAAATTGCGTACGGTTTCATTTTCTCCTTTTCGAAGTTCGGGTGCCATAATAAGATTTAGGGTTTCATCAGACCATGAAGAATAGACCGCCCCACTGTAGGGCAGTTTGATATTGAGAGTGGACCACATAAACATGAGGCGGTCAGGGTGTTTTTGAAAAAAATTTCATATCGAGGACATATTTGCTATTTTTTCTTTTTGAGTGAGTCTATGGTACTATGCATAGCACGGATTGGTCTGTACTACAGATCAATATTTTTGTTTTCAAAATCCTAACGGTTGATCCGAACCGTTCAACATGATTTCCATATGAGAATATACTTGCGGGCTAAGTTTTCTATTTTTTAGAATTTTTTTACTTTTTTTTTCGATAGGTAGAAAATCACTATTTTGGATGGTCCAGAATTTTCAGATCAAGTGATTTTCTATCTATCTTAAAATATAGTAAAAAAGTTTGAAAAAAATATAAAATTTAGTCTGCAAATACATATTCATGTGGAGATCACGTTGAATGGTTCCGATCGACCATTAAGGTTTTCAAAATGAAAATATGACTCCGTCGTACGAACTAATCCGTGCTATGCATAGTACCATAGACTCACTCTTTTATTTTTTTGAGGGTATTAATAAAAATAACGGTGTTGTACTACAGGTGATATCACCCCTTCACTAGTAAATTCATATCACCCAAGATATTTCTATTTAGATCCAGACCGTCCGATCAGAATTTTCACAAAAATTAAAGGGTCCATGTATTCCATCTCAGGCCAGATTAGCTATCGGACGGTTCAGATCTAAGCAAAAAATTTAGGATTTTTTCCTAACTGCAACAGAAGTTGACAGAATGCAAAACGAACTCAATAATCTGTAAACATCGTATCTATCATAAAGACCCAACAATTAAAATGTGAAAAAAATAACTTGTACAAATAAGAAAATTGCTCAACAACAGCACGGGAAATAGCTCCTTTTCTCTTCGAGCCTATCAAACAAAATTACAGCAGACAAATCACCAATCTACAAGAAGCCGATCTAATTTCTTGAAGAAAGACATGGCAAACATAAGAGCAATTGGTATATCATATGAAACAATGGAGACCAGTAGAGAAATCACCAATCTCGAAACCTAATCTGGTGGAACTAGTGCAATTATAAAAGATAAAATTATCCCGTAATGAGACCAGCAAGGACATCACTTTTCCCTCTTGCGTAAACAGTATATACCAAACGTATAGCATCTACCCAACCATCCAAGATCTCCCATGACTCGGCAACCTGTACCACATTTTGATAAATGATCAAAAGAACAATAAGCAAATTGTTTTTGGCACGAGAAGAAAAATATGAATACAGAAATTAAATAAAGAGTAGGGTTAAAATGCCCCATTGCTTTTGTGCCCCAACCATGCCCCACATCCTGATCTTTGTTTGCAAGGTCCAAATAGCCGATCCAAACCGTTCAACATGATATCCATACTAAAAAGTACTTGGAGACCAAATTTTATATTTTTTGGAATATTTTTACGAACTTTTTAGATAGATACAAAATCACTGTTTTTGGATGGTCCAGAATCTTCTGATTTTGTACCTATCTAAAAAATAGTAAAAAAATTCTGAAGGCTGTGGGGTATGAGTGGGGCACGAAAACAACGGAGCATTTTAACCCTACTCTTAAATAAAATATAAAACAGTATATGTTTCGTCAAGTAACCAAATTTGATATTGCATACCCTTCTGACTCAATAATTTTTTTTTACTACCTGCTCAAACTTGAGAAAATATAACAAGGAATTTTCATGTCATTTTCACACAACTGAAAACAGAGAAAAAAACAGAGGAAGGTCTTACGAGGAAAACAGGACCATGGATTGTATCAATACAAAGGCCGGCCCCAGGTGGCAGTGTCAAGTCGGAACATGGTGCCACTGAGACAATATCTGCAACATTAACCTTTATGATCTTTTTATCATTGTCTAGAGATTTTCTCGAAGGGCTTTCTCTCTCCAACCAGTTAACCTGACAGAAACAAAAGCAATAAACTTCAAAAAAGTTTTCACACATGTGTGCACACACACACACACACACAGAGGTGTGTGGATATAAAGTACAGATATGTAACACCGTAGCACCTGTTGGAGTCCCTCGTGATTCAAATAGAACTGAGATTTGACCCAGTCTTTATGAGGTGAAATTGGTCTATTTGCTGGAGGAGCCATTAAGTATCCCACCTTCAGATAAGGCAATGGCAGCTGCAAGAAAAAAAAAAAATTATGAATTTAACTCTTCACGTGTTACTTCAATTAGTACTATGCCTAGACATAATGGTTTTCTAATAATTAATACTGATCATCAAAATTCAACTTAAGTAAACTATTATTATATAGTATTTTTTTAAAAAGAAAACAGAGATAGAGACAAACCATAGATCTGACTAGTCGTAGAGCACTGCGGTACACCTGCATAGGTTAAAAAAATGTCACAACTTCCAAATTTTAGATGGATAATAGAACCATAATAACAAGATCAGAATGTGCAAATGTATAATACCGAGTAATTTGGTTTCAAGGCATGAGCAGCCGCAACATAAATGGCCGATTGACTGTACAACTGAGTAGGAGAACTCTCTTTCCCACTGGTTGGACGGCCAGACCTCATATTGTCCTCTGCTAATCCATACTGTTAACACAATTAATTTCAATTTGGGCACTTAATTATTAATACGAAAATTTAGAAATTGTATTTTTAAATTAATCACGAGTTTAATGGCAAAACATACCAGGACAGTACCAAGATTGTAAATTGCTCGGTGAAAATCAAATTGCAACTGGATTGCAGCCCGGAACTGCCAAAAAGACCCCAACAAATAAGCACTCAAAATACTTCTAGAAGATAGAAGGAAATAATGAACAGAAGGGATATAATTAAGTGGTATACTTTACCTTACTGATAGCTGTTTTTATGATAGTCTGTTTTTCCTTGGCGGGAACAATTGCACTGAGCTCCTGCATGGTAGTTTCACATATAACAAATGAGAAACATGTTCGTAATAACCGATTATGGTGCAAACTATTGACATATATATTGATGATATATCATACCTGTAGTCCAAGTCCCCAATTGTTAAGGGCCTGAGGGCTATTCCAGTTAAGCTCAACAGCCTTCGCGTAATTCTTGATTGCCTGAAGAGAAGCATAGCAGATAAGACAAGTGCTGAACAAATCCAGAAGGAACCCCACGACACACACACAAAGGAAACCATAAAGAAAAAAAAAACAAGGAACAAAAATGTTGAAAAGCTAAAAAGAAATGCATGCATAATATCTTTATGGTGCCTCAAGTAAGAACATACCCGCAAGAATCTTTTAAAAGAGCATATTTACGGATTGAGTAAAATATCTGACCTGTTTCCATAAATCTTCAGCCTCCTTTGTACGGCCCCGCATTTTAGCCCGATCAGCGATAGCAATTGCCCAGTTATAATATGCCTAGTACAAGGAAATCCACAGTCAGTTGTTGAAAGCTGGTATAATATCTTTATAGTAACATCAAACATTCAAATATGAACTTACATCAAAAAGTGTTGGGGAAAGACGTGTGGCTTCGGCATACTTCTTGCATGCTTCCTCAAGCAAGGCATCTTTAGAAGAAGTGGAGTTTGGATCGACATTATCTGCGCTCTCCTGCAGTATTGCACTAGTAAGGTTACTATATATCAATCTATATGTAAAGTCTACCATAAAATTTGAAATTTAATTTCCTGACCAACATCAGAAGATATTTAAATCATACCTGTAAAACAAGGGCCCAGTTGTAGTAGGCATCAGGGTCATCAGGATTTCTCTCTATTGCACTTATATATCTAGATGAAAAAAAATAAGTTGCTGTAAGTACTGGAACTGGAAAAACAACCAATTTAATGGTAAATAAAATTTCATGATTTAAGTGCTTGAATTAAAAAGGAAATTTGATTAATAATTTAATATGGCACATACCTTTTAGCAGCAAATGTGAGAATCCTCTGACGAGAACGGCCTTCCTCATCAACTCCACTAACACTGTTAATCAAATCTATGGCTATATCGTGGTGGGCTGCAATATTTTGCAAGCTTTCTTGGCTGAAACAAATTAAGGAGATATTATTATGGTAATCTTAATTATGGGGTTTTTCAGTTAATAAATGGAAAATATTACATGTGTATTTTGGTCATGAAATGTTACTGCTCATGTGTTTAACTTGGTGCACTGGACAATTAGAATAATACAAGCTTGCAAACTGCCTTTACAGACCTATCTAACTATATATAGCCAAGAGAAATGCAAAAATAACTATTAAATGTTCGAATTATATAGGCTGTAAGGACACACTGCCAGTAGAAGTATCTTTACAGCCTGACCAGCACTGACTGATATTTCCATTTTTGTATGATTTGCATTTCTTTGGGATTTATTTATCAATTAATTCTTATAGTACATTTCTATCAATTAATTCTTATACTGGTAAGAATTGCTAGAAGTGCAATTCCTGTGCTGATATAGTCCATTTTGAGCTAGCATTCAGTACAAAGTATAAAGGATTCTACCAGTTGAAACTTCCAATTCAAACTTACTAGAGTATCTAAGATTTGAAAGAACAAACCTCAGTGAGGATCTATCTTCAGTGATTTCTGCACCAGTCTCTCTTCCATTGTCCTTCACAGATCCAGATCGTGCCCCGGCATTAGCCTCCTTCTCTTCCTCTTTCAGTTCATTGAGCAACTCCCTCATGGTAAAAGTCCTGCTTCCCTCGCCAGTCAAAATCCCGCTTCCAACTTGATCCGATCTCTCCTCTTCCTCTTTACCCACTTCCTCTTGCTTCACTTCATCTCCATTTGAAACAACCACTTCGTTGATCTCGATCTCTGTGGGTTCCTTCGGAGGTTCACTCGCGGGGCTCAGTTCGATTTCAATTGGAGACTGAGCTGGGGTGGGTTCCGGTTCAATTGGTGACTCGGCTGCGGCTAGTTCCGGTTCGATCGGAAGTTCGATTGGGGTTGACTCCGGTTCGGTTCCATTGGGGATTTCGGGTGTATGCTCGTTCTTTGGCTCCATCTCTTCCATTGATTGTTGGATCGAATGAATCAAAGTGGAGAGGGAGGAGGAAGGAGATCTAACTCTTTGTTGGGGCTTCAATTCTTTGCCTTCTCTCTAACTCCCGAGTCCTGTCGACTTACGATACACTTAATTAAAGAGAATCTAGTATATATTAGTTTGTTACTATCTGTGTGGCGGGTCAACAAAAATATAACTAAGGTTAAAAACACACTGGGACCCCTTGAACGGCCACTCTCTACAGTCTACACTATATGCAACACCCACAACAGAGCAGTACTCTACAGCGAGAAGTATGACTGTAAAAATCCACGAACTTGTTAATATTTTCCTGTTTACCGACATTTTTATTAATACCCAACAGCAGCCGCTCTCTCGTATGGGATGAACAACAAGGAGGGCTTGATCGCTGTTTTTGACCTTGGACTTGGAGGTGGTACCTTTGATGTCTCTATTTTGGAGATATCCAATGGTGTATCATGGTGTGTGTTAATTGTAATAGTATATGAAGTTAATAGACTGTATTTGAAATGTGGAATTATTCCTTGAACCAGATTTAATTCATCTTTTCTGCTGAAATTTGCAGCAGGAGCACATATCACTGAATTTTTTTTTTTTTTTTTCTCTTGAAATGCTATACTGAAAAGTAAAGGGATGATCAAATTTATATATTATGTGATTCCACACATTTTTAATCCAAAAAGACTAATCTTCCTTGTATGATCAAAGTGTACTCTCTATGCTCTTGATAGATACTTGTTTGTTCTTGTTTCTTGTTCACCCTGAATCTTGCTAATTATAGTTTTGATTGATTTTTAATGTAAAAGCAACGAACGGTGACACTTTCTTGGGCGGAGAAGATTTTGATAATGCCCTTTTGGATTTCCTGGTTAGCGAGTTCAAGAGAACTGAGAGTATAGACCTCTCCAAGAACAGGCTGGCGCTTCAGCGGCTTAGAGAAGCAGCATAGAAGGCCAAGATCGAGCTCTCCTCCACCTCTCAAACCGACATCAACCTTCCCTTCATTACAGCTGATGCTTCAGGTGCAAAGCACTTGAACATCACTTTGACTAGGTCAAAGTTCGAAACATTGGTAAACCACCTAATAGAGAGAACGAAAAACCCGTGTAAGAGCTGCTTGAAGGATGCCGGCGTCTCAACGAAGGATGTAGATGAGGTGCTTTTGGTTGGTGGTATGACGAGAGTACCCAAAGTACAGGAGTTGGTATCTGTAATATAGTTGGAAAGTCACTATGCAAAGGCGTGAATCCTGACGAGGCGGTTGCAACGGGGGCCGCACTTCAGGGAGGTATTCCGAAAAAAATGAACATTTTAGAGATGCAAGGATGAACACAAAACGAGCAAGCTTTTTTGTGGAACTATACATTTTACTTCTTGTGGCCCCTCATCCTTGAGAAATTATCTCAATTTTAAATGCCACAATTTTATTGTTGTTCTAACCATAATAAAGAATTCGGATTAAAATATTTTACAACTTTTTTACCTATCCCACATTTTAAGGAGAATAATACTAAATATTTGAGAACTATATGTTTAATTTTCACATGCATGTGTTCACCAATACTGACTACTGATAGATGTATTGGCCCAGGCTACATATGATCCTATAAATAAAGGCCAGATAACAGTTACTATGGGCCCGGCCTACAAAATATATATAATGGGCTTCTACAAGCTGATTTTAAGGCCCAATATCTAGATTATTCTACGCAATTCCACTTAACGAGCTCAAAAGCTTTTGCGCCGACTCGCTGGAAGGCGTCGTGTATCATTTCTTCCCGCAAGAGTTGCGAAGTGTCCAGTGATAAACACAAAGTTCTCAAAAACCCTAGGAACCTACTGCTCCGTCGCCAGCCAAAACCCTACTCCACTTCTCCTCCTCCACCTCCAACTCCAGCTCCGGTTCTTAATCAATGGCGGCTTCGCTTGTCATGAGAGCGCTCCGACGACGAGAGCTCTCTTCCAACATCGGATCGGTACCCTCTCTCTCTGTCTCAGTACTTACCTACTTGACAATGTTGTTTTATGCGACCTTTTCCAGATATCTTCGTTTCTATTAGTTCATATATTCGATCAGAGCATGTGATTCATTTAGGCTAGGTTTTAATCGTATGGTGACCTTGGCATCGAAGTCATGCTTTGAAAGGGGGAAAATGTAATTAAAAAATATATTAGGATTTAGCTTTCACTTCTGATTGATTATTAGATTTCAGACACCTTTTCCTGAATCTGTTTTCTAAGCACTCAATAGTCAATAGGAAGTTGGATGAAAAAACTGTAAGGTGGATCACTGTTCGGTCTTTTGTCAGTGACACTAGTAAAGCCAGCTACTCTTGCAGTTAGTGCTTTTGTTCGTTGATTAGGTTGAAAGTCCCTTGTTTAATTGTAACTAATCTTATACAACAATTATGTGTAGTTTACTGGGAACATCAGATCCACATGGTGCAGCTCTAATTTGGGTTCCAGCTGGGTTAACTTGGCCCGACCTTTCAGGTACAACTTCTAAGTTCTAACCTTATAGTTTCTATAATTAGTCCAATAGTTGAATCTATGATTACTTATACTGTGTTTTTACTTTTGTTTAAATCTTTTGATATTCAGTACAAAGCCTGCTGGTAATGAAGTCATTGGAATTGACTTGGGCACAACAAACTCCTGTGTGGCTGTAATGGAGGGAAAGGTTCACAGCTGTCCATTCTTTTATTTGCATCATTTGTATAAATCAGATCGCTTCATTTTACTCAGATGCTAATAACCTGATGTTGTCTTTTCAGACCCCGAAAGTGATAGAAAATTCAGAAGGTTCTAGAACAACACCATCAGTAGTAGCCATCAATAAGAAAGGGGAACTCCTCGTGGGGACCCCAGCAAAGCGCCAGGCTGTTACCAACCCAACCAACACATTCTTTGGGACAAAGCGTCTGATTGGGCGCAGATTTGATGACCCGCAAACCCAGAAAGAGATGAAAATGGTACCATACAAGATTGTAAGAGCCCCAAATGGGGATGCCTGGGTTGAGGCCAACGGCCAGCAATACTCACCCAGCCAAATTGGTGCGTTTGTTCTTACTAAAATGAAGGAGACAGCTGAGGCTTATCTCGGCAAATCAATCACTAAGGCAGTTGTCACAGTCCCGGCATATTTTAACGATGCACAGAGGCAAGCAACCAAGGATGCGGGTCGAATTGCCGGGTTGGATGTGCAGAGGATCATTAACGAGCCAACCGCAGCAGCTCTCTCATATGGGATGAATAACAAGGAGGGGTTGATTGCTGTTTTTGACCTTGGAGGTGGCACCTTTGATGTCTCTATTTTGGAGATATCCAATGGTGTATTTGAGGTGAGCATCCTGTCTCTTATCTCTTGTTTGTACATATCTCATCGTGTGTGTAAATTGTAATAGTATATAAAGTTAATAGACATTATTTGAATGTGGAATTATATCTTGAACCAGATTTAATTAATCTTTTCTGCTGTAGCAGGAGCACATATCACTGAACTTTTTTTTTTTCTTTTTCTTGAAAATGCTATACCTGAATTGTATAGGGATCATCGAATTTATTATGTGATTCCACTCATTTTTAATCTAAAAAGACTAATCTTCCTTGTATGAACAAAGTGTACTCTCTAGGCTCTAGATAGATACTGGTTTGTTCTTTCTGGTGGTTTAGACCCTGATGTCCTAGAGCATTTTCTTAGTCAAGGTTTTAGAGGTGCCTTTTGTTCTTGTTCCTTATTCACCCTAAATCTTGCTAATTATAGTTTTGATTGATTTTTAAGGTAAAAGCAACGAATGGTGACACTTTCTTGGGCGGAGAAGATTTTGATAATGCCCTTTTGGATTTCCTGGTTAGCGAGTTCAAGAGAACTGAGAGTATAGACCTTTCCAAGGACAGGTTGGCGCTTCAGCGGCTTAGAGAGGCTGCAGAGAAGGCCAAGATCGAGCTCTCCTCCACCTCTCAAACCGACATCAACCTTCCCTTCATTACAGCTGATGCTTCAGGTGCAAAGCACTTGAACATCACTTTGACTAGGTCAAAGTTCGAAACATTGGTAAACCACCTGATAGAGAGAACGAAAAACCCGTGTAGGAGCTGCTTGAAGGATGCCGGTGTCTCAATTAAGGATGTCGATGAGGTGCTTTTGGTTGGTGGTATGACGAGGGTACCCAAAGTACAGGAGGTGGTATCTGAAATATTTGGAAAGTCACCATGCAAAGGTGTGAATCCTGACGAGGCGGTTGCAATGGGGGCCGCTCTTCAGGGAGGTATTCTCAGAGGAGATGTCAAAGAGCTTCTGCTGTTGGATGTCACTCCTCTCTCCCTTGGTATTGAGACCCTTGGTGGTGTCTTCACTAGGCTCATTACTCGCAACACCACTATTCCTACAAAGAAGAGCCAGGTTTGCTCATTCATTAGTTTTGTTTTAATTTCCTCTATGATGCATTTTTTTCCCTTTTCAATTTTGTATTTTTGTTTCCATAGTTGCTTTACCTTTGGTTCCTTACGCATGAATGTGCTTTGTGAACTCCAAACTTTGCTTGCTTCTACTTGCATGATTGAGTAAATCATTTCAATTTACTATTCAAACCTTTGGATCCACTTATTTACTAATGAAATGCATCTTTAGAGAGATTGATCATTTGGCAATAGGAAGTTGATGTACACTTTTTATGAGTAAATAAAAAAGTAAACGAAGAAAGATAGACATTTCCTGGCTCTTTGCAATCCAAAAAAGCAAATCATTTGCCTATTCCCAGATAATTTTTCTGTCCCAGTACAAGTTTTCATGACCTTAAATGTTGTGATGTCATCGTATTGCCACTAATGTTGAACAAGCTCCAAGGACATAATAAAGAAGAATTTTATGCATTTTTTAAGAAAGCCTTTTGTTATTCTTTTATTTGTTTCAGTTTATATTAGATCATATCAATATGACTCTGATATGCTTGCAATAATGAAGTCTTACCATAATAAAATAATGAGTGGTGTATCCTTATGCCTGTTAAATGTTTTTGTACAAATTGTCATGTTTCTGTTTGTAAGCCTAAAGGTTAATTTGTTTGTATACATATTTTCACTTGCTTTGTTTATCCTCCAAAATCCAAAGATAATAATAATATCATAATATGCTTTCTCCTACAGGTCTTCTCCACTGCAGCTGACAACCAGACCCAAGTGGGAATCAAAGTGCTCCAAGGTGAGCGTGAGATGGCCTCTGACAACAAGCTTCTCGGCGAGTTCGATCTGGTTGGCATTCCCCCTGCACCGCGAGGCCTACCCCAGATAGAGGTAACCTTTGACATTGATGCGAATGGCATTGTCACTGTCTCTGCTAAAGACAAGGCCACCAACAAGGAACAACAGATCACCATTCGCTCCTCTGGGGGCCTCTCTGAACAAGAGATTGACAAAATGGTCAAAGAAGCTGAGATGCATGCTATCAAAGATCAGGAGAGAAAGAATCTTATTGACATCAGGAACTCGGCCGATACCACCATTTATAGCATTGAGAAGAGTTTGGCAGAGTACAGAGACAAGATCCCTGCTGAGGTAGCATCAGAGATTGAGGCTGCTGTAGCAGATTTGAGGCAGGAAATGGCTGGAGATAATGCCGATAGCATCAAAGCGAAGATAGATGTTGCCAACAAGGCGGTTTCCAAGATTGGACAGCATATGTCAGGTGGTGGGTCCAGTGGTGGGGACCAAGGGGGTAGTAGTGGCAGTGCAGGAGATCAGGCGCCTGAGGCGGAATATGAGGAGGTTAAGAAGTGAGTGCGATAGCTAGTTAGTCTGGTTGATTAGCATGGTTTAAGTGTACTATGGTGGTTACCTTTTTTTGAATAATATACGAATGTATTTTTGTACTTTCTTTTTTGTGTAGCTTTGAGGTTATAATTTTTGTGGATGTTGCATCGCCTCTTGTTTTGATCTCTGAGCAGCAGGATAACTGATAACACCTTTCTTTGATTGTTTTGCTCTTTCAAAGGAAGTTTTGACAATGCATGTGATGTTGATATAAATAACCTTGTTTCCATGAGAGGGGTTAACTTGCCTTTTTCATAAAGAGTTCATTTTTTTGTTTCTTTTGACAAAAGTGGGTAACCCCCACCTGTTTCTTATAGAAACAAAGCAGTTTATACAATAACCAATGGAAGTGAAATTCCACTGTACAAAATATCCTAATCAGCTACAGAAAAATCCTACAATCATCAGAGTACAGCCAATGACTAGGGTATATAATATAGAGCTTAGAGTTCAGCAGGGTAATAGAAGTTTATTACAGAACAGCAGTAGCACCGTGTATAGATGTCAGAACAAGAGGTTTGTTAATTCATCGTCACTCTAATCCTACTTGCTAGCAATCTGAACCCCCTCCCCAATCTCTCGCTGAGTGGGGTGTCGTCAAGAGCCTCATCCCACTCTTCCTGATCGTCCCCAATTCCAGTAGGATGCATTGGAAGGCGGTCAAGTGGATACTTCGCTATTTGAGAGGTACTGCAAATGCATGTTTAGAATTCGGAAAAAATGAAGGATACGAAACGAAGCTAAAGGAGCTGGCTACTGAGGCAATTTTGTATGGTACAGAAAAAAGAGAATCCAAAAATAGAAAAAACTAGAAAAAAGAAAAGAAGAAAAAAAGAAAAAGAAAAACAGATGTCGATCCATCAACTCTAGAGTGGACCGCCTTGCGTGAAAATTTGACAAAATTGCCTCAAATCAAGGCCAGCGAAGCTTCTTCCGCCATTAATGGCGCCTCATGGAGGCCCAAAACTATTCTCTGACATAGTGCGGATCACACCTCGTGTGTGGCAAGCTAAAACAAATCGATCCCATCGAATCAAGAGGTCGTTTGATCAAACGAAAAATCGAGGAGATTCGGAGTAGATCAACTGCGCAACATCCGATATGCGTAAGGTGTGGCGATACAGGACACCGTGCTGCGGAGTGCCGTAATGCACAACTCTGCTTTGTATGTAACAAATTTGGCCACAAAGCTGCTGTGTGCAGAACACCCACAGCTATTGTGCCTTTTACCCCTCCCAAGGCGGAGGCACCTGGTGAATCTCAACCTGATTCGTTTCCTATTTCCGATCGCACTACCTCTTCCTCTCCCACTAGATCCCAACCTACCACGCCAGATCCAATAGCACCTCCTCTGCTGATGGCACCTTCCCGTTGCGCTGGGCATCCACTAGTGTGTCGTGGCCCTGATCCGGCGATGGCACGGCGCATACCTCCCGTCGCTCACAATTCGGATCCGACAATCCCCCGATCTCCAGCCCTGCCATCGCTTAGAGTCCCGATTCAGATTTTTACACCATCTGCTGCCTCAGAAGCTCAGGAGCGGGAGTTTACTCATAGTTTCATACTGAACGACATTGTTGGATGGGGCCCTGAACAAATCGAACAAGCTTTCTTCAGCCTTTTCGATAACTTTGAATGGCGTGTGGCAGTTTTTGACGAATTTCGTTACATTATCAAAGCCCCCTTTATGGCGTGGAAAAACTCTACTGTCCGGCGTGGTTCGATACTCATATATGGGATACAGTTCCCGGTAGTTGCTTGGGACCCCAGTCTCAATGCAGGTAAGCGCCTTACCTCTCTATGGTTGCGCATCAGGGGCTTCAATCGGACTCTCTGGGAATGGCCCGAGTTTGATAAGCTTTTGAACCCGTTTGGAGCAATAGTTCTGGAGCTTGATCCAGCTACAAAAAAAAATACGATTGGCGTTTTGCTCGGGTTCGGGTTGGTGCATGTGACCCGACTATGTTCACCGAACAGCACTGGCAGCTTTACCGGAATGCCACTGGCTATGTCTCCTCCTTCGATCTGCAGATTGAGGTTGAAAATGAACACACACAGAGTGTCAATGCTTGGCGAGCTAGGGCTCCGGGTCGCCAACCTCCTAGACCTCCTCGCAGTCCGAGAACAGGCCCTTATAGACAAACTGGTGCTGCTGCAGTACCACCGCCAGCTGCTCCTCCGGTGAATGACATGGATGAAGACCTCCTAGAGGATCAACCTTCTAAAGAGTCGGGTAACTCTGGTACTTCTGGTTATCAGAATCAATCTGACCTAAGGGATGGACACTTTACTGATGAAGACTCAGACGATGAACATAACCACTTCCTACAAACTATGCACTCCATGCTACATCAGGGTGATTGCTCCCAGTCTGAACCAAAGAAACAAAGAACTGCTCCTCCCACTTCAGCCAATCCGGCAAGCAACCAGCTCAAGACTCCGATTCACCCAAAAATCATACCACACGCTCAACCGCCACACCTCCTACTAAATCACCCAGATCCAAAACCTCTCTAAACCCTGATAAAGGACATTCAGCAGCTCCATCCTCTCCGGTTTCCCGTTCTGGTCAGCCAGCGGTTAAAGGCAAATCCCCAATATCGAAGACAAGACCTTCTACTCCGCACCCACCTACTCCCTCTTCCTTTGACTGTGAAATCTGTTACCCAAAACCTGGTCAGAAACCTCCTGCTGGTAAAGGGAAATTATCCCACCAGAAACTCTCCTACTTAGCCACCAAAACTCTCGGAGTGAAGAATACCAGTAAGTGGAAGAAAACGGTTAAGAGGCCCTCTATCCTAGCTCCAACATCTTCTCCCCCAGTGGTTGCAGAGACTATTGAGATCTCTGACACTTCCATTGACGAGCCCCTACCTCCTAGGCGCTCAGCCCGACAAGGAATTTCCTTACGGAAGAGATTGCGCATCCAAGCCCAAGCTGATCCCTCCTCTACTCTCACCAAAGCTAAGAAAATGGCAATCGCTAAAGAGACTGGTAGCAGCAGCCATGCAGGTATGCCCTTGCTACAAAATTATCCTTTTAATAGGCTCACATTAGAACAAGTATCAGACTTATTTCAGGTCTATAACATACAGTTAGGTCGCAATGCTGATGAAGCCAAACATATCATCCGTCTTTTATAAAATATGAATCGACCTTCTTTTGAGCTAATAGTTCATTCCTTATTAGACCAAGCAAAACAGATATCTACCCCTTCTCCTTTAGTATTTGATATGGATACATTTACAGCTATGGCTGATCAGGAACATCCTATTAATGAGTCCAAACTGGTACAGGATACTCACACTAACATTCAGCCATTTGAGATAATCAATGCTGAAGTCCCTATGACTCCAAGGGAAGATATAGTTTCCTCATGAATTTCTTAAATTGGAATGTTAGAGGTATTAATTCCTCAAAAAAATGTCAAATTTTACATGATATTATTATAGATAATAGGATAGATTTGATTGCGATACAAGAAACCAAAAAAGAAACTTTTACATCTCGTATTCTTAAATCCATATCTTCTAGATTTGATACATGTAGAGTGGGAAAAACGTGCCGTGCCGTGCCGTGACTAACACGCCGTGACTTTGGTCTCGTGCCGTGCCGTGACCAAGTTAATTTTTCACGTGCCGTGCCGTGACTAAAATGTCAAGGGGTGGTCACGGCATGCGAATGGTCACGCCACGTGAGTCATGCCGTGCTTAAACGTGACGTGACCCGCGTGACCATTTAATCATAATTTAAGTTAATTTATTCAAGATTCACCATTAAATTAATATCTAATGGTCCTAATTACACGTGACTCGCGTGACTACGTGTCGTGCCGTGCCGTGACTAAATTTTTCACGTGTCGTGCCGTGCCGTGCCAAAGTTTCGAAAGATGGGCACGGCACGCGAATGGTCACGGCATGGGAAACGCGAGTCACGGCACGCGAATGACACGCGTGCCGTGCCGTTCCGTGTCGTAACCGTGTCGTTCTGTGCCGTAACCGTGCCGTTTCGTGACGGAGCTGGCTCCGGCGTGCCATTTTTCCCACTCTAGATATATGGCATTGGGTCCCTTCTGTGGGACGCTCGGGAGCCATTTTGTTTGGTTGTGATAGCTCACAATTTAAATATCTTTCTCATTCAATTCATAAATTATGTTTGAATCTTCAGTTAGAAAATAAACTTGATGGCCACCCTTGGCAGGTCACTATAGTATATGGCCCAGTTGACCGCACAAAGAAAAAAGATTTATAGCATGAACTTGATTCCATTAGACATAATAATACTGCTTGTTGGATTCTTTGTGGCGATTTCAATGTTATTAGACATCGAAATAAGAAAACTGGTGTGCATTTTGATCTTACTACTAGCTCTCATTTCAATACATTTATTAATAGGTATCACCTGATTGAACACAAATTGTCATCTCGTAAATACACATGGACCAATGGGGGGGAATTTGCCCTACTAGATCGATTTTTTACTAGTCTGAATTGGAATACTTCCTATCCTGCTAGTCAGGTTTCAGATTTAGGTAGATATGGCTTTGATCATTGCCCAATTATCTTACACATTTCATCTAAAACTTGATCATCCCCATAATTTGTTTCGCTTTGATCCTGTTTGGTTAGATCAACCTGAATTTGTCCAACTGATACATAAATGGTGGAATCAATTCCCTCTAGCTACTACTGAAGTTGCCAAAAGTTGGAATGATAAGTTGAAACATATGAGACAAAAAATTAGAGGCTGGACTAGAAATTTTTATAGTCAAAAGAAAAAAAATCAAACAAAATATGTTAGCTAGACTTAAACAATTAGAAATCCTTCAGGATAGTCGAGATTTCAATGAAGATGAATATAATGAGTGGCTTAGGTGCAAACATACCTTAGATGACATATACCTAGAAGAGGAAAAGCATTGGCAAGCTAGATCAAAACAGAAATGGCTCGAGGAAGGGGACAATAATACTAAATATTTTCATACCATTGCTACTCATCGCTCCAAGAAAAATAAAATTTTGTCCTTAGAAATAGATGGACAACAAACTACCACTAAACCAGCCATTAAAAAACATATCCTCGATTTTTATAAAAATCTGCTAGGTGATCCTGGGGTTCAATGTGCATCTTTAGGACCTTCCTTTTGGGATACCCAAGATATATTAGATGAACAAATATATTAGATGAACAGGAACAACATTCTTTAGAACTTCCCTTTACTTTGGCAGAGATAAAAAAGGCAGTGTTTGCATGTGAACCCAATGGAGCCACTGGTCCAGATGGGTTCACATTCAAGTTTTATCAAGCTTTCTAGGAATTAATTCAGCATGATCTCTTCTCAGTTTGCACCTCCTTTTTTCATCATCAAACCAAACTGACCAGTTTGAATAAATCAATCATCTGTCTCATCCCAAAAGAGAAAGATGCCACCTTCATTACCAAATTCTGATTTATTAGCTTGGTCAATTGTAGCTTCAAGATAATTTCAAAAATATTGACTTTTAGGCTTGAGTCCATTATGCATAGGATCATTGATAGTAGTCAAGCTGCCTTCATCAAAAATAGATATATTTTAGACAATGTCATTCTAAGCTGGGAGATAATCCATCATTGTCAACACACTAAGGAACAAGGGTTAATGATTAAAGTTGATTTTGAAAAGGCTTACTATAAGATCAATTGGCACTACTTGATATAAATCCTAATTAGTAGGGGCTTTGGGCAGAAATGGATCATTTGGATTCGAGAATGGTTAGACAGTTTCCAATCTTGCATTAATATAAATGAGGAACTTACCAATTATTTCTTTTGTAAGCGGGGTGTACGACAAGGTGATCCCTTGTCTCCCTACTTATACATATTGGTTGCTGATACATTAAGTAAAATCTTTCAAAAAGGGAAAAATGCAAACCACATTCAGGGTATAGGACCAAATGCAATTGATCACCATCCCCATACCAACTGCCATTATGCCGACGATACCATCATTTTCTTGAAAGCTAATGAGACCAATGTACAAAATGCATGGTGGGCTTTGGTTGCTTTTGAAGCCTTATCTGGCATTAAAGTTAACTATTCTATAACTGCCATGTATCCAGTTAATACACCAGATCCGCAAAGGTTTGCAACTCTCTTTAGATGTGGAGTGGCTTCCTTTCCTTTATTATATCTTGGTCTTCTCTTACACACACATAAATTGACTAAAGTAGAGCGAGCTTTTCTTATTGATAAAATAGAGAAGAAGCTACAAAATTGGAAGGGTAGCCTCCTCTCTATAGGTGGCCGACTCACCCTCTTAAACTCAGTCTTATCAGCCGTCCCTCTATACTCCTTTTCGGTTTATAAAATTCCTGCCTTTGTGATCAAACGAATAGACCAAATACGATGTCGATTTCTTTGGCAAGGTACAGCTACTAACAAGAAAAAATATTCACTTGTTAGTTGGCAAGTTGCTTGCTTTTCTAAAGAATATGGAGGCCTCGGTATCCTTGATCTTAAACAAATGAATATAGCACTATTGATGAAATGGTGGTGGAAATTCAAGGATCCTACCTACCATAGTCCTTGGAAATTCATGATTATCACTAAATATTTTAATGCTGCCCATATTCCCTATTCTGAATTTTGGCTTACAATCAGTGCATTACAGCATTTAGGAACAATTAGTGTATCTTATGCACTTGGATTACGTTCTCCAATTTCCTTTTGGCATGATATATGGTATCAACAATGTGCTATGGCCTCTAGATTTTTCCTTTTTATATAATATATGTAGTACCCCTGATATATCTTTTCAAACAGTGATCAATTCTCAAGGACATGCTTTAAAATTCAGACGAACTCTACATGGAGTTTTATATCTCGAATGGATAGAATTACTTGATCTTATCAGTCACATTTCATATACCCACTTAGAAGATAAATTGAGTTGGAGGTGGGAAAATTCTGGTAAATTTACGGTCAAGTCCCTTTATAAATTGATAAATTTCAGGGGGATTAAACCGCAAAATGCCATGCTGTGGTGGACTATCCCTGTCCCTCTGAAAATTAGGGTCTTTATGTGTTGACTGCCAAAAATAGGATATTAACGAAAAAAACCTGAGTAAAAAAGGCTGGCTTGGTAATCCTAGTTGTCAATTATGTCCTTTCATAAAAACTGTTAATCATTTGTTTGTTCAATGTAGATTCACTAAACAAATTTGTTTTTGGATGGGTTCTTGTCAAGATATTAGTATAGCATGGACTTCTTTTTCTGATATAGTACATTTTGCTAACCAACTACCTAATGTCCACAGGACCGCCTTGCTTGTAGTTTGTAGCGCTCTCTGCTGGACTCTTTGGAAGCATAGGAATGACTTATGTTTTAACACGGGTAAGCCTAAAACCCTTAAACAAATCATATTGTTGACTATCTCCCTTGTTCAATATTGGGCAGGTTCGATGAGAACTCAGGTGCAGAATTACCTTGCACTTTGACTACCAACAGATCTGGATGAGATCCCTTTAGCTAGCTGGCATCCTGACGATGTTGATGAGCAGCTGGCTATTGCAGAGCTTGCTGGGGATGATGCTCCTGCCTCATGAAGGAAGATGACTACATAGTAGTTAGCTGCTGGCTGGATGTTTCTTTTGATTTTTTCTTAGTTACCTCAGCCCCACTATGCGTGGCTTCTTTTCTTAGTTATGCTCCGTACTTTGCCAATTTTATAGCTGCTATTTTGTTTTGGCTTATGTGGTTGTTTGACATGGTTCTCTGGACTCTCTATTCGGTTGTAAGTTAACTTTTGTTTTAATGAAACGGGCTTAGGCCTTTTATCAAACAAAAAAAAAAAAATCGGAAGAAATAGTGAAAGGCTAATGGAGTTTTTGTAGATTCAAATTTTATGGAAGATCTAAATTTATATTTATTCTGCGTAATTGAGAATTCCGAACATATTTTTTCATATTTTCTACTTGTTGAAAATTCCGAACAAAATACTTGAGTTTTATTTGGAGGCAGCTATATACTAAGTTGATTTTAAATGCAAAGTTGCAAACATACCGAACGCTAATGTCATTTTAGAGAAACGCGCTGTCAAATCTTCTTCTTTGGAGATGAAAAATTTCTAATACAAAAATCGATTTCAATATGGAAAATTTGAAGCATCTTTCAACCACAAGCCTGCACACTTATATTTATTAGCTGTCAATCTCTAATTTATGGACTCATATTGTAGTAATTTAACCTTTCATGTTTCATATTTCACAAGGGCCTTTTTTCACCTTTTTTTAAAAAAAAACAAGCAAGTGTGCATCCATTACTCCATATTGCACACATTACACGGTAACTGAAAACGAAAAAAAAATGATGAACTTAAAAAAAGGAGTATATCAAATATAAATTTATTTCTTGGGAGTGATATCAGCATAATCGCCAGGTCCGTAAAGAAGCAGCAACTCAGCGAAAAATCCCTTTTTCCTTTTCGGATTGCAACCCATGTCCCGGCACAACTGATCATTGTACCAGATGTGCAGCGTACCAATGCATGATCGACGGAAGTAATCACGAGAGTACCTTTTCATGAACTTCTCCCATTCAATCACATCCTTCTCCATTGATTTTATACTACGCAATTTGAATCCCCTTTCGAGAAAATGGAT
Organism: Carex myosuroides; assembly: GCA_028015225.1. Lineage (NCBI taxonomy): Eukaryota > Viridiplantae > Streptophyta > Magnoliopsida > Poales > Cyperaceae > Carex > Carex myosuroides. The sequence continues at coordinate 6,754,119 of CM051490.1, forward strand.
TAACCATTTAGAACGGAGCTCTGATGTGTATAGATTGGAAAGGCTTTCAGAGTAACCGATAATTGCTAGTTGGGGAATTCTTGGGTGAATGCATTCCCTGCAATATATTTCGAAATATAATTGTCATTTATATATTCAGAAAGAAGAGAGGTAATACAACTAGTTTAACTAATGACCGGATTGTAAAAAACAGTACTTCATGGATTTGTAACATAAATAAGCAAAATTTGTAGTTTTTCCAATTTTTCTTATTCACATAATGGAAAATCCGATTAGAAGTTTGGACTAATTTGCTATAGATTTCTCTCTTTTATTTTGAAAAAAGATGTAAACTTTGTGAAGTTCAAGTTGCAATTTGAAGATTATACTACGATAATTACACTTGGAGCTTGCATACTCCAATTCATAGTGCAAAAATTAGAAATATAAATATGCACAATGCATCTGTTACTAACCTGTAGAGAGGAACAGTAGAAGATTGAGACCCGGCCACAGTATCCCGAAAAAATGATGACTTGAATATTTCCTTGAGCTTTAAATCACCTCGATATCCAGTTGCAAAGATCACTATATCGCTCTTTATAGGTGAGTTCTCTCCTTCAAGAATTACACCATCCTTGCATAAACTAAAAGCTTTTCCTTTCTTCAGCACAATGCACCCTTTATCCACTTTATTATAAAATTTCTCGGGAAGAATTGCGGTCATACACGAAGTTATGGCCTGAAAGAAGCTATGGTCTGGCACCATCCCATGCTTCTTCATTGGTACAACAGACTTGTAATAACTCTCACAAAATTTTGAGAACAACCACCTCTGAAATTAAACATTTAAATAATAAATTAGGAGACTTCATAGTTCATACAGGAGCTATCATTTCATCATATCAGCATGGACATGGTACCTACTCGTCAGAACAGAGTACCAGACCTGTTCTGATTGGTTACGATGACAAGTGATAACTTCAATTTTTAATATTTTTTTTGGCATTATTTCCTATATTAAGCATGCTCACTGATGCAGCTCCTAACTCAATACAGGTCACTCCCTATCAGTACCTTACCATTTGCAAACCATTCTGGTCTGGTACAATTTGGCACTTTGTACATGCAAATTGAGATTGCAACTGAAGGTGTTAGATAAAAGTATATTACCAGAGGTGATAAAAAGGTAGCCAACAACCAAAGCAAGAATCCTTCTCCGGGTTTGTGAATAAGGAGCTCCGAAAAACGATTACAATAAAAGAACCCAATGGGAAATCCAAACCATGCATAGTAGTCCGGTAAGATCCAACGCTTTGTTCTGACAATCATCGTGCAAGGAAATTTAGAACCTAATAAAAACCACAACACGAAAATTTTTAGCAGTTGCATTTGAGCTCGGACATAGAAAGTGGAAGCTGCATTCACAATACTCTTTTAGACAATCTCTTCCTCCTTATTTATTTATTTAATTTTGTTTTGGCACTCAACTGGGCAAGCTATGTTGCAGATACTTGTTTGCAAAACGTTATCAGTACCTTAAAGTTTTCTTTTTTTGTAGTAGGCAAAGTTTCTACTATAATTTCATTAAAAAAAAAATTAAAAATATACTTATTATAAGAATTACTGCTCTTCAAGTTCTATTTTTACTTTGTAGATTAAGTCTTTAAAAAAATTGACATTTTGCAAATGATTCCTTTACCATTCACATTGGAGCATTCATCAGCAATGTCAATAGCTGATTTCTGGAAACCGACAACTGTAACAAGTTTATCCTTGATTAACTCTGCCGCCTTTGCAGTGCCCATGTTAGAGTAATCCATGGAATGAATCACCGTTCCTTCAAAAACATCGGTTCCCTTTCCTTGAGGAAATGTTGGGATGTTAGGGGTTCCACTGAATCGGCCAATTGAGAGGATCACAAAATCCATCTTATATGTCTGGAATCACAGAATCAGTTGTTTCTAAAATCCTCAGAAATTTTTGTGGGTCCGAAAATATTTGCCTGATGTATAAAATTGAGATACTTGATTTTGCAAATGGAAGGTTCATTTCTGCAATGCATTCTAGGCACATGATATTCATCAAATCAAAGCACTTGGGCATCTCCACAAGTTGAATAATTATTATGATAAAAAGGAGGAAGAAATGCAAACCTCAATTGTGCCTCCATGTTCAACAGAAATGTGCCACTCACCTTGGCCACCTCCAAATGCCTCGCCATTCCCGGCCCATAACTCCCAAGCCGCCATTTCCACCTCCTTCGGTCCGACATACTCGATGCTCACCACTCTATGCTCAAATTTGATGCACTTCAACAGCCCGAAATGACGCGCATATTACCAAAGGTAGTCCATAACCTGTATTTTAATTTAATTTGTTTATATGAAAACTTAATGTTACTAAAACTGTATATACATCAGTATAAAGGTAGGCCAACTTGTTGAACAAAATTAAACCTGACGGTGGTCGGGGTACGGCTCTGTCACATTTTTCGGCCATGGGAAGTCCGAGAACTGGTACGCAACGCTAGAAGTCTGAAGCCTTGTCGAGTCTGTAGTGCGGGCCCACACGCCACCTATCCCGGAGGTGGATTCAAAGACGACCGGATCAAAGCCCCGATCCAGGGCTTGTTTGCATGCACTAAGGCCGCTCACTCCGGCTCCGATGATACCTACACGCTTCCTTTCCATTTCGCCTTTTTGTGCTTTCCCTTTTTGACTGATTCAGGAAAAATATGCAGCTCTCGTACAAGGGACACTTGCCTTGGGACTAACAAAAGCGTTGACATTATTTTTTTACTTTTAAAATTAAAAAAAAAATATTATTTTACTTCTCAAAGTATCATTTGGTTATCATTTAGACCTTATAATATCACTTTTTATCATTTAGACCTTAAAATAACTTTTTTCCACATTTCCACTTTTTATCTATTCACTCTACGTGAACCAAACAAGAAGCAAATAAATAAACCTAATCCTTTCATATATATATATATATATATATATATATATATATATATATATAAGAGTGCATTGGTCCTTAATTGCCTGCTATGATTTCATCTATGGAAATAATTTTCCCGTGTTTCCAAAATCTTAAGAAGAAAATTAGTATTTTATAATAGAAGATTTAGAAGATAGTTTATTGGGCCTTATAATTAATTCCAACCAACACAAGCTCTCTTACTTGCCAAAGTAATTTATTGGGCCTAGCCTAGCCTTGTTTTTATTAAATAAGGAAAAGTATTGGGCCCAATAAAGAGCTCTGTTTCTCATTGGTGAGGCATGGTCGAAGCATTCCAAACGAGCGTGGTCTCATTGTTTCTTCTTAATTTGGTAGCTTAACTTTTTCAGTATTTGAATTTGTATCCGTTTCTTTGTATTTTGCAATTCTTTTCTTTCAAATTGTTGAACCGTGCTATTTGTACAATTTTCCAGGAAAATGGAACTCATGAGGAATTTGGGTGAATTATTTAAGAAGATTAATTTTCTTATCAATTTATCCTTAGGTGACAACTAATTTCTTGTTAGAAAATGCACTTGTGAAGTTCAATTCTTTCTAAATATTATTTGTCCAATGAATTATTTGGGGCGAAGTGCAGGACACTTAGTATCAGTAGTCAGGGGCGGAACACAGTGATGGGTTTAAAAAGTGGCTAAGCCACCTCCATAAATTAAAATTTTATAGTTTGATCCATTAAATTTTATAAATTTTATATGCATTAATACCTTTTAGCCTCTGTTATAAAATGAAATTACACTATATTTGATTTTTCAGTTCCCCAATCTTTATTTTCTAGTTCCGCCCCTAACAGTACATTCAAATTTGCTACAAGTCCCGTGCTTATGATAATTTCAATCAACCCTCTACAACTATATATTTTCCAATGCACCAAAAGCCCATGCAATAGTGAGTACGGATCAAATTTCCGGGATATCTGTGATGTATTGATGACATTAGATTGCATTTTGATTGTATTATGAGATATATGATTTTGATGGTTTATGCTACTAAAATACAATGAAGGGCATGAGTAGTTCATGATAATTAGGGGTATGTTTAGTTGCAAAATAAAAGTAGCCAAATCTCAAAATTCTTAGAAATAGCCTATTCTAATAAAATAAAAAGTTTGGATTCACTACTCTAGCTATTATAATTCAATCAAACACTGAATAGGCTAATTTGGATAACCTAATTCCAAAAATAGCATATTCTCAATTCAACCAAACATACCCTAAGTAGGTATGGCACCAGTTAATTAGTAGCTAGATTGTAAAGAACAACATCAAGTTTGAATTGTTAGAACTTGTTGAAGTTGGATATTGCATATATATTTTATAAAGATGTAGGATATGTTTGTCAATAGTTCTTGAAATGGGTTTGGATCTGAAATGTAATATACTGTAATTCTTGTTATGATAAATTTTCAGAATATTTGGATAGTTATAAATTAATTAAAATAAATCAAATTGAAATAGAGTTATCCGGATCGTGCGAAGCACTGTCCTTATGCGTATTCTGTCTTATCGTGCCAAATAGAACCACAACCAAGATGATCCGGAGTTGTTGCTCCTTAGGCACATCATGGAATATCCAGCAATTGATTAAAATTTAATCGGAGATTAAGATCAAACATCAAAAGAGGAATATATCAAAATATTCATTTATGTGGAAGGGAATTAATTAAAAAGTTTTCTTAGTTCTTTCTCCGATACAAGATATAAGAATAGAAGGGATTAATGAAGGTTTGTCATATATTTCTTTCATCGGATTAAACAGAGAAAGGAAATTAGTGAGAGAGCAATTAACAGAATTAAACTTTAAACAAAAGAAACGCATATGCTTTCAAGAGGTGCAACGGTAAAAGGTTATGATAAAATAATGAATGGTCATTACTAAATTAATTCACAATTAAGAAAATATATATTTGATATAATCCTCTAATTTTCAAATTTCAGAAATGGAGATTATAAGCCAATTTTATTGAAATGAGAATTTTGAGTTTTTCGAACTGAAATTCCAACAATTCTATCTGTTTTTTACCGATATTTTTATTAATATCCAAAGTTTAATAGAAATTAATTAATATACCAGATATACTGAAAGTATAAAAATATCTGTACCGGTTATTTTTTAACCGGTATCCAATTTAATTCATTACCGGCCGAAAAATGGCTGGCCTAAATTTTTTTTTTAATACAGACCGGCCATTTTCTGGCCGGTACTTAATTTTTTTTTTTTTTATAGGATGGGCATAGCATAGTTGGCTAGAAGAAAAAGTCGTAGAAAATTTGGATTGAAGTTTGCACTCGGTTTGGCTAAGATCAAACGAATGCATTTGGTTGGATACGTGTGTTACATCGGTTGCATGTATCGGTGCATCATCGATGTTTTTGCAATGAAACATCGATGTTTTATTAAGCAGGATAGTGCTTAAAAAACATCGGTGCGTTACTTATGTTTTTGTAATACAACATTATTGTAAATCTTTCTGTCAATATATAATACGAGAAATATTACTATAAAATTTATTGTATCATGTTTTTTGTCAGAAATATAACCAGTTGCATAAAGCATTTCGCCCGCATTGCGAGACAGAAAAACAAATGCCTCATAAAACCAATGTGTAATGTTGACCGTTTGATTTTAAATAGATGGTCCACATTGGCAGCGACCTGAGATGACCTTTATCCCATCATATAATTCAATGTACTCCATTGAGTGATTAGGCTTTTAAAAAAAGAAAAAGTTTGTGCAAATTTTCATATCATAATTAACAGCTTATACAATTTTAATTGATACTTGTCAATAAGATTAACAGCTTATACTATTTATTAGTACAAACTTATTTACTGTTTGATATATACTTGAGTGTAAATACTTGAGCTGACAACGGGCAGAGCTATTTAAACTAGCTCATAGCTTGCTCATTTTGGAAACAAACGAGCCAACGTTAGAGTTCGAACTTAAATATTTGCTTGTGACTCACTTGTTTTTTAACCGAGCCAGAAACAAGCGAGCCACGGACTGTATGACAACAAGCCGAGCTAGATATGACTCGTGACTTGCTCGATTTCCAAAACGAACGAGCCAACATTAGAGTTCGGAAAAAGTGGCTCTGGCTCACTCGTAAATTCTAAACAATTTTGATAATATTTTGGTCAAAAACTAATTAATTAATAACTAATTTTTGACAAATCTAATTAATTAATAATTAATTTTGGTAAATCTAATTAATTAACCATTAATTTTGGTAAATCTAATTAATTAACCATTAATTTTGGTACTAATCTTTTACCGTAAATCCTAAATCTAAATCTAAACCCTGAACCCTAAATTCTAAACCTATCTAAAACTACTACTAAAATAAAAATTAAAATGAGAAAAAAAAATTACCCGAAGTCAAAGGAATCTAGCACGAAATAAAATTTGTAATCTCTCTCTCCCACCGGATTTAAATACAAATCATGGCCATAACGAGTCGTTGCGTCTATATATATATGTTAATTACGTGACCGCAACGAGCCACTGCATCCATCCATTAATGGACGCCACCTCACGTTGCATCTACCCAATTCGTGGCTGCGCGCAACGACTCGTTGCACTTTTCAAAAGGAAGTTTTGAAACTGCTCGTGATGTGATATAAATAACCTTCTTTCGCATGTTTTGGGAATTTATATATGTTTTAATTGAAGAAAGGTTTTATTATGAACTAATTATGCTCCATCTAATCTGTAAAGAATAAATATATTCTTTTTGTTTAATTTTGTAACATAAAATGAACTTGTTATTTTCGCTTATAGATGTCAGAACAAGAGGTTTGTTAATTCATCGTGTCACTCTAATCCCCTACTTGCTAGTAATCTGACAATATGTTGTTAGTTGCACGTACATTACTACAAGATAGCTCCATTGTGGGCTGTGATAGTGTGTGATTGGAGCAACCAAATAATTAATGATCGTTGTCGGATACCGATCTTAATTTGTTTGTTTGTTTTATTATTAAATCACACATGTCAGATAGACATACCTACCTGGCTACCTCACAAACAGTGATAAATTCGGAATTAAATGTTTTTCTATAGTAAAAAATAAATCTGCACGCCCCTAGTTCGGAAAAAACGTGCCGTGTTGTGACTAATACGCTATGATTTTGGTCTTGTGCCGTGTCGTGTTGTGATTAAGTTAATTTTTCACGTGCCATACCGTGACAAATGTTAAGGGGTGGTCACACCACGCGAATGGTCACACCACATGAGTCATGCTGTGTCAAATATGTTGTGACCAAACGTGACTCGCGTGACTTGCATGACTATTTAATCATAACTTAGGTTAGTTTATTCAAAGGGTGTCAAGATCTAATAGTACTAATTACACGTGACCACGTGTCATGCCGTACCGTGACTAGATCTTTCGCATGATGTGCTGTGCCATGTCAAATATTCTAAAAATAGTCACGGCAAGCGAATAGTCACGACATGTGACACACGAGTAACAGCACGTAACCGACACGCATGTTATGCCGTTCCGTTCCGTGCCATTCCGTGCCGTTCCGTGCCGTTCCGTGCCGTTCCGTGCCGTTCCGTGCCATTCCGTTCCGTTCCGTTCCGTGCCGGAACCGGCTCCGCCGTGCCATTTTTCCCACTGTACCTGTGGCGTTTGCTTGGTTAGTCATCAGTGACGAATTATCCAGCACCCAATATGGATCCTTTGTGCCAAGTGTATGTATTTAGTGTCAGATACCAAGTACCAACCTCTATTAGTTTTTGTGTTGTATGGACTATGGAGGGGTTTTCGTGGCAGTGTTAAAAAAAAGTCTCATACGGATGCCTAAAAAACATAGAGATTTGCTTGCTGATAAAAGTTTTAGATAATTAGGTGGGTTTTTCTTTTCTTTTTATTAGTTTTTCTCATACGGATGCCTATAGGGATTTGCGTGCTGATAAAACTTGGTGATTTAGAGGTGGATTAAATTTGATGCGCAAAAACATGCATGTCACATAAGTGAACGGATCTCTCTATAGCTAAGATTCTAAGACAACAACATGTCAATAAGACCTGTTCGGTAAAAGTGACACAAGGAATAAAGTGAAAAAAAAAAGATTTTATTTCCGTCAAACAAGAAAAGAATGGAGTGGAATTGGGGAATTGAAAAAAACAAAATTGGATTCATGAACATTTTTATATTTTGATTCCTCCTGATCTGTTCTTCTATAAGTCAATTTCCTATTTCATAGTCTAGCGATGCTCAATTTAGCTGGCTAAGGCATATGTTCTCCTACGGGAGAATCTAGATTCGAATCCTGCAAGACGCAGGAGTAGGGTGTGTGTGTTGTGGGTGGGTGTGTGGGCCTACGGACTCTAATAAAAAAAAGAAAAATTCATATTCCATGAGAAAGGTGGAATAGAGGAATTGATTTTTTTTCAAGAAATGAATTTGGCTCGTTTACCAGTGCCCTTTCACTCTTTTACTATTCCAATCTTCCACCTAACCGAAAACGATTGAAATAGTAAGAAATTGAAACGTATTTCAAATTCCATTTTTCCTCACATTTTCTCTATTACAATGGTTTACCGAACGGGTCCAATTGAAGTTTTAAGATGATTTAGGTGGATTTTCCTTTTTTTAGTAGGATTGGAAGTCCAAGTCACTCATTCATTAATATTCATATTAATTTCATAAGATAAGAAATCTTTATTCAGATTTTGAACATGCTGAATCACACATGAAAAAAATATTTGTCTTAAATTAATGGTAAATGGAGTAAAGTTTGTAGAAGAGATTGGTGTGGTTTGTGGAGGAATTTCAAAAGGTTATAAAAGTATTTTGATGTCACCAGCAGCATGACAATCACTCAAACTAAAATACCAAAAAAAATTGAAAGACGAGTTTGAAGGCAAACAAATCAAGAATATGTAGAAAACGGATTCAAATTGATAGGAATGCGGCACATAATACAAACAATTCTCAAAGTGATCTCTGATAATATAGAGATTGGTTAATATCAAAATGTTTGTTCCTAAGTTGTTGAACAAATATTTTGATTTTTGCATTTTCGAAATTCAAACAGTCGATTTAAACCATTTAACATTCAATCTATAATAAAATGTATTTGGAGAACAAATTTTATATTTTTTGGATTTTTTTTACTATTTACTAAGCCAGTTTTAAAATTGTTGTTTTTAATGATTCAGAATTTTTTCATTGATTTTTTTTAAAACTAGCTTAATAAATAGTAAAAAAATTTCAAAAAAAAATATAAAATTTAGTCTCCAAGCATATTTTAATATAGAGATCAAATTTAACGGTTCGGATCGACTGTTTGTACTTTGAAAATCAGAAAACCAATTGGTTACACCACGGCTCAAAACAAACGTTTTGATATTCGCCAATCTCATTATTTTAATCATAACTTTACAATTACAAGTCCAATAAACGTGATGTCAAATTAATTACAATTGATATTACCTTTGGTATTTTTTTGGTATTTTTATTTTTATTTTAGTGATTGTCATGTGGATCATAACATTTGGTGGTTTGAATAGATGCGCACGTGACTATAATGTTGGTAGATGATGGTGACTTTGAAGAAGATAATATTTTTGGCACTTTTATTAAAGAAAGTTTAGTCATAATTAATTCTAGGAAGATAATTTGATAAAGAATAACAATTACATTAATTTATTTATTTTTCTTATCACGGGGTGAAGGGTTATTTTTTATTTGTGGTGAGATTTTTGAATTTAAATTTCACAAATTAATTAATGCCTAAATTTTGTGATATATTATTCTAGATTACAATATCTTATTATTCTATAAATCCTATAATATTCCATGAAGATTAAATTCAACCTTCCTCAATTTTAGATTTGTGTTTTCCTGTCATCCAAATGAAATGACAATCAAATCGAACATGCAAAAAATTTGAAACCACTTGTTATCAAACTTATAATTCGTTCGATCGTATAAACGGAATCTTGTGACATACTGATCAACGATTCAAAGAAAGAAAGCATTTTCAATTATGAGTCTAATTGATTATATATTCACAATATATACATTTGTTATAACACAAGAAATGTACAGCTGACAGTTGTAGAATGCACATTAATTTGTCATTTGGAAATTTCACTTAGGGTTCGTTTGATGTGTGAGAAAAAAATATGGAATCCCAAAAAATATGAAAAATATTTTTGAAGGATATATATATATATATATATATATATATATATATATATATCCTTCAAAAAATATGAAAAATATTCTTGTGTTTCTCGCAAAAATTTGAAGAAAATAATGTGAAAAAAGATAAACACTTTTATTTTTCATTCCCCAACAAATCAAATAACATTAATCTCGAATGTGTATTACTACTGAAATGAATATTTAGTTTTTATTTAATGCACACTAAGGTTTCTTATGATAATTTTGAAACAAATATATAAAAGTGGAGGCATGATGGAGGCACGCTGAGGTTCAAATGCCTTTATTTTTTGTGCCTCCACATATCATACTTCTATTTTTAAAAAATGTAATGACTCAAAATTTAAAATTTTAAAAAAAAATCATATCCTATAGGATATAATCTATATTATTTTATCTATATACTTGTAAAAAATCATGACATTTCAACTTTGTTTGGTTGTCATTAAGAACTTGTAAAAAAGTACTAATGTGAATAATTTCTATACATTAATTTTTTAACTTAATATTAAGTATAAATATTTTTAAGTGATACAAGAATAATTTATCATTCAGTTATTAATACAATGATCCTATCCTATCTAGTGGCTAACTATAATATTCCATCTAATAGTATGTCAAAATCTCATTTTTCCTTTTTCTTTTTTACTTTTTTTTAGGATGTCAGAATCTCCTTTTTCTTTTTTAGGACCGGATGTCATAATCTCCCGTGAGGCTGGAGCATTCATGTCAGAATTACCTAGCACTAGCAGTAGGTAAATTAAAGCTGAAAGAATCTTCCCTGCTCAACTGCTCTCACTTCTCAGTAATTAAAGTTTGGATAAGAATTAAGATTCTTTGTTGCCTTTTCAGTGGATCCCTCGGAATTGCTCCTTGACATCTCCTAAGTGCATATTAGTGTTGTAAATAACGGTATACGCTCGTCGGACGGATAGGGTACCGTCAAGCGATTAATCAGAAATAATCGGAAATATCGGTCATAATTGGAAATAATCGGCCAATTAGTCGAGAAAATCCGTGACGGTTTGATCACCGCAAACGACTAATCGGCTGATTAATAGGCCTAAACGGGCGTTTATTACAACACAAGTGCATAGTGACAAATAAATAGTTCAGGTTCGGTTTGGTGGGGTCAAAAATTCATGATTCGGGAATGATTCGGTACCACGAAAAAAAAATCGCATTCTTTTTTTGCGTTTTATTCACGAATAATTTGTGCTTTGCATTTTATTCTCGAATAAAACGTATTATACATTCTTTTTGCATTTTATTCGGTGTTTGATTCGAAAACGTAAAAAAAAACGAATTAAACGCAAACTAAACGTGAATTAAACGCGAATTAATCGTGAATTATGTTACTATGCCTAAGGCCTAAGTGTGCCATCAACAAGTCATTCATGGATAATACTTTTGGCATTATATTTAATTATTGGCAATAAAAGGGTGAAATAAAAGAAAGAAAATTATGCTTCTCCTATTGGCATGCAGTTTGGCGAGCGATACACACACAGGTGAACTACTATGGAAGTAAAGTCTCTGTCATGCTCATGATTAAAAATTTTGTTTACATAACATAAGAGTCTGTTTGCAACAAATAGTTTTGTAAACCTTTACTCATTAGATTGTCTTATGGTATTGAAATAGGAATCAATTTGGGTCCAATGCCGGACTCAAAGTGAGTTTGATGGGTTTGTGACTGTCCGATATGTTTTAAGATTCGCACCCACAACTTTTGCGTTTGCTTAAAAATTCATGCGCATGAATTTTAAAATGGATCGGATGGTCTCTAAACCCATCAGACCCAAGCTATTCTCATTGAAACAATCCTTTTGATCCTTTTTGTAAAGTGGCACTATTCTATCAAGTGGCTAACTATGATATATATTCCATGTCTGAATTACCTAGCAGTAAGGAAAGTTGTTCCCTGCTTTCACTTCTCACTTCTCAGTAATTAAAGTTTGGATAAGAATTAAGAATTTTTGTTGCCTTTTCAATGGATACCTAGGAGTTGCTCCTTGATACCTTCTAATGTGTCATCAACAACATAGTGATAACTTAATGATTCGAGAAATGTTTGACTGAGTCAAAGTTTTGTGATTCGAGAATAATTCTGAATTATACATTAAGAACAAAAAAAAAATCTCAAAAAATTCGGGAAACCGAATAATATGTGGATTGATTCTCCAATAGCTCAAATTCAAATTATTCGTGAATCTTGTTACTATGATCAACAAGTCGTTCCTACATAATACTTTTGGCATTATATTTATCAACAATAAAAGGATAAAATAAAAGAAAGAAAATTGTACTTCCAATTTTGGTAGTATGCATAGTGTGTATTGGTCCGTATGATGGATTAATATTTTTATTTTCAAAGTCCAAATACTCGAATTGAACTGTTAACATGATGTCTATATAAATTTACTTGCAAACTAAATTTTATAGTGTTTAGAATTTTTTTACTATTTTTTTAGATTGGTAGAAAATGAGTACTTTTGAATGGTCTAAAATTTTTAGATCAAGTGCTTTTCTACCTATTTAAAAAGATAGTAAGTATTCTAAAAAGTGTAAAATTTAATCGACAAGTATATTTTCATATGAAGATCATGTTGAACGATTCAGATTAACTTTTTGGACTTAAAAATGAAGATATTAATCTATAGTAAGATCAATATGCGCTATGCAGAGTACCGTAACCTCACTTTTTTTTGTAAATCTTTACCCAACTGAATCATTAGGGTAAATTCATAGTATTTTAAAATTAAGGGTCATGTTTGGTTGTGGAGTAAGTGATGGAATAGATCCTCTACTTTACCTTTAAGGAGCCAAACGAGGTGTAAATTTGAAATAATAAGATGGAGTTACATTTGAGTTGATCCGGAGTAAATTACTTCACCTCTCAAGATGGAGTAATTTACGCCACCTGTGGGTCCCGCGGTTAGTATAACTTACATTGTTCTTTCTCTTTATGAACTTACTCCACTAAGTTCCAAGCAAACATGATTATTTTAATCTATCTTAACTCGGAATAAGCAATTTAATCCACAGTAAGTTTACCACAATCAAACATAACCAAGTAGATTAATCTGAAGATGTTTTCTCAACAGAAAAGCAAATGTAAGATGTAACTGGTTCTGGTTTTGGAATTAAATATCTGCATTATTCTGAGAAATAGAGATTAGTTTGAACGACTGTCCTACCATCATCAGCTGGTAATCATCTCCACGACTCGTGTACTTTCAAAATTCTTACGGTACCGGTCAGGTTTTTTACGGTACTAATTATTAACTGACAGTGAAGACCTTACACGTAGGGTGCAAACGGATTAGATATCATTCATCAGAATCCAGATCTATATAGATACAGATATTTAAATACCTGTGCAGATATAGACATAATTTTAAATTTTAATTATTTGTATCTGAATAACACACCCCATATAATTTAATATATATTATAAAAAATTATATTTTATTCACTGTTATAATTAGATAAATATTATAAACTTTGATATTTTTAATAATATTTATATATTTTTCTTAATTAATAATAGTATTGAAAAACAAATATCCAATCCGTATCCGTATCCGTTTAATATCTGATCCGTATTGTATTTGTCTAATATCAGATCTGTTTGCACCCCTACTTACACGTCTACATGAGATAAATGTGCCATTAATTGGTTAATTATTTAATTTACACATGTAATGTAGTGCATTTAGAGTGGGAAAAACGTGCCGTGCCGTGACTAACACGCCGTGACTAACACGCCGTGACTTTGGTCTCGTGACGTGCCGTGTCGTGACTAAGTTAATTTTTCATGTGCCGTGCCGTGCCGTGACCAAAATGTCAAGGGGTGGTCACGGCACGCGAATGGTCACGCCACGTGAGTCACGCCTTGCCTAAACGTGCCGTGACCATACGTGACTCGCGTGCCTCACGTGACCATTTAATCATAATTTAGGTTAGTTTATTCAAGATTCACCATTAAATCAATATCTAATGGTCCTAATTACACGTGGCTCGCGTGACTACATGTCGTGCCGTGCCGTGACTAAATCTTTCACGTGCCGTGCCGTGCCAAAGTTTCAAAAGATGAGCACGACACGCGAATGGTCACGACACGAGACACACGAGTCACGTGCTGTTCCGTACCGTAACCGTGCCGTTCTGTGACGGAGCCGGCTCCGCCGTGTCATTTTTCCCACTCTAAGTGCATTTCATTTTCCAAACATTAAATTATTACTTATAAAGTGTAAAGTGCATTTCATTTTCACGGCCAGCCAGGGTTTGGGGCCTTTTTGGGCCGAAGTCACTTTCAGTTTCATCTTTGGGTTCAAAACACAATTAAAATATGGTATAAACTATGGAGATACCATTTTGCTATATTTAGCCAGAGAAATATTTTTTACGGTTCAACTAGATCCTGCATGCCACTATCATAGTTGTTATTTTCACCATTAACAATCACTTATGCACCTCTCTGTGTTGTCAGATTCACACTATAGGTGGTAAAAAAAAAAATTTGTATCAGACCACAAAAAAAGAATTTAGTATGAAAACCAGAGGTGGTCAAATAAATAAATACAAAAGAGTCAATTTAACAACCATGCAGTATATTTTTTTGAATTTAAGTTCATATTATCATTAGGAAAAGACAAACACAAATTATACACAAGTAGATAAGCTCCTGAGAAGTTTGTCAAGGTTGGTGGCTAGTGCTTCTTTTTTGTAAACCTCTCAAATTACAGGGTAAATATTTTCACAGAGCTGTTTTGACTTCATGCAGCGCACAGACCATAGATTCAAAACAGCCCTGTATAAGGTTCGTGCGCTGCATGAAGCCAAAACTGCTCTGTTAAAATCATTATCCAAATTGGGGTCAAAGAGTCGTTTCTAAATTTTCTTTAGTGAACATTAATTTTAAAAGCTTAGGCAGGCAATATTTGAGAGGAAAAAAAAGGTGATATAAAAGTCCCAATATATATCTCGTTCTAATGGTGTACTAATTGAATTTGGATTTGGATTTTGAAAATTATAAACCCTGGAACCCGGCTGTATCTCCAGCAGCATACAGCAGACACCTCACCCATCCCGTAAAATAGACTCTATCCATTTTACCTTTTCATTTCATCTGCTAACTGCTACCGTTTCCAAAATACTTAACACCTTTCCCAAATAGTAAATCTTAAAAAGTTAAAAAAGAGAAAACCCTCAATGCATAGGCAATTATGCACCTAAACAATGCCATCCACAAGCGCCACTTCTCCAGCTTTAAGATAATGGACATATCCATTCCTTATCGATCTACGTGTGTGATGGTTTTGCTTTAGATAAATTTAAGCCACATTTGGTTGATAATTAACAAAACAGGTATAAATTGTTAGGATAATTTGACGTATTTTTGGTATAAAATAATTAAGATTTTAATTGTTTGAAACAAAATTAAGTTAATAACTACAAAAATATTTCTTGAAGGTTTAATTTAGAAATGGACATCTCCATTTCCACAAAGATCGGAGAAAATAAAAACCCAAGCTAAAACCTCTTTCTATAAATAAGCCCTCTACGCTATCCCAGCTTCCCCACCGCTATTTGCAACCCGTCAATTCACCCCAAATCAAACTCCTATTGAAAATTTGAAACCAAACCAAACAATTAATCAATCTCCCTCTTTTCGACTCAAATGGCAGAAGTGATCAATTTGGCCAACTTTTCCCTATCCAACACCAAGAAACAACCCCCAAAGATCGCTGATGAAGGAGAAGACAACCAAAACCCAATGCCGCTATCTCTAACCACTAAGCGATTCCGCGAAGTGGACCCTGCGGCGGCACTGGCAACCGCTCGACATGAATTCGGTGAGCATGGTGGCGTCAACATGTCGATTGAGGCCTCGGCGACCTTCACCGTGATGGAGGCAGAGACCATGCGCCGCCTCTTTGCGGGCGAGTTGGGGCCGGATAGGGATTACTTTATATATAGCAGGCACTTCAATCCAACGGTGCTTAATTTGGGACGACAGATGGCAGCTCTAGAGGGCACCGAGGCCGCCTACTGTACCGCATCTGGTATGTCGGCCATCACAACCGTTCTTCTTCAACTCGTCGGTGCAGGAGGCCATGTTGTGGCCTCGCAGTGCCTGTACGGTGGGACCCATGCCTTGTTGTCAAGGTTTGTTTTACAATTTTGCAAAAATATATATATCTATAATTAATGAGAATATAATTAATATTATACATAATACTACTATATATTAGGTTTCTTGTTCGTGCTTGTGGCATGAAGACAACTTTTGTAAATATCAACAACATAGAGGAGGTGAGGTCGGCGATAAAAGCAGGAGAGACGAAGGTTTTGTACGTGGAGTCAATGGCGAACCCGACATTGGAAGTCGCCGACATACCGGCACTGGCAGCTGTGGCGAGGGAGAACGGGGTGAAATTGGTAGTCGACAACACGTTCACACCCATGGTAATATCTCCGGCCAGGCTCGGGGCCGACGTGGTTGTTCATAGCGTGTCCAAATTCATAAGCGGTGGTGCTGACGTTATCGCCGGTAAGCAATAATTAATTAACCTCACTGTTTAATTGTTTGTTAAGATCAAGGTTCCCAGCATATACAAGTTATATATCAACCATATATATTTAGGTTATATGGACACTAGATGGAAGGCGATTAACTGTTGGATCGATCTAAAGTATAAATGATTCACAATAATTAATGTGTTTATTGGGATTTATATATTAATTATTTCAGTAGAAGCAACCTGTCATTCGTCCAGTAACGGTTGTTATCATAATTAACACGCTACCAACGTGAATGCGAACTAATCCAGTGGCAGTTACCATAACAATCTTTTATAAATTTCAATAATAAAATCTTATCAAAAGTTTGTCATTTTTATGTGCATATAACATACAAAGAATGTAAATGTCAACTTTCTATTAAATATATAAAAATGGTTATGATTAACTATATTGTTGAAAATTTTAAAATTAAATGAAAAGTATACAAAAATAATTTATTAGTTCATATTTTCTTACTAACATTGAAACCTATTCATAAAAGAGAAAAAAAAAATATCTTCTACTTATTCTAATTTGATCCCATTAAGGTCGAAATAAATTATCAATTTTTCTCTCATAAAATATAAAAATATAGTCAGGAGAACAACTCTTTTAACTCTTTCTCTCTTGGTCTTCATTGTGTGGCCACAAGACCAGAAGGGTGGCAATATCCAATATGGGCCACAATATATAGCATGGGATTTTATTTTATCAATAATATTGGACCTATGTCTCTCTCTCCTAATGGCCGTACATTTCTCAGTCAGTACTTATTATTTCTCTATCATAGCCTCCACGGGTGTCGATCGGGTGGGATCTCTTTATCTCCTAGAATCCAGGAAATCGCACATGCTTCATTCCGAGTAGTAAGTAGTAAAAATGGAAATTGAATGATGGAGGGACAAGTGTACGCACATAGACGCAACGGGTACAAAGAAAAATGATACGTGTAGTAGTTGGAATAAGGACAATTGTTTCCAAGTTAAAAGTCGAGGAAAATATCCAGATCTCTCGTGACCTTGATGTGCCAGGCTAGCATGCGCCCGATGCATGTGCACTGTTCTGTCGTCTAGTATTAGGCCCATAAATTGGGCTCCATCTGGTTCACTTATGTATAAACAAAGGGGAGTAGTTAGTAGTAGCATTTTTTAATCTAGAGGTGTTGTGTAGGGAACCAAATGCCAAGCAAGTACTGAAGCACTTGTCTTTTCAAGATTAGAAATTGTTTTGATGATGTAATTGTTTGGGGACCATTCAAACAAAAAGTGAGATTAATTCTTTCAACCTTGCTTTACATAAAAGATTCTTCACCATTAACATTAATTCCTCTAAAGTATATATGCTAATAACATAATAACAACTTTACTTAATGCTTTATTAACAATTAACAGGAGCGATATGCGGAACGGCGAACCTAGTGAACTCAATGATGGACCTCCAAGATGGTGCTCTAATGCTGACAGGTCCCACAATGAATGCAAAGGTGGCATTTGAGATCGCCGAACGGCTCCCCCATCTTGCCTTGCGCATGAAGGAGCACTCGACCCGTGCCATGGCTTATGCGACCCGCATGAAGCGCCTTGGCCTCAACGTCATCTACCCGGGCCTACCTGACCACCCCCATCACGCCCTCCTTTCCTCCATCGGCAATCCTGAATACGGTTATGGTGGCATGCTCTGCCTCGACATGGGCACTGAAGAGCGTGCGAACAAACTCATGCAGCATTTACAAAATGTGACTCAGTTCGGGCTCATGGCGGTTAGTCTGGGCTATTATGAGACGCTTATGTCTTGCTCTGGGAGTAGCACAAGCAGTGAGATGGCTCCGGAGGAGCGTGCCAAGGCCGGCATTTCACCTGGGCTCATAAGGATGTCGGTTGGATATAGCGGTACAATTGAGCAGAGGTGGGCCCAGTTTGAACGGGCCCTTGCGCTCACTCAGCAGCAGCTGAAGAACCTGAATGCTGAGGGTTTTTAGGAGCATTGTGTATAGTTGTTGCCAGTGCTGTGGTTTCCTTTAATTGCTGTTAATTTCCTGTTCAGTTTGTCTTTTGTACTTGGAAAATGTGTTGTGATTATGTAGTGTATGTTTGATAAAGGTGCATTAAGCATGCACCAAATAATAATTTAGGTTAAATCCTAAATGAATTGAAGTATCTGAGAACCAAATCCTATATATCGTCTTATCTCCACAGATTACCGTACACATCTTTTGGTACCATTTTGTCACATCTATAACTGGTACAGCCATTTTATAAAGCATGCTTTTGAGGTACCTGTTTAAATTTCAGTTTCAGTTATTTGCTAGGATTAATTTCTTGCTAATCCTAATGTTTCTAGTGCTTAATTGATGTCCCATGCTCAAGCTAAAGCTTAATTGGTCTTTACAAAGTAATTTTAAAAGTTCCAACAGATACAATTAAAACAACATGCATGCAGTTTCAAGGGTGGAGTCAGACTTTCAAACTATGAGGATCAAAGGTGAATAGAAGTTAATCATATAATTAAAAATTTTATACCGATATTAGAGTCAATTTTACGTAGAATTTTACTCTAAACTATATACAAAATTATGTACAAGTATATATAAAATTTTAAAAAATAAATAGTGGTCAATTGATCTTCATTTCCTGACAGTTTGAAGGTATTTTGGATAATTTTTTTAGAGAGAAGCCTGAGCAGCATAGTTAAACTCTGAAATCTCATTGATTTAAGCTGCCAACGCAGTGAAGACAAATTCTGTATGGGTATTGATAGGTCCATATACCAATGGCCCTTAAAGAGCCCAGGCCTGGCCCGATAGAGCACTCCCAGACTCAAAATACACAAAAGGCCGGCCCAAAATAGAAAGAAACGGAATAGACCCCCTTCCCCTGCAAAAAACAGGCCACGACCCAGAATTACCCGGGATTCGGACCCCCTCCCGGGGCCAGCCCGAGGTCAAGAACTGCCCGGGATTCGGACCCCCTCCCGGGGCCAGCCCGAGGTCAAGAACTGCCCGGGATTCGGACCCCCTCCCGGGGCCAGCCCGAGGTCAAGAACTGCCCGGGATTCGGACCCCCTCCCGGGGCCAGCCCGAGGTCAAGAACTGCCCGGGATTCGGACCCCCTCCCGGGGCCAGCCCGAGGTCAAGAACCGCCCGGGACTTGGGCCCCTCACAGGGGCCAGCTCGGAGTCAAAATAAGACAAGGCTCAAAGCCTAGCATGCCGAACAGCCCAGCAAGGTTGACACGCGACCTCGCTGTCCGGCTTAAGACCGACTACGCGAACTTTATTGCCAAATAGGTGGACACCCCCAACAGTAGGCGAATCTTTGTCATTAATGCTGACAAGACCCCGCTACAGTGGGCCACCCCCTATATAAGGCGAAGAAACCCCCAGAAAAGGGGGCGCGTTTGATCACATCTAGGAGTTTGGAGAGGTATCAAAAAGGGTTAGAGCGTTAATACCCCTCCGACTCCCCGCGTGCCCACTATCCCGACCCGCTTCGCTCAGGGCGAGACGGGCTGCGCAATTAACACCCGATCCCCGCACGGCCTGCTTTCCAGAAACAGGGCGTGTCTGCACCTTACTGGACCGAGTCCAAGTACGGCCCGGCTCCCTCGGGGAAGGGACGTATCACAGTACATACTCGATTCAAGCATTCTCTAGGGGCTTATTGGCTTGCCAGCGAGTCGGTACAGTCTCTCAAGAAGTATCAAGGCGCGTTTTATCACATCTAGGAGTTTGGAGAGGTATCAAAAAGGGTTAGAGCGTTAATACCCCTCCGACTCCCCGCGTGCCCACTATCCCGACCCGCTTCGCTCAGGGCGAGACGGGCTGCGCAATTAACACCCGATCCCCGCACGGCCTGCTTTCCAGAAACAGGGCGTGTCTGCACCTTACTGGACCGAGTCCAAGTACGGCCCGGCCCCCTCGGGGAAGGGACGTATCAACCACCGTGGGGCCCCCAGCCTCAACTGAGCAAGATGAATTCTGATACCTCGCATATTTAGTCTATTTTAGGCCTGTTTTAGTACCAGATTCGTGCCATAATTCACCAGAATCATGTGCATTTCATCGATATATCTTTAGAATTTGGTACTGCTGAGTGTTTGTTTGTTTTCTGCAGGTTTGGAGCAAAACACACGAAGAAATGGCGATTCACATGATGAGGTACGACCCTTACCAGGCTTGGTACGGGTCGGACCATACTTAGCCGTTTTCAGCTCTTCACGCCTGGTACGGCCAGGCCGTACCAAATTGGTACGGGCCGTACATGAAGGCGTCCTGACAGATTCAAATTTGGGCAGAGGCTATTTAAGGCGGGGAACTCTCCAGATTTCGTATCCAATTCATTCCAGATAGATCTGAGAGCTCAGTAGGAGAGAGAAAGAAGGCTAAGGAGCTGAAAGCAAGAAGGAAAGAAGAGGAAGAGGCGAAACTCGACGGATCTAGCTTCCTCCTCCATCTCCCTTCAATCCATGGCTATCTCTCTTCCTCTTATTGTATTTTTAGACATTGCTATGTGCTGTGAGTATATCATTTTAGTTTCTAGGGTTAGAGATCGAATCTTGATTTGTTTTGACTTTCTTTGACTTTTACTTTGTATGAACTCTTTAGTTTGATTGATTGTGATTTTCATTGTTATATCTTGCCTTGCTTGCTGTGATTGTTGTATGATGTCCCTTTAGGTTTAGATCGAACCTATCAAGGTCATGTGATCATCTCAATCTCTCATCCAATTCAAGTACATAGGGTAGAATAGTTCGAATTGAAGCCGAAAGGTTGAATTCTCCTCTAATCGACAGATTAGAGGGTGCCTTAGACATCTAATCAATCAGCTAGGGTAGATCTGTACCAACATACGATGGTTGAGGTGTAGAAACCCTAAAAGGCTCTCAATCGCATTCCAACCTAGATCTTGATCCAACAAACGACGGTTGAGGGTTAGGAACCTTAGGTATGGTCAATTGAACCTTTCTAAAGAGTTTAGCACAAGGTACCAGCAAGGAAATGCATTTACTCGAACTGGTAGGTTCTGTTCTGGGAAGCCGGTACGGGTCTTACCAGGGTGGTACGGCCTAGCCTTACCAAGTGAGGTACGGCCTAGCCGTACCTACTTAGTACGGGCCGTACCACTAGAGGCAGATCAGAGATGAAGTCTTAAACCCTGGAAACACCTTTTATCCATAATCAAAACACAATTTACATTTCTTCTAGCATTTTATTACATTGTTTGAATTGTTTGATCTGACCCTTTAGGAAATTAAACACCAAACCAAACATTTTTCACTTCTAGTTTTTGATTGAGTTTGATAGAATCTAACCTCGCAATTAACCGTCCCTGTGGATCGATACCCGATTATACTACTCGATAGGGGTTGTGCACTTGCGACCCTTACTCGTGAAGTGTAAACGCGGTTTTAAAAGGTACGCCCTCAAGCGTACCGAAACTTGCGTTGCGTTTCTGCGCGAACAAGTTTTTGGCGCCGTTGCCGGGGACGGTAACCAATTGCTTAGTTAGGTTTTATCTTACTTAGTTGATCTAGACTTTATCTTGTATCCTTTATTTTCTTTTATTTTGTTTCGTTTCTTTTATTTATTTATTTTCTCTTTTTCAGGAACACTATGGCGATTACTATCTGAGGAGCTCAAGACACCATGGATCTCATGTACAACATGACGACAGACCAACATTGGTTTGGCCGCGACAATTTTCAAGCTGGAGGAGGCGGCCGATCCAAAGCTGATCAGATCACAGCTCTATATGCTAGAGCTGCCGAGCTAGAGGAGGCCATGATCGCAGCTCTATATGCTAGAGCTGCCGAGCTAGAGGAGGCCATGGAGAGTTATTCAATCAGAATGAGCATGAGGGCAGCCAGAAACCAGAAACCACAGCCATGTGCCATGTGTGGGGACATGAGACACTCTTATGAGTATTGCCCACTGGCTGATTGGAGTGAGGAACCGGAGCAGGATGGCTATATCAGCAACAACAATTGCAATTTCTACGACCCTGCACCATTCGATGACTCGAACAATTGCGTATTCCAACCCGATCCACCCGAGCCGTACATTGATCCCGCTGAGATCGAATTCATACACGAGCAAGGGAAGGTGAACCAGATGCTGTGGGAACAGTTGCAAAACATGTCCACACAGATGGCCGCTCAACAAAATCAAATGGCTGCCCAAAACAAGTTGCTGGAGCAATTGAGTCACATCATTATCTCACGCCAATCTCAACCTGCAAAGCTGCCAGCTCAGCCAGAATGCGAAGGACCAGCCCAGCCAACAGACCAGACCGCACTTGACGCGACCCGCATCATTGAGACACGACCCGCATCACCCACGGAAGAACATGTGGACCCAGGTTGCATCGAGCCAAGTCGACCTGCATCTCCACCTGAAGAGCATGTAGACGAGACCCGCACGCCACCTGATGCGACCCGCATGCCGTGGTCTGATGACCTGGAGACCAAAGGAAGCGATTGGGATTGGTCAGCATGCGATGCCATTCCACCTGATGCGACCCGCGTCAAGACCCAGACAGAGCGGCTGACTCCTGAGCCCAAGCCTCCAGCAGCTCACCTCAGGTACGAGTTTCTAGACCCAGATAGATGTCGTCATGTAATCATAAGCGCAGATCTTGAACCCGATCGGACTGCTACACTCTTGGAGAAATTGGAAGCGCACAAAAGCGCGATCGGGCGCTCGATCAAGAACTTGATGGGAATCTTGCGGATTCTTCTGATGCAAGAGTGTGATCGCATGGGCCGTGTACCTCAGAAGTGGGTGCTCCCACCAGTGCCACCTGATCCACCTCCCACCGATGACTGAGCGGGTATGTTTTCTCTTTCCCTTTTGCTTCTATATCTCTTTATCTTTCAGTCTTGAAGCATTGAGGACAATGCTCAGGCTAAGCTTGGGGGGGAAGACGACTTTTGTATCTTAGGATTTACTTTTGTGTTTTAGGATTTATTTTGATTGCACTTAGGTCATTTTTACTTTTCTCTTGCATTGTTAGGTGAAAAATTTGCGTGAATTGCTAGAATTGAGAATAACTTTGAAACAATTTGGTGGTGATTAGGATAGACCTGAGTGAATTGGAACTAACCCATGATTGGTTATTGAACTACTTAGGTTGAGATGTTTTTAATAATGGAAAAGATGAAACAAACTTAGAATTGAATCGAACGAGATTATTCGAAAAAACTGAATTGTGCCTTTAGGAATTGAGATTTTCAAATTAAGAAAGTTTGGAATATCCATTGGTATGAATGAATACCAATGGATGTGTGTATTCATGGTGTGAGCAAACCAAAAAAAATAAAAAAATAAAAAAGAAAAATGAGAAAAAGAAAAAGAGAAAACAAAAGAGAAAAGATGGAGAAAATAAGAGTACTGGCAATAAGCCTCGAATGGGCGCCTTTGAGCTCGTCTCCCAATTAGAAATAAAGAAAGAAAATTTTGCTCATACCAACACACTTCGTTCGCAACTTTCTTACCCTTAAGCTTGATTCAAGCTTGGGGGAGGGCAAATGCAAAGAAAAATCACTTTGAATAAAAGCAATAATTCGGAAAAAGAATGAAATTGATTCGATCAAACCTAGGTAATTAGTCTTTCCATTGTTAGAAGCATCTCAAAATAAGAAGTTCAATTGACTAATTGTTGGAGTGAATCAAGGTTTACAAAGGAATGTTTGAATTACAACCGAATCGATTCTAGAAATTCTTGACTATAGCACACTCACGTAGGTTTTCACATTTAGACTTGTATCTGCATTTAGATTTAGTTTTCCAGCACTTTCACCCGAGTTTGAAACTTTTTGCTTGAGGACAAGCAAAGGTTCAGCTTGGGGGAATTTGATACCTCGCATATTTAGTCTATTTTAGGCCTGTTTTAGTACCAGATTCGTGCCATAATTCACCAGAATCATGTGCATTTCATCGATATATCTTTAGAATTTGGTACTGCTGAGTGTTTGTTTGTTTTCTGCAGGTTTGGAGCAAAACACACGAAGAAATGGCGATTCACATGATGAGGTACGACCCTTACCAGGCTTGGTACGGGTCGGACCATACTTAGCCGTTTTCAGCTCTTCACGCCTGGTACGGCCAGGCCGTACCAAATTGGTACGGGCCGTACATGAAGGCGTCCTGACAGATTCAAATTTGGGCAGAGGCTATTTAAGGCGGGGAACTCTCCAGATTTCGTATCCAATTCATTCCAGATAGATCTGAGAGCTCAGTAGGAGAGAGAAAGAAGGCTAAGGAGCTGAAAGCAAGAAGGAAAGAAGAGGAAGAGGCGAAACTCGACGGATCTAGCTTCCTCCTCCATCTCCCTTCAATCCATGGCTATCTCTCTTCCTCTTATTGTATTTTTAGACATTGCTATGTGCTGTGAGTAGATCATTTTAGTTTCTAGGGTTAGAGATCGAATCTTGATTTGTTTTGACTTTCTTTGACTTTTACTTTGTATGAACTCTTTAGTTTGATTGATTGTGATTTTCATTGTTATATCTTGCCTTGCTTGCTGTGATTGTTGTATGATGTCCCTTTAGGTTTAGATCGAACCTATCAAGGTCATGTGATCATCTCAATCTCTCATCCAATTCAAGTACATAGGGTAGAATAGTTCGAATTGAAGCCGAAAGGTTGAATTCTCCTCTAATCGACAGATTAGAGGGTGCCTTAGACATCTAATCAATCAGCTAGGGTAGATCTGTACCAACATACGATGGTTGAGGTGTAGAAACCCTAAAAGGCTCTCAATCGCATTCCAACCTAGATCTTGATCCAACAAACGACGGTTGAGGGTTAGGAACCTTAGGTATGGTCAATTGAACCTTTCTAAAGAGTTTAGCACAAGGTACCAGCAAGGAAATGCATTTACTCGAACTGGTAGGTTCTGTTCTGGGAAGCCGGTACGGGTCTTACCAGGGTGGTACGGCCTAGCCTTACCAAGTGAGGTACGGCCTAGCCGTACCTACTTAGTACGGGCCGTACCACTAGAGGCAGATCAGAGATGAAGTCTTAAACCCTGGAAACACCTTTTATCCATAATCAAAACACAATTTACATTTCTTCTAGCATTTTATTACATTGTTTGAATTGTTTGATCTGACCCTTTAGGAAATTAAACACCAAACCAAACATTTTTCACTTCTAGTTTTTGATTGAGTTTGATAGAATCTAACCTCGCAATTAACCGTCCCTGTGGATCGATACCCGATTATACTACTCGATAGGGGTTGTGCACTTGCGACCCTTACTCGTGAAGTGTAAACGCGGTTTTAAAAGGTACGCCCTCAAGCGTACCGAAACTTGCGTTGCGTTTCTGCGCGAACAAATTCCGCGACCAAACAGACCGATATGGGTAAGACCGCCCCCGAGGAGGAAGCCCGTCGGGCGGAACAATCTAACCGACGAACCGAGAACGTGAAGCCCCCGACCGACCTAACCTCGGGCGTTCAACCCAAAGCGTCCTCGAAGAAGATTTCCCGACATGACCCGACTGTGGGGGCAACGAGCAAAAACCCCCTCGACAAACCGGGTCAGAAGACTCCCAACCCGGTCATCCCGCCGAACCCCTCCTTGGGCATGCCACCCGACGGGGTACTGGTCAACCCATTCGGGATGAACTTGGAATCCCTCGGAGCTTCCACACCAATTGTAAGGCCGATCGACTCGACTATAGTGACCGCCCAGGCCACCGGGCCGATCGGGTTCACCCCTCAAAACACACAAAGCCAGATGATCTATGCCCAATACCATTCTCCGTACGTCCCCCAATACGTGTACCCACCCCCCTACAACTATCCCCCGTACCAGCAGTACGCTCCTCCATGCTCACCGTATCCGGTCACCCCCTTAGCACACTACCCTCCGCAGACTGATCCCAACCAGCTACACTGCCCCCAAACCCCCACCTCAGCTCCCGGGGTACGAATGATTCACCCCCCACCGCCCGTGGTGCAACTAATTCGAACGGGGCCCGGATCGAACAACCCGGAGCCCAGTCTGCGCAACACAGAAGGTGATTTTGACAACCCTGACCCTGAACTTGAGACCCTCGTAGGCGAGAGGGAAACGAGACAGGCTGGTGGATCACGGCGAAGGCTATCCTTTGGGGCCGCACGGCAAGAAAGCGAAGGCTCCTCCGCGGCAGCCAGCTCGAGAAGGAGTGCCGGTCGAGCAAGGACGGAGTGGACTCGAGAAGGTCCCACCAAACACACCGAGGAACGGTCTCACCGCTCGAAGAAGGACGACCAGTCCCACCACTCGAGGAAAGACAATCAGTCTCGCCACTCGCGAGAAGAGCGTCGCCGAACGCCCCCTAAGAGGCGACGAAGACTACTCACCCCACCGGAGGCGGCAGGAGTAAATATGGCGATAATAGACACAATGATCAAAAAAGGGGTGGAGAAAGAGATGGCCAGGAGGGAGAGGAGGAGAGCAGGGACTCGTTCCGGGTCGACGAATATTTTGGAAGGACCATTAGCCCCGGAACTTTACAAGGCCCCCATGGGTGACTTCAAATACCCCACTGGCCTCCCCTGCTTCCAAGGTAGCGGAGATATCCAGGACCCCCAGAACTTTGTATACGGGTTTTACGAAAGGCTCCGACTACATGGAGCTTCGGACGCTGTCGCGTGTCGCATTTTCACCACTTGTTTGACTGGGGAGGCCTGGGAATGGTATATGAGATTGCGGCAAGGATCGATAAAAACCTTTGACCAACTATCGAGAGCTTTCCTGACCCGCTATGACATGCTCAGACCCCCACGAGCAACGTGTGACTCCCTTCTGAAGTACGTTCAGGGACCCCAAGAAACAACTCGGACCTTCGTAAATAGGTTCGTGAAGGCCTCTAGGGAGGTCCGAAACTACAGCGAGGACATCGCCCTGGCGGCCGTACAGAATGGGCTCTGGCAAGGGGGACCGGGCACTCTCCGGTATGACGCCCGAAAAAGAGAATTTAAGAGTTTACCAGAGCTCCTGGCTTTCGCCGAAGGATACATCCGGGCTGAGGAGGACGCTGTCCAATTCGCTAGGCCGCGGTCCAGGTCACCGAAACCACAGCCGCGTGACCGGCGGCCGGGCGGCGGGCCGTCCCGAGGACGGGAGCCGCCAAAGAGGAACATCCTGTCTGCGCCACAAGAGGAACGGCGCGAAGATGGCCGAGAGGGCTATCGACCCCACTATGTGCGATACGCCCCTTTTATTAAGAAGAGGAGCGAAATGTACTTAGTGATAAAAGACATGCCTGATGTTCCGAGGTCGCTACGCAAGCGTATTTTCGAGAATAAAGACGGGACTGCGAGATGCTTGTTCCACCGTTTTAACGGACACTCCACGGGGGAATGTCTCCAGCTGAAAGACGTGCTGGAAAGGATGGCCAGGGAAGGAAGATTGATTGAGTACATCGTGCCAGAGTTCTTCCAGAAGTTTGCAAAAGAGTACAACGGAGAAGCCCAGGACAAAAAGAAAGCCTCTTATCGGGACGATTACAAAGAGCGTGAGCACTCGGGACCCAAGCCCGACGAGGGCAAGGGAAAAGGACCGGGAACATCAGGCAGGCGGCCTAGCATAGAAATCAATGTCATTAGCGGGGGACACAGGGTGGCAGCCCCCGAAAAACACAACCGAATCGCCATTAAGCCGTACCCTACCATACTGAATGTCGAGAGGCCCCTTGAGAGAAAGAGACCCCGAATGGACGAAGCCATATGCTTTTCCGAGAAAGACTTTGGCACCGTAATATGGCCTCACGACGACCCCATAGTATTGAGACTCAAGATAGAAGAGTTTGGAGTCAAGCGAATCCTCGTGGATACAGGGAGCTCGGCTGATATCCTGTTCCTCTCAGCCTTCGAAAAAATGGGAATGCAGCTGGGCGAGTCACGAAGAAAAGTAACACCACTGGTGGGGTTCACGGGCGATTCCCTCCGGCCGAGAGGCGCCGCCCAATTGAAAGTAACATTCGGATCTCTCCCTCGCGCCACTGAAGTTATGGTGGACTTCCTCATCGTGGATGCCCCTTCCGCCTACAATGCAATCATCGGTAGGAGCACTTTGAACAAAATCGGAGCCATAGTGTCTTCCCCCCACTTAAAAATCAAATTCCCTACCAACTTCGGTGTGGGGGAGGAGCGTGGGCAGCAACAGGTGGCTCGGGAGTGCTATCAAACCTCCCTCGGAGGACAAGGAGGAACGGTCCATCAAGTAGACGTAAAAGCAAAAGCGAGGTCAGGCCTCGCTAGCCCACGCCTGCAATCCAGCAGAGAGTTCTTACCCCCGCACACACCCATGACTTTGGACCCCATCGATAAAGAAGAGTTAAAGACCTCCCTCGAGCCGGTCGATGAGGTTGACCAGGTCGACCTCGGTGACGGTAAAATCCTGAGCATCGGCAAAGCCGTCCAAGGAAGTGCAAGGAAGAAGTTGATTGACTTCCTCCGGGAAAGCCTGACGGTGTTTGCTTGGACCGCCGCAGACATGCCTGGAATCCCGGGATCCATAGCCGAGCACCGGTTGCGCATCAAACCGGAAGCAAAGCCGATAGTGCAGAAGAGAAGGAACATGGGAGCCGAAAGGCGTTCGGCAGTCAAGGCCGAGGTGGCCAAGCTATTAGAAGCCGGCTTTATCAGAAATGTGACTTGTCCCGAATGGTTGGCAAACCCTGTGCTTGTGAAAAAAGCGAACGGAGACTGGAGAATGTGTATCGACTACACCGACTTGAACAAGGCGTGCCCTATGGACCCTTTCCCTCTGCCGAAGATCGACCAGTTGGTAGACTCTACCTCCGGACACGCGTTCCTGAGCTTCATGGATGCGTTCTCGGGGTACAACCAAATCAGGATGTGTCCAGAAGATGAAGACAAAACAGCTTTCACAACTCACTCCGGGTTATACTGTTACCGAGTGATGCCTTTTGGGCTTAAGAATGCGGGGGCTACGTTTCAAAGAATGGTGAATAAGGTATTCCACGAGCAGATAGGTCGAAATGTAGAGGCTTACGTAGATGACCTTCTAGTGAAGAGCATGTCCGACCTGGACCACGTGCAGGACCTGCGCGAGACATTTGCGACGCTCAATCAGGCTGATATGAAACTCAATCCAAAGAAGAGCTTCTTCGGTCTCACAGGAGGAAAATTCCTCGGATTCATGGTAGCCATGAGAGGCATAGAGATACACCCCTCCAAGTCGCAGGCCATTCTAGATATGAAACCCCCCCGAAACCTTAAGGAACTTCAGTCACTTACAGGCCGACTTGCAGCATTGAACCGATTCATCGCCCGATCTGGCGACGTTTGCTTCCCTTTCTTCAAAGTAATGCGCAAATCAGCCAGATTCGAATGGACCGAGGAATGCGCGACAGCTTTCGACAAAGTCAAAGAATACCTGGCCAGCCCACCTTGCCTCAGCCGACCTATAAACGGAGAGACACTGGTTGTATACCTGGCCACGACCAACCACGCGGTAAGTGCCGCCCTAGTGAGAGAAGAAGGAAAGGAACAAAAGCCTGTATATTTTGTGTCGCACGTGCTCCGAGATGCCGAGACCCGATACACACCGATAGAAAAAGCGGCCTATGCTCTTACAATCGCGGCACGGAAACTGAGACCATATTTCCAGTCCCATCCAATCAAAGTATGTACGAGTGTACCCTTGAAGAAGGTCTTTGCGAACTTCGACTCCTCAGGTCGCGTGTTGGCCTGGGCGCTAGAGTTGACTGAATTTGATGTCGCGTTCCATCCTCAAAGTGCCATCAAATCACAAGTGTTCGCGGACTTCATAGCGGAGTACTCGGGAGCGTCGGAAGAAGTGGGCGGCAAGTGGACACTTTACGTAGACGGTGCCTCCTCCCACCTAGGAGCAGGAGCAGGAGTAGCTCTCACGGGCCCCCAGGGAGAAGCGCTCAACTACGCGCTCCACTTCCAGTTCCCTGTAACCAACAACACTGCCGAGTATGAGGCCATGATAGCTGGCCTCAAATTAGCTGCGGGACTGGGAGCCCGAGAGGTCCATCTACATAGTGATTCAGAGCTTGCGGTCAGGCAAATCAACGAAGAATGCCGTGTGCACGACGACCGGTTACGACGATACCGTGAACAGTTCCATTCCTTAAAGGGACAATTTGATAGAGTAGTGATCGAGCACGTGTCCAGAAACAAAAATTGTCAGGCAGACGCCCTCTCAAAACTAGGAGCGGCGGGAAACCTTGACAAAGATCGACCAGTGATAGTCATGGACGTACCCGAGTCAAGTATATCGGAGGACGCGAAGGGAGTCCACGTCATTAACGAACCCGGGGATGCTTGGTACGCTCCCATGTGGAGATACCTCACTTCGGGGACGTTGCCTGAGGACCCGCTGGAATCCAGGAGATTGAAGAGGATCGCCCCTTTATACTCGGTACACAACCGCCAATTATACAAAAGGGGATATGCCCGCCCATGGCTTAAATGCATTGGAGAGAGAGACGCCCAGGCAATGCTGGAGGAAGCCCATGAGGGACTCTGTGGTAGCCATCAAGGGGCGAAAACATTGGCCAAGAGAGTCATGCGCGCAGGATATTATTGGCCCACGATGCAGCAAGACGCGGCCAACCTGGCGCGAAAATGCGAAAAATGCCAATACCATTGCCGATTATCCAGCATCCCAGGTTATGATATGATCACAATCTCGGGAGCTTGGCCTTTCGACCTATGGGGGATTGATATCCTAGGCCCTTTCCCCATGGCCGCCCAACAGCAGAAATGGATCATCGTGGCCGTGGAGTACTTTACGAAATGGGTCGAGGCCAAGGCATTAGCCCACATTACGGCAGAAGCCGCCAAAAACTTCATCTGGCGCAACATCGTGTGCCGCTTCGGCCTTCCGCACGCACTCATTTCTGACAATGGCACACAATTTAATGCAGATGTTACCCTGTCCTTCCTCGAAAGGCTAGGCATTCGCAGCAACTTTACCTCGGTGAGTCACCCCGCTAGCAATGGCCTAGCCGAAGTTACCAACAGGACCATTCTGGATGGTCTAAGAAAGAAGGTGGCCTCCAACAGGAAAAATTGGCCCGATAAACTAGACGAAATCCTTTGGGCATACAGGACTACTCCCCGTGAGGCCACCCAGCAAACACCATACTCCCTAGTATATGGCATGGAAGCTGTCACACCTCTCGAACTCATTACACCCTCCCTCCGGACGACAGCCTATTCCGCAGAAAGCAACCCCGAAGCACGAGCAATGGACCTTGAGCTAGTGCAAGAACTCCGGGACAAGGCCCGCATCCGAACCACTGAATATCAGCAGAGGGTGAAGCGCACCTTCGATAAACGCGTGTCGCCCCGTGCGTTCGAACCAGGCGACCTAGTACTAAAAAAGGTAGAAGCCACCGGACAGCATGTTGGTAAGCTTCAACCCAATTGGGAAGGCCCCTTCCGGATAATTCAAACCTGCGGCAAGGGAGCTTACGAGCTCGAAGGTCCCGATGGGCGAATGCTCGCCCGGCCCTGGAACGTTGTCCATCTCCGCAAATTTTATATTTAAAAAAAAAAAAAAAAAAAAAAAAAAAAAAAAAGGGGGGGGGGGAAAACAGGTACACAAGAAACAGGTACAGCAGCGGTGCCACCTCACAACAATGTAATCACTGTCTTTTGCATCTTCTTTTTTGGACCAACACGGGAATACCCGTGAGTGGTCAAGGGCGCCGGTGCGATATTATAAGCACGGCCCCAGTGCGCGATGTCTGACTAACAAATTTGAGACCCGGCGACACAAAATTGCCGCCGGGACTACCTCACAAAAACAACCAACTAGCGCAAAGGCAAACAAAAGCCTACGGGCAATGAATGCCTCTATAAAAGTTTTTTTTGCGTCAAGAGGATAATCCAAAGCCCAATGGGCAACGAACGCCTCCGCAATAAAACAACGACGTTTCTCGTAGGAGAAAGGTAAAAAGCTTATGAGCAACATATGCTTTAACCGACAAAACCGGAAATTACTACAACCTCAGTCCAAGGGCCCTCGAGCATAAAGCCCGAAACAACTTTCCCATAGTAGCGGGCGTGCGCTAGTCGTGCAAAGTACGAACGAATACTCTGAAAAGATGACGAGTACACACGAGGCGCCCCGTGAGGAAAATTCGCGCTAGTCTCGGGCCAAACAACCTGAAGCACGAAGCAGCAAAAACAATTCTCCAAGACAACACAGGAAGAGAGTTACAAAAGTGTGAACAAAAACTCTGCAAAGAGCAACAAGTACACATAACTCTCGAACATGGCAACACAGGCGCAAGTCACAACAGTGTGAATAAACTCTGCAAAGAGAAAACACTTGACTAGCGAAATCAAAAGGGACAGTTATGCAAAAAGCGAACGAAAATCTCAAAAGGATAACGAATGCGCATAACTCTGCTTTGGAAAGATAATAGCGAAAACCCGCAGGGTAACGAAAAAATCTCTCCAAGGATCCCGAAACACAGCGTAAACGAAAGCCCGACGGGGCAACGAACACGCAAAATCGGACAAAACATTCCGCCATTCCGCAGAAGACAACGAGCTTGCCTATGCAAATAGGTACAAACGAAAGTCCTGTGGGATGAGCGTGAATAATCTACTGGCCTCGCGAGACAAAAAGTAGGCATGACAACATGTTCGAACAAAGTCTCGCAGGAATAATCTACTGGCCTCGCGAGACAAAAAGTAGGCATGACAACATGTTCGAACAAAGTCTCGCAGGAATAATCTACTGGCCTCGCGAGACAAAAAGTAGGCATGACAACATGTTCGAACAAAGTCTCGCAGGAATAATCTACTGGCCTCGCGAGACAAAAAGTAGGCATGACAACATGTCCGAACAAAGTCTCGCAGGAACACATCTACTGGCCTCGCGAGACAAAAAGTAGGCATGACAACATGTCCGAACAAAGTCTCGCAGGAACATATCTACTGGCCTCGCGAGACAAACGAGCTGGCATAAACGACATGCCTAAATAACATATCTCGCAAAACCGTCCCTACCAGCCTCGCGATACAGCAAGGCGACCAAACAAGGAGTTGCGCAAACTTGAAGAAATCAAAACAGCACGCAAACACAACTAGCCCGCAAAGCAGGCGTCCCTCCGAGACGAGCCGTAGAAAAAAGAGGGTCGAGGACATCACCCACTTCGGGAAATCGCGGAAGCACGCCTCACGAGGTAAGAAAACTATCCATTTCTTTATATCCGCGCTGCAAACATGTATAAGAAAGGTATCCCTCGTACCCCGAACCAAAGAAAAATCAACAGCCACATCGCCAAATAAGGCAAAGTAACATAAATAAAGTACCGACCCGCCATCACGGCGCAAACAAAGGTGAGGTTGGTCGATGAGAACGTCCCACCAAACCCACACGGCCATAAGACTTATGTCACAACGATTATACGTCAAAGGAGAACACATAAACATAAATACTGTCAGGTCAACAGTTATCTCGGGTGGCTGAGAAACACTCCTCAGCAAACCACCCGAGCGAAAGCATGCAACAAATCCTATTAAAACACCCCGGAGGGTTCCTCACACAAAGTACTCTCCAATAGAAATAAAAGACGATTATAATAATAAAAGCAGAGAAGGATGTGCTCCGCCCAACCTTCCAGCCGCGACATACCTACTCGCCTTTGTCCTGCAACGAACAAAATAATGTCAAGCAACTAAACCCGGATTACACCACGTGTCACGATATAGGTATAGAGGGGAAAGAATTATACCTGGTTCACTTCAAGGTTCCCTAAAGGATCGTCTCCCGACTCTTGATTATAATCCACCTGATCCAGCGAAGCCTCCCCATCGACAGTACCCGAGACAGTCTCTTGAACCGTCCGACCCTCGCTGCCTTCCGCGCGGTCTCGAGGGGACTGCGGCGGTGTATCCTCTCTGTCCAAGTGACGGGGCCACGGTGCAACCCTACGCCAGATATGAAAAGGCGTCTTCGGCGTACAGCTCAGCAGGTTCACGCTCGGGAGAACAGGCTTACCCTCGGGGTCGAGCAGCTGGCCTCCAGCTGCGTCCCACTCATATCCCACCAGACCCTGAGGAACCCCATCCTCGTCCGCAACGGGCAGGTACCCGAGGTCCTCTGGGGCGAACGGATAGAGACCGGCCAAAACAGATAATTCTGTATGAACCTGCTTCTTAACCATCCCAGTTAGCGACAGCATCGCGGCAATCTTGAAAGGATCGCTAACCAGGAATTCCCGAATCACCTCCCTCTCGCGATCGAGACGCTCCGCTTGCGAGTTCTTAATCGCACGCAAGGCCTGGGATAACTGCTCCCGCACACGCACCAACTCCTGGGCCTGTCCCTCCTTTGCCCGTTTTAGCTCCTCTACCTCCGCCTCACTGTCGAGGAGCTTAGACACGGCCTCCTCGAGCAAATCCGTGCTCTTCTTAGCACTGGTCTCGCTTTCCTCTAACGCGCGGGCCTTTGCGTCAACCTCACTTCTTAGCTTCTCAACCTCGTCACTGCTGCCCACCACCGAGCCCCGAAGCTTTTGGTAGTCATCACTCAAGGACTTGTGCTTCTCCATCCAGTAGTCCCTCTCCACAAGGGCCGCTGTCAAATCCGCCGGTTCTACAGGAGATTGGGCCGCAGTCAAGTTCTTGGCGATCATCGCCTCCGCCGCACGACCAAACAAGCAGCCTATCTCGAAAAGACGACCGACCGCGTCCAGCATCATACCAGCCCCGCGTTTTTGGATAAGTCGACCCAAATAAGGAGGCTCCAAAGCACGGAAGGCTTCCCTATAAAACGTCGCGCTCTCAGGGGGCCGCTCCTTAGCACTTCGCATCCTAGCCAGATGAGGGAACAAGGCGAGGCACCCGTCCGGCTGGCTTAACGGGAGGGGAGTCTTACAAATGGTCCCTACCCCAATCTTGCCAGGAAGACTAGCCTTACGAGAACCCTCGGACGGCGTCGGCGCCTTCTCAGGAGAACCGGTCGTGCTCGAGCTCCCGCCCCCACCATGCCCCCCCGCTGATACCGGAACTCCCTGGGCCAACACGACTGAAGCTGCACCCAAAGGAGGGACTGCTCCTTCCGACGACGGGATAGTGGCGACATCCCTCGGGCTCGGGGCTAAGGGTGGCCGAGTCACGTTCCTCTTCTTAGTTGTAGCTGGCCCTTTCCCCTTTTCACTACTATCAATGTCGTGTGTCGCCCTCCGCTTCTTCGAATCTTCACCCCCAGCCCCCTTCTTGACCACACGCTCCGCGACACCAGCGGGCGGGGAAGCAAGGGCCGCCCCGGCCCCCGGTAACCCAGAATACAGCCCCCCCGCATGCGAGCACACCAATTCGGGGATCGCCTTCAGCCCGTTAAAAGAGAAATCCATCAGGCCATAAGCTATATCAAAAATATGCATTCAAAGGTCATATATATATAGGGAAACAGTTAAGATTCTTTATTAAACAAAAAAAATATATATATACATATATGCGCAAAAACTACCTCGCGACAAATCCTCGATAACTTCGACGGCCCGTTTATCATCAGCGCTCATTTTGAAGCCGCTCATCTCAGGTTTCCCCTCCCACAAACTGTCATCTTCACCCCTCTTAATCTGTCGCCACGAGCGACGAATACCTTGTAGCGACTCAACCTCCTCGGGCTTAGTCAAATACACCCAGCCCCTATTCCAACTGTCGATCTTCCTCAACATTCTCTTATGCGTCTCATAGTCGAAAATTTCCGGCGCATCACTTCTCCTCCTCACAGCGACAAAATCTGACGAAGCTATGCACAGACTAAAATAATGTGCGAACAGGGCCACGCTTGGCTGCAGCCCGTCAAAACAAAACCGAAATTCATCGAATAGCCTCTCAAAACTAACAAGGTAGCACCATCCTACACCTGTCAGCTGGGCAGGGGTTATGTTCAACGTCGTCAAAAAAGTAACCTGGAATGGAGTCAAAGGCAGCTGGAATCCGCATCGAGGCATCTTCCAGTAAATACAGAGCCCTTTCTCGTCATCATGAGCTCGATCGTCTGCCTGCGGCAGCAAAAACTTCAACTGATCTAAAGAAATACGCCCCCTGGCGTCCTCCTTTACGAATTCACCGTAAAAAACGTCAAACCACCAACTCTGATTACGGCAACCTGTCGCTGATGGGAACAGAAGGCTAACTTCCCCGAATTGCGCGTCACGTGCGTGCCCGGGGCGCCTCCTCTTCGACGAGGAGAGCTCCGCAGAATTCTTCTTCCTCTTCCTTTTTGGCGCCCGCATGGGCGCTGAAACTGACGTCTCCCGAGAAGACCCCTGGCGATCACGCACCTCAGTTTCCTCCGATGCCTCCTCTTCTTCGACTGAGCGACTATCGCTATAGCCAGAAGAGTAGTACGAGGGGTCAGCCTTCTCCCGCGGAACTCGTTCCCGAGTTACCTTTTTCTTCCCCCCCATCGTCGCCGACTGCAAAGGCAAGTTAACAAGATGGTCAGCAATGGGAGACATTACAGAAGGCACTATCCTCTTACCCGACGCAGCAAAGGCCCTTTTCAGGGCAGCTCTCGACTTCCCGGCACCTTCACCCCCTATTCCATAATCCCACATCGCCGGGTCGCTCCAGTTAACGAGCTCGTCGGGAGAACCCGGTTCCGGTGCGGCCCCGTCAACGGAAGACTCCGGCTGCGCCGCCTTCCAATCAACGGAAGACTCCAAGCCTATGTCATCCCAATCCACGGCCGCCTCCCAATCAAACAAATTTCCCCCGGAACCCGAAGCACCACCCGTTTCCGACATTTAAAAGAACCCGCCAAAAACTGTCTTACGAACCGACCGTAGGACCTCGCGTAGGACAGGCAAACAAGGGTAGAACAATACCGACCCGATGGCTCACGGTACCGATCAAGATACCGGATCCCGAACGAAATGTTTGCGACAGTAATACTTACGAATAGCAAGCGACGTTCCCGCGAGATATTCGTGCAGTCGTCCCCGCCAATTGTCCTTATCAGCGAGAGCGATGAACGAGACCACTCCGACAATGGAACTTACTGAAAGCGGACACCCGCATGGGCCCGCCTATCCTTATATAGGACCCCCGTAAAGAACTGTAAGAATCAGCACCAATCTCAAGAAACAACTCCCGACACGTGTCTCGCTCCCCTTCGATCAGCCGCTTCAAAAATCCAAAACGTCGCGTCGTTCAGCCCTTTGGCGCCAAAATCCGAGGATATATAAACCGTCGCGTCCCTTCGGCTTCCTCTGCGCAAAAAATCCCCATGACGAAGATCCCCTACAATCCTGAAGCATGCTGCCCCTCAAAACATCAATCCCACGCCGTCCCGACAAGTGAATCCTGACCCCGCGCTAGGATTGCCGCTTACCCGAAGCGGTGGGCGACATGGTCAGAATAGCAGCGGATCCCGATGACGTCAGCAAACCTAAGCATTTATGACGGTCTGACACATGCATTTATTGCACCTACAGTAACCCCCCGTTATATATACACACGGGCCATCCGTACCCAACCACCAAATTTCCGTCTAACAAAAGCCTCGCCGCAATGGCACCGAAACCTTCTAACAATCGTGGCAAGCAACCATTGGACAAGGGTCAACCCAGTAACCCCACCCCGAGACGCCCGACTTCCGTTCGAGACCTACCACCCCGAGTCCGGGCAAGCTGGCTCCGTTTTTTCCCCCGACACCGTCTTGACCAAATGTTGTCAAACTCGAGCCACAAGCTTCACGAGTTCGTAGATTACCTCCTGGATCTGGAAAGGCGATCCTCCGAGCATTGCCCCGGTTGCCCGAAGTCTCGCCGCAATGCACCCCCACCTGCTCTTCCTCCTCATCCCCCGCCCAAGCCGATAATTCGCAGTACCTGCCCCGTATGCGGCAAGACGGGCAACCGATCCGAGATGCCACGATGCCACCGGTGCCGGCAGAGGTTTCACCAAGCCTGCCAACCCGAGGAAACCCATTACCTGTTCCATGTCCCAGGTCTCGAGAGCTGGCATTGCGACGAGTGCACCGCCATCCTCAACTCCCTGGACGATATGAACGAGGACAGCGACGAAGCCGACCATCAGGACAGTGAGGAGGAGGGCCCGCAGTATCACCCCACTAGGTCTGGCAACACCGACCCCGAGGACGGATCCTCCTCAGACGGCTTCTTCAGCGATTGATGTGCTGCGCGACGTCGCCCCATCCACCTGGCCGGATGTTTACTATTATCTCTTTTGTTCCCTGACATAGGGATGGGTTTTATCTTTATATTTTATTTTGATGATAACCCCCCGAACTACTATGTTTCGTTGAGAAGGAAAACTCTATAAACCACGTAACACCACCTGCAGTTATAGTCTTTTATACGTTGCAAAGTTCCTAAAAGCATGTTCGTATAACGGCACCCTAAGGAAAATGTGAAATACATTGTATTGCAATCCCGTCGCAGTCCGGCAGTACGCTACGTCACAATACTGATTTACCATATCGCTAAACCAACTGGCACCGTCTACCTCACGACCCCTCGGTCCGAGGTGGATCGCGAAACATTAACGGATATACTACTTGAAACTAGCCACTTAGCGACACCAACCCCGTCCACTACCAACACAAGTTGGTACGCCCCCTGTCTCAGGACAGCCCCGGGGACACATGTCTCGCTTCTAATCTTATCAATAGCATGAAAACAGCGCTACCTTGTAAGCAATAATCGCACATTCCACGTCACGTGACTTAAATAGTCCAGATAAAACAGGCAGTAAAGCCACCCTCCCCTTATTCTAAAGGGCACGACTCGGGATAACTTGGACAAAGGAATAGACCTCGACAAATCACCGGCATAACTGTGCCGCGACAGGCCCTCGCAACATGGAGACATTCTCGACTCCAGCTCATGCACCTCGTACATACTACCACGCACATCCCCCCAAATATCGGCTCGCCGACGGGAAATAGCCCTTAATTTAGCGCATCCGCTACGAAAATAATGAACTTCTTACTAATAACCCCTCGAAGTAGGCGTTCAATAACTCCTAAAAACGCCTCGAAACAACCGCCCCGTCGGCCCAAAAACGCTTCGAAATTGACACCAGTCAAACAACAGGCCTACGCCCGTCCAGTCAAATCACCTAGCCCCAGCTTTTATGAGTCGGTGGGGCCCGGACGCGATAACCAATGGCACCACCCCGCCTATATATTGACCCATTCAGCCTGAAGAAGATCATTCCCACCAACCAAATCCCCCATTCCGCAAACTTACCCTCACGACATCTCCCTTCACAATGGCGTCGAATGACTCGGTTAACAAACCCGAGCAGCGACGTCCCAACATTACCCTCCCCCACGATTCACCGCCCCACCGACCCCGGCCTAACCCCACGCAGTCGCCACCACGAATACTGTCGGAAGGCGAGCGGTGGGTATTGCTACAGGATATATCCCACCCGGACTTAGGATGGATGCTAACCCACGAAAACCTTCGAATCCGAGATTTTATCGACTTCAAGCTTAACTCATGCCCGACATTCACCCCGGAGGAAGAGAACGCCATCCAACCTACGGCACCGTCCTTGCGCACATGCTTTGGGTGTGGCGAGGAAGATCCCAAGACCGAGATGGTCAAATGCCGAACCTGCTTCGAGTGGCGCCACATGTATCATTACGACATCAAAGGCCGCTCAGATCCCCGTCGCCGGTTTTGGCGATGCCCCCGTTGCATCGACCTCAACTGCGGAGGACCAACTTTATATACGGCCACTAAGGAGGAGCTCGAAGCGGACAATGCGTATGAGGACACAGATAATGAGATCCTCGCCTAAACGCTCCATCAGTAGCGACACCATTCCCGCCTTATTGCCGAGGAGTACCCCGGAGTGCAACTGAACGAAGGGAAAACGTCCCTTCCGCCTGCCTCAGGTCCCACCTCGGCAGCCATACGGGTATACAGGGAACAAGTCGCCCTGCACATCATAGTTCACTAAGAACAAATGTATCTGTTATCGTGCATCAAGAACAGACAAACATTGTCTACAAAACATGTATCATGCCGATGTAACATTATTAAAGCTTATAAAAAGAAACAGTGGAATTCATTGACAAAACTTTTTATGATATCGAACAATCCACCTTTTCCATTCCACGCTAGCCGAATTCCGGTCCCGCGTAGGTCCCTACGTACGTACACTGACACTCTTGTCGACAATATTCCCCGAGGCCCAACACCAATCAAGCAAACAGTCGACGACTATACGTCACAAGTTGTCTGGGACCCACATCATTTATAGCCACAATAGTACCTTACATCTATAAATACCAACTTACCATCACGTAAGAGGGGACAACCATCTTCCTCATTCTCAGTCCATCCCTCTAAACAGAAATGCCTTTCAAACAAGTGGTCTCAAAATCTAAAAGACCCGCGGACCAAGGTCAGAATAGCCGTGACCAACCTCCCCCCAAAACTCGTCGCTCATATAACCCACGACAAGTCCTCTCCCCACGAGAGCGTTGGGCCCTCCGCCAGCGATTTTCCGAGGAGGATTTGGAATGGATGCTCCATAACGAGGACCTCCAAATCTGCGACTTTATCGACCTCCTCCTCGCCGGCGTACCCCCATTCACTAAGGAGGATGAGAACAACATCTATGACGACGTCAACTTCGCGCCCAAGCTGCGTTGGTGTGTCATATGCCACGATCAGGCGCCCAAGCACGAGATGGCAAAATGCCGGATGTGCTATGAATGGAGCTGCTTCGAACACTACGACATCCAAGGCCGCGCGGACCCCCGACGCCGGTTCTGGAAATGCCCTGGATGTTTATCCCGCAATTCCGGAGGCCCGAGCCTGTACACCGCCACTCCAGAAGAACTCCAAGCGGACAACTTCTTTGAGGATACTGATAACGAGCGCGTGGTCTGATCTCACTATTTCCTTATTTACAGGCATTGCATGATCTCGATATCATGTCGTAGTTAGGCTTCATGCTATTTAAGAATATTTTCATATCAACAATTGCTTTCGATTTCCCCTACGCCCCACGGTGGGCGCCTCAAAAAAAAAAAAAAAAAAAAAAAAAAAAAAAAAAAAAAAAAAAAAACGTATCAACCCAGAGTCACCTAACACGCCGACAAAGTAGTCGGACACTCACCCGAAACAGGGCACACCAAAGCCCCGCAAACTTTGTAATAGCAAAATTACGACCTTACAGGAAAAAACGATCAACACAAGTTATAACTACCTGGAAAACGCAAAAACCCCGAGACCAAATCGGGGGCCGTCAACAGCAAAAATTATGAAATATAACGACAAAGCAATATCGGTACGTACCATGCGTAACCAACGAAGCAGGGCGACGCGAGATCATATAAACGAGAACTTCAAAATAACTAAAACACGAACAGGAAAACCCCGACGGATAACTCGGGGGCTGACAGCAAACAAACACCTCACAAAAATTCCCAAGATCAACTCGAGAGCCAACACTCGCAAAACATTAAAATAAGTCTAGCGGCCGAAATAAGCTAAGAAACCTCCCACGATAGAACTGAAGCCGCCTTCGTTATAGGAGTCAAGAACCCAAAAGCATCATACTGATGCATTTCGGCTTCGGGGGCTAATGATAGGTCCATATACCAATGGCCCTTAAAGAGCCCAGGCCTGGCCCGATAGAGCACTCCCAGACTCAAAATACACAAAAGGCCGGCCCAAAATAGAAAGAAACGGAATAGACCCCCTTCCCCTGCAAAAAACAGGCCACGGCCCAGAATTACCCGGGATTCGGACCCCCTCCCGGGGCCAGCCCGAGGTCAAGAACTGCCCGGGATTCGGACCCCCTCCCGGGGCCAGCCCGAGGTCAAGAACTGCCCGGGATTCGGACCCCCTCCCGGGGCCAGCCCGAGGTCAAGAACTGCCCGGGATTCGGACCCCCTCCCGGGGCCAGCCCGAGGTCAAGAACTGCCCGGGATTCGGACCCCCTCCCGGGGCCAGCCCGAGGTCAAGAACCGCCCGGGACTTGGGCCCCTCACAGGGGCCAGCTCGGAGTCAAAATAAGACAAGGCTCAAAGCCTAGCATGCCGAACAGCCCAGCAAGGTTGACACGCGACCTCGCTGTCCGGCTTAAGACCGACTACGCGAACTTTATTGCCAAATAGGTGGACACCCCCAACAGTAGGCGAATCTTTGTCATTAATGCTGACAAGACCCCGCTACAGTGGGCCACCCCCTATATAAGGCGAAGAAACCCCCAGAAAAGGGGGCGCGTTTGATCACATCTAGGAGTTTGGAGAGGTATCAAAAAGGGTTAGAGCGTTAATACCCCTCCGACTCCCCGCGTGCCCACTATCCCGACCCGCTTCGCTCAGGGCGAGACGGGCTGCGCAATTAACACCCGATCCCCGCACGGCCTGCTTTCCAGAAACAGGGCGTGTCTGCACCTTACTGGACCGAGTCCAAGTACGGCCCGGCTCCCTCGGGGAAGGGACGTATCACAGTACATACTCGATTCAAGCATTCTCTAGGGGCTTATTGGCTTGCCAGCGAGTCGGTACAGTCTCTCAAGAAGTATCAAGGCGCGTTTTATCACATCTAGGAGTTTGGAGAGGTATCAAAAAGGGTTAGAGCGTTAATACCCCTCCGACTCCCCGCGTGCCCACTATCCCGACCCGCTTCGCTCAGGGCGAGACGGGCTGCGCAATTAACACCCGATCCCCGCACGGCCTGCTTTCCAGAAACAGGGCGTGTCTGCACCTTACTGGACCGAGTCCAAGTACGGCCCGGCCCCCTCGGGGAAGGGACGTATCAGGTATATTAAGCGAAATCGGATCTCCTGCTCCATGTGTCTCTGACAGGTGGGACCCCACGGATTTAGACATTTAAATATTGAAATATAGTTTTTTCCCGGATCCACGTGTCAGTGACACATGGGCAGGAAATTCCTGCCCTCATGTGTGGGCAGCAGATTCGGTCTCCCTTGCAAAAAAGGTAACAGTTTATATAGCAAACTGCTGACAAGAGGCCAAACTTGAGCATCTATTAAGATAACATTCACTAACATATCTTATAGTTGTTGGAGAAAAAGATATTATTAAATTGAGACATGCTATTTCGTCTGGTCTGTGCAACACATCTTAGCGGATTCAGCAAATTAATGCTCAATTGACTTTACAAAAATATACATTAAAAAAAAAAAAAAAACCATGACGGGAAAATGGACTTGTATGGTATATTTTCAGAAAAAGCCCGTTTCAGCCCAATGGACTTGAGCCCGTTAATCTGAGCCTGTGTCCAGCTTACAATAGGTGGACTTGTGTAGCTGTATTTGCTACTGTGGATTTCAGTTTTCTAAGATAAATTTAAATCTGCTGAAATTCGAGATCCATGAACAGTACCTTTGAAATTTCTGAAATTCCGAATCCAGCCGTCTAATTTTTTCTGTGCACGCATCTCAAACTAGCTGATTTTTCTATGCACGCATCTCGAAACAGTTTAACGGCTGGATTCTGAATTTCAGAAATTTCAGAGTTACTGTTCACGATCTCGAATTTCAGCAGATTTGGATCCTTCTAAGATATATTGTAGTCTCTTGCCTTTTCATTCCATTTTATTTAGGGTGATATTATTTTGAGAGTCCTTTTGATTTCTCTCTTTATACTCATATTGTTCTTTAATTTTTTTCATCTTATATCTTACGTAGTAATAAATGCACAACACAAAAGGAAACAACAAAACATATTACAATGAGATTAAAAATGCATTTCAAAAGAAACCGACTAACTTTATGTAAATAGTTTACAATGCAAAATAAAAAATACACAATTTTTTTTTAACAATATATTCATTTTTTTTCTTTTGTGTCATTATTATGTGAGGTCCACAGTCACTAGTAGTAAGTGAAATATAGTAGCAAAAGCAGGGGACTATTACTATGGTGATACAGTGATAGAGTAATAGAGTTTGTTAATTATTATCTTTGGTCGAATTCCGGAAGAGACAATCCTCAGTAGTTATTAAATAGTTGGATGGCTTGACCTCAAACGTTTACTCAAAAAAAAAAATATTATCTTTTAATAAATCAGAAGATAAGAGAATAAATTTTATCTTAGGTGATGATGAAAG
This sequence comes from Carex myosuroides, assembly GCA_028015225.1. Lineage (NCBI taxonomy): Eukaryota > Viridiplantae > Streptophyta > Magnoliopsida > Poales > Cyperaceae > Carex > Carex myosuroides. The sequence goes on from CM051490.1 coordinate 6,798,963, forward strand.
TTATCCTTTTTATATATTGCTTTTTGAAAGAATAATGACATTATATAATGACGGAAGTTGATAACAGTACCCGCGCTACAGTACTCGCATTGTACCCGCATAATAACTACCATAACTATCTGGGGGACCACAAAAACTCCAGCACATAATTTTTTTTTCTAAAGTATTAATACATATGCAATAAAGTATTTATACATATGTAAGGAAGTATTATACCTATGAGGTGAACGATTTTTAAGTAAATAATTGTCTCCCAACCAAATATCCCAAACGTACTCGCACCATAAATACCTATGGGGGACCACTCAATCTACATGGGGGGACCATACACGTTTTTAGAGGTGAATTTTTTTTCTCTGTTCAATGTCGTCCATATTTCTAACGATCTGTGAGAAATTTTGTGAATCTAAAACCACGAACGCCTTCTACGCAATTTTCTCTTTCAAATGAGATCTATTATGGCGTACTTTCGGGCTCATCGCCACACAAGTATTTACACCTCGACGTGCAAGTATTTATTCCTATACTTGAAAATATTTTTTACATATGACACTAGATGACGTCTGAAAGTATTAATATCAAGTACTGCAAGTATTTATACATCTGCACTAAAGTATTTATACCTATGTGGTCAACTATTTTTGTTAGAGGAAGGTTGACGCGGGGATGATTGTGTAAGGTTGATGCGGCCCCACTACTTCATTAGAGGAAGATTGACACGGGGACGATTGGGGGATTAGAAAAGAAATGATCATAACAAGTTACACATCAAAGTATTAATATTTTTTTTCAAGTATTAATATTACTACGAATGTTGACATGGGGACGAGTGCAAGGACTGTGAAAGGGGGACCATATAATTAGTGGGGATAATAGAAGAAGGGTGTTGCTGGAATTTTAGAATAATAATTAGTGGAGAACATATAATATCTTTTTAGAATAATAATTAGTGGGGACCATAGTACATTATTTCTCTAAATACGGGTACTGTAGCGCGGGTACAGTGCGGGTACTGTAGCGCGGGTACTAAAATAATTATTCTATAACGATAGAGTGTGTTAATTATTGTCCTTTAGTTAACCGTTAGTAACTTAACCTTACATCTGGTAAGTAATAAAAAGTTAAGTCACTACAAAAACTTAACCAGATCAGCTTCTTGTTAATTTAGAATTGTAAGGTTAAAACCACGCGCTATTCCACAAGCATGAAATATATGGAATTGGACAAAAGTTGTAAACTTAAAACCACAATCATAAAATATATTTTATTTCATAATGGATGAAAATAACTTATGATGTAAAAATAATGAATGGAATTGAGATAATCTACCAAATTTGAAATTACACCTGTTCCCTTTGATGTTAGTGTCTGGATCCTCTGAAGTAACTCAAATTTTGAGATTAGATTCGTAATGCCCCATCAGAATAAGGACCAATTCAGATCGAGATAGAATGCATGAGACCCTTTAATATTCGTGCTAATACAGATCTCACGGTCCGAATCTAAACTCAAATTTTGAGTTACTTTAGGTGATATGAATTACCACCAACATAGCTACATGCCTACATTCAAAATTAAATAAAACTTTTCAACAAATCAATGAATATTCTCAAAATAAATAAAGAAAACAAACAGGTATAAATTGTTTAGATACATTAAAAAAAAAAAGGCTAAAAGGACAAATTATGGCTTACACATTTTCTAGAATTAAGTAAATTCAACTAGTGGAAAGAAAGACAACATCCTTATTTTGTGATTAAAATTAAATTTAAATATGATTAGAAATGGATACATCCATTTCTTCAGAGATCGGATCAAATTAAAAAACAGAAAAAGAAAACTTGTTTCTAGAAGCACTCTCAATCTCAAGAGGTAACTCCAAGCCACCTTTTTCAGAAACCAAAGCTATAAGCACATCCCCTGCAATTCATCACAAAAACTCCAACCTCAGATCTCTCTCAGTCCATGGCGGAACTCATCAATTTTTCCAACTTTTCCCTATCCAACACCAAGAAAAATTCTTTAGAGGTAGCTGATGAAGGAGAAGATAACAAAAAAACAGAGGTAGCTAACAAAGTGGACCCCGCAGCGGCACTTGCTAGCGCTCGGCATGAATTTGGCGAGCATGGTGGTGTCAACATGTCGATCAAGGCCTCTATTAGATGAGATTAGATTAGTTAGTAAGTTGACTATGGTCAAACACTTGTAACAGAATTAGTTAGCTTAAACAACTGTTAACAAGATTAGTTAGTGAGTTGACTATGGTCAAATCTTGTAACAGATTCATTACTGAGCTATAGCAGGTGCTCTATATAAGAGGGCCATATGTCATTTGTAAATAATGATGAAAAATAGAATCACATTTCTTATCCCTTCTGTCTCGAAATGTTTTATGGTATCAGAGCTTGATCCAAGATCAAGTCTTTTCTTCCGCAACAATGGCGTCTGACCATTCACAGACCTCTCAGGATGTCACTCCTCCTCCTTCTACTATTCCTCCTTCTTCTATCTCGACTGATCCAGTTGTTCACATCACCATACCGGTTTCTACTAAGCTAGATCGACAAAATTTTCTTACTTGGAGATCTCAGGTAGAACCGATTATCGATGGATTCGGCCTCACTCGATTTGTCACTGATTCTCCACCGTCACAAACAACTCTTGTTGAAGGTCAATCCACACCTAATTCAGCTTTTCCATCCTGGCATCGGCAAGATCGCCTTCTTCTCGGATGGCTCAGGTCGACTATCTCTGGTCCTGTGCTCTCTCAGTATGTTTCTTGTCAAACCTCGCGCGAGCTGTGGTCTTCTCTTCATACAGTGTATTCGGCCATTTCTGCTGCTCGGATTATGGACCTTCGTCGACAACTGCAAACCACCACCAGAGGGGGACTCTCCTACAATGATTATTTTGAGAGAATGCGCAGTGTAGCCGATCAACTCACTGCCTCTGGTGAGCCAGTTTCGGATTCGGACCTGGTCCGCTATATCCTTAGCGGGTTGGGATCCGACTTCAACTCATTCGTGGTTGCTCTCACTACTAGATCCGACCCGGTTAGTGTTGCCGATCTCCATGCTTTCCTCTTATCTCACGAGTCCTTGATTAATTCCCAACACTCCTCTACTTCACTCTCATCTGATCCGTCGGCTCTCTATGCCGCCTCTGGAAGAGGAAGGGGAAGGGGACGACACAATAGAGGAGGCAGATCGGCCCAGGCCCAAAATTCTTCCCAGCAGCAGCAGTTTGGCCCATCTCAACAAGGCCTTCTTCCCACACCAGGCCGTGGCAGATCTGGTCCAGTACAACAATCCAGTGGCAGAGGAACTAATTCGGCCATCTACTCTTCTCAGCACACCAGAGGCTCCTCTACTCATTCCTCCTCTGCTCAGAAAAGTGAAGACTTACCAGTTTGCCAGATTTGCAACAAAAGGGGTCATGGTGCTCTCATTTGCTGGTACAGGTTTGATAATGCTTACTCAGCTGATCCCCCTGCCCAATTTCAGGCCTTGATCAACACTATCACCACCTCGCCGAGTAATGATTGGTTTCTTGACTCGGGTGGTACACACCATGTCACAACCGACATCAATAACCTCTCCTCCTTTACTCCGTATGTTGGTCATGACAATCTTCAAGTAGGTAATGGCACTAATTTACCTATCTTGCATCTTGGTAATTGTGCACTACCTTTCGATCATGGCAATTTACATCTTAAGGAGGTTCTTCATGTGCCTCTCATTACAAAAAATCTCATTAGCATTTCACGGTTTACTCGTGATAATAATGTGATTATGGAATTTCACTCTTCTTTTTGCCTTGTTAAGGATCGCCTCACTATGAAAACCCTTCTTCGAGCGCATCTCGATAATGGTCTTTACCGAATTTCTTCTTCTCCAAGGGTTCTTGTTGGTGAGCGTGCTTCGGCCGATTTATGGCACTCTCGTTTGGGGCATCCTTCTCATGCGACTACTCAACATGTTATCACTCATAATAAGCTTCCACTTTTTTCTAATAAATTGAGCTCTTGTATTGATTGCTCAAAAGCAAAGGCACATGTTTTGCCATTTCCTACTTCTTCTTCTTTTCCTTCTAGCCCTCTAGAAGTGGTGCACTCCGACTTGTGGGGTCCCGCACCAATTATATCTACTAATGGATTTCGTTATTACATCCATTTCATTGATGAGTTTTCTAGGTTTTCATGGATATATTTTTTGCGTACTAAAGATGAAGTGCTCCATGTGTTCACTAAATTTAAGGCGCAAGTGGAGAACTTGTTTTCTACTACCATCAAGACACTCCAATCCGATAGTGGAACGGAGTTCAAACCAATTGCACGCCTCTTTCCCCAAATCGTGCATCAAACTACTTGCCCCCACACCCCGCAACAAAATGGCTTAGCCGAGCGCAAGCACCGCCATATCATTGAGCTAAGCTTATCGATCATGTCACATGCCTCCTTACCCACTCGCCTATGGGATCATGTCTTTCATAGCGTGGTATTCCTCATAAATCGCTTACCACCCACTACTCCTCCACATGTTCCTCCTTACACTCGCCTCTTTCACAAGCCACCCGACTATCATTTTCTTAAGGTAATCGGTTGTCTTTGCTTTCCCCACCTTCGGCCTTATAACTCACATAAATTGGAATATCGATCATTGCCTTGTGTTTTTTTGGGATATTGCCAATTTCAAAAAGGCTATAAATGTCTTCATGTGCCCTCTAATAAAATATATGTGAGTCGGAATGTTACCTTTGAGGAACACATTTTTCCTTTTAGCACTCAGTCTCTGTCTAGTGCTTCTCAGTCTGGTGCCGAAATCTCTCATGTGCAGTCTTTATCTCTTCTTACATCTACTGAGTCCAATTCGCCTACTGGACCTTCACCCTCTACTCATCCCACTTCGGCTACTGGGCCATCTCTCTCTACTCAGACCGGTTCTTCCCCTATTCGGTCTTCTAACCCGAGCCCTGTTGGGCCTGCTAGTCCGAACCTCTCACCACAGCAGCCCAACAGTCTGCCTCCTGACCCGAACCTTGTTCAGCCTTCTACTCCAAGTCTCTCAACACAGGAGCCCACCAACCTTACTACTCCTATACCTGCTGGGCCCTCCACTGCTTTGCACATTCCAACCGAAACTGCTCAGAATTGCCATCCCATGCTTACTCGCCTCAAAACTAAGTCTTCTAAACCGAAATCCTTTCCTGATCATATTTCTCTCATCACTACCAAACATCCCTTGCCCAATTATAATTTAGATGAACCTACCTCTTTCACCTTGGCTAACAAACACCCCGAATGGCGCATGGCTATGGCAAATGAACTCACCGCTCTTGCAAATAACAATACTTGGGACTTAGTTCCTCCTCCACTCGATCAACATGTTATAGGTTGCAAGTGGATTTTTAAAATCAAGAGGCAAGCGGATGGTTCGATAGAGCGGTATAAGGCACGTCTCGTGGCCAAAGGGTACACACAAGAGGAAGGGATAGATTATCACGAGACTTTTAGTCCCGTAGTTAAGCCTACCACAATTCGTGTGGTTCTTTCTCTTGCCGTTTCACAAAATTGGGACATTCGACAACTCGATGTAAACAACGCTTTCCTTCATGGTGATCTTGATGAGAGTGTTTATATTCCCAACCACCGGGGTTTGCGGATCCACAATTTCCGTCTCATGTGTGTCGCCTCAAAAAGGCTCTATATGGCCTTAAAGCAAGCACCTCGAGCTTGGTTTCATAAGTTAGCTTCAGCCCTAGATGCCCTTGGCTTTCTTCCACCTCATGCCGACCCTTCTCTCTTTATTAAGGCAACCTCTTCTTCTCTCACCATAATCCTTGTGTATGTTGATGATATCATCATCACGGGATCCAACAAAGAGGCTCTTTCGAGTTTGATTTCTTCTCTTGCCTCTTGTTTCGCTCTCAAAGACCTTGGTGACTTACATTTTTTCTTAGGGATCCAAGTACACCGCAATGCTCTTGGTCTTCACCTTTCTCAACCTAACTACATCCATGATCTTCTCATTCGAGCAAAGATGGATGGAGCAAAACCATGCACTACCCCTATTTCGGCCAATACTCCTCTTTCCAAACATTGTGGCACTCCAATGACCGATCCACAACTCTATCGTAGCACGGTTGGTGCCCTTCAATATGCAACTCTTACAAGACCCGACATCACTTTTGCGGTCAACAAGGCTTCGCAATTCATGCACATGCCTACCGATACTCATTGGGAGGTTGTCAAGCGAATTTTGAGGTATCTAAAGGGTACTATCAACCATGGTTTACAAATCAAGGCTAACTCCTCTCTTGAGCTTCATGCCTATACCGATTCCGATTGGGCGGGTTGCCCCGATGATCGTCGGTCTACCTCGGGATTTTGTGTTTTTCTTAGCTCTAACCTCTTATCATGGGGTTCAAAGAAACAACAAACCGTCTCCCGATCAAGCACGGAAGCCGAATATAGGAGCATGGCCATTGCTTGTGTCGAGTTGATTTGGCTCCAACATCTTTTCAAAGAACTTCACATCTCTCTTTTATCAAAACCGACACTTTGGTGTGACAACCTTGGTGCTACCTTCTTAGCCGCCAACCCGGTCTTTCATGCACGTACCAAACATATCGAGATAGATTACCATTTTGTTCGTGAGAGGGTTGCTTCTAAATCACTCTTGGTTCGGTTTATTTGTTCAAAGGAACAACTTGCCGACCTCTTCACTAAGGGCCTTGCTGCACCTCGTCTACAGTTCCTGAGATCCAAGCTTCACATTCATCCATGCTCAGCTTGAGGGGGGCTATTAGATGAGATTAGATTAGTTAGTAAGTTGACTATGGTCAAACACTTGTAACAGAATTAGTTAGCTTAAACAACTGTTAACAAGATTAGTTAGTGAGTTGACTATGGTCAAATCTTGTAACAGATTCATTACTGAGCTATAGCAGGTGCTCTATATAAGAGGGCTAGATGTCATTTGTAAATAATGATGAAAAATAGAATCACATTTCTTATCCCTTCTGTCTCTTCTTATTTTCTCTATTAAGAAATGTTTTAGCCTCGGTGACCTTCACTGTGATGGAGGCAGACACCATGCGCCGCCTTTGTTCCGGTGGAGTTGGGCCCCGATGAAGACTACTACATCTACAGCAGGCAATTTAATCTGACGGTGCTTAATCTAGGACGACAGATGGCATCTCTTTAAGGCACCGAGGCCGCATACTATACCACATCTGGCATGTCGGCCATCACAGCTGTTCTGCTTCAGCTCGTTGGTGCAGGAGGCCTTGTTGTGGCCTCACAGTGCCTGTACGGCGGGACCCATGCCTTGTTGTCGAGGTTTGTGTGTTTACAATTTTGCAAAAATAATAACTAACCTTGTATGAATTAAAAAAAAATGGTTATACATATTACTATTAGGTTCCTTGTTCATGCTTGTGGCATCAAGACGACTTTTGTGAATATCAACAACATAGACGAGGTGAGATCAGCGATAAGAGCTGGAGAGACGAAGGTTTTGTACGTGGAGTCGATGTCAAACTCAACACTGGTTGTGGCAGACATACCGTCACTGGCTTCTGTGGCGAAGGAGAAGGGGGTGAAATTGATAGTCGATATCACGTTCACACCTATGATCGTGTCTCCGGCGAGGCTCGGGGCTGATGTAGTTGTGCTCAGCCTGTCTAAATTCATCTGTGGGAGTGCTGACGTTATCGCCGGTAAGCTAGAAATTTTCTTTGCATAACTTGTTTGAATTAATTGCATCCATATAGACTGCTCTAAATATATAACATCCCCATAACCCATCTCGACTCCTAATATTTCCTGGTAACATAATAAATTCACTCCTGTAACCACAGGAGCCATATGTGGGCCGGCGAGCCTAGTCAAGTCAATGGCGAACCACCAAGACGGGGCTCTGATGCTGACAGGTCCCACGATGAACACAAAGGTGGCATTTGAGATCTCCGAGAGGCTCCCTCACCTCGCCCTGCGCATAAAGGAACTCGGCCCGTGCCTTGGCCTATGTGACCCGCATGAAGCAACTCGGTCTCAACGTCATCTACCCGGGCCTGCCCGACCACCCCCATCACTCCTGCTCTGCCTCGACATGGGCACCGAGGAGTGTGCGACCAAACTCATGCAGAATTTACAAAATGTGACCCAGTTCGGACTCATGGCTGTTAGCCTGGGTTATTATCATACACTCATGTCTTGCTCGGGGAGTAGCACAAGCAGTGAGATGGCACCAGAGGAGCGTGCCAAGGCTGGCATTTCACCGGGGCTGATAAGGATGTCGGTTGGGTATAGCGGCACCCTTGAGCAGAGGTGGGCCCAGTTTGAGCGGGCCCTTGCGCTCACGCAGCAGTAGCCCAAGAATATCAATGGTCAGGATTATTAAGAGCAAATGTCCATGCTTTCCTTTACTGTTAATTTCTCCTTTGCTTTGTGTGCTTTGTTTGGAAATTCTTGGGATTATGTTGCAGATGTTTGATGAAGGTGCATTTAACATGCACCCAAGTAATAATTTAGGTTATGTCCTAAAAGAACTGTTCGAATCTAAATGCTATCAACCTCCAGGGATTTGCTGTGCACAGTTTTTGGTACCTTTTGTACGGCTAGTACTGGTACCCCCATTATATACCAGCATGAAATTGAACTACCAGTTTGGATCTCAGGTTCAATTATATGACATGGTCAAGCTAGCGCTCACAGAAGTAGTAGTTCTTACAATAATGATTTTCGAAGTAGCAACAGACATAATATAAATTCAAGCAGTTTGAAAAATGTTTTGGATCATTTTCTTGGGTGAATCCTGAGCAGCAGATTCAAGCTCCAATATCTCATCAGAGTTAAGCCGCCAGCCGAGTGAACCCAAATTCTCATCAACGTGTTTAACCGTCTTAATACCGGGTATAGGAATAGTTCCCTTGCAAATGCACCAGTTTATAGCAACCTGCTTAGAAAAGGTCAATTTTAAGCTTCCATCAAGATAAAAATCATAATCATACCTTAAAATTTGTTCAGAGAAAATATACATTACTTGAGACATGGTTTTTCCTCTGGCCTGTGCAATACGTCTTAGCGAAAAGAGCAAAGACTCCAACCCAGGGAGAATCTGACGAAACAGCAGACCCCTGTTAAAGTTCGAAATTTCCTTTAATCGACTTTACCCAAAAAAAAAAACATGAATAGAAAATATCTTGGAATTGCGGGGTACCGGGGTCCGCTTGGCAGAGTAGAGGCGGTATATTTCCCTGTGAGCATCCCCAATCCAAGGGGACTATAAGCAATTACACGGATGCCTAATGAATCGCAAACTCGTTTTAATTCCATTTGCTCTGGGCCCATACTCAGGAGAGAGAATTGAACCTATAATAAAAACTGTTAATTCCGTCTGTTAAAGTGAGTATTACGCCTAGAATGATCGACAAGTAGTTCACCTGAGCAGAGCACAAGGGGACGCCTCGAGTAGTCAGGTAATCATGAATTTTTAGAAGTTGCTTCGGTCCGTAATTACTGACACCGACTGCTTGAACAAGACCCTATATCTATCACTTACAATTTATAAATCAAGCACAAAAAGGAAACAAAGAAAATAAAGAGTGCACAAAATTAGTCACCTTCTCATACATGGCAACTAAACCATCCCAGAGAGCTTTCTCTTGAAGAGGTGCATAATTTGCCGTTGACCAATGCAACTGCCCGATTCCTATTTTGTCGATTTGCAACCGATCCAGCGAAGATCTGATCATAAAAATCAAATTCAACCACAAAAAGCATTAGCCACTGCATCACTTGCATGCATTTATCCTCTAGTGTACATAAAAGAAGTAATTATGTGCTATATAACAGGGAATAAATTGAGAAGTTACTTGCATGCATTTACAAATTGTCCAGGAGTCACGCGCCATGGATAAGCCGCAAACTTTGTTGCAATGACAACATTTTCTCTGACATTACCCGGTCCTTGAAAAAAAAATTAAAAAAATTACCTATGAGGAAAGCCAAATTTAATCGAATAGAGTCTTGTACCAGTATGGTACAATTTGAAATTTACTATTAGCTTACCTTGAAACTCACTGATGAATTTACCAAGCAGCTTTTCACTCTGGCCATTCAAACGACCGGTACCATACGAATCAGCAGTATCAAAGAGGTTAATACCATTCCGAAGTGCCAGATTGAATGCGTCTTGGAGTTCAGTATCCATGCTTTCTTGATAGCCCCACAATACCTGGTTTCCCCATGCCCATGTACCGAATCCCATAGGAGATACACTAAGCGGCCCAACTTTAACCTAGAATTGAGTAATACAGATCAAAAAAGAGCATAAAAAGTGTCCATTTTGTCCTGAGACATGATGCATGTGTTCATTCAGATAGTATTGTTTTTTGTGCAAAACAACTCCTGGAGTGGTTGATTTCAGAACCTAAAATTTGGTGTCTCTCCATAACAAAAAAAAAATATCAATTTGAGACTACTTTCTATCAGTTTGGTGAACTTCAAATGAGCCATAACTATCACTAATTACAACCGAAATATGATTAAGAATATTTCAATTCTTAGCATATAGTTAACAATGTTGGATTTAGAGACGTCTAATTACAATAATAAAGTTGGACATGCGTGCATTATGATTATGATATCAAATACTGTCGCAAGATTACATTTATGTAATGATTAAAATATGCCAAATAATGTGATTAATTAAGTCATGGCATTATACGTATTTATATAAGGTTTTGGATACAAATACATATAGAACAATGTTAATCGATATAATTGTTAATGGACCGATTATAGTTGATTAAAATAATAGCAGTAATAAATACAGACTAAATAAGGAAATCATAATTTATTCTGATTTATTTCGGTTTTTTCTGGAAGTTCCTGATTTCCAGATCCTTGAAATCCGAAATCAAGATTTCTTGGAAAACTTGTTTTCCAAGTATTAGCAAATTTCGGCTGCCCTAGGTTTGGGGTTTTTGCACTGCTATAAAAGGGCTGAGTCTCCAAGGCTTGCAATCAATCCATCATATTGTCTGCTCCATTGAAAGACAAGATACTCTGTCATAATATTTAGGGTAGCCAGAGAAAAGGATTGCAAGTTCTTGGAAGGACTCGAGAGCCAACAACTCAAGTCAAGACCAGGAGCGTATCAACCCAGAGCCTTGGAAGCTGTCTGATTGATAGCATACGGAGGTCTTTGAAGATGGAAAGTAAGTTCCGCTGTGCATTAAGTTTAATTTCTTACAAAGGAGTAGATCTTGGTTGTGGTTTAAAGTAATTAGGAAAACTCACAAAGTAAAACCAACAAACAAAGCTACTAACTACTAAAATTAGTGAGGCTATGGTAATATGCATATTACAAACTAACCCATGCTATGGATTCATTATCTTTATTTTCAAAGTACAAACAATCGATCCGAACCGTTAAACATGATCTCCATATGAAAATGTACATGGATACCAAATTTACATTTTTTAGAATTATTTTACTATTTTTTAGATAGATAAAAAAATTACTAGTTTTGGATGGTTCAGAATTTAACTAGTTTTTTACCTATCTAAGAAAATACTAAAAAAAATTAAAAAACATAAAATTTGATTTGAATGTGTATTTTTATACGGAGATAAAATCTATTTGCACAATTATACAAAATTCACACAATATTATTACGATGGTACCTTTTGCCATGGCCAGAAGAGGGGGCCCAGGCGGAGAGAAGCTCGTACGGACCTGATAATGGTTGAAGAAAGCCTCCGAGCCGAGGGCAGTGATGAGACGGCACTTCGTCGGAGGTCGCATGGTGGAACACCGGGGATCGCTGGCGACCATGTCAGAGCCATTGTAAATGCGCGCGCTCTGATTCGCTCGTCTATGCCTTTATGGATAAAGGCGCGAGTTTTGAGGTGGTGATTTCTGAATTGATATCGTCTGCAGTAACACAATTTTTGAGTTAATACAGATCGAATACAGACCGTTCGATCCGTAGGCGTAGGTCGGATTGGTCTGGATTTTGATCGGACGGTCGAAATTCTAAAACATTTAGCTATGAGTTAATGCAGAGGATCTGGACTAGTGATTTCTCGGGTTGTAAAAGGAGATGGGCCCGGCTAGCTGTTTCCAACCCGATCCGAAAATGGTTTTATTAGGGCCTATAGAATTATTTATGGGTCTAATTGGGCCTTGTCGAGACGTATTCCGAGCATTTGTTTTGAGAATATACTAGTAAATATTTTAAATAAGGAAGGTTAATTTTATGATAGGCCATTTAGCTTTATTCTATATCCTATTTTTAATCATCCAACTTTGATTTATCTTTTTTTTTTTACAAGTCTTGTTTTTATTCAAATTATATCTCTTCATATATTTTTGAATTCAAATTATGCAAAATTTTAAGTCATTCTACAAAAATTCAATCTTCAAGGAAAAGTATTGACCAAATTGTATCCACATTTGTTAGTATCTGAGGCCCAAATACAACCATCGATCATATTCATATATTAATGAATACGAGTATTCAGATATTACATAATTCAAATATAATTTGAATAAAAGGGGGAATTTCATGTATATCCCTCAAAAGTTTCAATATTACGTATTTATCCCTCCAAAATCAATAATTACATATTTATCCTTGAAAATTGTACAAGCTTACATATTTGTCCAATCTAACTCTATAACATATCAAATATCTCCAAAAATAATTAAATAATATTATATTTTAAACTTTAAAATTTATTTTACAATATTAATTAAGAATATGTTGACCATTATGCCCTTCGTTTCTGTCTCTTTAGTCTGCCTGAGTTCTCTTCTCTTTAAGGCGCCAAACCTCCCGCCTCTCTCTCCAACTGTGTCAAATCACATATTTCTCCCCGTCTTCCCTCGTCGCCTCCCCTCTCATAAATTTTTGTCGCCCCTCGTTGCTTTAATTTTTCCATCTTCGTTTGGAGAGAGAGGCGAGAGGTTTGATGTCTTAGAGAGAAGAGAACTCAGGCGGACTAAAAAGACGGAAACGAATGGGTATAATGGTCAATATATTATTAATTAATATTATAAATTAATTTTAAAGTTTAAAAAAATATTATTAAATTATTTTTGGAGGTATGTGATATGTTATAGAGTTAGATTGGACAAATATGTGAGTTTCTACAATTTTCAAGAATAAATATGTAATTACTGATTTTGGAGGGATAAATATATAATATTGAAATTTTTGAAGGATATACATGAAATTCCCCCTTGAATAAGTACATCACAAAAAAGGAAAGTAACATACAACAATTCATTTTTTATTCATAAGTTAACTCAAAATTGTATAATTTAATTAAAATTATGTAAGTAAATCGTATAAATTTAATATGGAGTACTGAAATCATCTCAAATACCTAGTAATAAACTCGTTTAATTGGAAAATGGGTATCTTTGAATTTGCTGCTAATACTCGAGTTGGGCTACAGTGCATGCTTTAGGAAGTAAAGAGGTTGTTTTACTTTCAGATCGTATTTTTTTTAAATGTTCAAATAATTGATCTGAACTTTTCAACATGATTTCCATATTAAAATGTGCTTAGAGATCAAATTTTACATTTTTTTGGAATTTTTTTAAATTATTGTTTTTCAAAATGTTTTACTTTTTTTATTTAATGAAAAATAGTGATTTAAAAAAATCAGGGTTCGAAATAGTTGGTTATAGCTACGCTATAGTTTTTTCGGACCTTAAAAGCTATAGCGTTATCAGCCGCTTTTCTTTTATCAGAGTTCTAAATAGCTGCGCTATAGTTTTTTCGGACTGTAAAAGCAATGATGCGATAATCGCTATTTAGAACCTTGAAAAATATTCTAAAATATTCTAAAGAAATAGCAAAAAATTTCAAAAAAATATAAAATATTTGATCTTCAATCACATTTTAATATTAAAATTATGTTAAAAGATTCGGATCCACTATTTAAAATTTGAAAACAATTCTGAGAACACCGCAGCCCAATCTTTCTTGATTACAAGAAATCTCATTTTATTTTATTTTTTATGAGCTCTTTGCTGTCTTGTATATGGTACTTTGAAGTTTATTTTATATGGTTGTTGTAATATATATATATAGTCTCTATACAGGCACTTGAGAGTAGGTCCGATGGGCATCGGACTTACTCTGATTCAATGGGTTTAATCACCGTCGATTTGCTTCAAGATTCGTGCATAACACTTTAAATTTCGTACATGTTTGTTTCAATTTTCGTGCGCACAAATTTTAAATTAGATCGGACGGTTATCATGCTCGTTGAACCTAAAAGTTGGTCCGATGGACATCGGACCTACTCCGTTCTCCTATACAGAGTATCAAAAGTACAATAGCTTCATCATCATCATAGTACAATTACACATAACCCCATGACAATATTTTATTTACAAAGTTATTTTTTAATGATACAATTGCAGCTTTACAAGTTGGATCTTAATAAAGAAATGATACTCAGTACATCATCGCAGAGCTCAATATGGGCTTTCTTCATATATTTCTTGATAAAAACAAACCTGTGTATGAGTATCATGCATGCTTTGATTAATTAACAAATCTTTCTTCTTAACTTTTTGCATAGATACCGAATACCGATATGACTACCAAACAACCAACACATAACCTGTTAGAAACCCATCACCAAACTACTGTTAGAAGAAAAAAAAAATATTAATGTATTACATTTCCAGGGGCGGATCCAGAGTGTTCCAGGGGCAGCTGTTCCTCCTGGATTTTGAGTTTTAGTGGAAATTTATCGATTCTGAATGACTTTGCCCCTCCCCCCGAAATTTTTTTTGTCCCCCTCTAGACGTTTAATTTGTAATTCAAGTCAAATTTAGGGTTAAAATTGAAATAAATCTGTTGAATTTTGATTGGTAATTAGAATTATAAGTCAGAGCATTGGAAGGTATAAATTAAAGCTTTGTTTTTTATCGAGTACCTAATTAGTTAATGGATTTAAACCCGATTAGATATTTAAACCTAATTCGATATTTTTTTGTCCCCGACAAAAATCCTGAATCCGCCCCGTACATTTCATGAAAATATTCTCACTAGCTTTTAGAATCTATCTTTATTCTGTGAGTTTAAAAAAAAAAGCTTACTCCGTGGTTATGTGAATAAAGATAGATTCTAGTAACATTTCTGTTTACCCCTCCAAAACTTTGATATTACGTATTTCCTTCTCTAAAGTTCATAATATCATATTTACCCTTTTAAATTTCACAAACTCACAAATTTATCCATTTTATTATCTTTTCATTAAAACTCAGTTTAAATTCACAAAATATTCGTTTTATCCCTTACAAGTTACAACATATAGAATAAATATGTATCATGCTTCAAAAAAAGATCAGTCTTTTAATTGGTCGGTTTCTTAGGACAAATGAGTAATTTCTCTACTTTTGACGATTATACAGTGACATTCAGGTATATACTTGTGTAAGCATCAAAAGTAGAGTAATTACTTATTTGCCGTCGAAGACTGGATTTAAGATGGGCTCCAAAGTCATCAAATCCACTTTAAGATTTGTGCGCATGAAAATTGAAACGAACACGCACATATATTAAAGCAGTGCACACATATCTTAAAGCGGATCAAACGGTCTTGGAGTCCATCGCACCTAAAGTAGGTTCGATGGGCATTGGACCTACTCCCAAGCCTTCAGCATCAACTTCAAAAATTAAAGGTGCTACTGCAATTTGCAATGCTGTTTCTTTTTAATCAAACTCAAAAAAAAAAAAAACTGATTCGCTTATATATACATCACAAAGGTTAATTGCTTACCAAGAGCTTTATTACTTCATAAAAAATTACAAAAGCTAGAATTACATATGGAAGCCAATATACATGTGTGTGTAATAAAACCGTTAATATATCAAAATTTAAATTATAAACGTCAAAATAAAACATGTTATATGTGATCTATGTTATTCTCTCTATGTGCTCATAAAAAAAATATCACATTTCAATTTTATTTTTATGTGAATCAATCATTTGAAAAATCAACGTCTAGAAATTATCCATATTAGTACGTTTTTATATGCTCTTGATGACAACCAAAACAAAATTAAAATGTCACAATTTTTACATGCGCATAGATAAAATAATGTAGATCTAAAGGTTTTATTTTGACTTTTAAGTTTTAATTTTTGAGTTATTAAAGTTTTTAAAAATGGAGGCATTATGGAGGCACAAAAAATGGAGGCATTTGAACCCTCCTCTCTCTCTCTCTCTCTCTCTCTCTATATATATATATATATACAGAGAGAGATGGGCTATGGTGTGTTGCGAAGTAAGAATCTTGTTTTACTTCACACTCATATCTCCGTTTTCAAATATCAAATAATCGATCCGAACCGCTCAACATGATATCCATATTAAAATTTGCTTGGAGACCAAATTTTATATTTTTTGGAAATTTTTTTACTATTTTTTTAGATAGGTAGAAAACCATTGTGTTTTGGACGGATTCTGAACCATAAAAACAGTAATTTTGAAATATTCTAAGAAATTAGTAAACAATTTTCAAAAAATGTATAATTTGGTCTCCTAGCACATTTCAATATGAAGATCGTATTGAGCCGTTCAGATCATCTTTTGAAATTTCAAATATAAAAAATATGAGCGTGAAGTAAAATAAGACCCTTACTTCGCAACTCACCATAGCTCAACTATCTCTCTCTCTCTCTCTCTCTCTCTCTATATATATATATATATATATATATAGAGAGAGAGAGATGAGTTGGCTAAGATCAAAGTGGTATGACCAAGGCCTTGATATTACCAATTAGTTTTTGCAATTTTAAAGTTCAAATAGTTGGTCTGAAGTGCCCAACGTGTTCTCCATATTAAAATGTGTTTGGAGACCAAATTTTACAATTTTTTGAATTTTTTTTACTTTTTTTATGGATTTTTTTAAAATCACTATTTTTCATAATAAATTTTTTTTTTCTGAAAACAGTGATTTTCAAAAATCCATAAAAAATAGTAAAAAAATTAAAAAAAATGTAAAATTTGGTTTCCAAATACATTTCAATATGGAGAACAAGTTGAGCATTTCAGATTGACTATTTGAACTTTGAAAATCGCAAAAACAAATTGGTAGTACCAAAACCTTGGTCATACCACTTTGATCTTAGCCATCTATATATATATATATATACTAATGCAAAATATGTACAATTTGCAAAGCATAAGGGAACATGAAAATCACCTCTTTTCTCAATCAAAAGTACTAACTAGATATTAAACGCATTATTCAAAGTGGACACTAATGTGAAAGCTTGAAAAAGACTCAGCACATTTTTCCTTCATTTTTGTAAAAAAAATGTCAGAAACATGAAATGTGAGTTGCTATTCTATATCTACACTGGATGCCACAGTACCCAATAGTGTAAACGCTTTTACACTCAACACCTACACTGCTACAGTAATAGAACTGCACATGCAGACTAAATGGACTGCTATGCTAAATTGCTAATGCTAGATACTGGTACTGGTACCTAACCTAGCTTCCTTCTGTGCAATTCACCATTAATAGTTTTCATATAACCTGCATGCATGAAGTTTCTCTCCACTGGTATTTCCTTTCCTCATAAAGAAATAAATAAATGAATCAGAGAAGTAATAATTACCAGGTTATAGAAGAAACACATACAATTTTAGCTCTCAAAATCTTAAATATTTTGCAGTTATATATATGTCAGAGGATAAAGTGAGAGCAGCATGAACCTTAAATTTATGAATAACATTATATATTCTTGTATTTAATTTTGTGCTAATTAATCCAAGGTTCCTTGTGATGGCACTGTTCTTATTCTGACATTTGTAGGATAGTAAATGACCATAACTCTAGAATATTAATTAATTTACAGGTGGTATTAATCAACTGCATTTGCATTTGCTATTGCACCAATCAATCCTAAATGGGATTCCATATAAAATCATATATATATATATAATGCCATCTGTGAACATGTTAAACATGTTAACAATTAAATAATGAATAAATAAAAAAGGAAAAAAAGAAGAAGTAAAAAGTTAATTATACATGCTATGAACAAGTTAACCTTAGCTTTGTATATAAATTAAGATCAAGCTTTGTCATAGTAAATTAATCTTCATACTGCTCTTTTCATTTATTTATTTAATCATTCCAACTATCACTAACAGATTTATCAGATAAAAAAAAGTTGCATGATTTTATATATTGTTGATTAATTAGATTTCAGTTTCACAAAAAAAACAAAAAAAATAGATTTGACTTTCTGTTATAAACACCCAATATTTAGAAAAAAATTGAAACACACCTCTAATTTTTTTTTAAATAAGGAATAGTTTGATTTATCTTAATATTCCAGCTTAAATAAAAGTGCAAAACAAACAGTATGCACTACAGTAAAAAAAAGAAAAAGAAAAACCAACCCACAAAAAAAAAAAAAAACAAAGAAAAACACAAGTGAATGATGAGCAACTTTTGACTTGCTGTCAGAGAAATAAACAAAGAGCAGAAAAGAATTAATGAACCCAAGTCAAAAACCTCCATCATGACACCAATCTGCGATTCCCCTTTTCTGATTTTGATGTTAAAAAGAATCAAAGAACAAACTTTTGAACTCAGTTCACTTTCCATAACTATAGATTGAAGCCTTCCTTAGGGGGAATGAAGCCTGGTCCGAGATCTCACTGCTCACACAGAGAGATATATATAGAGAGAGAGAGACCTCGAGCCGGACAACATTCCCCTCAAAGAAAAAGGCTTCCGATCGATCGTCGATCTTTCTCTTCTTCTCATCACCTAGATTTGTTGGATACACGTACGATCGAGATTTATTCATGGAGGTATCTTATCTGGCTTGGAGGGAGAGAGAGAGAGAGAGAGGAAACGGTGATGATAGGTGAAATGATTATCTTTTCAGGGTCAGAGCTTTGAAGAGAGATTGCTAAATAAATAAAAGAAAAGGAATGTCACTTTTGCAATCATGACCTTACGAAATATATAGTAATTCTTTGGGTTACTTTCCAAAAAAAAAAAAAATGTTATTCATATGTTTGGAAGATAAATTTAATAATTGATACGGTATTTATTTCTAACAAAATATGAAAGATTGAAGGAAAAATATTGTAAAAATTATAATAACACTGAATTTTTAATAAAAATCAAATTTATTTTTAGGACGTTAATTTTCATTAACAAAACTAAATAAAAATTATAATAACATAGGAACTTTGAAAAAAAAAATATATAATTTGATTTACATTTGAATTTCCTTTGTCAATCAAGGAAGCTCTTATTACTTTGAAAATAAATTATGTTATAATGGCAAGCGTATGTATGTAGAACTATATTTGTATACAAATATAACATAAGGATTTTTCATTATTTTTCTTGATATGAATACAATATAATTTATATTTTATAACAAAAAAGGTGATTACAAAAAATAATAATAATAATGAGTAATACGACAATATCATTTATTGACAATTCTAACATTGACGGGCATTATCACGTTGCGCTAAAATTGTCTAGAGAAAAACATAATATACATCCAAACAACCTAACGTATCAATTAACATATTGCCTTTATTGATTGCATGTAGGAGTAGCGACAATCTTCACGTGATTATAACCAGGGACTGAGCCAGACTTTCTAGCTAATATTTATGTGAGTATGGGAGTCAAAACTATATAAAAAATTATATATAAGAACATAAATTTTGAAAGTGAATTAATGACTCCATTCTCTCTTACTAAATCCTCCCATGTGTATAAAAATTTTACCAATACATAGAAAATACCAAATTCATAAATATATATATCCAAAAAAAATACATACTACGTATAGGTCATATGTTTCATATTATTTTTTCAAATAGAGTATCATATTACATTCATTATAATAAATGAAGTATCCATATTACGATTAATATTTCTTTAATATATTTGCTACTATATGAATTTTTCATTCAATTTTCTTATAAAATGCATGCACTTTTTTTTTTTTTGAAATTATTGATTTAAGGCTTGTAGAATAAGATAAGTAGGAAAAATATGAGGGTTATAGATGAAAAAAAGCATAGTGGCAGGGTAAGGCCTTACAGCTGTGCATGACTCATTTATGAGATATGCACGACCACATTTGAAGCCTCACATCACCCCTTTGTTTAATTTTGTACGGTCAAGATTGGTTAGAGGCATGGAGCACATCAAACCCTAGCTAAATAAAGAGCACCAGATACTGTTCCTAGTCACTGACGCAATGACCCCACCATACCAGTACTGTTCTAGGAACCTGAAATCAGTACCAGTGAAGTAGTTGGCTTAATAAATGCGCTTTCACTGTTGCAATTAATATATATACCTTCAATTATATAATTTCAGTTCAACTAAACTCTCATCTGATCAGCAACAGTAAGGCTGATTAATTATGAAATGAAATTAATCACTGTCAATCATACATATATAATTGCGTGTTGTTTTGAAAAAAATTATGCATAGTTGAATTAATTCGATCTCAAGGGATTTGATTTGATTTATATTTGAATTTAGGCATTTTAATTAATTCTCAGGAGATTCCATTAAAATTAAATAAATCAGACCAAAATGCCATATGCTACGGTACTATGCATAACACACACTGGCCTATTTCTGTTTTCAAAGTTCAAACAGTCGATTCAAACTGCTAAATATGATCTTCATATGAAAATGTACTTAAAAACCAAATTTTACATTTTCAATTTTTTAAGATAGATAGAAAAATCACTTGATCTAGAGATTTTGGATCATACAAAAGTATTGATTTTCTCTATATAATAAATAGTTAAAAATTCTGAAAAATATAAATTTTAATCACAAGAGGTATATATTTGTATGTTGGTCACGTTGAGCGATTCCGATCGACCATTTGAACTTTTAAAACGAAGAAATGAGTTCATAGTATTAAAATATTAATGTAGCCTCACTCAAATTAAAATTATATGCATTATTTATGTTTTATACAATGTATACCGAATTTGTGTCAATTTAAAAACTTTCAGTTTTTCATAAAACAATTTAAGGTTTTAGAAGATAAATTTTAGTAAATATTTTAGTGATTTACTAATATATCATTTAGTAAATATTTTAGAACATTTTGGGTACTGGCATTTTTCCGACCGGTAATGAATTAAATTGGATATATACTAGTCAGAAAATGGCCAGTACGGGCATTTTTATAACTTTCCAGCGGATCTGAGTATATTAATTAATTTCTATTAAACTTTGGATATTAATAAAAAATGTGGGCAAATTTGGTTTGATATGGGTATCAAATAGCAATACATGGCAAGCAGGAGACAGCCGAAACAGGGAGCAGCAGAGAAGAGATCACGCACACAACAGCACGTAACTGTCATTTCATGCTGCCTTTTGACCCAAACTGCCATTCCTAAAAAGCCTCTTAACTTTACTGTACCACTCAATTCTAAATGCTCAATCCAATTTACTTAGCTTGCTTTTAATACTTAATCCTGCGTTTACTTTGACAAAAAAAATATATATATATATATCTTCATCTAAAAGTACAAAAATATTTTTTTCAATTGCCTCCATTTATTGTGCCTTCATGTCTCTGCTTTTTAATTTTCTAATAACAAAAATTCTAAAATTTATATGTCAAATTAAAACCGTTAAATATGAACTATATTATTTTCTCTGCTTGCACGTAAAAATTATCACTTTTTGATTTAGGTTTTATATGATTAATAAGTTGAAAAATTAACATCCAGAGTTTATCCACATCGGTGTATGTTTGCAGGCTCTTGCTAAATAATGAAAACAAAATCTAAATATCGTGATCTTTTACGCATGCATAGAGAAAATAATATAGATCATTACTAACAGATTTATTTTTGAATTAATAAGTATGGTCATCTTTGTGGAGCCAAGCATATCTAACTTGTGGTGTAGCATGAAAAGAAAATTCCCAAACAGCCATACAACGGACAATAATCGGTGCAAGCCTCAGGTCAACTGAAACAGCGCAATTTAATTCAGAAAAAAAAAATAGAAAAAGCAAAAAAAAAAAAACAATTCAGAAGTATTTTCCCAAATAATCGAATGTTGCCATTATAACCGGACTTGGTCCTATTTGTCAGAAATGAGCTTGGCAAGATCCAACTGTATATCACTAAATCAATGCCAATTAATTGTCAGATCCTCTTCATGTTTAATAATAACTAATAAGAGAGGATGTGGAAACATTAACCAACGGTCGGTTGTTTACCAGTAGAGTACCAGTTTGCATCGCAGTTTGTGTCCACAATTAAACAAGACAGTACCTTTACCCACGTGCTACAGTTGCTACTGCCTCATGCTATATTTGATGAATAATTTCAAACATTCAAATCTCATTTCAAACTTGTAGGTTTCCTATGGGCTGGTCTCTTAGACTAGACAAACTCTGCATGAAATAAATAAGTTTTCCTTGGACCCAATTTGAGCCCAGAATAGATCTATTCTGTTATGTCTCATCCTACAGTCCTACTACTGGTACTGGTACTGGCACTGGCACTGGCACTGGCAACAGACTGCGATGTCATCCTACAGTCCTACTACTGGTACTGGTACTGGCACTGGCAACAGAAAATATATGTACCTCATGACATCAGCTGTCGTTCCCTATCTCAGAAAGAATGTATCAGATTAGGAATTCATATCCTCTGAGTTAACACAGTTTAGATCCGGACCGTTCGTTACATACTAGCTCGAATCTTAAAGCAAAGGATGCAAAGGATGCATACTCTCAGGTTAGTGGACTCCAATCCAAGAGAAATCATATCACCTAAACTCAAATTTTGAGTTTAAATCTGTCAGATTTGTCAGTTTAAATCTATCCCAATTCAAACAGCTCAGATTAGACCAAGATAATGACATTATCCAAATCTCTCCTTGCTATTTTACAACAACTAAAATCCCACAACTACTACCAGTCAAATACAGTACTTTTATTATTTTAATTCTATGATGTTTCTAAAACTGTAAAACATGTAGTAGGATCACTTTCTTCCATAAACTTTCAATTATAATGATCAAGTGCATGTAAAACAGTATTTTTCTTATCTTATTTATTTTTACTCTTTTTGGAGAAAAGTAATCAGATACCAGTATATACCAGATGCAAAATTGTGATATCATGCAGCGCTTGTATTTTCATAAATGTAAATCACCAGCTAAAAGAAATGTCAGGTATGCTACAATCATCTCAAAGTCCAAATTAAATAAACAAACAACATGAGGTATCAATTTCTCTTAACACATCTACACAATTAGAGTTCTTCTTCAGAAGAGATGGTGGTCACGCCAGTAAAATGTTGGCTGCCGCTGCTGCTGCACAGCAAATTGAAAATTTTGCACCTCAGTTTTAACAAAAATGTTCCTACCAACTACATAACCTTACAAGCCTCATTCCTTAATTTCTTAATATACATTCATATATAAAACTTGTTACATTATAAAGTATCAGCGGCAGACCCAAAGGTTTCCCTTTGACATTGTCTGACAAGAATCGTCAATGTACCGTCAACTGTATGGTTTAGTTCACTGCACAGCCGTCTTGGTGCCTACTTACAAAATTAAGTTAGCAAAAATAATAACAAGTAAAATAAACTAAATGAAATCTTTGAAGTTTGGTATATAACAAACAGTTAAAAAAAGGCATTCTATATTAAAATTTAGAAGGATAGAGAACACACCAGATGCCAATTCTTGCTTAATGGGTCTGAGAAAACCAAAATCTCATTGACGCCAGGTAAAGGGGGTGACCTGGGAAAGCAAAAAACCTTCCTCTTAAGGTCATCTTGACTCCTCTCCCTCGCATATGATCCCTTAGTCACATTCCCTTCCTTCCATACCTCCCTCAGAAAGAAATGCACCGGCTTCTTGCAAATGGATCTAAAAGCATCTCTTGTGTCAAAATCAAACTCATTTCTCTGGCTATGCCTGTTCCAAGCAGTGTAAGTCACCTCCGACCTTTCTAAATCCCTTGGGAAGACAACCGTTGGGTAGACCTGGACCACGTAACCCAGAGAGACCGAGATTGACAGCTTATGGGCCTCATCGTAACAAATGGCACGTTGCAAGAAGCTCATTGGCTCGGCCTTCATGGCCTTTGTGAAAAGCTGGAGGCTCTCTAGAGAGTTCAGGCCTGGGTAGACTGGGTCCACAGTCTCCACATGGTGGATCGAGATGAAGGGAGCTATTGGGTGTGCAGCCAATAACCCGAATGGATTTCCCCTAATGTCCCACTATAACAAATAACAGGGAATTAGGATTTCAAAAAAAGACTTAATTTGTTCGCATCATATGAGTACCTATCTAATTACATACAACTGGTTCAATTGTTTAGTGATCTCAGTGAAATGAACTCTGACTCTTCTTGAAGAAACAAGTAATTGAACTCCAGTTTGCAGTTCCATGTGGACCCAACACCTGTTATGAAAGGTAGTGATCTCACAATGCAGTTTTCTAAGCCTTTACTGAACTGCATTAAACCCAAATTTCAGTGTTTCGAGACCCTTGATTTACTGTCCAACTGCACACACTGTCATGGTTCCAACCTGTTCGACAAAATGTCCAAAGAGTATAACAGCAGAGTACCACCCAACATAAGCAAGCAAGGTCCACTGGCACTGCAAACCGAAACCCAAAACCCGAGCATCTTTGATTTTACCACTCATTGCATACCTGATGGAATCCGTACTCTCGTGTCAATGGCACGCCCAACTCTGAAATGCACGCATGCAACCGGTCGTCGCTGCCATAAAACCTCGGGTACCTCTCCAAGCACTCATCTTGAATTCCTTCAATAGCTCGCGCCAAAGGGTAACTAATCGCAATTCCACCCCCACCAAATGCCATTGTGTGACTGAAGTATGTGTTCGCCGAGTGGCTTTCTGACGGCCCCCCTATGTAAACCATCTCAGTCCAGTCATACTTGCTCAGAACCGCCACTAGGTTATCCACATTGACAATTGCATCATCATCTACCAACACAAACCACCTAGCAGCATGGTGGCCGAGTTGAAAAGTCTCGGCCAAGATGCGAGCAATGCGGAGACCTGACGGGTGGCCTGTTGGGTTTGTGTAACGGAACTGGGATATGTCTTCAGAGATGCGAATCGGGGGAAGGTCGTTGGAATCAGGAGAAGGTGGAGGGACGGAGGGTTGAGAAGTAAAAGGGGAGGAGTCAAGCCAGATGTGACCGCGCATGGAACCAGGACGCCACCAGAGGCGAACGAACTCCTTGCGACGAGGCCAGAGGTGCGCGGAACCAGCAATCCCAAAAACCAGGTGGTTAAGGGAGAGAGGAGAGTAAGAACTTGGAGGAGGCGGTGTGGATTCGTGGAAGCGAAGGCGGTGGGAGTGTGAGTGGTGGTGATGGGGATGAGAAGGAGAGGAGGAGAGTATAAGGGAAAGCCAGAAGAAGGAGGAGAGAAGAAGCATGCAAGAGGAAGCAAAGGCGGCGAGGAGAGAGCGGCGACGGGGGTGAAGAAGGGAGGAGGAGGAGGAGGAGGAGGAGGAGGAGGAGGTGGGGAGGAGAGGGGTATGGGGAGGAGGAGAGGGAGGTTTGGGAGGAGACGACATAGACAGATAGAAAGAGAAAGAGAAAGAGAAAAGGAAGGGTGGTAACCGCCGGAGAGAGCGACGGTCATTGGGACGGGACAGAGAGGCACGTGGGAGGTGATTATGGAAACAACAATAATAATAAAAAGGTATATTTAGGAAAGCGAGTAGAGGGATTAAGTGCGAAAGTGGGGACGGAATCGTATAATAATAATACAATCAAGGCCCCAGGTTGACAGGAATTCGCATTCTCTGAGATATCTCATTTTTTGCGTGATTTTTTGGAAAGTCTCAACCGTTCAAATACGTTCTGCACTAATCTACAAGCACAAATAATACTGGCTCCACCGTACACGTCGGTAACGCACGCGGTGAGATATCTCAGAGGATACGGATTCGGTGGACAGGTGGCTGGCCGCTGGCAATTTGTTTATGCCGCTGCAGTTTTCAGTTGAGTTTGTTTTCATATTCCTTGGAACTTTGTTCTGTTTTCTGATTCCTTCTCTTCTTTGTTCTTTGTTATTGCAACAGCATACTCAGAATGGAACAGGTGGACAGGGAGGAGACGACATGGATATGAATTCGAATACTTATGGGAATATAGAAAAAAAAAGAAGGTTTTCTTTTCCTCAAAAAAAAAAAAAACCTTTTCTCTATTCATTTGGAAAAATAAGGAATGGGATCAATTTGATCACCTATCACCCTCTTCTTTTAAATTTAAATATTTTTTTTCAACATAATTTCAGAAAATAATATATTCACATTAGAATTATGATAATATAATTAGTAGTAGGGCTGCAAACGAACCAAACCGAATCGAACTTATCCAGTTTGAGTTTGGTATGAATTAATTTCGAACGAACTCAATTTCGAATCGAATTTTTTACGAACTCAATTTCGAACTTTTGCGAACTTTGTTATGACTTACGAGTTATGACTTATGGCTGAGCCATAGTTCAAAATTACAGCACTTCAATAAAAACTCAGGCATTATGGATTCTAATTACACAGTACACCAAAGGTTATATCAAAGTTCATTACAAATACCAAAATTTATATCAAACACCAAAGTTTAGTACAATCACAGAATCTAAAGTTTTCCAAATAGCCAACAGGAGCAACATCACCAAAATTTTCAAATATCCAAAATATTCAAAGTATAATTTAAATATCAATAGAAGTACAAAACAATCACCAAAGTCTTAAAATTATTACAAACCCAAATATTATCCTAAATAAAATATTAAAGTTCATTATCAACGGAAATTAACGGTTCATGTTTGAGTTAATTTCGAACTAAGTTTGGTTTGCGAACCTATTTCGAACGAATTAGGTCCAGTTTGAGTTTGGTTTGAATTAATTTCGAACTAAGTTTGGTTTGAATTAATTTCGAACGAACTCAATTTCGAATCGAATTTTTTACGAACTTTTTCGATCAAACTCGAATCGAATTACGAAGTACGAATTTTTTGTGCAGCCCTTTTTAGTAGTCTGTATTATTGACTCCGTTAGAAAATTTCTGCCTTCGCGCCTATATTTCAACACATTCAAATTTAAGAAAAATATATATTCAATATTGATATTATTATATCAGAAGTGCAATATTTTTCTTCCCTTGATCATTTCTAAAGCAAAATAAAAATTAAAATGCAACATAGAAAATGAAAAACTTTCTTAGAGTGGAAAGTCACATGTCTAAAATTAAATTAGAAGAGCTTTATGAATATTTAAAATAGAAAAAATTATTATCAAGCAATCATTTCTTCTAGTACGTAATAATCTATGCTGTTATTGCATTTTTTTTCAAGGGATGTGTTATTTTGAATTTGTATATAATAAGAATAAACTAATTATGTTGATTCTTTTAAACATAATGGTAATATAGTAAAAAAAATTATAATTATTGTACCAACTAAATATATTCGGATAAAAAATGACTGAAATACATATTTAAGAAAAGTTAAAATCGTTGATGTACACCCAAATTAGGAAATGATCTAATAATGAAGAATATATATATATATATATATATATATATATATTAACTAGTAAATGGTCCATATGCAAGAAGATCGTATATAATCACGGGAGAACAATAATGACTATTTGAAAGTAATATATATAGAAGGGCAAATTTGTCTATTACATTTAAAATTTTGAAGTAGTTGTATTAAAATAAAAAATTATTGTGTTAATATCAAATCCCCACTTTTGTATTAGCGTGGATGTAGCAGTTCAGTCTCCAATCTATGATGAAATACAGAAATAATAATTAACCTCAAGTGCTTTGGATAGGGGAATAATATCCTATTTGTATTCGATTTGTATTTGAAAAATTAAATTTAGATATTTGATATCTGAATATCCGTGTGAATATGAAAACTGATATAATTTTACGTTTTAATTATCTATATCTAATCTGTATCTGTATCGGAAATTTAAAAAGAGATATCGATATGATTTTATCACTATCTGCTCTGTTTTCACCCCTTCAAAATGGCCTGGTTATTTGGGCTTTAATATGCCTTGGGCCTTTTAAGGCTTGCATAGTTGGATTTCTATAGGCCCGTATCAATATCTGACCTCTACTGTTTAATTTGCATTTTAAGGCTTACATCAATATTTTATTTTAATTGTTTTTTTTCTTTTTTATTCAAGAGTCTTTGTGCCATTATACAATAAAATAATATATAAAAGTTAAAAAAATTAAGAAGGATACTGTGGGATTTTAATGGACGTTTATGGGCTCATTCGGACTGGAGAGGATTTGAGCGGAGATGGGCATTAAGTGTAAAAATAGGCTGGAAGAAGTCATTATTTATTTTGTCGTTTGGTATAATTCAGCTATCATATCATGTCAATTCCATATCACACACTTAACAGTCTCAATAGAAATTTCATATAACATGTATAACTTAATTATATTTACGCATAAAAACAAAATGATTTGTGCATGTCATTGATTAACGACAAAAACATTGGTTTTTAATTTTTGAAGATGGAAAAAATAAGAACACATTTTTGTAATGTATTGTAAATAAAATATCTATGACATATCACAATATGTGTATGAACTCAAGATATTTTTGAAATAATTATATATTTACGACTTTCATTCAATTTCATATGGTGGAACAAAAAATAATTGCTATAGTAACCATTTTACAATTGAATGAATATATAATAAAAAGATATCGGAGAAAACCAATTTAAAAGTATTGAGATATTTCAGAGTTGTTGTACACAATTTAGTACAACATAAGATGTTTATAGACATTCGTTCGAGAATTATAAATAGTTAGTTTCTAAATGCTTTATATATTTTCCTTTTCAATGTAAAATTTATTCTAGACGTTGATAAATAAAATTGTCTCAGGTCATCTTGGTCCTAATGTCCGAGGCAATATAATCATGAGTGAGAAATTGGATATGAAAATAAGATATCATGCCTTTCATTCACCAATTAGGTTAGGTCGATGCATGTCGATGCACATGCAGCACACCAACTAGTGAAATATTTCATGCTTACGAAAATGGAGGATTACATGCAAGTAGAAGAGGTTTAAGATTTCAGAAAAGAAGAAAATGAAAATTAAATATATATATGTAGCTTCATTTTAAGAGGATTACTAAAATTTTGTTGCATGCTAACAGTTTATATTTTTTTAGGGAGTAATATAGATTAAATCTTTTGGTTTTATTTTGTAAGTAATATTTTATAATTTCTCTGTAAAGATTTACGAAATAAAGACGTAATCAATACATAAAAAATAAAAGCATTTAAACAATTTAGATATGATTTTTAATATCTTTCCTCTCTATCCGGTTAGGTGGACCCATGACTCGTGCATTTGAACATGTAATGGATCAGATTGAATACGACCCGTATAAAAATAGTAAAATATTGATAATCTGACGGATGAAAAATAACAAAATTAATATTAAGGCATTTGAAAAAAAAAGGGCCAGATTTATATATGGGCCTTCCCATTATGATTTGAACCTGAGCCCAAATACTAATTACCTTTACTTAGGACTAAATATTGACCCGCAACAGGCCAGCTGTGTCAGATGCGAATAATAGATGTGAATAATACATTAAACTCAATCTTCACATTAAAACGAATGATAGAGAAATCTTTTCATTTTGAATTGAGAAATTTGAGATGCTGTTATGTTTTGATGAAGAAATTCAAAACATTTCTATTGTTCAATTGGCATTTGCCAACAAATGACGATTATACATACATTCTAAGCTTGTTTACAAGTCCATTCTTCCAAAAACAAATTAATTAATGCGTCTTTCCCTTTCATTTTATATTTAACACGCTCCAATTAAATCTTAGTCCTTTTAGTCCTTTTATTACAGAGACAAAAATGTCACTCCAGCCTCTTCCTTGAGAAGCCTTTCTGTTATCGTATGAAGCCAAATGGGCCAAGGCCCATGTCGCTAATTAACGGAAATTCATTTCCGATGGAACCACTGAGTTTCTATCCAAGCCGTGAGTTCTTCTCTTCTTCAAGCTCATTCTAGGATTTTTGTTCTCTTGAATCAATCCACCTAAATACACTAGAAAATCTCAAATTAGTGTATGAAATTGTAAGAGAGCGTTAGAGTGAGTGTTAATAACTTGATTATCTTCTTGTATTGTAAAGACTCTTTGATATAATGAAGTTGCGCCTTGTGCTCCCATGATTTTTTTCCGAAAGGGTTTCCACGTAAAATCTTATCTCTCTTTTATTTTCTGTGATTGATTGTTTGTTTGTGTTGGCTTCTTGTTTGACTTGCATATTTCTCCATTTGGTTGGGTATTGCTATATGTCACAAGGTGTTCGATAAAATTATTTCTTGAGCGCTTCCGTGTACGTTCTCAACACTTTCTGTATGGTTACAAAAAGCAATAAACAAAAACAACTACAACAACAAAGTATCACAGTTCATCTGTTCAAGAATCAGGGGGGACATACAATGGTGCTGGTAAGAAAGGAAAAGGAGCGATGGATGCATACGCAACAGGTGCCCGTCTCACATTCGCTTTCCTTTGTTGGATTTCATCTCTCTGAATTTCATGGTACATTATTATCTCTTTTCTATCCAGCTCGATTTCAGCCAATGGATTGTTATCTTTAAGTTGTTCACCTTGTAACCGGTGCAGAAGCAACCCAGACATAAAAACAGGAAGGTAGAGGAGACTCGAGTAAACATTCTTCTCGCATTTTTGGTAGTTCATTCATTGACGAATAATAAGGCGGCTATGCCTATACCAAGTGTTAGGAGTGTTAAACTAATTATATAACATTCTTATATCAAACTTCACATCTAAAAATATATATTTAATTGCTAACATGATATAAATTTGTTAAACTTTATCTAAACAATATGATTGTAAAATGTAAATTGTATGTGATCATTAATAATTTGTGGGGCTCTGCGAAACAGTGTAAAGGATTGTTGATTTTCACCCCATTGATTGGAAATTACAAAAATTATATTGATTTTAGAAACTAATTACAAAAGGAACTGGTAGGAAAATCAGTTATTATATCCTATTACAGGTGTACGCATGTATAATCTACGTTGTTGCATTGCATGGTATCGGTGTATTGATAGCTGATCAAGTTCATTTTGGTAGTGAATTACGTAAAGTTTTGATTTAGATTTTGTCTTATTTTCTCACATTTATGTTTAATTATTATGTGAAAAAGGCTACTGTTGCCCTATTTTATGTTTTAGTGCAGGAATCATGTTTTGGAGTTATTTCACATCATTTAGAGTAAGAATCGGCTCGATCGGAAAAGCGCAGCTCACCGACTAAGGCTCTGGTACGGACCGTATTAGACAATACGGATCAGAGCTCCAGTATGGACCAAAGAAGGCCAAATACGCATTAACTCTTGCAGCGACATAGTAGAAGTATCTGCCAAAAATAATTGTTTTCAGTGTATAGGATTATTTTTAATCTGCATGAATTTGGTTGTTCATTGCAGTGTGTTTTCAAACTAGAATCTGCATGGATCTTAATTTCTTTCCACATCTCTGTTATAAACGCCTAATTAATTAACCTTCTCTTGATGTTCTCAAGATATAATGAGATAGTGAGATTCATTGGACAATCATTCTATAATTAGTTAAGCGAATTATCTTTAATCCACTACAACAAAACGATGCTTCAGCGACCGGAATCAGCGACCGTGGAAAACGCCGGTCGCTGAAATCACAAAAAACCTCAAAAAAAAAAAACCGAAATTTTTCGACGATGAAACTTTCAGAGACCGGCGCTCACAGCCTTCAACGACTACTGTGGCCCGGTTGCAGAAAGTAGCAGTAAAATCCCGCGAAGCCTTGTCTCCATTTTTTTTAATTCGCGCGTTTTCGTTTTAGGTTAGCTTAAAAAAAAAGAAAAATCAGCGACTCCGCCGCATCTGTGACCCCCGAGCCCGACCCTCCCCGCCCCCGCCCCCCCCCCAACCGATCCCCGCCTCACCGAGTCCGACGTCGCTGAGACCGACTCCGACGTCGCTTTGCTCAATCCGACCGACACCGACCGTCTGTCTGTGGCCTACTCCGACCCCGAACTCCAAGCGGCGAAAGCTTCGTTTTTGCTCAATCCGACCGTAAGTATCTATTTGACTTTCGTTTTGCTCAATCCGACTTTCGTTTTTGCTCAATCCCAAAACAGTGACTTTCGTTTTTGCTCAATCCCAAAACAGCACCGATCTGGAGCTTTCTGGTGCCGTGGCTGACGGTCGAGAAGGACACAACTCGTCATGTGACTGGCCCGTCTCTGTGCTCCTTGCTGATTTGTGAAGGTCGAGAAAATTTGATCTGTTCTCCTTTTCATTCTGATCTCCTTTTCTCAAATCATTATCTGTTCAAAAACAGAAAATTTTAGAACATTTAGAGAGTACAACGGTTTAAACCAATAAATTAAATGGCCTCTGACCGTCGAAGTTAGTTGATGAAAAACAAGGTATTGAAAAAAAATTGAACTGCTGTTACATTCAGAAAAGTATAGTTTGCTTTGATCTAATAAGCAACTTACTTTGATCTACCTATCGAAATCTTATAGAAACTATTTTTTGGTTTGAGATTATATACAAGCTTTTATATAGGGATAAAACTATTTCTGTGAGATGATGTATTTTCTTTGAAATTTTCATAAGTTTAGTACTAATTGCATTGCATAATTTGCAAGTGATGCTCAGTACTAATTGACTCACTTGAGATTTGCGATTTGCATCTGCCTCAGTACTGCCTCACTTGCGATTTGCGATTTGCTATTTCTGTGAGATGATTTTTATAGTTCAAATTATATAAATAAGTAACCTAGCTAGGTCAAATATTTAATTATAAAACTACCACTGTGTGATACATGAGAGGTTTGTCTCTCTCTTCCCTCGTACAATGTATTACACAACAATGAGAGGAAAACAGCTTCTGAACTGATCTGACTTTGTTATTCTTGTTTTTTTGGATCATTTTTTTTAGACCCATGTTCTGAGAGTTAACATACACTGTGATGGGTGTAAAGCCAAAGTTAAGAAGCTACTGACAAAAATTGAAGGTACTTCTTTTGCTTTTTTTTTTCTTTCTATTTTGATACCTATGGTTTTTATTTTTATATATATATGTACTGGTTTATTTTTATAGTCTAAATCTATACATGGTAATTTATACATGGTAATTTATTGCAGCACCATATAAATCTAAATCTAATTGGATCAGTTCTTTATTTTGTTGTTTATTTATACTCTCTATTTATTGATTTTGAGGTATGGATTTTCTGGTATGGATTTTCTGAGAAAATTCTTTTACCATTAAGCATGCTACAGAGGAGCCAATTTCTTCTAGTTATACAGTTTCTAAAAATAAACTTCTTTGAGTCAAAATAGAGAAGTATTGACAAAGTTTTTGTTGATTACTATAGCAATATTAGAGGAAATATTATGTTCTTTTGAGAGAGCTGTTGCCTATATACATGAGCAAGGCCAGGATAGTATTTTGCTCATAGCACTGAATTGATTAGTGGGTGGTCTATTCTTTTGTATTGGTATTTACTTTTGTAGAACACTATTTTGTTTTATTTTAAAATGCGTTTCTGTTTTATTCAAGGTGTGCAAAAAATGGCATGCAAAAGGTAAGAAATGATCAGCTCATGCTAAATAAATGTAGTGGTGTACTCTTTCTTTTATTCTGATAAGTTATATCTAATATTATATCTAATACTTCTACTGACAAAATAAACAACTCATCATATATACCTACTAGTATACTGTGTGATACATGAGAAAGAACACTTGCACAGTAATTACAGTAGAAGTTACCATACGACGGCGATGTCTGGTACTCTACGGGAATATCTGATTAGAATGCCCACGGTGATAACTATGGTCTCGGTGCTCTAGGTAAAATAAAAAGTCACTTTAATTTTAAATTTATTTTTAGTTGTGTAAGATAATACTAATTGTCTTATTTTTAATGTTTCAGGCAAGACGAGACGCATGTTTCGCTCCAGTGGGTCGAGCAGTAGTCAGTCGCATTCTTCACAGTCATATTCTTCTATGCCGCCGGCTCCGCAGCTCACAGAAGAGTATATCGATATGATATCTACTCGGGTACTTGATAGGATGGAGGATCGGTTTATGTCCAAGATCACCGAGCTTTTCAAAGCTTCTCAGGTACGAAATTTGATATTTCAGTCCGACTTCAATTGTGAACCCTGAATCTTAAATTCTAATTATCTAAACTATTTTTTTAACAATCTCACAGGGAGGTTCGGGCTCGCAGCCTGTCTCGAGGCCCGCTCCTCAAGATGACGAGGATGATGACGAGGGTGATGACGAGGGGCAGGGGTCAGATGTTGGTGGTGATGGTACTACTTAGGTTTAGATATTTATGGTACTACTTAGGTTTAGATGTTTATGGTGACGGATTTTGATAGATGTACGTTTATGGTACTACTTAGGTTTAGATGGTACTTGACATTTCGACATTTATGTTTGTATTACTTGACACTACGATTATTATGTTTGATGTTTATTTGTTGTATGTTTATGTTTATTTGTATTACTTGATATTACGACATTTATGTTTATGTTGTATGTTGGTACGTGTCGTACCAACTATTAAATGGTGCAAATTTAAATAATATAATAAAATATAAAAAACTTGACAGAAGAGTATCAGCGACTGGTTTTAAGTATCAGCGACCGTAATTATTTGTCTCTGATAATTTGGGTATCTGCGATTATTTTGATTATCAGCGACCGGTTTTAAGTATCAGCGACCGTTACATTTGGTCGCAGAATGTTTTTGCTGACGTCAGAAAAAAACGACAGCGACAAAAAAAAATTGGTCGCAAAAACTTATCAGCGACCGGGTGACGTATTATCCGCGACCGGTGACGTCATCAGAAGAGTATCAGCGACAATGCTTACAGCGACCGGTCTTTCAGCGACCAAAATCGACTTTCAGCGACCGGAATAAGTATCAGCGACCGGCGCCTATATTATCAGCGACCGGAAACCCGGTCGCTGATGCCCCTTTCTGCTGTAGTGATCTGCCCATCCAAATATATATAAATAAACAAATCAATTAAAATAGGAGGGTGCTATTTTTGAGAGCACTAATTATAATATTGACTCTCTTAATATATACTTAATGTATCCTTATTTAAGCTCTTCTAGCTATTTTGGTCTAAACTTGATTAATGTATATTATCATGTTTTGTGAACACAGTTAAAAAGGAAATCCTAAAATAGCTTGTTATTGTTTTTTTTTCCTAATGAAAATTACAAACTAAGTTATTTCTCTTATTATTATTTTATTACTATCTATTTTGACTTTTGTGACTCCGATTGGGTTTCATTTGTAGCCTATTCCAACTTGTTTGGGACTAAAGACTTGGTTGTTGTTGTTGTTGTTTTGTAATGAAAATCACAAACTAAGTAATACCAGGAAAATTTCAAAATCAAATAGACTACTAAACGTATATTTTTTTTTTTAGCAAATGCTTAGATATTAGAAGTTGAGTCAAGTAAAAATACAAAAAAGAGCTTATGATTGTGTCAAACTTTTATCATAAAAAAAATAACAAAAAAGTTCGCAACATCTTCATAATAGAATCTTAAGAATCAATTGCAGCATAAAAACATACATAGTTACATTCATATCGATCAAATTTCGATCTAATACATGTTAGGCCTATTTTTTGGGATTGAATAAACTGAAAATTAATCAAATCATTGACAATGTGTGGGAGGAGAGGTCAGCAAACCAGCAGGTGAGTCGTGCGAGTTGAGGTGAGCGGGGCAAAGCTCGCGAGACCATGGATTGAGAGATGAGGCAACATGTAAAAAGCAAGAACGGAGAAACAAAGGAAGAAGAAAAGGTAATGTTTTTTTCGGAAGAGGAAGAGTTGAATGCGGTAGGAGAATGAAAGTTGAAGAATTTTTGGAGGGGAACCTTGGAAAGGGCAAGTCTGAGAATAAAAAAAAGATAATTTCACTGATACGAGGGATTCACTTGTCTGTCACACTGTAGATGATACTGTTCATTCTGAGATTCAAAATAAATATATAATATAGATTTGCACAATCCTACAATTAACAAATTAAATGAGAAATTTCAAATATGAGTGTTCGCGCGAAAGCACAACGCAAGTTTCGGTACGCTTGAGGGCGTACCTTTTAAAACCGCGCTTACACTTCACGAGTAAGGGTTGCAAGTGCACAACCCCTATCGAGTAATATAATCGGGTATCGATCCACAGGGACGGACAATTGCTGGGTTAGAATCCACCGAACTCAATTAAAAACTAGAAGTGAGAAAGATTGAGTTTGGTATTTAAGTTCCTAACAAATCAATTCAAACAAATCGAACAATGCAAACAGGTGTAATAAAGTGCTAGAAGAAATGTAAACTGTGTTTTGATTATGGATAAAAGGCGTTTCCAGGGTTTCAGACTTCATATGTGATCTGTCTCTAGTGGTACGGCCCGTACCAAGTTGGTACGGCTAGGCCGTACTCTACTTGGTAAGGCAAGGCCGCACCACTCTGGTAAGACCCGTACTGGCTTGCCATAACAGAGCTTACCAGTTCGAGTTGATGCATTTCTTGCTGGTACC
The DNA here is from genome assembly GCA_028015225.1 of Carex myosuroides. Lineage (NCBI taxonomy): Eukaryota > Viridiplantae > Streptophyta > Magnoliopsida > Poales > Cyperaceae > Carex > Carex myosuroides. The sequence continues at coordinate 6,835,724 of CM051490.1, forward strand.
TTGTGCTAAACTCTTTAGAAAGGTTCAATTGACCACGCCTAAGGTTCCTAAGCCTCAACTCTCGTGTATTGGATCAAGATCTAGGTTGGAATACAATTGATTGCCTTTTAGGGATTTCTACACCTCAATTTTCATATGTTAGTACAGATCTACCCTAGCTGGTTGATTGGAGACCTAGGTACCCTCTAATCTGTCAATTAGAGGGGAACTCAACCTCTCGGCTTCAATTCGAACAAGTCTACCCTAAGCACTTGATTTGGTTGAGAGATTGAGATGATCACATGACCTTGATAGGTTTGATCTAGACCTAGAGGTTCATCATACACAATCACAGCAAACAAAGCAAGAGATATCAAAGAAATCACAATCAATCAATCAAAAGAGTTCATACAAGATACAAGTCAAAGAAAGTCAAAGCAAATCAAGAATCCATCTCAAAACCCTAGAAACTAAAGTAACTACTCACAGCACATAATCTGATCTAAAAATACAATAAGAGAGGTAAAGAAAGCCATGGATCGAAGGGATCGAGTGGAGGAAGCTTGATCCGTCGAGTCTCGCCTCTTTCCTCTTCCTTCCTTCTTGCTCCTAGCTCCTCAGTTCTCTTTCTCTCTTACTGTGCTCTCAAATGTTTCTGGAATGAAAAGCTGCCGAAATTGGAGCTCCCCGCCTTAAATAGCCTCTGCCAAGATTTGAATCTGTCAGGCCGCCTTTAGGTACGGCCCGTACCAAAGTGGTACGGCCTGGCCGTACCAGGCGTGATGAGCTGAAATCGGCTAAGTCCGGTGAGACCCGTACCAGATCATCCCAAATCGCCGTTTCTTCGTGTGTTTTGCTCCAAACCTGTAGAAAACAAACAAACACTCAGCAGTACCAAATTCTAAAGATATATCGATGAAATGCCCATGATTCTGGTGAATTAGGGCACGAATCTGGTACTTAAATAGGCCTAAAATAGACTAAATATGTGAGGTATCAATGAGCCTGAGGCAATTGACTTTCGACATTTCATGATTTAAAACATTTCAAATATTAACTTTTTGAATTAGACTCTCTGTAACTAGTTACAATTAAAATAAAATATTAAAATGAGTTACCACTCAACTAATCAAGACTGTGCAATTGAATTCTCAAATAAAACAAATAATATTATCATACCTGTCAATTGGAAGTAAAATATATCAAGAGTTTCAATATTGATTTTCTCAAATATCTTAATCACTAAAGACATTTTTAAAGTCATATATTTTGAATTTAGTTAATTAGAAAACTTCTTGCAGCTTATTAACTTACGAACAATAAATAGAAGAATCTATTTATTATATTATATGGTATGATCTACAACACACAATAATCATTTAATTATATCATTTATATTGTGTGCAAGCATACTGTTTTTATGACTACAAAATTTCTACATAATTATAGCATTTGTAGACTAAAAGATGATGATCTAATTGTTAGTACTTGATTAGTATAACAAAATCTTGAGCTCAAGATCAATACAATATTTGTATAAATATCGGCGTTCTAGTTTTTTTTTCCAGCCTTTTTAATTAAACTGTTAAACAACATTAACCCACAATCTTTGAGTTTTAAAAAAAAGGGAGGTGATAACTCCACTCTAATTAATTGCAAAATGTCATGCCAAGATAAAGAAGTTCATAATCTAAAGCAAAAGAAGTTCATAATCTAAAGCAATGCTATCCTGACCTTGTAATCTTCAAGCATTTATAACTTTGGAACCAATTGCAAATTTAAGAAATATTCAACATTATAAAAAAAGAGTAGAACTAGGGTATTCTTAAGCTCACCAAGTCTCTTTGTGAGCTTAACTCAAAAATCTATCGGATTTGCTTCAAGCAACGCATCCAAACCGTTGAAACCGATCTACTTCACGAGTGATGAGTTTACATGTCAAATTTATAAATTTTCAAACTAATTTAATATAAAGTCAAGCGGTCAAAAAATAATGAAAAATAAACACATTAAAATTAACTTATAAACCATCTTTCCACTTGACTTTATACTAAATTAGTTTGAAAATTTATAAATTTGACATGTAAATGCATCACTCGTGAAGTAGATCGATTTCATTGGTTTGAATACATCGTTTGAAGTCAATTCAATAGATTTTTGAATTAAGCTCACAAAGGGGTTTGGTGAGCTTAAGAACTCCCTATATCTACTCTTAAAAAAAATGTAACTTTTGACTTGTGTTGATTGCAAAATGAAAAATAGAAAGGAAAATAACCACTATATATACACAAGCAAATTTCTCACATGATACAGCATCCAGAGCCCGCCCTGAAGACATGAGAAACACTACTATACCCCAAAAAAATGTTCACATCTAAACTAATTATCAAAGAGACGCCTATGTTTCTTAGCATCAACATAAGTACCAGCAAACTCTGGTGACTCATCAACCACAGCTGAGTCATCTTGCATCACAAAACCTCGATTCCTTGTAAACTTTCGAATCGGAGTTCTTTGTGTGGGTCCCTCCATGGGATTTGCAATTAGACGATTTCTGTGTGGCATCAATTCTTCACTCGGCTCAACCATTTCTTTCATTAGCTGCATGGGAATGATTCAAAAGAAACGAAATATAAGCAAAATTGTTATAGTCTGATAATTTCAAAATTATTAATTAACTAACAAATTAAAATTTTTAGTTAATTAACAAACGAATTAAAATTTTATAACGACAATTTTAAACTAACATAAAAATTTCAAATTTATCAATTAAACTTTAAATTTTTTAATTCAAAACGTTTTAACAATTTCACTAGTTTAAGTTGATCCAGTTGTTTTAATGTGATTCAGGTTTCCTATCATTCCTAATCATCAGCCGCATACGACACTGTCACTACCCGCATACGGGTCGTTCTGTGTCTACCGATGATAAAAAACTTTAACTCAATTTTTGAGGCACTAAACGACGTTTTTTTTGCAATTCTGATTCCGTTGGCCTCCTGGGAATGACCCCGAGGGCGCTATTGCCTCCGTCTCGTCCCAAGTTTTTCGAATTGGGGTCGTACGCGCAAATCCGAGTTTCCAAGCCAAAGTTATGACCCTTTAAAGTTTTAAAAAAAAACGATGCTTTAGTGCAAAAACATCGATGACGCACCGATGCTTCATGCACGGCTTAACGACGGCAGAAGTGCATCGATGTTGCATTACAAAAACATCGGTGACGCATCGATGTTTTTTTAGCACTACCCTACTTAATTACCAATACTAAGGCTAATAAAACATTGATGTTTCATTACAAAAACATCAGCGACACACCGATATTTTTTTAGCACTACCCTACTTAATTGCCAATGCTAAGGCTAATAAAACATCGATGTTTCATTACAAAAACATCGATAATGCACCGTAATTTAGCGTAATTTAACATAATTTAAGGTAATTTAGCGTATTTTAGTATAAATATGCTAATTATACATCAAAAGAAGTAATCTAACCAATAATTTAAACTAACAAGTCGAATTTTTAGTGTTAGATTTCAGCATCTTGCTCTTCATAGTATCTCTAAAAAAAATTAAGGGTACTGGTCATTTAATGACCGGTAGGCAAATAAATAGAGTACCGGTCAGAAAATGGCCGGTAGGGGTATTTTTATAAATACTCAGGGATCTGAGTATATTAATTAATTTCTATTAAACTTTGGATATTAATAAAAATGTCGGGAAACCCAGTAAACATTAATTATTAGTAGCATTCGAACCAATAGCCATATCCTTTAATTTCCTGACAATGGCAAAAATATACATGCTATATGTTTTTGTGAATTTTTGAAAGGCTCAACATCTATAAACAGGTCCAAAGGGGCTCTTGCTCTTGAACAAAGCCAAGTTTCTATTTTGGTAAACTTCATTTTTTTTTTCTCAAAATTTTCTTGCGCTGTGTTGAGGTATTAATTAAATAGAAAAATGTAAAATTGTGGTAAAAATAGAATTCTTTGCCGAGATAATATGTTGATAGTTTTCAAAATTTTCTCTCCTTTTTTTGTTTGGGATTGGGACCAGCTATGATTTTATCGTATGCAAAGTTAAGAAATTGAAAAAATAGTATATGTTTTCAAAAAAATATATAGGAATTAAAATATAATAATTCAATTAATATAATTGATCCATTTAAGAAGCAATGCCTCCTTCCCAGTTAATTTATCCTCTTTCTTCTCTTTTTAGTTATTTCATTTCGATCTCATTATCTTCTTCAACAAATATATAAATCAAAGAGGAAAATCAAAGAATATGAAGTTTTGACGGAAAATAAAAAAAAATTGAAAGTTTTCATGTAAAAATAGAAAATTGTACAGTTTTGACGGAAGAATATATATATGAGCATGTTGTTCCTTTTTGCGAATATATCACGACCGTATTGAGGAAAAAAATTTAGTAAAAGTTCATAAATAATTTAGAAATACTTTCGAGAAGAAGCTAAAAATAAAATAATTCGTGAATAATTTATGAATTATTTGCAAATATTGTTCCTATAAAAGCCACACAGTATGTTGGCACCACTGATTGCGGAGAAAAGAAGACACGAGAGGACGAGAGCCAGTTGTTTTTAAAATTGTTTTTAGAGTGAGGCTATGGTGCTATGCATAGCACAGATGGGGTCCGTGCTACGGCTCAAAATTTGACTTTTTAAAATCCTAATGGTCGATCCAACCGTTCAATGTGATAACCATATGAATATGTACTTGCAAACTAAATTTTATATTTTTTCGAATTTTTTTACTATTTTTTTAGATAGGTAGAAAAATCAGTGTTTTCTGAAAATTCTGGACCATCAAAATTCTACCTATCTAAAAAAATAGTAAAAAAATTCGAAAAAATATAAAATTTAGTTTGCAAGTACATATTCATATGGTTATGACATTGAATGGTTGGATCGACCGTTAGGATTTTGAAAAGTCAAATTTTGAGCTGTAGCACGGACCCCATCAGTGCTATGCATAGCACCATAGGCTCACTCTTGTTTTTATACCCTTTTCAGAGAAAGTTGAAATTTGATACATTTTTAAGAGATTTTTGAAAATTCAATGAAATTAATTGACCTTACCTGCATCTAGTGTTTTGAAAAAACCCGCCCGGTCCAGGACCGGACCGGCCAATCCGTGGACCGGATCTGGACCGACCCGTCCTGTGCACCGGACCCGTCCCTGACCGGGCTTAGGTATGGTCCGGTCCGTGAACGGGCCGGTTTGGTTTTCTTCCTACAGACCTGGACCGACCCCCTTCTTTAACCCGTAGACCCGACCCGTCCCGGACCGGACCAGGACCCGTCTTATCCGCTGGACCCGGATTTTCTACTGTAGCAACCCGGATTTCTAATGTAGCAATTTGAAAATTTTTGAATCCAACAGCCCCGTCCCTGGTAGCATGCAAATTTTTGAACATTTTACTGTAGCATTTGTTATGATGTAAACCGTAAAGTGTTGATCCTTTTTTGTACGTTTACTTCTATTTTTTTTCCAACAGCCCCGCCACTGTTGTACGTTTACTTCTATTTTCAGAAAAAGGAAAAAAAAAAAAAACTCTTTTTGTCTCTGTTCCAAATTCTGTAATCAGATTTTCACTTTCAGGAAAAGGACAAAGAATAATTATTACATTTGTTATGATGTAAATAATTATTATATTTTTTACTCTTTTTCTAATTATGATGTTAACTAATTATTATGATGGATTTTTATGATGTTAAATAATTATTATATTTTTTAATTATGATGTTAAATAATTATGATGTTAACTAATTATATTCCAAATTATGATGGTAACGTAAATGAACAAAGTCTCAAATATACATGATGGATTGTTAAGGTAGTGGATTAGAGCACACTGCTAACAGAGATAATATCATAGATTAACAAAATTAAGAATTGAGATTTATGACAATTTTGATACTAATTCTTAAGCTAGAATAAAAAAAAAATATTGATATGGTCTTGGTCATATATGGTTCATCAAATTTCATATAACTCAAATATTAAATTATATTCCTTCAAAGACCATTAAATATAGACCACAGTAAGTTTCAAACCATTAAATTATTAATGGTAATACTTGCATTAAATTTTATAATTTTGCATCATGTAAAAAATATAGTCTAATTGTCCAAAAGTTGGATTTTAAAGTTATTTCTAACAAATAATCAATTTTTAATTTAGTGGCAAAAAGGTTACATCATCGTGAGTTTGATATTAGATGTGGATCTTTTATAGAAAATAAATAAAAGTTAGTAAGGCTAGAACTCTACTTTTTTTATAAAAAAAATTCCAATAATTAGGTTAGAGCATTAAATGCACCATAATCTTAAAATTTAAGAATGAGGATATGAAAAATGAAACTATTAAAATTAACTTATAAACCTTTTTTTTTACTGTTTGATTTTATACTATATTAATTCAAAATTTTATAATTTAATATGTAGACACATCACTCGATAAGTAGATCGGTTTCAATAATTTAGATTCGTTATTTAAAATTATATTTATAGGTTTTGAAGTTAAACTCACCAAATAATTAGTGAGCTTAAGAACAACCTAGTTCTATTCAATATATCTTTATGCTATGTCATATTAATAAAAAATGATAACATTTAATGCAAGTATTATCATTAATCAAATAATTTGAATTTTACAATGATTATTGGAATTTTTGAGTTTGGGGACAATATGGTGAATCGATCATTTCTGAAGGTATTTATATCATCTGGTATGGATCAATTCAAATGAATTGGATCGAAATCCCCAAAGACTGGGATCAGTGTGCAATCTTGTGCAATAATTTGTGTAAAATTTAGTCACTAATTATATTTTCATATAAAAAAAATATAATGAGCAGTTCAGATTAACTGTTCGAGGTTAATTGTTTTTAAATCAATTGTTCAAAAATATAATGAGCAGTTCAGATTAATTGTTTTTAAATCAATTGTTTTAGAATAATTCGGTTTTTAAGAACAAATAATTCATTTTTTTTCCTAAAGCAATTGATTTAATGAATTTTTGTAATATCAAAACCGAATTTTTGTAATATAAATTGTTCGTCTTATTATAACAAAAATTGTTCGGTTCAAAACAAACTTATTGAATTGGAAAAAAAAAACCGTGGACCGGACCCGTGGCCCCCCGGACCATAGAACCGCCGGACCCGTGGTTTGATCACGGGCCGGGGTCGGCCTCTGAAAACCGGACCCGTGGAACCCAGACCCGTGGACCGGACGGGTTTGAACCTGACCAGACCGACCCGCCCCGTTTTCAATTCACTACCTGCACCTATTTGGCCAGTGAAAAACAAAATGTCCATTGTCCAATGAAACCCTTTAAATACCGTTTCCAATGCCGTTTCCTATCTATCTATCTATCTATATATATATATATATATATATATATATATATATATATATATATATATATATATGGGATGAGCTATGGTGAGACGTAGAGTAAAACCAATTTTTACTCCATGGCACTATATTCATTTTGAAAATTCAAACAACCGATCCGAACCGCTCAACATGTTCTCTATATTGAAATGTGCTTGGAGACCAAATTTTACATTTTTTGGAATTTTTTTACTATTTATTAAGCCACTTTGAAAATCGCTGATCCGGTGGTCCAGAAAATTTTACTGTTTTTTACTATTCACAGTGGATCAGCGATTTTCAAAGTGGCTTAATAAATAGTAAAAAAATTTCAAAAAATGTAAAATTTGGTTACCAAGCACATTTCAATATTTAGAAAAAGTTGAACGGTTCGGATCGGTTGTTTGGATTTTCAAAATAAAAATATGGCGTGGAGTACAAACTTGTTTTACTCCACGTCTCACCATAGCTCATCCCTATATATATATATATATATATATATGATATTGCTAATATACTATGCATAACATAGAGGGCCTCCGTGCTACGGCTCAATATTTGAGTTTTCAAAATCTAACGGTCGATTCGAACCGTTCAATATGATCTCCATATGAATATGTTCTTGCAAAACAAATTTTACATTTTTTAGAATTTTTTTACTATTTTTTTAGATAGGTAGAAAAGAGTGAGGCTATGGTGCTATGCATAGCAAGGATGGCTAGTGTACTACGGCTCAATATGGTACTTTTTAAAATCCTAACGGTCGATCCAACCGTTCAATGTGATAATTATAATCATATGTACTTGCAAACTAAATTTTATATTTTTTCGAATTTTTTACTATTTTTTTAGATAGGTAGAAAAATCAGTGTTTTCTGAAAATTCTGGACCATCAAAATTCTACCTATCTAAAAAAATAGTAAAAAAATTCGAAAAAATATAAAATTTAGTTTGCAAGTTCATATTCATATGGTTATTACATTGAACGGTTGGATCGACCGTTAGGATTTTAAAAAGTATCATATTGAGCCGTAGTACACTAGCCATCCTTGCTATGCATAGCACCATAGCCTCACTCGGTAGAAAATCACTTGATCTGAAAATTTTGTACCATTCAGATCAAGTGTTTTTCTATACCACTTGATCTGAAAATTCTGTACCATTGCATATATAACTGACCGGCCAGTAATAAACAGTACCAACATTCATTCAATTAAGCACTAGCTATATTTAGAGGTAATGTGCATGAAGAGAGAGAAAAAAAAGGCTAATTGTATGCTATTAAAATTTAGGGAGAGCCTAGCTATCTCCCGTTTCATCTCTCGTCAGTTGCATTAATTAAGTGGGGGGGCCGCATAACCGTCAGCGCATTTTAGGAATTTGCAGAAAAGTATTCATCTGTAACACAACTAGTATTGATCCATCTATATGAAGGTATTCACATTTGCAATAGAAGCATATTTGGACACATCACTCACTCATCTTTTACACGTTTTTAGAAATGTTTTTTTTTCTCCATTCAATCTAACCAATATTTCTGACGATCTGTGAGAAATTTTGCAAATCTAAAACCACGAACGTCTTCTACACAATTTTCTCTTTCAAATGAGATCCATGATGACATACTTTCGAGTTGTCCGTTGCACAAGTATTCATACATCGTCACAAGTATTCATCTTTCATCGAGCAAGTATTCACCATCGTCGTGTAAGTGTAAATAGTTAATGCACCAAAAGTATTACAAACATATGTGCATACCTCGATTAATTTTACAAGAGCAGCCGAATAGTATTCATTCATAAGATATCAAGTATTCATACATATACGTTAAAGTATTTATACCTAAGATATCAAGTATTAATCCATACACGTTGAAATATTCATCTCTAAAACATCAAGTATTCATTCATATACCTCTAATTTTTTCAAAATTTATTTTTCTGTCATTTCTTAGTACTTGTACGCACTGGCCTAATTCACCATTAATGAAGCTTTGTTATTTGCAAATAACTCGCTACTGCATGAGGAAACTCATCTCCTTTTAACAAATAACTCATCTCCTTTCAACAAATTATATTGAAAATTATAATTATATCAAAATTATATCAAAATTAATTTACCAAATATAATTTTGATAAATATAATTTATTTTTGTTAACAATGAGGATTTTGAAGATTAAACAAACGCATTGATTTTCTCATTTTCAATATAATTTGCTAACAGTCCAGTTAAAACAGATTTTGATAAACCCTTTTCCAATTGATAAATTCTTCAACCCAAGATGGTATTAAGGTGATATTCATTTAATTTGATTTTTGGGCGGTGTCAACTAAAAAAATTTCGGTGCCATCTAGCTCCTTTAATGAAAAGTAATAAAGTACTATTGATAATTACTATTGATAAATGTATATATTTTTATAGAGTATTTACTCACATGATGTTAAATGTAATATTTAATGAAAAGTAATAAAGTACATAAGATAATTGAGTTTTCAAACTTATTATTAATGTCATATCATCTGTGTTCTTAATTGTCTGATTGTGTTATCTCATCATTCAATTTGATCGGTTCACTTATATTCTTACATGCTCATCTTCTTATTTAAATAAAAAATTTGGATGTGTCTAAAGGAAAAAATAAGCATGTAAAATATAAGTTATCCGATCAAATTAAATGATGAGATAACACAATCAACATCATGTGACTATGTGAATGAATACTCTGTAAAAATATATTTGTCAATAGTAATTTTCATAAAGAAACGCAGATATTACTTTTAAGCAACTTGCCATCTATTTTTTTTGTTCTCATTAAACACTTTTCTTTATATAAAAAAATAAGTTAAACAAAATAATTTGGAAAATATTAATTAAAGGCATAATTGTGAAAGAAATTTATGTGCACTCAATGTTTAAAATTGAGCCCTCATAATAGCAGCGATGCATCCAAACCGTTGAAACCGATCTACTTCACGAGGGATGAGTTTACATGTTAAATTTATAAATTTTCAAACTAATTTAATATAAAGTCAAGTGGTCAAAAAATAATAAAAAATGAACACATTAAAATTAACTTATAAACCATCTTTTTTTGACCGCTTGACTTTATACTAAATTAGTTTGAAAATTTATAAATTTGACATGTAAGTGCATCACTCGTGAAGTAGATTGATTTCAAAAATTTGAATGCATTGTTTGAAGCCAATTCAATAAATTTCTGAATTAAACTCACAAAGAGACTTGATGAGCTTAAGAACACCCTAGTTATACTCATGGCCGATATATGAAAATGTCTCATGATATCTTAAATTCATATATCGGCCATATATCCTCTATGCAAATGTCTTGTGGAACTTATTTATGTTCTATATTATTATTCAAATATTATTGTGTTAATAATAAAGTTCCCACATATTATAATAAAGCAAATAATGCTATTGCTTATTATCATACAAGATAATTAGTAAAACAAGACATTGACACGTACATACAATCTATTAGACTAACAAACAAAATTAGTTAACGGAATCAGCACGCAATTAAGCACTCAAAGTCGATTTGATTTTTTTTCTTTCGAATAATTGCAAGTAGGCTCATTAAGCCTACTTGATAAAGATATATATATATATCTTTTCTCGAATCTGATATATATGCTCTCCAATTGTACTTATATAACATGGGATAGTTTATCATTGTGGTCCCTGGCTCCACACAATTTTCTTCTTCTCTTTTTGTGTAGAAAAAATAAGAATTAGAAAAGTTTTTTTTGAAGGTTGTCGGCAAAGTGCCGATCAACATATGTATTGATAAAAAAAGAGTTATTTACACAAAATAATAATTACATCTCACTATTTGCGAAATAAAATATCTAGTAAAGCACAGTAGTCACTCGTGTGGTCCACTATCCCGATTCTACCCCTAATTTTATGCAAAATTTCTCCAGTTGTGGATATCCATTGTAGTCTCATTTATTAGTAGGCTTGGTGGTTTTGTCTTCCCCGAGAAGGTTCTTCTGTTTTTTTCCTTCCAGAGTGCCCAACACCGGCCGACCACGCTCTGTCCCATAGCACCTTTCTTGTTTTATCCAGTCCCCGCCTGTTAAGCCACCAAATATCAACAATTGTCTCACCATTGTGACAAGTAAGATTTAGGCTAGGCAGCAGTCCTCTCCAAAACCGTGTAGCATAGCGGCAATCCCACAGCATGTGATCTCTTGTTTCCATGGTACCATTCGAACAGAAGACGCAACCGTGTGTTACCATACATGCTCTGGAGGTAAGTACCTCCTGAGTTAGTATCTTGTTATCCAATAGCAGCCATGTGAAAAACTTTATCTTCATTGGGACTTTCAGTTTCCATAGTACTCTGTTGTACTCAGACATCACTCCTGTATTGTGCATGATTTTGTAAGCCGATGAGCAGGTGAAGATTTCTGAATTCTCCCACCGCCAGACTGCTCCCCCTTGTTCAACCGAGCATGGAAAAAAAGGGAGTAGGTCGGCTAATTCTTTGAGGAAGAATGAGCAATCACCTCACCTCAGTTCTTTGAGGAAGAATTAGAAAAGTTGCTCTGCACAGTCAATGCAGATAAAAATAGTGGGGCCTACACCTTAGTTTTCTTCTTCAATCTTTGTACAGAATAAAAAGATTTGGGATCACGTCCAAATGTTTGGTAAGAATATTGAATCGATGCAGAAAAAAGAGAGAAGAGAAAAGAGGTGGAGCCCACAAACTGGAATGTTCTTCTTTCTAAAATTATTAAATAAAATACTCACCTTCTAAAATTCTTTACAAAATGTTCTTGTAGGCTCTACTTCCCCTTCCCTCTTCTTCTTCTTCTTCCTATTCTCCATATTTACTCTCATAAATTTTGAGACTTTTCACCTTCCACATCTGTCTTGTTGAATATGTCTCTTATAGTCTTATCTCACCATTTGTTATATTCTATTTTTATAGGGTTATATTTGTAAAAAAAAAATTATACACCTTTTGTACTTCAACTTTTGTTAAAATTATATTTTACATAGTATTTTTACAAAAAATATTATTAAAATCTTAAAAAAAAATAAAGACAGATTAAAAAATATAGTCATTTGATTCTCCTCTATTATTTTAACAAAATAATACAACAGTGTATACCATACGCCACCTAATATACCTTTTGGGAAGCACTAAGCCGAAATTGATCATTCTTATCTCTAGTTAACAGCGACAAGGTGATGTATAGAATTCATTGGTTCATTCCCAATTATATATATATATATATATATATATATATATATATATATATATATATATATATATATATATATTAGAGAAAGAGATAGGCTATGGTGAGTTGTACTTCACGTCATATTTTCATTTTGAAAATCCAAACAACCAATTCGAACCGCTCAACATGTTCTCTATATTGTAATGTGCTTGGAGACTAAATTTTACATTTTTTTGAACTTTTTTACTATTTATTAAGTCACTTTGAAAATCGCTGATCCACTGTGAACAGTAAAAAACAGTAAAAATTTCTGGACCACCGGATCAATGATTTTCAAAGTGGCTTAATAAATAGTAAACAAATTCCAAAAAATGTAAAATTTAGTCTCCAAGCACATTTCAATATAGAGAACATGTTGAGCGGTTCGGATCAGTTGTCTGAATTTTCAAAATGAAAATATTAGCATAAAGTAAAAATAACCTCTTACTTCACAACTCACCATAGCCCATAGCCCAGCTCTATATATATATTACTCCTGCAACAAAGAAAAGAAAGCTTCTCTCTTTTTACCAGTAATATACAGAAACACTTGTGCATGCTGAGTAGGTTGAAAATGTCAAAAGAAGAATTGCACTCTCTGAACCTAGGTTACAGCCTCCCGGTACCAAATGTGCAAGCTCTTGCCAGATCTCTTCATTTATCAAGTACCATCCCTGAAAGGTATCTCAGGCCTGAAGCCGAGATCGGTCCAATCGCTCGAACCGATGAGATTGAAATTGAATTACCTATCATAGATTTAGCAAAACTGATTGATCCAGAATTCTCCAATGAAGAAGCTGCAAAGCTGCACTCTACCTGCCAAGAATGGAGCTTTTTCCAGGTCAGCTTTCAATTTCTGAGATAATTAAACTGATGGATGGATCATCGATCCCTAGGCTAGCTGATCCTGAGATATATAATTAAACTGTAGCTGATAAACCATGGGGTACTGGAAGAGTTAATCGAGGGCTTAAAGGCGGATACCATTGAGTTCTTCGACAAACCATTGGAAGAAAAGATGGCATACAAGCAAGACATAGATGGAGGTCTGGAAGGCTATGGTCAAGCCTTTGTAAAATCCAACGAACAAAAGCTCGACTGGTGCGACATGCTTTACATCATCACCCAACCAATAGCTCTTCGAAACATGAAATTTTGGCCCACTAGCCCTTCCACTTACAGGTATGAATCATAACTAAAGATACATTACTGTTCTTGGTCTTTTGTTTTTAGGGTTAATTTCTCTTCGAGTTCTCTAATTTCTTATTTACATCTCAACACTTAGATATATCTAATTTATTCCTTAACTATTTAAAGTTATTTCTCTTTTAATTATCCATTGTCAGAATATATATTTTCCTATTGTACCCTTGTGTGGACCCTTTAATCAAGCAATCAGATTATTTGATTACCCTTGCGCGGGCCCTATGATCAAAGCACATTTGTGCCATAGTGGGCGCAATTCAAATTTCCTCAAGTCATGAGAGATACTCTGGCACTCTGGGTCAAAGTCTGATTTATGGCGTAGTTCAAATTTCCCAAAAATAAACAAGGATAGAGCTTACTCATAGAACCCTGGGTCAAAGTCAGGAGAGATGTCCATTTCATTACGATTTCTCACAAGTTGCTTCCAATTCTTTCAGTAGTTTGAACCTTTGAATCTCTGAATAATAAATAAAGTAATTAACCAATTGATGATGAATGAAGAATTAGTTATGATTTTTTAATGTCAAACACTAATTCTACCATACTGAACTTTATACGACTTATCGGAGCAGGATCCATCTGAGAACTGCTGAGCCTTTTGAAAACAACCTGTGACAATAAAAAAGTTTAAGAAATACTTGTATGTTGGACCCTAAAACAGTCAGATATCCATTTTCTAGGAATTTACTAAAAACAGTCAGATCCATATACTGTTTACCAGAAAAATATGATCATCTTCTCATTTTAAAACAGAGATAAATTTCTGTTAGTTTCAATTTAAATCTCTAAATTTAGGCTGCATATATAGCAGATAACAGGGAAGCATTTCCACAAATTTCAACTCAATCCAATAATCCCACTAGGAGGATTTGAATTTGCAACAAGGCATCCTAAACATACTCTGAAAAACTTAAATTAGGGTTTAAATTAAGCTTTATTTTCTGAAAACCAGAAAACTGTGGTCATCTTGACCTTTTTCAAACAAAACTGCTCTTTAATGCTTATGATTTGAAATTTGAAATTTAAAAATTGTTTGTCCTTTTAGAACAATTTGGTGAGCTTCTGCTTTAACTCGTTTCATATAGATTCAATAAACCTATAACAAGATATAGACTCATAAATCATCACACTTGATTATATAAGGCCAATAGTATAGTTTTACCTTACAAATAGAAAAGGGTATTTTTGTCTTTATTATTTTAACTAGGGATTTAACTATGGTTAACTTCATAGTTACTATGTAATGGGTAAAAAAGAAAGAGTTTGTGGAGTTAAGGGATAAATTAGATAAATTAAAGTTTTTAGGGGTAAATAAGAAATTAGAAGAATCTGTGAGGATATACAAGAAATTAACCCTTGTTTTTATGCACAACATATATATATATATATATATATATATATAGAGAGAGAGAGAGAGAGATGGGCTATTGTGCTTTGCAAAGTAAACGCCCCGTTTACTTCGGCGCCATATTTTGCATTTTGAAAATCCAAACAACCCATCCGAACCGTTCAACATGTTCTAAATATTGAAATGTGCTTGGAGACCAAATTTTACATTTTTTGGAATTTGTTTACTATTTATTAAGCCACTTTGAAAGTGTCTGATCCAACGGTGAACAGTAAAAAACAGTAAAATTTTCTGGACCACCAGATCAGAAACTTTCAAAGTGGCTTAATAAATAGTAAAAAAATTCCAAAAAATGTAAAATTTAGTGTCCAAGCACATTTCAATATTTAGAACATGTTGAACGGTTCGGATGGGTTGTTTGGATTTTCAAAATGCAAAATATGGCGCCGAAGTAAACGGGGCGTTTACTTTGCAAAGCACAATAGCCCATCTCTCTCTATATATATATATATATATATATATATATATAGTGGCTAAGGTCAAAGTGGTATGACCAAGGCCTTGGTGCTACCAATTAGTTTTTATAATTTTAAAGTTCAAATAGTCGATTCAAACCGTTAGATGTTCAATCTATATTAAAATCTGCTTGGAGACCAAATTTTATATTTTTTTGAATTTTTTTACTATTTTTTAAGCCACTTTGAAAATGGCAGATCCGGATGAACAGTAAAAACAGTGCAACCAAATTCTGGACCATGTAATCCGCAATTTTCAAAGTGGCTTAAAAAATAGTAAAAAAATTCCAAAAAATGTAAAATTTGGTCTCCAAGCAGATTTTAATATAGAGATCACATCTAACGGTTTAGATCGACCGTTTGGACTTTGAAAATCCAAAAACGATTTGGTAGCACCAAAGACCTTAGTCATACCACTTTGATCTTAGCCGCTCTCTATATATATATATATATATATATATATATATATATATTACACTTAATTCCTTGCAGAGATAATATTGACCGATACTCTGTTGAGCTTACCAAGGTGGCAAGTTGCCTGTGGCAGTTCATTGCCAAAAACCTAGGTGTTGCACCAGAGGTTTTCGCAAAATTGTTCAAGGATCACCCTCAGGGGATGAGGTTTGGCTACTACCCACCGTGCCCGGAGGCTGATAAAGTCATAGGCATCGCGCCGCATTCTGATGCCACTGGATTTACATTTCTTCTACAAATAAATGATGTCCAAGGTTTGCAAATTAGAAAAGATAATGGAGAATGGATTGCTGTTAGTGCTGTGCCTAATGCTTTCATAGTCAATTTGGGTGATGTCACTGAGGTAATTAAAGTTTTTATTTAGATGAATATCTATCTTTTATCTTTTACCTTTCAAAGATTTGAGTAATCTTACTTCTTAATTAGGTGCTAAGCAATGGATTATATAAAAGCATAGAGCACAGAGCCATGATAAACACCGAGAAAGAGCGCATCTCTCTCGCGGCATTTCACTTTCACAGCCCCGACAATTCCTCAATGCTTCATCCTCTGCTGGAGGTCGTAGGCGATGGTAAGCCCAATTACAGAAGCATACGCTACGATGAGTACATGAATGCGTATTTGAATCAGAAATTACAAGGAAAGAGCATGCTAGGTACGCTCAGGCTATAAACCAACAACATCTACATACTTCTTCTTTGTATGTATGATGCATGTATGTAATATATTCCCTAAACCTTGACATATGAATAATTAATATCTATGTATGTGAATGCCAGTTTATAATAGTTTCATTACTTCTCTATTGATGTATTGATGACTATCTTAATTAATTAATATTGCTTAAGAAAGATTGTATTCATTTGTTCAACATTTTCCTTTTACTTGCCATTTTGTCATTTATTATTGCTATTTGGTAGCTAGAAGGCATCTTGTCACACTTCTGATTTTGACCGCCCGGAGCATAATTATATAAGCATCTTCTCATCTTTTATTGGTCTGTCAACCTACGTCGCCAACAAAAAAGAAACAAACAAAAAAAACAGAATTAGTTACAAATCTCAATAACCGGTTATTCAACACACGCTTATATGTAATTGACTTAATTTAATATTCAAACATCCCGGATTAATCCACAGAAGTACAAATCAAATTATGCATGTATATTACTAGCGATAGCACCTAAGTCTAGGTTATCTGTAAAACAACTCACACAGATTTCACACAGTTGGAACCCTACTCACAAGCGATTCTAAACTCCCACAACACACAGTTCCATCACATCATAAAATAAATCCAACCTCAAACCTACTATCCCGTTAAATATGTCATCATAATCTAATACCCAATACCAATATCCAAATCAACCATACAAATAAAAAAAACACAGATTATAGAGAAGTCTAGTTACCTTATAGCGAGATATTCAAATGCAACGACAACTCAGAATCATTGCAACGTAATTAAAATCGAACTAAACATTAAATTGATAGTTTTGGACTGTATGTTTAATTAAATTTGAGTGAGTAGAAATATAGTGATTATTTCATTATTTTTAATTTATAGTTACTTCATTATCATGTTGTTTAAGAATCTTATAGAGGCTTTGTTAGCAATCAAAATGAACATAAAGATTGAATTGATGCGGTAAATTAAGAAAACCTTCATCTATAAAGGGCATAAAGGCTTAACATGAATCTTTGAGAGGAGTAATGCATCCTTGTAGAAAATTTATCACTAATTGCATGGACTGATCGGAAAAAAAAAATGCAAGGATTGAATTCTGACAAGGGGTGAACAGAGAATGGAAAAACTACAACCGGGCCCTTATAAAGTTTCCTATTTCACTTTTATTTTAAGTATGCTGATTTTCTATATAGTATATACTGATGATCTAATAATGTAACTTATTGTGATTCAATATTATGCTAAAACTTATAAAATATGCAAATAGGTCTCTCACGAAACAGAATGTAGGTTTTAATATTATTTATTAGAAAAAGGATTAAAAGAAACTTGTGATAATGAGATGCTTTGTAACAAAAACAAAACCTGTGAGAATGTATTCAAAATTTTAATAAAATGACATAACAGAGGTGTAAAAATGATCATTAGGTCAGTATGCAATCAAAGTTGCAAATGAGCCCTTATCAAATCCTTTTTTCACACAAAACATTAAAAAAACAGTGAATGACACTTCAATTCCGTAGACTTTGTTTGAAAACATGATTAAATTACATATGCAAGGGGTCTAATTTATTTTATAAGACTTAATATGAAATGACAAAAGGGATTAAACTATGATTTACTCCAACTGATCTGCATAAGATCAAAACAGTATTCATCAGCACATTTGCTGTTATTGTGAAGCAAAAAGTCAGAAAAGAACAAAAAAAGGGGCACAACATGATGCGATCTATATTTTTTTACTTCAGATTCATGCAAAGAAAGAGAAAAGAGATCAGAACTGAGATGTGCAGTATGCTAGAGATTAAAATGCATCAAAACATACATACAGTATGCTAGAGAATTCTTAGTCAGTTTCAGAATATGCTAGAGATAATTTTGTACAAACAATTGTCACAAACACAAAAATGCATCAAACTTCACATAATTTCGGGGAAAATTCAAAGAATATTTTCTCCCCGTCTTTTTTTTAGAAATTAAATTTTTTAATTGTTCCTGTCCCAAAATATATAGATTTTCGATACAGAATTTGGTAATCTCGGATCCAATTATACTAAAATATACTAATTGATAAGAACTTGGATTCAATTATATTAAACCCTTATATGGTGCAAATAGGTAATTGGCCAGAACTTAGATTCAACTATACTACTAATTAATGAGAACTTGGATTCAATTAGATTAAACCCTTAATTAAATGGTGCAATTAGGTAATTGGCCAGAACTTGGATTCAATTATACTAAAATATATAGATTTTTAGGTACAGGATTTGGGAATCTCAGATCAGTTCTCATTAATTCACAATTTCACATCCTTTCTCACTAATTCATCATAGCTTTATTACAAGTCTCTAATAAAAGATTAGCACTAGATATTATTACCATCTAAGGGATCTGTGTAAGCTGATGCAAAGTAGAAGAGGAGAATCACATTTGCATAGAAGCAAAGAGATGAAAGATCACATCTTTTTCTTGTAGAAATCATTCCTGGATCCTGATTTTTAAAATGAAGAATGAATACAAAATCAGTAAGAAGTTATCAGCGAAGTTGTATTCAGTAAAAAGCATCTCAATATTGTATTCAGTAAAAGGTAAGAATTAGTAACTGAGGAAAAAAAAAGGAAAATAGATTTCGTAAAGAGATTTATCCTTTTCAATAAGTCACTGTTACTAAATGGAAATGCGGAACAAGAAGCATATATAGACTAAAATTCGATTCTGGACAGTGAGAGAAGAAAATCAAGTTATTTTCAAATCGAAATGAAGTTGTACTTCATCAATTAAACTAACAGATTGATTTGAATAGAAAAGAAGAAAGAAAAACGAGAGCGATTGAAAAATTCACCTCCTAAAACAGAGAACGAGTAACACTCAATTGAATCAAAGTGTGCAGTTGAATTGAAGAATAATCCAAGTTAGAAGAAATGGAGAGAGGTCGTACCCGTATTATTCTCCGATTTTTGTGGAATGTTTGGAGGGAAGATTGAACAAGTGAAATAAGGTACGTGAGGGGCACGTGTAGCTAACTAGCTCAACTATTCCCTGCTCTGTGTACGGAAGCTAATTTGATCATTCGAGTTTATATGCGGACCGTCCGATCTGTTTTCGCACCATATTAAATGATATCCCACCGTCCGAATCTAAACTCAAAATTTTAGTTACTTCAGAGATATTGGACTCAAAATGATATTGGGCCCGTGTAGCTAGCTAGCTCAACTATTCCGATCAAATTTCGAGTTTATATGCGGACCGTCCGATCTGTTTTATCTGATTTCTCTCAGATGATTCATAAGAATTTTCAGAAATTTCAAAATTCTTTTAGGGTTTATTCGGCAACTTTCCAGGCCCCAAGGAGTCAAGGACAGGACAGAAGGACTTGTAAGTGTTGTAAGAATGTTTAAACTTGAAGGGGGCAATTCCTAAAAATTCCTTTCTCTTATAACAATTTTGGGCTTTCTGTCTTTTTTATCTTTATTTATTGTGAACCTTATCTCTTGTAACAATTTTTATTATATTGGGCTTCATTTCTCCGAGTCTCCTACATACAGAATCAGAATGGGCTTCATTCATTTCTTTGAATTCCTTTGATTGGTCTTTCTGACGTGGTGGGCCCTAGCTTCATAATTAAATTTTAGATCCGATTTGGGGTTGGGATCCTATCCTGTCGCCAGCATCACCATAAACAATAACAAGCTATTTTGGGATTTCCTTTTTAAAAGAATCTAAAAGTCTCTGTTCACAGACATGATAATATACATTAATCAAGATTAGACCAAAATATATAGAAGAGCTTTAAATAAGGATACATTAAGTATATATTAAGAGAGTCAATATTATAATTATTGCTCTAAAAAATAGCACCCTCCTATTTTAATTAAATTGGTTCCTCATTTATATATAATTTCTGATTCCACTATTGCTAAAGACTATCTTAAGGAACTTGAGCAGAGGTTTGTTAGGAATGAGAAGGCTGAAATAGGCATTCTATTAAACAAACTCTGCACAATGAAGTACAATAACAAGAGCAATGTGAGGGAGCACATTCTTGAAATGATGCACACCGCTTCAAAACTGAAGGGACATAAACTGGATATATCGGATGATATGCTAGTATATTTGGCCCTTAACTCTCTTCCTGCCTCATTTGGACAGTTCAAGGTGAGTTATAACTGTCAGAAGGAAACATGGACAGTTAATGAACTCATCTCGCACTGTGTTCAGGAGGAAGAAAGATTGAAGTCGGACAAGAGCGAAAGCGCAAACATTGCTTCTACCTCTAAGGGAAAAGGGAAACAGAAACGTAAGGCCAATTCAGATGCTGCAACTACAAGTTCGCAGAAGAAGCCCATTAAGGACAAGAAACCGGTTACCGGATCGGAGCCGAATAAAGAAAAGAAAAAGGGTTGTTTCTTCTGTGGATCTGAAGGGCATGTGAAGAAGGATTGTACCAATTATCACGCATGGCGTGTCAAGAAAGGGTTGCCGAAGTTACCGGAAGCCAAATGATGGTGAAAGATACATCTATGTGGGCGATGGAAACAAGGTAGAAGTTGAAGCTATAGGGCATTTTAGATTACTTTTGAAAACTGGCTTGTATTTGGATTTGTTTGATACTTTTGTTGTACCGTCTTTTAGGCGAAACTTGATTTCTATTTCTGCATTGGACAAATTAGGTTTTACTTGTTCATTTGGAGATAGAAAGTTTGCTTTGTATCAAAACTCCAATTTGGTTGCTACTGGTTTTCTATCTGTTTTAGACAATCTTTATGCTTTAGATACTATTGCTTCCTATAATGAGACCTTGAACAATGAAACTCGAAACGTTAGACAGAAATTAACACATCAGGATTCAGCTGCACTTTGGCATGAGCGTTTAGGTCATATTTCTCAACAGAGAATTACACGTCTTATTCAAAGTGATATTCTGCGACCCTTAGACATGTCGGATCTCGGTCCGTGCATTGAGTGTGCTAAGGGCAAACAAACAAGCATGCGCAAATATACAGCCAATCGTATGACAGACGTCCTTGAACTGATACATACGGACATATGTGGGCCATTCCCTACAGCTACAAGGAATGGACATGTATATTTTATCAGTTTCATTGACGATTATTCTAGATATGGTTATATATTTTTAATTAAAGAAAAGGCTCAAGCTTTGGACACGTTTAAATCCTTCAAGGCTGAAGTTGAGTTACAACTCAACAAAAGGATTAAAAGCGTCAGATCAAATCGTGGTGGTGAATACTATGGTCGATATGACGGCTCAGGAGAACAACGTCCAGGGCCTTTTGCTAAATTTCTAGAGGAAAATGGAATTGTGCCGCAGTATACAATGCCGGGTTCGCCCGCAATGAACGGTGTGGCTGAAAGGCGCAATCGAACATTAATGGAGATGGTGAGGAGTATGATTTCTCATACTTCACTTCCATTAAACCTCTGGGGAGAAGCACTTAAGACAGCAGCATATATTCTGAATCGGGTACCGACTAAGACAGCAAACAAAACTCCATATGAATTGTGGACTGGGCGAAAGCCTAGTCTCCAGCACTTAAGAATCTGGGGTTGTCCGGCTGAAGCTCGGCCTTATAGGCCACAAGAGAAAAAGTTGAACGAAAGGACAGTTAGCTGTTATTTTGTCGGATATGCAGAAAGGTCCCGGGGGTACAAGTTTTATGATCCCACTAATAGAACAATTTTCGAGACAAATACAGTTAAGTTCTTTGAGGATGTTATGGTTCAAGGGGGAAATACAAATCAAATTGTCTTTGAAGAGAAACAAGATTCTCCTATACATGAGGCGCCAACAATGGTACCAATTGTAATAAGAATATCTGGAGACTCATTGGTTCAGGATCGTACAGTGAATGAACCTACGGTGAATGAACCTCTAGAAATGGAAGAGAATCCAGTACAAGACAATGTTGATGTTGAAGAGGAACCTATACCATCTCAAGAACTTCAAGAAACAGTGCCTTTAAGGCGGTCCACCAGAGAGAGAAGAAGCGCAATATCTAAGGATTATGTTGTGTTTCTTCAAGAACATGAATTCGACATTGGCATGATGGAGGATGACCCTCTCAGTCTCCGTCAGGCTTTGGAAAGTGCGAATTCTCAGAAATGGATCGAGGCCATGAATAATGAAATAAAGTCAATGTATGACAACAAAGTCTGGGATATCGTCCCATTACCTCAAGGTGTGAAGCCTGTTGGTTGCAAATGGATATTTAAGACCAAGAATAATTCAGAAGGTAATGTGGAAAGATACAAAGCGCGACTTGTTGCTAAGGGATTTACACAGAAAGAAGGCATTGACTTTACGGAAACTTTCTCACCTGTGTCTATGAAAGATTCTTTCAGAATTATTATGGCTTTAGTGGCACATTTTGATCTTGAGTTACACCAGATGGATGTTAAGACTGCGTTTCTTAATGGCGACATTGATGAAACCATTTATATGGTGCAACCACCTAACTTTGAGATTGAGGAAAATAACTCAAAGCAGATGGTTTGCAAATTAAATAAATCCATCTATGGACTCAAGCAAGCGTCTCGACAGTGGTATTTCAAATTTCATCAAGTAATTGTCTCATTTGGATTTGAGCCTAACTTGGTGGATGAATGCATATATCACAAGTTCAGTGGGAGTAAGTTTATGTTTCTGGTTTTATATGTTGATGACATATTGCTTGCCAGTAACGATATAAACATGATGCGTGAAACTAAGAGATTTCTTTTCAGGCATTTTGATATGAAAGATCTTGGTGAAGCATCATATGTGTTAGGCCTTAAAATACATAGAGATCGAAATAAGGGTATTTTAGGGCTTTCACAACAAGCATATATCGATAAAATTCTCAAGCGATATGGTATGGAACACTGCAAACCAGGAAATACCCCTGTTGCAAAAGGAGACAAATTTAGTCTCAATCAGTGTCCAAAGACATAACTCGAGAAATCAGAAATGCACCAGATTCCATATGCTTCGGTAGTAGGAAGTCTGATGTATGCTCAGGTGTGTACGCGTCCGGATATTGCGTACATCACAGGAATGTTAGGCCGGTATCTCAGTAATCCTGGTATGGATCACTGGAAAGCAGCCAAGAGGGTACTTAGGTACTTGCAAAGAACGAAGGATCACATGCTGACATATCGGAGATCAGATAAGCTTGAGGTCATTGGATATACTGATTCCGATTTTGCGGGCTGTGTGGATAGCATGAAGTCAACATCTGGTTATATTTTTATGTTGGCTGGAGGAGCTATTTCTTGGAGGAGTGCAAAGCAAACTATGATTGCTTCTTCCACCATGGCAGCCGAATTCATTGCGTGTTTCGAGGCATCGAACCATGGAATATGGCTAAGGAATTTTGTCACTGGGCTGCGTATTGTGGATACTATTAAGTTGCCACTCAAGATATATTGTGACAATAATTCAGCAGTACTGTATTCCAACAACAACAGGAGCTCGTCGAAATCCAAACATATCGACATTAAGTTTCTTGCTGTGAAGGAAAGAGTTCAGAGTGGACTTATAAGTATTGAGCATATTGGTACAGCTTCCATGCTAGCAGATCCACTTACTAAGGGATTGGTACCCAAACAGTTTCACGAGCATGTCTCTCATATGGGTATCTATGTTAAAGAGGATTGTCAGATTTAGTGGGAGTTTGTATTTTATGTATCATGTTTTATGTTTTATATGATATACTTTTACAGATATCATGCAGTTGACTATTATATGATATTCTGTTATTTGTATGTATCATGCAGTTATTTAGACTTTAGTTATTCAGCTTTTAGTTATTCAGTTTATTATGCACTCTGAATTTATGATTGACCTCAAAATCAAATTAAGATAAAGTGACCAAATTGGAGATAGGCATGTAGATCACATTGCATGTAATTTCCAAACTACACATCCCCTTCATGATTCATGTCATTTGGTTATGTTTACACAGTGATTTATGTTGGTTTAGTTTCGATTCATGAGACAAATACTGCTTAAGTCCTTGTGAATATAATTGATGGACGGAATTGGTTGATGACACAAAAGGCTATGACAGCACAGCTTGAGTACTCAATTCGGTTTTAACAATATATATTATTCGGATACACATATAGCCCAAGTGGGAGATTGTTGGAATTAATTTCAATTAATTACAACATATATGGGCTTATATGTGATATAAATATATATTGAATAAGACTGTCAAATATTTAATTAGACCCGTTATGAAATGATCAAATTAAGTATTATCGGGTTCAATATGTGTCATGAGAAGTGGGGCCTTTAATGTGTAGAATGCGTATTAATAACTTTATGATTTAGTGATGGTCTAAATTATATAATGTTTGGTAATAATACAATTATGCTATTGGTCCCTGGAGAACACAATTAAATACGGCAATGTTCTGTAAATAAGGAAATACCCAATAAGACAAGTTCTGAATCAAGATCCGCTAAGGATCCAATAAGATAATAGGATACAGATCCAATAAGGAAACAAGATTAATTAATTAATTAATTAATTAATTAATTAATTTGGATAGATGCGCCTGTTGATTTTGCGCCTATTTTTTTTTTGGATTCTGTCCCTTTTTTAAAACCAACAGAAGTTACGGCTCTCCATCTGTCTCTCTAATTTTCTCTCTCTACAAAAAACTGAAATAGAGAAAAACAGAAAATTGAGAAGAAGATAAGAGGATTTTCAGTAAAGAACTAGAATCGGGTATTTCTCCTTGTGCAGAACAGAACGTTG
Organism: Carex myosuroides; assembly: GCA_028015225.1. Lineage (NCBI taxonomy): Eukaryota > Viridiplantae > Streptophyta > Magnoliopsida > Poales > Cyperaceae > Carex > Carex myosuroides. The sequence continues at coordinate 6,861,354 of CM051490.1, forward strand.
CCGCTGCCGCCTCTCTCGCTCTCTCCATCGGACTTGAGAGGGATTACTTGGAAATCTAAAGGCTTCCGGTGATCAACGGTGATTGTGTCTCTCTGGAAGATCATGGCTATGGACCAAGGTAATTTAGAATTTCATATTAGAGTTCACTAGAGGATCATGGCAAATCTAGGGTTTATGAATTGCGGTATGATTTTGCATGAAATAAATCCAACAAGTGGTATTAAGAGCAAACTAAAATTAATTCGCTTAACTAATTATAAAATGATTGTCTGATGAATCTCATTATATATATCTTGAGAACTTCAAGAGAAGAAAAGATTAATTAATTAGGCGTTTGTAACAGAGATGTGGAAAGAAATGAAGATCCATGCAGATTCTAGTTTGGAAACACACTGCAATGAACAACCAAATCATATACCTCGGAAGATAAACTGGGAAAACGTGATGTATTGGATTATAGGTGTTATCATACTTCTTGGAATGGCAATATATATAGTTTCTATGATCGTCTTGTTTATCATAACCGTATCCGTGCCAGATCAAATTCGCGTCTCCATCATATCTGTGCCTGTATCTGGACTCAACCCCAATGCCTCGTTATCTCCGGTACTTACAAAAATAATGATGTCTTTTTTTTTTCTTTTTCTTTTTTATCTCCAAAAAATAAAGATCGTTGTATTCATATTCATCATCTCAATTAATGTCATTGTTGTTGTTATTGTTTGGAAAGTAGGTATTCCACATCATATTTCAAGTAGAGAAAGCATTCGAGAATGGTACACAAATGTGCCTTCATAGAATATCAACCACCATCTCATATCATGATATCGAAATTGCAAGAGCTGTCGAAGACAACCTCCCGTGCTACGATATGAAAAAGTGGAACGAGTTTGTTATTCCTGTGCCCATGCTTGTATCTGTACCGAGATACCTACATAAGCAACTCTGGGAAAAGAGAGAGATTACCGTGCTCGATTTGGAGATGGTTTTCAAAGCTGATGACTCGACTAATTAACTATCATGTCTCGTGTAACAACGTGATCTTTGGAGCTATCGATACACCGATACCATGCAATGCAACAACATAGATTATACACGCGTACACCTGTAATAAGATATAATAACTGATTTTCTTATCAGTTCCTTTGTTAGTCTCTAAAATCAATATATTTTTTGTAATTTTCAATCAATGGTTTGAAATTCAAACAATCATTTACACTGTTTTTCTTCGCTATCGGCTAGAGTGCTTATAAATATGTTTTGCTCATTTTTGTTTGAGCCACGATTTTATATCATGAAATTTGATTTCTAATCATAATAATAAAATTATATGATTACATGTATAAATAATTAGGGGCAAATATATCTTTTACTTATTAAACGTTTATATGTGATTAGTTGCAACTTTTTTTGTATATAGTATTGTTTGCTTACAGGCTTGTAGAAAACTATTTCAAAATGTTTGGAGATTAATTTGTATATAGAATGTTCATGCATCTTCATAATTTATAGTTTAGGATTCGTAAATAGAAAAACACAATTAATATCTATAAATTTCAACGCAAAGAATATATGCTTGTTGAGTATTTTAGATATAGGAATTTGGTACTCTTTTTGCCTTTAATATTTATAAACCTTCGTACTCAATGAATAGGTTAGTTGCAAGCGCACAACCTATCGATTGTAGTAATTAGGTGTCGATCCGCAGGGAGAGAGGAAAATACCAATTTTTAATAAAGAAAACTACTTCTAAAACAAAACAATAAAAGTAAAAGTGGGGGGGTTTTGTTCTAAAATCCTAAGGTTGGGTTCAATACCCGAAAGAGAGGAGTTTTAAACAATAAAAGTAAATAAAATAAAGAGAAGAAAGATTGGTTTGTTTGCAAGTTTGAGGAGATCTAGGGGTATTCGGTCTACAATTCCTTGCTAATTCTATTTATTCGGTTTGTTTGAATTCATGTTTGATTTGATGAGGTTTCTAACCTATGTTAGCCTTTGGAACAAATATTAACACAACTACTTTGGGTGGATGGATTAATGTGCCTCGAATTCTAAGGCTGTCACTAACCTAGAGGGATATTTAATCACATGCTTCAAAGCATATATCGATATTTGTTCTAAGGTGTCCTAATTAGGATTTGCCTTCACCTTTCGGTCCTTCACCAAAATCCTAACCTTAATTTCTATAGTTCCGGATTGGATATCAAAGTACGGTCGCTTCTAACCCAATCCTAAGGTGTGTCTTTATGGTTTCAATTAGTACTCTCCTACTTGACCAATGCCGGAATTTAATAAACTTAAAGCGGAAAAATACGATCAACGCGATTTCAAAACTACTTCAATTCAATAAACCCTAACCAGGTGAACTCAAAGGAATAAGTACTAATGAAATTCATAAAGAATAAATCACAGAAATTAACAATCAAATCCGATAAAACAATCATAATAAAAACAAATATCCGAATAAGCTAGAATTAAACAAGTTCATGCATTGACCTAAACCCCTAGAAAGAGAACTACTCTCTCTTGGAGAGATCCATAACCAAGATTGGCAAAAACAATAAGAAATAAGATAAAGAAATGATTACACCCTTTCTTAGATCTAAAATCTCGATCTTGCCGACTCCTTGCTTGAATCTTCTTCTTCTCCTTCCTTATAAAGCTTCGAGAATTTCTGCAGGATCTCTCTCTCTCAACTTGTGGAAAATGGATATGTAAAATAATGGATCCTTTCTCCTGTGGCCTCTTTAGCCTTATATAACATTTTCTGAACTTGGAGGTCAAGTCGTTTTATTTTTAGCGCCCACTAAGCCTACTAACTTCTATATTTCTAATTCTGTAATTCTGAACTTGTAGACCAAGTTATTCTAATTTTGGCGCCCACTAACTTACTAACTTTCCATATTTAGCAGTTTTTCAGGCTGATACGGCCATTGATGCGGATGTACAGAATTATATATTCCGAATTTGGATTTGTTTCCTTCATGAAAGTTGTAGATCTCTTTGTCCTGGTTCCGTCAAGCTTTGAATCACCCAAATCGGAGTTCGTATGACCAAGATATGGCCAAAATACGAACTGTGTGTCGGTTGAGTGCGGGTGCACCCATCCGCACTCTGGGTCAGTGCGTCCGCATTGCACTCGGACTTTTCTATTTTCATCTTCTGATGCATCTGAAAGTTGCAAAAATCGGCTAAGTGCTGAGTGCGTATGACCCCACTCGCACTGGAGGTGAATGCGGACGCATTACGCTCGGACTTTTTGTCTGTGAAGTTCTGCGATGTTGGAAATTTGACTAAATACTGAGTGCGTCCGCACTGGCTGTGAGTGCGTCCGCACTGGCTGTGAGTGCGTCCGCACTGGGCTCTGTTTCCCCTGTTTTGCTCTGAAATTCAAACGAGCATAACTCATGATCCGTAACTTCGTTTTCAGTGTTCTACCACTTTTCGGAAAGCTTGCGAGAAGATCTACAATTTGCTCCATTTCCTGTAATTGAAATAGATTTTGGCAGTAACTTGATTCTTGAATATATTTCATTCTATTCTCTACTAAAATACAAGATATTTGGTGCTATTATGTGATAAAAACTAGATCGAATGTGTATATAATTTACACCTATCAATGCTTATTGAATTCTGAAACCAATCATATACTTAAAAAAAAGGTACTTGAATTATGATTAATTTGTTGTATGTTGTAACTGTTCATATTTTTTGAATTATGGATATGTATATTGCATGAATAATGACTAACAAATATAGATGCTTGCCAATTATAAATGGAATATTAGAAAACTAGAAATCATACATGGTTCTTAAGAATAAATCGTGAACAAAGAGTAACATACACGGTTTATATTTAACAACCACCAAAAATCATACACAGTTTTCATATAGAAATCGTGTATATAACCTTTATTATTATACATAGTTATTATGACTGTGTATAAATCACCTGTCCAAATGCCTATTTTAATTTGCGATCTGACACTTTTTACTTGTAGTAATCATGTATGTTAATTATATATAGACACAATTTCGCAACCACGTACAATGTATTGACTTTTTCATACACGCATGATGTGCGCGGTCACAGTTACAAAACAATATGTCATTAGCTTTTTAACTGTGTATAGTCGAATGATGTGTGCAGACACAGTTACACCCCTAAAGTCTGTACTACGGTTATTTGAATTAACTGAAGTGTTCCACGGTTATTTCAATTAAAAAATAGTTTAAAGTTAAATATCATATGAATACCAAATATAATTTTGAAGTTATAAGAAAATATATATGAATACAAATTATTAATTATGTGTTTTGTATTTTTTTTTAAGTATGAATATTTTAATAAAAAAAGATTTAAATTTTACTAATGTAGAATTATTATAATTTTTTTAGTTTACTATCATAATTAAATATGTAATATAAATTTTAATTTTGTTATATTTATTATTTATTTATAGATATCTGTATAGTTTTTTTTACTTATAATAAATTTGATGTATTTCATAAAATTAAATTATTTTAACTTTCCTATGCAAATTATATCGTTATTTGTATTTGTATTCAATAAATATTCAATTTATATCTATATTATTCGGATTTATACACATTTGTGTTCGTATTTAAAAAAAAATTCAAAATTCAAAATCTAAAAATTAAAAAAAATACAAATTTACTATTTCGATTTCTCTTCAACCCAGAGGCGTATCGTGAGCTATCTAAAATCTTGAGTTTAGATCCCATTAGAATCCGATCTGAAGTGGAATGCACAGGATCTCTTCAATATTCGTGTCAAAGCATATCTGACGGGCGGGGTCAAAACTCAAAATTTGAGTTGCCTTGGGTGATATGAATTCGGGGCAGCGCTAAACGACCTCCACCTCTGTCAGGAATCCAAATGCTCTGCGATAACGCACCTTTTGTGTTAATGTACGTACCGTGAGATCAGAATTCGGATACACTAATAATAAGTGAGGCTCTAAATTGGACGGTGTAGATCTTAACCCAAATTTGAGTTATCTCAGAGGATCAAATTCTGGCAGCATGGGCCGACAGCATAACTGACTTTCGGCCTCTATCAGGAATCCATATCCTCTGCGATAACACACCTTTATGTTAACTTATGGACCGTGCGATCAGAATTAGGAATCGCTAATATTAGTGCGGATCTAAATCGGACGGTTCCAAACTTAACTAAAACATTGAGTTAACTGAGAGGATAATATTCCATATCAGAGGTCCACGTGTCGGCTCTGCGCAACGCAACGGCCCTCACGTGACCTCGGCAACTCCGTATAAGCAAGTAGCAAATAAAGAAAAATTAATTACCAACTCGTCTTGATTATCAGGATATGGATTCCTGATAGAGGCCGAAAGTCAGTTATGCTGTCGGCCCATGCTGCCAGAATTTGATCCTCTGAGATAACTCAAATTTGGGTTAAGATCTACACCGTCCAATTTAGAGCCGCACTTATTATTAGTGTATCCGAATTCTGATCTCACGGTACGTACATTAACACAAAAGGTGCGTTATCGCAGAGCATTTGGATTCCTGACAGAGGTGGAGGTCGTTTAGCGCTGCCCCGAATTCATATCACCCAAGGCAACTCAAATTTTGAGTTTTGACCCCGCCCGTCAGATATGCTTTGACACGAATATTGAAGAGATCCTGTGCATTCCACTTCAGATCGGATTCTAATCGGATCTAAACTCAAGATTTTAGATAGCTCACGATACGCCTCTGGGTTGAAGAGAAATCGAAATAGTAAATTTGTATTTTTTTTAATTTTTAGATTTTGAATTTTGAATTTTTTTTTAAATACGAACACAAATGTGTATAAATCCGAATAATATAGATATAAATTGAATATTTGTTGAATACAAATACAAATAACGATCCAATTTGCATAGGAAAGTTAAAATAATTTAATTTTATGAAATACATCAAATTTATTATAAAGTAAAAAAAAATTATACAGATATCTATAACTAAATAATAAATATAACAAAATTAAAAATTTATATTACATATTTAATTATGATAGTAAACTAAAAAAATATATAATAATTATACATTAGTAAAATTTAAATCTTTTTTATTAAAATATTCATACTTTAAAAAAAATACAAAACACATAATTAATTGAAATAACCGTAGAACACTTCAGTTAATTCAAATAACCGTAGAACAGACTTTAGGGGTGTAACTGTGTCCGCACACGTCATTCGACTATACACAGTTATCATATTGTTTTGTAACTGTGTCGGCGCACATCATGCGTGTATGAAAAAGTCGATACATTGTACGTGGTTGCGAAATTGTGTCTATATATAATTAACATACATGATTACTACAAGTAAATAGTGTCAGATCGCAAAAATAGGCATTTGGACAGGTGATTTATACACAGTCATAATAACTATGTATAATAATAAAGGTTATATACACGATTTCTACATGAAAACTGTGTATGATTTTTGGTGGTTGTTAAATATAAACCGTGTGTATTACTCTTTGTTCACGATTTATTCTTAAGAACCGTGTATGATTTCTAATTTTCTAATATTCCATTTATAATTGGCAAGCATCTATATTTGTTAGTCATTATTCAGGCAATATTACATATCCATAATTCAAGAAATATGAACAATTACAACATACAACAAATGATAATTCAAGTACCTTTTTTTTTAAGTATATGATTGGTTTCAGAACTCAATAAGCATATATTCTTTGCGTTGAAATTTATAGATGTTGTGTTTTTCTATTTACGAATCCTAAACTATACAAATCCAAACATTTTGAAATAGTTTTCTACAAGCCTGTAAGCAAACAATACTGTATACAAAAAAAAGTTGCAACTAATCACATATCAAACATTTAACAAGTAAAAGATATATTTGCCCCTAATTATTTATACATGTAATCATATAATTCTATTATTATGATTAGAAATCAAATTTCACGATATAAAATCGTGGCTCAAACAAGAACAAAACATATTAATAAGCCCTCTAGCCGATAGCGAAGAAAAATATAGAGAAGAAAAACAGTGTAAATGATTGTTTGAATTTCACCCCATTGATTGGAAATTACAAAAATATATTGATTTTAGAAACTAACAAAGGAACTGATAGGAAAATCAGTTATTATATCTTATTATAGGTGTACGCGTGTATAATCTACGTTGTTGCATTGCATGGTATCGGTGTATCGATAGCTCCAAAGATCACGTTGTTACACGAGACATGATAGTTAGTCGAGTCATCAGCTTTGAAAACCATCTCCAAATCGAGCACGGTAATCTCTCTCTTTTCCCAGAGTTGCTTATGTAGGTATCTCGGTACAGATACAAGCATGGGCACAGGAATAACAAACTCGTTCCACTTTTTCATATCGTAGCACGGGAGGTCGTCTTCGACAGCTCTTGCAATTTCGATATCATGATATGAGATGGTGGTTGAAATTCTATGAAGGCACATTTGTGTACCATTCTCGAATGCTTTCTCTACTTGAAATACGATGTGGAATACCTACTTTTCAAACAATAACAACAACAATGACATTAATTGAGATGATGAATATGAATACAACGATTTTTATTTTTAGGAGATAAGAAAGACATTAATTGCTATTTTTGTAAGTACCGGAGATAACGAGGTATTGGGGTTGAGTCCAGATACAGGCACAGATATGATGGAGACGCGAATTTGATCTGGCACGGATACAGATATGATAGACAAGACGATCATAGAAACTATATATATTGCGATTCCAAGAAGTACGATAATACCTATAGTGCAATCTATCACGTTTTCCCAGTTTATCTTCCGAGGTATAGGATTTGGTTGTTCATTGCAGTGTGTTTCCAGACTAGGATCTGCATGGATCTTCATTTCTTTCCACATCTCTGTTACAAACGCCCAATTAATTAATCTTTTCTTCTCTTGATGTTCTCAAGATATATATATATAATGAGATTCATCAGACAATCATTTTATAATTAGTTAAGCGAATTATTTTTAGTTTGCTCTTAATTCTAAATATATATAAATGAGGAACCAACTTAATTAAAATAGGAGGGTGCTATTCTTAGAGCAATAATTATAATATTGACTCTCTTAATATATACTTAATGTATCCTTATTTAAAGCTCTTCTATATATTTTGGTCTAAACTTGATTAATGTATATTCTCATGTCTGTTCACAGAGACTTTTAGATTCTTTTAAAAAGGAAATCCCAAAATAGCTTGTTATTGTTTATGGTGATGCTGGCGACAGGACAGGATCCCAGCCCCAAATCGGATCTAAAATTTAATTATGAACACTAAACGAATCGAAGAAGCTAGGGCCCACCACGTCAGAAAGACCAATCAAAGGAATTCAAAAAAAAAAAATGAATGAAGCCCATTCTGATTCTGTATGTAGGAGATTCGGAGAAATGAAGCCCAATATAATAAAAATTGTTAAATAAGAGATAAAGCCCACAATAAATAAAGATAAAAAAGACAGAAAGCCCAAAATTGTTATAAGAGAAAGGAATTTTTAGGAATTGACCCCTTCAAGTTTAAACATTCTTACAACATTTACAAGTCCTTCTGTCCTGTCCTTGACTCCTTGGGGCCTGGAAAGTTGCCGAATAAACCCTAAAAGAATTTTGAAATTTCTGAAAATTCTTATGAATCATCTGAGAGAAATTAATCATATAAAATATATGTCAACTTAAAAGCTATTAGAAGCTGTAATTGGATTTATGAATCATCATTTTCTATTAATCTCTTGATTACAATAAAGTAAAGATTCCATCTATAACAGACATCTATAACAGAACCATAATCATGGTTGTTAACAGACTAACAACCATTCTAACTACCACTAACTAATTCTGTTATACTACATCCTGTATTACCCCCCCCCCACGCAAGCTGATGGGTAAGAAGAGACCGTCAGCTTGGTGACTAGATGTTGAAACCGTGGAGCCGAGAGGGGTTTGGTAAACACATCAGCGATTTGGTCCTTGGAAGCGATAAAGCTGATGGTAAGACTTTTGTTGGCCACTCGTTCTCGTATGAAGTGAAAGTCTATTTCGACATGCTTTGTTCTAGCATTGAACATTGGGTTGGCTGCCATGAAATTGGCCCCAATGTTATCACACCAAAGTGTGGGGGGAGAGGCAAGAGTAACTCTTAATTCGGTTAGCAAGAACTGAAGCCAGATGAGTTCGGAACAAGTGGAAGCCAGGCTCCGGAATTCAGATTCTGTGCTAGAACGTGAAACAGTGGCCTGTTTCTTTGAGCCCCAAGAAATGATATTCGGGCCAAGGTAAACACAAAAGCCCGATGTAGACTTGCGATCGTCAACCGAGCCGGCCCAATCCGCGTCACTATACGCATTAAGGGAAAATGATGAAACCGGTCTAATGGTGATGCCATGAGTAAGAGTCCCGTTAAGGTATCTCAAAATTCGTTTAACGGCATTCCAATGGGTCGATGTGGGGGAGTGCATGAATTGCGCAACCTTATTAACCTCAAAGGAAATGTCCGGACGAGTAAGTGTCGCATATTGTAAGGCCCCAACTATTGATCGGTAAAGGTGAGGGTCTTCGAAAGGATCTCCATCAAAGCGAGAAAGAGACAAGTTAGGCACCATGGGAGAAGGGCAAGGATTGGAGTCTAGCATCTTTGCTCGGCCTAGAACCTCCTTGAGGTATTTGGTTTGAGAGAGATGAAGACCTTGAGGGTTTGAGTGAACTTCAATTCCAAGAAAGAAATGCAAATCACCCAAATCTTTAATTGCAAAGCTTTGTTGAAGAGAAGCAATGAGAGACCGAATGAGCTCTTGGCTGTCCCCCGTGACGATTATATCGTCCACATAAATGAGAACAATGAGAATAGAACCTTTAGAAGAAAGAATGAAAAGCGAGGGATCATAACGGGAAGGTTGAAAGCCTTGAACGAGTAGCGCGGAACTCAATGCATGAAACCAAGCTCGGGGACTTTGCTTTAAGCCATAAATGGATTTGGAGAGAAGGCAAACATGGTGTGGCTTAGAAGAATCAATAAAACCCGGGGGTTGTTGCATATAGACGGTTTCTTGGAGAGTACCATGCAAGAAGGCATTTTGGACGTCTAATTGGCGAATAGACCATCCAAAGGTGATAGCAATCGTGAGTACTAGGCGAATAGTAGTTGGTCTCACAACTGGACTATATGTCTCGAAAAAATCGATTCCCTCTTCTTGATGATACCCCTTGGCAACTAATCTCGCTTTATATCGCTCGATCGAACCGTTTGCATGTCGCTTAATTTTGTAGACCCATTTGCAACCCACAACATTAAGGTTTGGCTGAAAAGGAACTAAGGTCCAGGTATTATTAGAAATGAGAGCTTGGTATTCTTTTGACATGGCATCTTGCCAATGAGGATGATCTTTGGCTTGGTGAAAGGTTTTCGGTTCAGAATCTAGAAAGGTGTTAGCCACAAGAGCAACATGATCGGGATATACTCGAGGCTTGCGAGTATTATCACGCGTACGAGTGGTCATGGGATGAGTGGATCTGGTAATCTGAAGAGAGGGTTGAGGAGTAGCAAGTGGAGTAGAAGAGGGTTCAGTTCTGGAAAAATTGGCGCCTTCAGCATTGGTTTGAACTTGGTGTGGATCCGGTCCAAGGAGGGAAGGACCCGAACTGGGCAATGAGCAGCTGGGAAATGTGAGTGCCGGATCTGCTCCAAGGGGGGTTGTACCCGAACTGTGATGGGAGCCAGTAAGAGGGGAGGTGCAGGGATCTGCTCCAAGGGGGGTTGTACCCGAAATGTGCTGGGAGCCAGTAAGAGGGGAGGCGCAGGAAATTGGCTGTGCTATTGGGCCATTGGTGGGAATCGGCCCAAGTAGAGAACTAGCTGGGCTGGAGTGTGTAACAGGTTGGGAAGCAGGAAGTAGCGCCAAGAACAGAGAAGTAGTAGCAGAGGCAGAGGGCACTGAATTTCCTGAAACAGAATGAACTTTGAAAGGAAAATTGAGTTCATCAAAAATAACATGCCGAGAAATGTAAACTTTGTTTGTTGGGATATGGAGGCACTTGTATCCCTTTTGAAAAGGAGAATACCCAATAAATACACAAGGCAATGAACGAGGTTGGAGTTTATTGTCATTGTAAGGTCGTGTGTATGGAAAACACAAGCAACCTAAAACCCGCAAGAAAGAGTAATCGGGTGATTTTCCAAATAGAGTAAAGAAAGGGGAAGAATCATTGTTGGAAGAAGGTAGGCGGTTAATCAAGTAAACGACGCTTGAGAAAACGTCATCCCAATAACAATCAGGTATGGAAGAGTGAGCCATAGAAGAAATAGCTAACTCCATAATGTGCCGATGCTTGCGTTCGGAAACCCCGTTTTGTTGGGGTGTGTAAGGGCATGTTTGTTGGTGGAGAATAGACGGAAAGGAGCGGGCAATCGGTTTATACTCGGTGCCGCCATCCGTGCGAAGGACCTTAATGGTTGAGTTGAGTAAATTCTCTACTTGTGATTTAAAGGCAGTAAAAACAGAAACAACCTCATCTTTGGTTCTCAAAAAGTAAATCCAAGTATAGTGAGAAAAATCATCAACAAAAATGATGTAGTAACGAAACCCGTTATTGCTCAATAAAGGGGCGGGACCCCAAACATCCGAGTAAACTATCTCAAGTGGAGAAAGAGAAGAAGAGGAACTAGGTAAAAAGGGAAGTCTATGAGACTTTGCCACACAACAGTTGTGACATAGGTTCAGCTTCTTATTCAAACAAGGCAATGCATGTATTTGTAAGATTTTTTGAGTTGTTGAAGGAGATGGATGCCCAAGCCGCATATGCCATAGATCGGCCGACACCTTTTCTCCCAAAAATGCATGAGGAGAAGTGCTAAACTGAGGAGATAAGGCATAGAGACCTCTAAGAAGCTTGAGATGAAGTAGAGGCGTCAAAGTGCGGCGCTCCTTGATTACACAAGAATTAGAAGAAAATTCTATGAGTATGTGGTTATCAAGTAATAATTTGGATAGGCTCAATAAATTCTTGGTGAAATGAGGCACATAAAGCACATCATGCAACGAGAGGGTAAAATTGGAAAATGATAAGAAAGAGGAGCCAATGTGACTAATTCTCATACCGGAGCCATTTCCAATGTGAAGGGTATCGAACCCGTCATAAGGCAAGTACGAAGATAGATTGTTGATATCGTTCGTCACATGGTGAGTTGCCCCGGAATCGAGATACCATTCGGAACCCGATGGAGAGGAAGAGGGCTGTGCACTGTTGACTTGGTAATTCGGCTGAATAGAGAATGCAGGTTGTGCCAAGTGAGCCTGAAAGGAAGACTGAGAGGGCTGCTGCTGAGAAGGAGGCACTGGATAGGGAGGGTCCATTCGGTACCAGCATATTTTTGCATTGTGGCCTCTTTTGTCACAGATTTGACAAATGATATTGCGGTCCGGGTTAGAAGCCTGCTCAGGAGGTGGAGGCCGATATGAAGGCCTGGGAGTGTAAGCGGGCCGAGTAGTAGTGGGCCTGGGAGGAGTAGGAAATATCGGGGGTCCAGAAGGATGAAACCCACGTGGTTTGTAGTGATTACCGGATCTTGGCTGAGACTGACGCGGGTAAGAGGGTCTGGGACCCGATTTGGGATTTGTGAAATAGGCAGAAGGATTAGAGGTTTGAGAGAGAGGGAGAGAAGAATGGCTACCGATTTGTGTTTGAAGGAGGGCTTCGTGAGCCATGAGCATCGCCTGTAACTCAGCAAAGGTCAGAGACTCCTTAGTGTTGGCCGCTGCAACGACCGAATTGTAATCGGATCCTAGACCGCCGAGTACATGTAATGTCAGATCATCATCAGAAACCGGAGATCCAATGAAGGCTAGTTCATCCGCTAGGGAGCGAATTTTCTGACAAAAATCGGACACACTGGAGCCGCCCTTTGAGGTATTCTGCAAAGATCGTCGGAGTTCTGACAGGCGTGCGCGAGAAGTAGCAGAAAATGTTTGCTGAAGAAGTTTCCATAGATCGGAAGAGGTAGCGCAAGATACGACCTGAGCAAGAATCGTGTCTGTCAAAGAAGAGCGGAGCCACGAAAGCAACAACTGATCCTGCCTACGCCAGCGAGAATATGCTGGATTGGATATTTCTTGACCTTCGATTGTCAGATGAGTAGCAGGAGCCGGTTCTTCAAGAAACCGGTACAGATCATGGCCGTGAAGAGCAGGAACAATCTGCGATTTCCAGGCTAGGTAGTTGCTGCGATGTAGCTTCGTGGCAATTGGTGTGTTGATAATCACCACTGAGTCAGTCGAGGTAAGAGAAGTCATTTGAGAAGTAGGGATAGAGAAGGGGATCTCGTTTTGAGATTGAGTGTTGTTTGAAATTGGGGAGGAAGGTGGAGAAGGAGGATCTGACATGACTCACGCCTCAGAGGGCTCTGATACCATAAAAGCTATTAGAAGCTGTAATTGGATTTATGAATCATCATTTTCTATTAATCTCTTGATTACAATATACAATGGGTATATAAAGGAAAGTAAAGATTTCATCTATAACAGACATCTATAACAGAACCATAATCATGGTTGTTAACAGACTAACAACCATTCTAACTACCACTAACTAATTCTGTTATACTACATCCTGTATTACAACTTCATATGTAGAAAGTTTGTTGTGATTATGATAAAAAATAGAGTGAGGCTATGGTGCTATGCATAGCACGGATGAGGTCCGTGCTACGGCTCAAAATTTGACTTTTTAAAATTCTAAGGGTCGATCCAACCGTTCAATGTGATAATCATATGAATATGTACTTGCAAACTAAATTTTATATTTTTTCGAATTTTTTTACTATTTTTTTAGATAGGTAGAATTTTGATGGTCCAGAATTTTCAGAAAACACTGATTTTTCTACCTATCTAAAAAAATAGTAAAAAAATTCGAAAAAATATAAAATTTAGTTTGCAAGTACATATTTATATGGTTATCACATTGAACGGTTGGATCGACCGTTAGGATTTTAAAAAGTCAAATTTTGAGCCGTAGCACGGACCCCATCCGTGCTATGCATAGCACCATAGGCTCACTCTAAAAAATATATATATATATATACAAATTTGTATGAGTCGGTCTCCGTACCTCCAGCCGTATCAGCTGAGTCCAGAATCTCTGAAGTAACTCAAATTTTGAGTTTAGATTCGGACGGTGGGATATCATTTAATTGGTGCCAAAACAGATCGGACGGTGGGATATCTTCTAATATTGGTGCATATAAACTCGAAATTTGATCAAATTAGCTTCCGTACACAGAGCAGGGAATAGTTGAGCTAGCTAGCTACACGTGCCTCTCACGTGACCTTATTTCACTTGTTCAATCTTCCCTCCAAACATTCCACAAAAATCGGAGAACAATACGGGTACGACCTCTCTCCAAATCTTCTAACTTGGAATTATTCTTCAATTAAACTGCACACTTTGATTCAATTGAGTGTTACTCGTTCTCTGTTTTAGGAGGTGAATTTTTCGATCGCTCTCGTTTTTCTTTCTTCTTTTCTATTCAAATCAATCTGTTAGTTTAATTGATGAAATGCAACTTCATTTCGATTTGAAAATAACTTGATTTTCTTCTCTCACTGTCCAGAATCGAATTTTAGTTTATATATGCTTCTTGTTCCGCATTTCCATTTAGTAACGGTGACTTGTTGAAAAGGATAAATCTCTTTACGAAATCTATTTTCCTTTTTTTCCTCAAGTTACTAATTCTTACCTTTTACTGAATACAATATTGAGATGCTTTTTACTGAATACAAATTCGCTGATAACTTCTTACTGATTTTGTATTCATTCTTCATTTTAAAAATCAGGATCCAGGAATGATTTCTACAAGAAAAAGATGTGATCTTTCATCTCTTTGCTTCTATGCAAATGTGATTCTCCTCTTCTACTTTGCATCAGCTTACACAGATCCCTTAGATGGTAATAATGTCTAGTGCTAATCTTTTATTAGAGACTTGTAATAAAGCTATGATGAATTAGTGAGAAAGGATGTGAAATTGTGAATTAATGAGAACTGATCTGAGTTTCCCAAATCCTGTACCTAAAAATCTATATATTTTAGTATAATTGAATCCAAGTTCTGGCCAATTACCTATTTGCACCATTTAATTAAGGGTTTAATCTAATTGAATCCAAGTTCTCATTAATTAGTAGTATAGTTGAATCTAAGTTCTGGCCAATTACCTATTTGCACAATTTAAGGTTTTAGTATGATTGAATCGAAGTTCTCATCAATTATTATATTTTAGTATAATTGGATCCGAGATTCCAAAATCCTATTGCTATAATCTATGTATTTTAGTATAATCGTTTCCAAGTTCTGGTCAGTTACATATTCACACCATTTAAGAGTTTAGTTGCCTTATTTGTAGATCATAATTAGAAGAAGCAAACAATATACACATGAGGTATAACTATACTAGTATTTTAACTTCTAATTTTATATGTTGCTGTGTCCAGTAAAATCACTGGAGGATTTATATGGGTCGTTGAACCAGCCAACTATGCTAACTGGTTGGATGGCAACTGGAGGGGACCCATGTGGCCAGAACTGGACAGGTGTCTCTTGCTCCGGTTCTTCTATCATGTCCATGTAATCCTTCTTTTAACTTAATCCTTCTCTTACAAACCTGCATGTTATTTCTTTTGGTTGTATGTTAGCAAAACTTGTTAGTTTTTGGATGTATTTTGAATACCCTGTTCTTAGCTGTTGACATTTGCAGTTAGGGGTAAGCTAGATTTAGTATCTTTAGAAGGACTAATTTGTAAAAGTTAGATGATGTAGTCTGTACTGGTAGTCAGCTGTGTTTAGGTACCAATTTTAGGTACCTACTTATAGTTCTATGATTTCAATACAAATCAGTGGATACTTCCACTATTTAATAAAAAAAAAATCCTTCTCTTACAAACAATGTAAGTTATTTTGATTGATTTGTTTCATTGTACATTTTTCATGTGAAATTTGAACAGAAAGATAAGCAGGTTTGGACTTGGAGGGACACTGAGTTCTCAGCTCTCCTCTTTCCTTTCACTCACTCAGCTGTAAGCCCATTTTCATTATTTTTCATTTTGGATCAAAGTATAAATTAATTTGACTAAACTCTTTAAAACTGGAATGTTTTCCAAACTATCATTACATATATCAGAAATTTGGAGCTTAGAATGATTCAAGTATTATGTTTCTATGTTTCTTTTGGAGTTTATGCTATTACCTTAGATGTTTGTTTGATTTAAGTCTGTTTGCTTGGATGTATTTTGAGGATTTTGGCTCCATCTGTTTTAGTTGGAGGGATAGAGTAGCAAGTTTAGATCTTTTGAAGGATTAATTTGTAAGAAAGTACATGTAAGATGTACTGGTATGCGCTATGTTTAGGTACCATTTAGGTACCTGTTCATAGTTTTGCGATTTCAATAGAAATCGGTGGGATAACTTCCACTATTTTCAAAAATATATATGGAACATAAGGATGATCTCCTTATAAATACAGAACTTTGAAGCTGTTGTTATTTAATGAAAATTGAAAATGTGATAACTTTCTATTTACTTATTTTTATGGTGCAGGGACATTAGCAACAACAATATTTCTGGGGAGATACCTTCTGGTTTACCCCCAAATGCTACCTTCATGTATGCTTCTTGTTCTCTGTATATTTTGCAATTCAAAATTGTCATTCAAAAGTTAATATCTTAATCAGTCTATTTCTCTGCAGAAACTTGGCAGCCAATAAGATTGCGGGTAACATCCCTATGTCTTTGCCTTCTTTGAAGAATCTGAAGTATCTGTAAGAACCCTTTGTTTAAAAAATAGAAGTATCAAAAGAGAAGCAAAAGATAAGAGAGGACCTTCAAAGATTCATGTCTTTGTTTCTTCATTTCTTGCAGAAATGTGAGCAACAATAATCTTTTCGGGGTGGTTGGCAATGCGTTCACAGACATGACAAGTTTAGAAATATTGTATGAAATTTGAATTTTGATGTACATGTTCATTGAATAAAGATTTAATTTGTAATTTCATTTGTAATATTTAAATGTTATTTTTTGTAACACGTATGTTTCAGGGATCTATCATTCAATAGCTTCTCAGGAGATCTGCCAAGCTCCTTTGGTTCATTAAAAAATCTCCATTCTCTGTAAGTATTATCTCTTTTAGACTACCTTTTCAATTGAATAATAATTAATCTACTGATATTCTCCCCCTCCTATCCCTCTTAGATACTTGCAACATAACCAATTCACAGGCTCAGTCAACTTTTTAGCAAATCTCCCTCTAACAAATCTGTATGCTCCTCTATTATCTTTTTATTTGTATTTTTTTAAGGTCTTTCAATATTTGTTTATTTGTTCGCTAAGCACGTGTATTTTCTCCTCAGTAATATTGAAAATAACAACTTCAATGGTTACGTGCCGAAACAATTTGAGCTCATTCCTGAACTCAGGTATGTCATGATAAAGTATAAATTACTAGAAAAACATAATTAGGAACATACAAAATATAAGGGTCTGTACATAAAGCTGACCAAATACCAGAGATGCCCAATAGAGTCTGGTATGCTGGTTTTGACTTGTGCATACTTGTACCACGCTTGATTACATGGAAAAAAATTTACAACTGGATAATACACGTTACATGTTTCATAGAGTTAAATTATAGTATTTCTGTAGTACTCTCAATAGGCATAATGTACATGTTTTCAGGATAGAAGGAAATAAGTTCGAGCCATATTTCCTGAACAGAAGCCGAACTGTCTACCCTCCTGTCCTAGCAGCGAACAAAAATGTTAGCATTACCCACACCCTAAAAGATACAAACCATCGTGGCAGTAGCTTAATGGCTGCTGCCATCGTGGCAGTAGCTTTCAGATCCTTTTTTGTCGGCTTTACAGTTTGCCTTGCTATGTACCTTCTAATTCGACGGGCTCGCACTGAAGAAGAAATTCCAACTACTATGTCCTCCCGTTCCATCATGTCACAACCAGATGGTATTTTTTTAACGAATACATTTAGTAAATGTTGAAAACAACCAATTAGTAATTAATGTTAGGTTGTTAATTACTCATACCTAGAGAGGGTAGGTACTCTATTTTTTTCATTTAATTTGGTTTGTTTGAAATTTTCAGAATCACAGACGGGGAGAAAAAGACGGCTTATAAGTAATTGTTACTGGTACAAGAACAATTAAAAATTTTCATTTCTAAAAAAAAGACCGGGAGAAAACATTCTTTGAATTTTCCCGAAATTACGTGAAGTTTGATGCATTTTTGTTTTTGTGACAATTGTTTGTACAAAATTATCTCTAGCATACTCTGAAACTGACTAAAAATTCTCTAGCATACTATATGTATGTTTTGAGGAATTTTAATCTCTAGCAAACTGTGCATCTCAGTTCTGATCTCTTTTCTCTTTCTTTGCATGAATCTGAAGTAAAAAAAATACAGATCGCATCATGTTGCGCCCCTTTTTTTTCTCTTTTCTGACTTTTTGCTTCACAATAACAGCAAATGTGCTGATGAATACTGTTTTGATCTTATGCAGATCAGTTGGAGTAAATCATAGTTTAATCCCTTTTGTCATTTCATATTAAGTCTTATAAAAAAAATTAGAACCCTTGCATATGTAATTTAATCATGTTTTGAAACAAAGTCTACAGAATTTAAGTGTCATTCATTGTTTTTTTTTTTTTTATGTTTTGTGTGAAAAAAGGATTTGAGAAACTAGTAATGTCCACCCCTAATTTCAAACGCACATAGCCTGGTTTCTAAGGTACGAACCCGTGTTTTCCATTGAACATCAAAATACTCACCAAAATTGAAACCACTTTATTGCCCTAATAAAGATAAATTAATTGTTTGTAAAATTCACATTATGTCATGTCACATTATGTAAAAACCACTATTTTACCTTGGTATGATCAGCAAGTATTAGTCTACCTAATTTATAAATTAGATATAAAAAATTCTTATTCCAAGAGCAAATTAAGCATGCAAAATACGGATTTATTGATTGATTGATTGATTGATCATTACATTGCTTAGAAGGTGTTTATACTTTATAGAGCTAATTAGCCGTTATGTTTGCCTAATTTTGTTACTTGTAGGCTTTCCTAATTATCCAAATCATAATTGATCTGATATTTATTTGATTGATAATAATAATAATAATAATAATAATAATATAAACTTAGAAGGAAATATTGGTAAAATTGCTTACAGCGTATGCTGCTAAATGTCTCCAGCTATCGTATCTCCAACATTCCCTCCAGTGAGGTGGACACTGGATGGAACGCTCTCTAATCGATTCTCTGGAATTCATATCACCTGAGTTAACTCAGATTTTGAGGGTAGATCCGGACAGTCCGATCTGCTTCAGCACGAATATTAAAGAGGAACGTACATTTCACCTCGGACCGTACTGGCTAGGATTCTGATCGGACGGTGCTGATCTAAACTCAAAATTTGGATTACTTCAGAAAATCTAGACTCGATGAGAGATATTCTCTCGACCTTAGCGCAAATTTAGCGGCTGATCAGGCG
The DNA here is from genome assembly GCA_028015225.1 of Carex myosuroides. Lineage (NCBI taxonomy): Eukaryota > Viridiplantae > Streptophyta > Magnoliopsida > Poales > Cyperaceae > Carex > Carex myosuroides. The sequence continues at coordinate 6,880,953 of CM051490.1, forward strand.
CAAATCTTAGCGCATATTTCAATGGCGCGATTTTAAGGTATAGAACTGTGATTTTCCAAAGCATATTACTTTTTTTTTTGTAAAATAAATTATATCCCCTACATCCGCGATTGATATTAACAATACCATTTTTTTATTAGCATAATCTTTTTGAAAAATTTAAATATATGGATGATTTAAACTTTCTAAAAATTGCCATATCTATATATAATGTCCATAATGTAATTAATATTGTGATTATTAATTAATAGTTTCATCTTCATAATTGTTAGATGCTCTTTCATCTTTTCTTCTAATCTGTTTTAAAAAATGTATCTTTTCTAAAGGGCATATGATAATCTAAAAACACATGACAATAGATAATAATAATAATAATAATAATAATAATAATAAATAATTTACAGAAGAATTCATCAATTAAAGTTTCCTGCAGTCAAGTTATGTATTTACTTTATTTTTTTTTATAATATAAAAATGATATAGCTGGAGAAGAAATTAGATTTTGAATAATATAATGAAATGTTTTATTCTAATAATATTTTTAAAAATCTTAAAGATGTGATGAAATATAAATAACTCAGAAAGATAAAAATCTTACAGAAGACTTATATTTTCCCAATATCATCTTGAAAGTTAAATGTTGCAATCCGATTAGTGTATTCGTAACGGTTTGACCGCCGTTAATGATTAAACGGGCGTTTAATCGGCCATTAAGACTGTTTTTTTTACAACACCGGTGATATCAAAGACTACCAGTATCAACCTTATTGGTTACTGCTTTAGAATCCGAATCAATCCTCATGAGACCTTGTGCAATCCGATTAGTGTATTCGTAACAGTTTGACCGCCATTAACGATTAAACGGACGTTTAATCGACCATTAAGACCGTTTTTTACAACACTGGTGATATCAAAGACTACCAGTAGCGACCTTACTGGTTACTGCTTTAGAATCCGAATCAATCCGACCCAAATCAATCCTCATGAGACCTTAGTATTCGTGCAGAATTTGATCAGACGATTGATTCGAATCTAAACTTAAAATTTGAGTTACTTGAGATCCGAATTCAATTTGTTGATGGCTTTAATCAATTTATTTTTTAATCTTGGCTTTTTTTTATCAAAATTATCGTAAAAAAACATATTTTCTTCCTCAATGCCTCAACCAATTTTCCACACTTTTATGAAAAAGAAGTACAAGAATTGCAGCACTGCTTCAAACAAACACAAATAGACCATACAAAATGACCAAACTAAAAATAAAAAGACTTAAAAACAAATAGAATAAATATATTACTAAGCAATCAATTTCATATTTATGTGATTAGATTTCCTCCTCTTCAAAAGGGTCTCTCTCTGGGAAGTCACCCACCTATTAATAGGGAAAATAAATACTAATTATCATAGAAATTCTTAATTTGAGACATTAATTGGTTATAAAAAGGGGGGAAAAACAATTGAAAATGACAAAAAAACAAAGTAAGCTCAACAATTTTCACCTTGACTTTATCAGGCCTAACTATACCACCATGTGCAGGTGGGCACTGGAAAAACCGTAAACCTTTTACCCTACAAAATTCAAAATACTTATTACACCAACAGTAATAATAATTCAGAAACAGTGTTAACACTTCTATAGGGCTTAATTCCAATTCACTCTTTTTATACATTAAAATTACCTTCCAATTGATAGGGTAAATGTACCATAGTTTACTACATAGGAACAGAATCTCATTTAAAGACCCTTGTTGAACACCAACAAACTAAAAAAATGATAATTCATCATTTTCAAAATAAAATCTTGTATAAGAATCCCTGACTTTTTCACCTAATCGAAGTCAATTATCTCTCTCTCTCTCTCTCTCTCTCTCTCTCTCTCTCCTTTTTAATATTTTTTGCAATTTCCCTTCAAAAGTTTACGGTGGCTTACAATCTTAGTGAAAGTTGCATTAACTAAGCTAATAAAGAGAAAAATTGAAAGTCAACTCACATGCCATCATGCTTCCCCAATGGTTCATCATATTGGATTCCGACCCAAAATCCGGGTCCCAAAGCCTCTGCTTTGCCTACAAATTTTACGATTCCCCTCTTTGCACCCGGTTCCACCTCACATCTGTCTCCTACCTATTTCAATAAAAGTATCTTCTCAAAATATAAGAACAATACCCATATGAATATAATCTACAATGATAAATAAGAAAAATGAAAAAAAAGGAAGGTAGCTGACCTTGATGTTGGCGCAAAGATCCTCCATGTAGTTTTCTGGTAGCTGATGTAAATATATTAAATAATAAAATTTAAGTAATTAAACAATGAAACATAGAAAAGTATAATTATTAGGAGATGGGCTATTGTGCTTTTCAAATTAAAGTCTTTGTTTTAATTTGCGCCCATATTTAGTGATTTCAATGTCCAATCAGTCGATCCGAACCGTTCAACATGATCTCCATATGAAAATGTGCTCGGAGGCCAAATTTTACATTTTTTGGAAATTTTTTACTATTTTTTCAGATAGGTAGAAAATAACTGTATTTTTATGGTCCAGAATTATCTGAAAAACAGTGATTTTCTACCTATCTGAAAAAAATAGTAAACAATTTCCAAAAAATGTAAAATTTGGTCTCCAAGCACATTTATTTATGGAGCTTATGTTTAACAATTTAAATCAGCTGTTTGAACTTTGAAAATGGAGATATGGCCACAAATTAAAACAGACTCTTTAATTTGCAATGCTTTATAGCCCATCTCTTATTAATAGTGCTGCAATTTCAAACAAAATTCTGATATTCTGAAATATTCACCACCTTCTTCCATAAATGTATCTGCTATTTGCAGATACTAAGGTAACCAACATGAACTTGGGATTAGGTACAAAAAGTTCATTTGTTGTGTGAGAAGAATATGAATATAAAAATAAAACATATCACAAAGTATAAAATTTATGTTAACCAAAATCATTCAAATATTTACCTTTTTACTGGAAGCAGTAGGATTCTGAGAGACCATTTTCTCCTTAAATTTTCTAAAATTTGCTGTATCAAAAGGCAAGACATAAGACATACTTATAAGCCAGTTTAGGAAAAAAAAACAGATAAGTAGGTATCGTGCAATCTTAAAGGTACAATTTTTTACCTAATAAAATATGATGAACCAATATTATGACACCAGATTGCCTGTACCCTATCAAATGGTACTTTTGAGCTATGGAGTTAAACAGTAGTTCAACAACAAAATCCCAAATAAACACAGTGCAGAGAGAAAACAAAAAAAGGAATAGGAAACTGGTGGTAGTTTGTAGGTACCAATACATTGCTTGTGATCGGTACCAGTCTAAAGATACTGCTTCAGGATAATAATATAAAACAAAATTGCAGACCAAGATGAAAATTTAAATATATACAGATATATCCATTTGTAATAGGAGGTAGAGAAAGGAAGTGGCAAAAGAAATATGTCAAAAGAATTTAGGGATACAGAAAGAACATACAATCTAGTTTATTATAGGCCTCGTCAGATATAGTATACTTTTCTACCAGAGAGGTGTCCTCTAACCAACCACCGGAGGTCACTGATGATGGGTCCAGATCCACTATATGCAGCCGGTACCTTTCAGATTTATCATATTGTCAGAAAAAAATGCCTTAATTTAAGTCAGAAAGACAACAGAATGAGTAATATTTTGACATACCATTGCAAAAACTCAAAAAGTACCTCATATGCCACTAGATGATAAAATTTCACCATAACCCCTTCCATATTTTTTTTTAAAAGAATGCCGAAATGCTCTTCCTTTCAATCATGTAAAGAGATAAAGTGGAAGCAGGTTTGGAATTTTTCAAATTGTATAATACTTCCAAATTAGTCCAATTTTGTACCTTTACGACATAACCATATATCTCAAAGAAGAGGTGCACAGGTGTTACTTAAATTTCCTGTGCTCAAGTTTAATTAAGGTTTTGTACTGGCCAAAAAGAAATGATTGCAGCAAATGATTTAAATAATAAAAATAAAATGAACTGGAAAATAAAACACATGCACAACCACTCATTGTAAGGGGAGTAAAAACCAAGAGGTCTGAAATCTTCATTTAAATCATATATATATTTACCCACTGTTAGGGGAATAAAAGCCAAGAGGTCTGGAATCTTCATTTAAATCACCAACTTTTGAACCAGTATCATCATATAATTCTAGTCGCATGGAATCCACTGCCGTGCCACTTTTCTTCCATAATTTATCCTTCACTGCCTCCACAGTCGTCTACAAAAATAAAACATAACACAATTTTGTATCTAATAGACTATACCAGTTTACTGTAAGAGAAAATAAATCCGTGCATGGATGCAGATATCGATATGACCGTCATTATCTTATCAATTTGACTGGTATAGTACATACTGGTAAAACCAGAGTTCATTTGTTTATACAATTCAATCCCTAATCTTGTCATGTATTACAGTAATTTCTGATATACAATATATCACAGGTGAATTTAAATGCATTATAGTGTAGGTAGGCATTTCACTGCAACCTAGACTCTAAATTTCAAATCCAATTGAGTTTCATAGATCAAGAGAAACTAGTGAAAATGGTGAAGTAGGGTACGCACCTGAAGAGAGAAGCGAATCTCAGCAGAGAATGTCTTGATGTTAGAATGAGTCACTAGTAACTGTACGGAATCGTCAGCTGGGAGATGGAGCAGCGACGCCATTTTTGCGGTGCACAAACTATATACTTAAAAGTGTAGGAGAATGAAAGAACAAAAAAAAGCACTCAATTAGACTTGTAGAATAACAAAGTGCAAGTAATCAAACACTTACAAAACTGAATAACAACTGCAGGTGCAAGAGCCACAACCCGTTAACCCATCAAAGAGAACGAGGGAGAGAGAGGAGCAGGGAAAGGGGCGGGCAGAGGAGAGGCGCGCCTCTATAATGAGCGGTGGGATCTCTGGGATCGAAGATCGGACGGTGAAGAGAGGCGGAGTGGCAGAGAGAGGTCGCGAAGTCCAGATCAATGAATAGGCGCTCAAACGGGCTGCTCGAACGGGCCGCCCTATTCAATATAAATTTGTTAATTGTTCAGCCCGTTTATTCATGGGCCGCTCTGTTCAATTAGCAGCCCCAGAAGTATTTAGGCTTTCAGGTGTTTTTCCAGCCGATTTTTTTATTAATAGAAAAAACAAAACAAAAATATTGATAATGAGGTAAGTATTGATGAAATTTTGAAATATAGTAAGAACGTTATGGTTTATAACATCTAGGGCACTGTAGCTAAATGTTATAAATCATAACGTCTAGTTAACCTGATCACTAATGATCGTTAAAAAAAAACATTGTTGTTGAACGTTATGGTTTATAACGTCCAGCAATAATGTTTTTTTGTTAAAAGCAATCTCATAGGAATAGTTAGAACTGAAGCAAAAAAAAAGAAAAAATTGTAGCTGGACGTTATGGTTCATAAGTCTAGCTACATTTTCTTTTATTTTCTTTTTTGCGGGTTAATTAGCAATCAGATTAACTGGACGTTATAGTCTATAACGTTCTTCCTATATTTCAAAATTTTATGATTTCGTACTTCATTTTTGATATTTTTTATATTATTTTCCTATTAATAAAAAAATCGGCTTTTCCAGTGAGTAATTCATGCTGTTTGTTTTGCAACAAAATGAATTGGAACCGATGAATTGAGAAAAATCACAATCAAATTAATAACCTTTGCCATTGCCATAAGACTAAAGGTTGATTCATGTCATCTACCAACACTTTGTTGGGTGTAGTAATAATAAAATGTGGGGTGCGGTGCACCTAGGCCTGGTTCATCCAGTACACTGTACCAAATAATTTGTGCTTCTATTGCAGTATGCTGATTATCCACCAACTCTTTCTAATCATATTATTTACAAAAAAAAAAGATATTTTAGTAACCATGTTGCCTATTAGTCCTAAAGTTAGGTACTCAGGTTTTTGCAGGCGGATTGAACATGCTAAAAACGTTAAGCACCGGTAACCAGATAAGTACGTAGCTAGCTATCCAACATGCTAAAAACGTTAAGCACTGGTAACCAGATAAGTAGCTAGCTATCCTTAAGTAGTTTATTTCAGATAATTGATTCTTACTTCTAAACTTAAGTTAATTTTGTCTTGTGATGTGAAGGATTTGACAGGTTTCATCGTAGCAATTTTCATGGAGGATACACGAGATACAATCCGTATGAATGGAGGAAGCCATATGGTTGGTGAAGATGACCTCCAGTTGATGCACTTGAAGAATTTGGATTTTACAGGGGTTTAATTGAATTTTTAACTGTTTTGGTATTTTAGTATACATCTAGGGTGTTAATTGCACTTTGTTTCTATTTGGTTTGTTCTAAACTGTGTTACTCCGATACTCCACCTTGGGTCCCGTACTCGTATTGAGTGCGTATCGGATACGGATACGCACCCTATACGGCTTCGATACGTGTCAAATACACCAGCTGGTGTATCGAAATACGTGGCGTATCGCTAACGGTCCGATACGGTGGAATACGCGCGATATACCAGCGTGGACTCGGTCTTGTGCACCGCGCATGGACCACTGACAATTTTTTTTGTTTTTGCGCCAAACAAGAATTGAACTGAGGACCTCTAGAATAAGAATCATACCCCTTTACCACTACAACAACTCTCATTTGAAATTAGAAACTACTAGCATTTATATTTAACATATACTACAATTGATTTTTAATATTTAATTTATATAATACAAGTGTTGAATTAATAAAATAATTAAAATAATAAGTATAGTAGCCGTATAGTATCCAGAATTTTTGAAAATTACCGTATCGCCGTATTCGTATCGTATCCTATACGATACCCGTACCCGTATCCATGCAACATAGGTTCTAAATGTTTTTCATGCATGTTAGTCCTTAATATTGATCTTTACTTTGTTTTAGAGGGTATTCTCTGATTACCCAAGTAGTTATGATTTTAGATATGTTGCTGGTACCAAATTGGTGGTACCAGCTAAACAATGTATGAACTTTTGATTTTCATTTTAATGAAAATCGGTGGCATGACCACTTCTTTCAAAAAAAAAATTGATATTAAGATAAGTAACTCTATGTTAAGATACAAAATTAAAAAATGAGAAATTGGAACAGGCCTACGGGCAATTTGGTGGAATTAATTATGGACTCAAATATAATAATTGAATGCATAAATCAAAGAATAAATAAAAAAGAAAGAAAGAGGGGGTTAATTAGGGAAGTTTAGATTCTAAACTGTCTGATCAGAATCTTTACGAATATTAAAATATCATCGTACATTCTACCTCCAGCTAAATTGATCCGGATTCTGATTAGATAGTCCAGATCTAAACATAAATATTATGTTACCTCAGAGGATATGGATTCATATCCTCAGAAAATCATTGGATGCATGCATTTTGATAATTATGAAAAATCACTAAAAACTTAAAATTACTAGATACATACATTCGGTCTAAATAGTAGAAGCATGCATTTGGATTGAACAATAAATGCATGTTTTAAGAAAAATAAACATTGATGGGTCAGATCAGAAAAGGTTCCATTGTGTTGAAATAGAAAAAAAGAAACTCATAAAATAGAAGGGTATTATTGCAAATTAGGATAAGGTCAAAACTTTTTCCACAAAAGGAAGTTACCAAGATACGGACGCGGAGGACCGCAGAAGGGCATTAAATGCGAACAGCTATTGTATTCCCTACATATCTTTCTTACACCAAGTAAATAGAAACCTCAAACACCTAAAGGCTGACACATGGACCCACAATTTCAAAATCCCGGTGTATAAGTGTGAACGGTGATAACGGTCAACTCAAAAGAGAACATATTCTAATTGGTTTCAGTGGCGGGACCCAGTGGTCAGATTTAGTCAAAGCATTTTTAATCCGATGATTCCTGCGGAGCATATTTTCGCTGCACGAGTAGCATATTATTTAATATGCGCCGTACTTAGATATCAACTTGGGATTACCATCTCCTGCTGGCTACACAGAAATGTTCAATTTTCAAAGTAACTTCGGCAAACAAAAGTTAGAAGGCAAAACCGTTCATTTAAAATAGTTTTCTTTTATCAGAGTTAAAGAATTCCATAAATATTTTAGAGCAATGAAAAATATTTATATTAATAAAAAGTTTCATAATATTCGTATTGTTTAAGTTGGTTGTAAAAATATATATTTTTACACTTATTAAGCAACAATAACGAGATATGAATGCTTGACAAATAACTATGATACATTCATTTTTATTTACTTGTGATGAATTATAAAATTCAATCCAACTATATTAGAAACTTTTAGAGGAATATATATTTTATTTATTTTGAATTTTAGATTGTTAAAGTCACCAGAGGTGTACAAAGATATTTAGTGTGTTTTAAAGACCAATTTCTTACAAAGACTTTATTTATTTGCAAGTTTCATTTTTTGTTTTAGAGAAATAATTAAATTAATTATATCTTATGATTTTGACTTTTGATCTTCTAAGCGATAAGACTTATGAAAACTAATTGAATGAAATAAATATACATATAATTAAATGTATTGCATGTCTAGTTCTGATGATGATTGCTCTATTTATTTATTTTACCATCAACTAATAATAAATTCACAATATAGCTTTGGAGTTCTTCATTTGACAATTTTCTTAATACGAGTCTTGTTAAAATAGAGTTGTGAGAAAAAAGAAAGGGTAAAGAAATAGAAACTTCGCAGACTAATTTTATTTGATTAAATGCCGAAATTTTTATTTATAACATTTTAACAAAATAAATTAATAAAATAACCATCGTTTCTGGTCAATTCTAAATCTAACACGGCCGCAGAATGCCGGAGCGGACCCATATGAAGGAGGCCGCAGAATGCCGGAGCGGACCCCAATATGGGTCCGCAGAATGCCGGAGCAGACCCGGGTCCGCACTATGCCGGAGCGGACCCTGTTCTTTATATCCCGAAAATGACAGAGAAATTTCATTCCACACTCTCACACCTTCTCTCTCCTGAGTTAGCTCTCTGATCTGTAAGTTTTTTCTCTCTTCTTTTAAATTTTTATTTTTATTTCAGTAGATTAATAATTTAATTAGAATAATTAATTTAGCAATAATTAAATTAGCAATAATTTAATTAGAATAATTAATTTAGAATAATTAATTTAGTTAATTTTTAATTGTAGGTTTTTTCTGTATTGAATTGGAAAAATGACTCTTATGGTATCCATCTACACTGGTGGGGATGTTTTAACAGGTCCTAATGGGGTTTACTATAGTATTGGACCTGTTACTGTGATCCCGGTATTGCCGGGTACTGATTATTTGGGACTTAAATCAAGTATAAGTCAGAATTTGGGGTTGGATCAGGGTCAGTATGACCTCAAAATTGATGCCAAAATTAGCATGCCGACTAGTTCGGCACAAACCTGGTTCCAACTATTTCCAGTTCAGAATGAGGGAGTCTGGCAGGTATTGTACAACCAAACCATGAGTTTTTCTGGGGGTGCATACAAGATAATTGACCTATATGTGGAGGTTACCAGAGCCCGGCGTTCGAACCCAGTTATGAGGTTAATCCAGGGTCGTAGTCGGGGTAACTCATCCGGCTCTAGTCCGTCCCCTGTCCAAATTGACCAACCGTCCAGTAGTCGGGCCCCAGTTCAGAGGGACCAGCCTTCATCTAGTCGGACCGCTCATTGGGGTCAAACTTGTGATCCGGATGAATCCGATGAAGAAGTGGATCCGGAAATACTAGAGGTAGAGGAAAATTGGGGTCCTGTTGATCCTGAGGGTATGAGCGATTATTCTGACCAGGAAGATACCGGGCCTGTGCTCGGACTATCAAAGAAATTCAAGATGGATCGCGGGTTTCGGATAATGGATCGCGGGTTTCAGCACCCGATTAATGCTTTCAACGACACATCAGGGTTTATGGAAGCCAATTCGAGTTTGTTTGGAAGTAGGGCAGAGTATGAGAATGAATTGTCCGAGGGACAAACATATGACTCAAAAGAGGAAATGAAGAGCGCAATTGCCAGGTTTCACATCCTTTGCAACAAAGAGGTAAAACCTACGCACAGTGACCGCACAAGAATGAGGTTCAAGTGCAATGACAGTTACTGTGGGTGGTACATACTCGCAAGGGCCACCGGTTATGGAACACAATGGCGTGTCTCCAAGTGCCCAACACAACATTCATGCCACGCGGATGCGACAAGAACAGATCACGCCCAGTTGTCAGCTGCTATGGTTGCCGAGTGTATATCCGCTCACATGAGGAACGATGTCGACTTGAGTATTCAGGCTGTCCGAATTGCTGTTGCTGAAAGGTACAACGGTCAGATACCGGCGTACAACAAACTATGGCGTGGCCGTGAGTTGGCAATAGCCCGTCAATTTGGCAGTTGGGAGGGGTCATACGCTCTTGTAGTTCCATTGTTGGAGGCAATCAAAAGAAGCAACCCAGGTACTACATTGTTCCTTCAATTTTTATGTCATTTCATTCTCAATCAAAAATTGAACTTATTTTTTAAAATTTTTTGACAGAAACATTATTTGAGGTGACCTCATATCCCACTGGTGAACCTGGACCATGGAGGTATTTTCATAGGGCGGCTTGGGCATTTGGACCGTGCATAGCTGCTTTTCAACATATCAGACCGGTCATCACAGTTGATGCATGTTTCCTGTCAGGCCGGTATAAAGGTAACTAATTTGGTTGTTTTCACTTTATTTATTTTAGTTGATTTCAGCTCTTACAAAAAATGGGTTTTAACCATAGGCAAGCTGTTGATTGCAACCGGGTACGATGCTGAAAATCAGCTCCTCCCGTTGGCTTTTTCACTGGTAGAATCAGAGAGTTATGACGATTGTGCATGGTTCATGAAATGGTTGCGCCGTAATGTAATCCGCTCCAGATTCATGTGTGTCATCACTGATAGGGGAAAGGGTATCAAAAAGGTGTTCAGACAAGATGATATGGGGTGGAACGAGGAGGATGAGGATCAATGTGTTCACCGTCTTTGTGCTACTCACATAGCCGAGAACATGAAGAAGAACGGTTGCAGTGATAAGGCAATCCGTTTTTTTAGAATATGTGTGGCTAAGAGGAAAATGAGGAGGTACAAGCAAGGAATGCAAGCAATGGGGCAGGCATGTGACATTGCCCTCAATTGGCTGGACGGGGTGGGTAAATATTTGGATCAAGATGAGAACGAGTGCCCCAAACCATGGAAGATATTCCAAGCACTGGACGGTGGTTACCGTTGGGGCATCATGACTACAAACGGGTCCGAATCGCTTAATAAGGTCTTCAAGTCCTCTCGTAGGCTACCGGTTGCAGCAATAATTGAAGACACATTTTACAAGTGTATGACATGGTTTGCGCAAAGGAGGGCCAAAGCAGAATGGGAAGTCAGTCAAGGTCAACAATTCTCGTGTCGTGTGCATCAGGTACTTTTATTTGTAGTTCTTTCTTCATAATTTTTAATTTAATGAACTTTGTTAAAAAAATCTGACTTCTTCATTATTTTTTAATTTTTCGTAGCTGATCAACAAACGATTCGAGAGGTCCGATAAAATGAAGACGCTGGGGGGCTTTGGAAACAACAACGAGTTCGAGGTAACCTCCACACAGGAGAGAGTTCACGCTTTCATACCTGACGATTCTGGTCGGTTTACCAAGGCCAATTACAAATACACGGTGATAATCGGGGATGATCACACGGTAACTTGCACGTGCCAGAAGCCTCAATTGGAGAGAATACCGTGCTCTCATGTTCTGTCCGTGTGTCGTCTCCGAGGCATCGACCCTGGCGTATTTGTAAGTCACTACTATCACATCCATACACTTATCAACACATGGAGCGCACAATGGCATGTCTATGGAAATCAGTCGGAATGGCCTCAACACGATGGCCCGGTCCTTGTTCCAGAGAAAAAAAACATTGCTGTGGGCAGAAGACAGCACGACAGAATTCCGATGTGGATGGACGTTCTACATAATAGGAGAAGAGGACACCAAGCCGGCCGAGATACACAAGAAAGACAAAACAGAGCTGCTCGAGCTGCACGAGATTGAGAGTTAATGTTGCTTTTTTAATTGTACTCGTAGAAATGTTGTTTATTTTCGGTTAATTAGACGTATTTGTAATTTCCGATAACATTAGCATTATTCTATTGTATGCTTCTTTATATGGCTTTCTATTGTAATGTTTCTTTTGATCAAACAAACGACGAACAACAATTTCAGATTAAACGACATTTCAAACATAATGCTATCAGATTAAACGACATTTCAAACAATTTCAGATAAAACGACAGTATAAACTTTACATTTTTGATAAAAATTTCCAAAACAAAATCATAATCAACATCAGATAAAAAAAAAAAAAAAACAGGGGCCGCTCCGGCATTCTGCGGCCTCCCTCATATGGGTCCGCTCCGGCATTCTGCGGCCGTGTTAGATTTAGAATTGACCAGAAACGATGGTTATTTTATTAATTTATTTTGTTAAAATGTTATAAATAAAAATTTCGGGGTTAAATGTACAACAAGAAATTAAAGTTAACATTTACTATTCTATTAATATTTTATAAACTAAAAAAAACTTATAATTAGCTGACTTTCTAACTTAAAAAGTGTAATAAAAAATAGAATAACCTCCTTTAACCTTTTCCATTCTATTTTTGTTAGTTTTTCCCAATAAGAAACTGTTATAATTGTATTGGAGATTTATAGTGGGATATACTAAGGAGATGGATAACTACTTCCTTCCATATATGGAATTTTGCTGTCGGACTGTAATGTGCTAGGTTCATGCAAAATATTTTCCCGCCGAAAAAAGGCATAGATAAAAAGGGAGGGTTCAAAAACACTCCTTTGTCTCTCTCTCTCTCTCTTTCTCTTTCTCGATTCCCGAGCTCTCCAATATTCTCTGAGACCGTAACCCTAGTTCGTAATTACTATCTTCGATTCGTATCGCATGGCGGCGACGGCGATTGCTTTCTCCTCTCCGTCGTCTAATCTCATCTCTACCAAAGGTGGCGATAAGGCACCTCGTTTCGTGTGCTGTGCTGCTATTCCTTCTCAATCAACAGTGAGTTCGAGTTACTTTGATCTTTCCTCTGATTATTTTGTATTTGATCGTGTATTTATTGTCTTGGGTTCTTTGTTTTTGTTGTAGAAATGCGATATTAAAAATTTGTTGCAACTCCCAATCAATGGGAATCCTAAATCAGTTGAATTGAGCAGTACTGGCACGTCTCTCAGTTTTGAAACCCAACTGCTTGACAAGGAGGTGAATCGGAATACTGACAACCGGTTACGGGTCTTCTCTGGTACCGCTAACCCGGATCTTGCAAAGGTTACTTTACTGCTATCATGTAATAATTATTTGTTAATACCTTATTGCTGCAAAATTGCTGATGTCCATTTAATTATTTCAAGGCAATACTTGAGATTTTAACAGTATTTAAGATTAATCTTTTTTCTTGGTATTTGGAAAAAAATGTAGAAAATAAGATCAGAAAAAAGTTCGTCACATGTTCGCCTGAATTCATTTGTGTAATCAATTTTACAAGTATTTCTTTAATATAAATTAATTTACATACACCAACTGTAGGGTAGTGTGACCCAATCCAACCTGTAACATCTTATTTCTGGTGGTAGTTACCTTGGGTTGGTTCGGGGCTGTCCAACCTGACCTGACCTGGTTTTGACCAAGGACGTGACATAGCCTTTTTCCTACCCAACCTGACCTGGTTTTGACCAATATTTCAGATGTAACATGATATGTTTAGTAATGTATTGCCAATTTAACCTGACTGGCAAGTTGTCGGTCCTAAGCCTATAACTAATTGCGGGTCAAATCTAAAAACCCTTTAAACTTGTACTATAGATTATAAAGTTAAAGATAAAATTGGTATATGTATGCTAAATTTGACCCCCATAGATTAAAATTGCCATATTTACTAGAAATCTTGATGTGCATAGTGACCCCCATAGATTAAAATCCTACCTTCGCCTCTGCCTGTCAGAACCTGATTTGAACCAAATGAACGACCTGAACTGGTGTCCAGATTTGAAAAGTTTGTGAAGTCAAATTATCCAAATCTGAGTCGATCCACATGTGCCTTCACGTACAACTGAACTGTAATTTTACATATCTAAAATTTCAATAATTGTTGTGCTGATAACAGGAAATAGCGTGCTACTTGGGGTTGAATTTGGGGACAATAGACATAAACAGATTTGCTGATGGGGAAGTGTACGTGCGACTGCAAGAGAGCGTCAGGGGATGCGATGTATTCCTTGTTCAACCCACATCTCCTCCAGTGAATGAAAACCTAGTTGAGTTACTTGTCATGATTGACGCGTGTAGAAGGGCATCTGCACGATCTATTACAGCTGTCTTTCCCTATTTTGGGTACGCTAGAGCAGACAGAAAGGTATATATGTTACTTCAATTTTTATTTTTATTTTTGCAAATTTTTGGATGAAGAATGATATTAAAATCAGCAATGGCCTGCCATTTTCTTTTAAGAGTGAGGCTATGGTACTATGCATAGCGCATATTGGTCCGTACTGTGGATCCGTATCTCCATTCTTAAAGCCGAAAGAGTCGATCTGAACCGCTCAATGTGATCTCCATATGATATGTACTTTGAGGACAAATTTTACATTTTTTTAGAATTTTTTTACTGTTTGTTTAGATAGGTAAGAAATCACTTGATCTAAAGATTGTGGACCATCCAAAAGTAGTGTTTTTCTACCCATCTAAAAAAATAATAAAAAAAATCTAAAAAATATAAAATGTGGCCTTCAACTGGTGTGCTATTGATAGTATAGCGACATGCTGTGCTATGGCCTTGAAAATCAATCATATAGGTTTTAAATGATGAATCCAAACCGTGAAACCAATCAATTTCAATTTCACGAGTGATGCTTTTACATGCAAAGTTTATAAATTTTCGAATTCATTTGTATAAAGTCAACAGGTCAAAAGATGATGAAAAATGAATGCATTAAAATTATCTTATAAATCTTCATTTTTTGACCGATTGACTTTATACCTAAATAAATTATAAATATTATATAAACTTTGCATGTAATAACATCACTTGTAAAGATCGGTTTCAACGGTTTGGATTCGCCTTTTAAAGCCTATACGATAGGTTTTCGAGGCAATAGTATGGGACATCTTATACTATCGATAGTACACTAGCCAAATTTAACTACCTCTTTATTATCTGCTGGTTTAAAAGCACAATGATTATAGAGTAGTAGTTTTGCAGTCTTAATAGGCAAGGGAAGAGTGGTTGATATCTGAAAGTTTTAATTGTTGCATCTCCTGTTCTGTTCAATTTCTGTTTTGAAAGCAACATATAATATTTTGTGAGTTCGCTGGTATACATGAGGTGGGCCCTTTAGATTGTTGAATTGTATATGTACCATATAATTATATGTACCGGGCCTGACCAGCGGAGCCTAGTTGAGATTCTGACAGTTGATATAGGCTTTAGAATCAAGCTCGTCAAATCCATTTTCTTATAACAAAAATTCTATAACTCATATTCCAAAATTAAACTGTCAGAGTGATCTATATTATTTCCTCTACAAGCACATAAAATATTAACACTTTTTGGTTGTTTTTATATGAATCATCAAGTTGAAAAATCAACGTCCAAAAATTATCCACATCAGTGTATTTTTGCAAGCTTTTGATACCAATCAAAACAAAGTTGAATTGTCGTAATCTTTTACATGTGCATAAATATCTAACAGTTTTGCCATTTCAGTTTTATATTTTAAGTTTAATAAAGTTTTAAAAATGAAGGCATAATGGGTCTCATTTGCAAAAATTATGCATTTTATGTTAATGTGTTTTTTTTTTTTTTTGTATTTGTATTTTGATGATGTAGACGCAAGGGCGGGAATCCATAGCAGCAAAGCTAGTTGCAAATCTAATAACTGAGGCAGGAGCTAACAGAGTGCTAGCATGTGACCTTCATTCAGGTCAATCCATGGGTTACTTTGATATTGTTGTTGACCATGTTCAAGGCCAGGTATATCAACATATTTAGTTGTACATATTTCTCCATTATTCCTGCTTTTGACCCTGATAAAATATAATTTAGACAATTCTTGTGCAGCATGCACTCTTGCAAATTTTCTGTAGTTTCTTCTTCTACACAACTAGAAATATTTTGCATTCCCTCAGAAAACATCTCAAATCGATAATTAAAAAGAACCCAAGCATTGGTATACTAGACCTGTAAACTCTGTTCCATTTTTTGTTGAAAAGGTGCATTGATGATATTGCAAATGCCTTTTAGGATGCATTAATGCATAATTTTTTCGGGTTTTGTAAGGGTAAAGTGAGTATCAAGGTGTTTTTGCAGACTTGCACAAAAAAAAAAAATTCAATGAACATGAATCTTGTAAGATTGATTCAAATATTTTATGTATGTGCATTTAGCCTGTGATATTGGAGTACTTGATGAAGAAGGTAAACCCAGAGGACCTAGTTGTTGTTTCACCAGATGTTGGTGGTGTGGCGCGGGCCCGTAGTTTTGCCAAGAAATTATCTGATGCACCGCTAGCTATTGTGGATAAGAGACGTCAAGGCCATAATATGTCTGAGGTAAGGTACTTGCGTTCTCCTTTTTAGAAGGACCATAAATTAAAACTATTTCACAACTTATTATAAAAAAATTAAGTTATGTAGGTTATGAACTTGATTGGAGATGTAAAGGGAAAGGTTGCTGTCCTGGTGGATGATATGATTGATACTGCAGGTAAGTAGAAACACTTGTTTAGTTTTTCATAATATTTTGTGAATTTAAGGTATATTTTAATTTTCAGAATAAGTCAACTTTTTGTTTTTAATGGCATGTGCATAATATATCCCATATTTCAGGCACAATAGCAAGTGCTGCGGCACTATTGAAGGAAAAGGGAGCTAAGGCTGTCTATGCTTGTTGCACCCATGCTGTTTTTAGGTATTTCAATAATTTTAACCGAGCAGTTTTGACTTCAGGCAGTGCACGGACTATAGAATCAAAACTGCGCTGCATGAAGCCAAAACTGCTCTGTTAAATTCTTTACCGCTTAATATGTCCAGAAGCGACCAAGGATTGGGTCCCTTCACTTGATAATTGCACAAATAACATTCGATGTCTAATTCCTTGGTAGATTTGCTTTAGAAATTGTTCATTTTTTATTTGGATAATTCTAGCATCCATCCAACTTTTATGGCATATTATGCTGCTAAATGCAAAAATAACTAGTATAGGGATGTAAGATTTACTGACTGCCACAGTAAAAAAATTCAAGTTACAACTCTTTTTTTCCCACCTCTTGCATTGATATTGAGGAAGGAAGGGTATTTTAGGCATTTTGTGAAATAATGAGAAATGGAGGGTTATATTGAACATCACTTTGATATTTGAACATCTTGTAAGGGTATACATGAAAATCGCCTTATAAATATATAATGTTATGGCACTTAATGTATGAATCGCTTTGTGCAGCCCTCCAGCAATTGAGAGGTTATCAAGTGGTGTATTTGAAGAAGTTATAGTCACAAATACAATCCCGTTATCTAAGCAAAAGCAATTTCCCCAACTGACGGTGCTTTCAGTTGCAAATCTACTTGCCGAGACGATCTGGCGCGTCCATCGAGATAGTTCTGTTAGCAGCATATTTCAGTAGAAAGTTTATTGTTAAACTCGTATTAAATTATTATTATTATTACCGAAAGACGGCAATTCTTGAAAATAGTGGTTTAGAAGTTGCTTGAATAAGGAAATGCTAACATGATTTGATATGATTTGTGCAGTAGAATAAATGAGAGCTTTGATCTAGTGCATAAATTTTCTTTGTTCCTGCTGCTTTTTGTTCATGAATCATGATTCAGTAATATATATATATATGCTTCGATCATAGTACCTCATGCGATGTTTACTGGTAAGAGCATGTTTTTACAGGGACAGTAATTATCTGAAAGCTTTCTCTCTGTTTTAGAAATGGGTACTTGAAATGACCTTTATTAAATACTTCTCCCTTTACTCTTTTAATATATGATATATATATATAGAATTTGGCTAATATGCTACATGTAGCATAGAGGGTCTCCGTGCAACGGCTCAATATTTGAGTTTTTAAAATTCTAACGGTCAATCCGAACTGTTTAACAGATCTCCATATGAATATGTTATATGTACTTGCAAATCAAATTTTACATTTTTTAGAATCTTTTTACTATATTTTTAGATAGGTAGAAAATTACTTAATCTGAAAATTCTGTACCATTCACGGACAACGGAATGACTATACAATAAGTTGATTTCTATGCTGAGATAGGACGTATCACACGGACAACGGAATGACTGTACAATAAGTTTATTTCTACACTGAACTCATGCTTTTGGATAGCTGAAAGACACTTCCACATGTCTATACAATAGCATTCGGAAGTTGTTTTTTTATTGCATCATATTTTCAGAGTTTCATTTAAGATTTCTTCACATAAAAATGCAGCAAGTTTTCGCAAGTTGATGAGGCAAAGAGCACCTACCAAGGACTACTGTAGATTGTTTCAACGTGAAGGAATAATAGCTACTCTTCAGATTTTTCTCTATTCTCCCCTACGCTTTACATTCTTTTGTATCATGTGTACCAAATAAGGTGTCAAGAATATATTATTGAAAAAAATCGACATGAAATATTTTGATTGTTCTTAAAGCGAGGGAAAATTATATTTTGGAAACTTGTATGATAATCCAATATTAAGACGAGGAGTGGTGTAGTTTTTTGGAGGTTCATTTATAATTATTTTTGCTGTGTGTGTACCTCGTACAATTCTCTTGTTGTATATAATTCGTAACCAAAACTTGCTTGACAATTTTTGTTTCAGAATGCAAGCATGCATTCTCAGAAGATAAATAATTCGTAACCAAAACTTTCGATGTCTTTTGGGTCAAATTCAAAGCTCCTGAAATTATAGGTGTCATTGAATCTTTCGATGTTTCATCATGGATCAATTCTCGACCCTTCCCAACCTAAAAAGTTTGACAAAAACAAAAAGAGAGCAGCTTAATGTTTGACATTTTTCCCTTTTGTCCTTCACAGTGTACAATTATAAGCCAACTTTACCAACATACATCATTGTGTTACATTCACAAACAGTTAAGAAGAACATATGTGAAGAGATCTATTCTGAAATTTTAAATCAATGGCCAAAAATTTAATATACATGTGAGTGAGTGGAAATAGAAAAAGATATTGGGAACAAGATACCATTTTCCTCATGTTATAAAAAAAAAATCTCATTGGCATGTTATAAGTTAACAAATTTTATACCTTAAATATTATAATGGAGAAGATTAAACATAAGAAGGATTATACAATTTGTTTAGTCTTGCTGAGAAGAGATAGAAACAAACCTCGTTTCCATGCATATCAACAAGGATCTTTAGCTCAGATCTTCTTATAAGCATAACATGGTCTTTACCCAAAATTCACACTGGACAATTGTGAAAATGAATTTAAGAGCAATACATAATTGAAGATCCCTAGCCTAAACAAGAAAACTTTTTGTACTCTAAATTAGAATATCAACCACCGTATAATTTAAGTAATTGCCCACAATTACGTAGGGCTAGCTAAGCCCGTAGTGTTCGGCAGCCCCATCAAACTTAAATTTTAAGCTGCACTAAGGAGCACCCGTTCGGCAATAAAGTTGAAAAGTAACTTTCTTAAGAAAGCTTTAAGCTTGCCAAAATGCTTAAGCCATGTAGAATGGCTCCTTAAAAACATGGGCAAGCTTAAAATTGTGGGCAAAAGGAGCTCTAAGGAAGCCTAAGGAGGCCTAAGCTTGTACAGCCGAACACTACCGTAGAAAGTTCTAGCTTAATTCTCTTTTCTATTTTGAATTCCTTTTTCATTTTTGCACTACCATCTCCACAAAAGTTTTAATAAAGTGGTCTCTTTAAAAAAATCATCCTCATAGAAAATAGGATTTTAAAAGTCAATGCTGAATTATTACAATAAGCCACAAAATTGTACCTTACTGATAGGGTAAGCTATTGGAAATATGGTAATGACAAGAACACGCACGAATGTTGCCGTCTTTGCTCCGACTTTGAGCCCATGGCGGGTGCATGTAGATTGAGGAATATCTGAGAAAAAAAAAATATAAGAAATCATGGACCAAGAAATACTTGCAGATATCCAACCAAGAGTGCTCAATCAATTGATAATAAATAAAACAGATAACTGTAGAAAGAAGAGTTTGAAGTGAAATCACCTCACCAAATGTCAGAATAAGTGTCACTGAGATAAGAATTGCCCCCACGCTGGCACAAGCTTACCAAGGAAAATTGGCAGAGCCTGAAAGAAAAAAGAAAAATCAGGATTTAGTAGGGAAAGTATTGAGAATAATACACAAAAGAAATGTGATTCCAACATGATCTCAGAATATCATCATCGATCATAACTCAAAGGCAACAGAGCAACCGACAGCTGGCCTCATAATAATTAGTACCCAGCTGTAATCTCATACCATACTTAGCAATTATAATTAGGCAGCTAGGCAACAGTCATATTGTAAATTAGGCAACAAGGCAACAGTCATATTGTGACCAAGGTCTATATAATAGACTTGTAAGAATCAGAATAATATACAAGAAAGTTTTATTCATCATTTTCCTTCTCAATTTTATTATGGTATCAGAGCAGGATCAATAGATCCAGAAAAAACCAAATTCCGACAAGTGCCAGTAAAGGCCACCCAAAACCCCTCAGATGGCAGAGAACGAAACAGAGACAATTCCAAAAAATCAGAACAGTCCCATTGACACCAATGCAAATCCAATTAAAACTTACAAATATCCTCCTCAATGGGAAGAATTACCTCCCCTGGTCTAGGGCCATGACCATCATCTTGAAGGGCAGAGGCAAAATCAAATATGTCACTGGTGAAAAGAAGAAACCCGAAAAAGATCCAGATAACTAGGAGCTCAACGACAACACAATCATGGGATGGCTACTCAATTCCATGGAACCCAATATCAGTGAGTTATTTTGTTATGCAAATTCCTCTTGTGAAATGTGGTTTAGTATTCAAAAAATGTTTGGCAAAAGAAACAATTTTGCACATATTTTCCAAATCAAACAAGATATTGTGCAAATTAAACAAAATAACCAGCCATTCACACAATACTATAGCTCAATGAAGGCAAAATGGGATGAGATAGATATTCATATACCAGAAACAACAGACCCCGAAAAAATTAGGGAAAGAAAAGAACAAGATAGGATTTACCAGCTTTTAGCGAATTTAGATCCAAGTTTTGAACAAGTCCGTACCCAAATCCTTCTTGGTCCCATTCTGCCTTCATTAGATAGTGTAGTAGCCACAATAGAGCAAGAGGAATCAAGGCGTAAAGCCATGCACACAGAACCATACCAGGTAATCGAGAATCAAGCCATGGCGGCAAAAGGCGGAAACCCTAATTTCAGATCGGAGGTGAGGGGAGCCGCTAAGTGCACCAACTGTAAGAAGGAAGGCCACGAGGTAGAGAGGTGTTGGTTCCTCTACCCACACCTCCGACCAAAGCGCAAGGGAGAGAAGGGCGGCAACCCTAGAGCGGGACAGAGAGAAGGAGAAAAGAAGGCCATGGCTTGTGAAGGGAGCGGATCTGAAAAAGATAAATGGGGCGGACCCAAATCAACCCTCTCTGGACCGGCCCAGGTAAACCAAACCGTGTTGGACCAGCTGAACCAAGCCCAAATCACACAGCTGTTGCAAGAATTAAATCAGCGTTCCTCAGGTAAATTTACAGGTAATTGTTTAAATTCAGATAATAATTCAGTTTCTAGGACTTTAAACAGATGGATTGTAGATTCAGGAGCCACTGACCATATGGTTGGAAATTCTCAAATTTTATATAATTCAATTGAACCCCATTATACTGAACTTGTAACAGTGGCAAATGGTTCAAAAGTACATGTGACAAAAATTGGGGATACAAATCTTTTTTCAAAAAAATTATCTAAAGTATTATATTTGCCTACTTTCAAATCTAATTTATTATCTGTAAGTAAAATTACTAAAGAATTAAATTGCAATGTTATTTTCTCATCTGAAAATGTGACATTTCAGGACAAAACAACGAAGAAGAAGATTGGTGAAGGTCAATTAAGAAATGGACTTTATATTTTAGATTTTCCAAATAAAGCTTGTTTGAATGCTAGTATAGAACCTAATAGACTATGGCACTATAGAGTCGGTCATCCATCTGATAAAATCCTAAATAAGTTATTTTCTTTATCAAATTTAAATTCTAGTTGTTGTGATGTATGTCGATTTTCCAAACAAACCAGGCTGCCTTTTTCATTGTCTGAAAGTAAGACCTCTAGAATACTTGAATTGATTCACTCCGATGTTTGGGGACCTGCACCTTTAAATTCGTATAATGGTTTTAGATATTTCGTTAGCTTTATTGATGATTATTCTCGTACTACATGGATTTATTTACTAAAAACAAAAGATGAAGTGTTTTCAAAATTTCAAGAATTTGCAACTTATGTTGAAAATCAATATAACAATAAAATAAAAATATTTAGGTCCGATAATAGAACTGAATATATCAATAAAAAAATTTCTGATTTTTTAAAACAAAAAGGAATTTTACATCAAACAACTTGCATTAATACGCCTGAACAAAATGGAGTATCTGAAAGGAAAAATCGTCACATATTAGAAGTAACTAGATCATTACTCTTTCAATCAAATGTTCCTAAAAAATTCTGGTCCGATGCTATGCTCACGGCTGTTTATCTCATTAATAGGTTACCTAGCACTGTTTTAAATTATAAAAGTCCCTTAGAAATTTTGAATAATAGAAAAATAAATTTAGATTATCTCAGAATATTTGGGTGTACGTGTTTTGTACATATAAAATGGCTAGATAAATTAGATAAAAATGCAGTTAAAACTCTATTCTTAGGATACTCATCACAAAAGAAAGGGTATAAATGTTATGATCCCATCAAACAAAAATTATACATCTCAAGAGACATAACCTTTTTTTAAAATGTGCCATTCTATAAAGATAATGAGGACAATTCTAACAAACAAGAAAATTCTAGGAATAATATTGTTTTGCCAGAACTAACATTTTTTGAAGGAACAATTGAGCAAAATAATGTGGAAGAGGAATTGAGCTCAGGGGGAGAAAATGGTACAGGAGCCACATCCTCTTCCGAAGAAGTCGAAGCTTCTCCTGAGGTTTCCTCAGAAGAGGCCGCATCCTCTTCTGAAACTGGTCCTAGAAGATCAAGTCGCCCAACAAAACCACCATCCAAGTTACATGATTATGTAACATACAATGTAAGCTATCCTATTCAAGATTATATTTCATATGATAATATCACAACACACCACAAAGCATTCTTAACCTCAATCTCACAAGAAAGTGAACCCACCAATTACCTAGATGCTAAAGAAAACCCTACATGGCTCAAGGCTATGAAAGAAGAGCTTAAGGCACTTGAAAAAAATCAAACTTGGACCATTATGTCTCTACCCAAAGGAAAAAAACTAGTAGGATGTAAGTGGGTTTACAAAATAAAATATAAAAGTGATGGAACAATAGAAATATATAAAGCAAGATTGGTAGCAAAAGGGTTTACACAAACGTATGGCATAGATTACCAAGAGACCTTTGCACCAGTGGCCAAAATGAACACTGTTAGGATTCTGTTATCTGTGGCTGTGAATTCGGGGTGGAGTTTGTTCCAAATGGACGTTAAAAATGCGTTCCTACAAGAAACACTAGAGGAAGAGGTTTACATGTCATTACCACCAGGTTACAAGAATGATGACAATAATCTTGTATGCAAACTACACAAGTCAATTTATGGACTTAAGCAATCTCCTCGAGCATGGTATGGCAAACTCAGTCACTCTCTTTTACTTCATGATTTTGTTAAGAGTTCAGCAGACTCATCTATGTTTATTAAATATACAAATTCCACAACAACCATAGTTCTTGTATACGTAGATGACATTATTATTACTGGAAATGACGAAGAAGAAATTAAAAATGTCAAAAATTATCTAAAAGAAAAATTTGACATTAAAGACCTAGGAAAACTTAAATATTTTTTGGGAATTGAAATTGCTCATTCAAACAAAGGTTTGTTTTTATCTCAAAGGAAATATGTTCTTGACCTACTAAAGGAAACTGGTAAGTTAGGTGCAAAACCAGCCAACACCCCAATGGAACCTAAAAAAAAACTTGATACTGAAACTGGTGAACCATTGAAAGATATAGGACAATATCAAAGACTTGTCGGTAAATTAATTTACCTAACTGTGACCAGACTAGATATTGCATTTGCAGTTAGTTCAGTAAGTCAATTCATGCATGCACCTAGAACCAGTCACTTTGAGGCTGTTGAAAGGATACTTAAGTATCTTAAGAAGTCACCAGGTCAAGGCATATGCATGAGGAAAAATAACACTAACAATGTTGTCGGTTACTCTGATGCAGATTGGGCTGGTAGTTATGATCGAAAATCAACCACGGGCTATTGCACCTTTGTTGGTGGGAATCTTGTGACTTGGAAAAGCAAGAAACAAAACGTGGTGGCAAGATCAAGCGCAGAAGCAGAATACAGAGCAATGGCATCAACCGCAAGTGAGCTAACCTGGATCAAGCAAGTGCTTGAGGACATGAAGATTCATTGCGATAAGCCAATGCAGATGTACTGTGATAACCAAGCCGCCAGACACATCGCATCAAATCCAGTGTTTCACGAACGAACCAAACACATAGAAGTAGATTGCCACTTTATAAGAGAAAAGGTTCAATCTGGACAAATCGAGACTCCATTTGTTGAGATTAAAGAACAATTAGCAGACATCTTCACAAAAGCACTGGAGAAAGGACCATTCGAAAATATCCTATTCAAGTTGGGATCAATCAACCTATTTGATACCAACTTGAGGGGGAGTATTGAGAATAATACACAAAAGGAATGTGATTCCAACATGATCTCAGAATATCATCATCGATCATAACTCAAAGGCAACAAAGCAACCGACAGCTGGCCTCATAATAATTAGTACCCAGCTGTAATCTCATACCATACTTAGCAATTATAATTAGGCAACTAGGCAACAGTCATATTGTAAATTAGGCAACAAGGCAACAGTCATATTGTGACCAAGGTCTATATAATAGACTTGTAAGAATCAGAATAATATACAAGAAAGTTTTATTCATCATTTTCCTTCTCAATTTTATTAGAAAGAAAAATAAGTCACAGATTGACTTAAATCGTCAATCTCACTTAATTAATTCCAAAAAACACATAATTATGTTTGATTGGGACAGTAACAATCAAAAGAATTTTTCTAACTGTACTAAATTGAGTACCTCCATGGCGAGAATCTTGGCTGCAATTAACATATTAAAGGAATTGAATCTAGTTCGAACTGATTAAGCAGCACCCCCACCAGCATGTTGTTTCTCCTAATCCCACAACTCCAAAGAGAACAAAAACCTTTCAAACGGAGCGATGGGAGCAGCGAGAAGGGGCAAATTGGAGCGAGAAGTCTGGTCGGCTTTAATAACCGCCGAATTTGGCGGGATAAGAACGAAGATCCAAATTTAGTGAGAGACTAAGAAGGGCTTTACGGCTGAATTCGGATCCTAAATAACTCAAATTTTGAGTTTGGATCCGGACCATCCGATCTGTTCTGCACGAATATTAAAGGTCCCATGTGCATTTCACCTCGTACTAGATTGACCGGGATTCTGTTCAGATGGTTCGGATCTAAATTCAAAATTTGAGTTACTTTACCATGAGGGATCTGAAAACTTGGACCCACCATTGCTAGTGTGGTATTTTCGTCCAATTAAATTACAAGTAGAGAGATCTAATGCGGCACAAAGCTATACGGCATCAAAGGCTAATTTTCTGTTTGACTCGCCAATTTATCTGACTTCATTTATTGATAAAAAGAAGAAGATGAATACAAATTACATAATGTTAACCTAGAAATATAGATCATTAATAAAAATATAATCGGAATTCATGTATATATGGGCATCAAATTTTCAACAAAATATACATTGTAGCGAATTACGATTGATGTGAATTATGATAAGTAGAACAGGGTGTTACTAAGTTCACCAATTTTCTTTGTGAACGCAACTCTAAAACCTATTTGATTGATTTCAAATGACGAATCTGAACCGTTGAAACTTGTTTACATTACGAGTGATGCATCTACATGCAAAATTTTTAAAATTTCGAATTAATTTTGTATAGACTCAAGTGGTCAAAAAATATCAAAAAATAAATGTATTAAAATTAATTTGTAGACCTTCTAATTGAAAGGTTTTAATTTGGATGCTATTACATTGTGGGACTTTCAATTGGTGCGCGCTTTCTTGGACTTTAAACTAGGCATCGAAATGAAGGTATTATATCTCTATTCTCTATTCTTATATTAAGCACGTTGATGTCATGATCCGCCAACGGCTACGATTGAAAGATGAAATTTCGTATTTAATATCAGCCCTCCAATGACATAATCTATCATATTTTGATTAAATGCATCTCTTTTATGAGGAGGGTTCAAATGCCTCCATTTTTCATGCCTCCACCATGCCTCTATTTTTAAAAACTTTAATAACTCAAAATTTAAAACTTAAAAGTCAAAATAAAACCGTTGGATATGATCTACATCATTTTATGTATGTGCTCATAAAAAATTATTACATTTTGATTTTGTTTTTATGTGAATCAATAAGTTGAAAAATCAACGTCTAGAAATTATCCACATTAGTATGTTTTTTTACAAGCTCTTGATGACAACCAAAACAAAATTGAAATGTCATAATTTTTTACACGTGCATAGATAAAATGATTTAGATCATATCCAATGGTTTTATTTTGATTTTTAAGTTTTAAATTTTGAGTTATTAAAGTTTTTAAAAATGGAGGCATGGTGGAGGCATGAAAAATGGAGGCATTTGAACCCTCCTCCTCTTTTATATGTAGAAGTTTAAATTTAGTTAAAAGAAGACTCGCCACACCATATGTTACAATTAAATTTGAAGCAATTCAGTTTTTAATGATATTTATCTACGGGAAATATATTTCCTTAATTCCCCTACATCCAATTATGTAGACAATAGAAATATAATTCCTTATTCTCCTTCTTCAATTGAGCATAATGGAAATCGATATTTTTTTTTCCTTAAATGAAGATATCTTCTTTTTTTGGTTCTCTTTTGATTCTTTGATATCATAATTTCACGATTAAGGAATATAATTGATCGGGTATCATGATTAAGGAATTTTTATTTATATTGATCCGATATCAAAAATATTACCTGTCTCATTTCAAGATTAAGGAATTTTCATTGATATATCTGATACTTTTCTATATCAAAATTCCTAAATATAATTTCACAAATACGAAAATATTTGATCGGATCATTATTATATTGATCCGATATTGATATCATATTTTCTCTGAAATATTGATATCATAGAAAATATTGATATCAAAGAAATGAAAACATTGATATCACTCTGGTGTTATTGCCTCCGTGATCTCACTTAGGAAATTATCAATATCTACTTGTGGTTAATAAAAAAAACCTTGGTGTTCTCTTGGTGAAGATAGGGTTACCGAGAAACTCATTGCATCGGTAGTTAAATTCAACTTTTTTTTTATTTCCATTCATCTCATTGAAACCCCTTTTAGATGGTATGCTAATCTCACATGTCTTTTTTTTTTATGGATTATGTTCACCGTTCAAGTAAGAATTTCAATATAGAGAATATTTTTGTTTTTTTCATAGTGTAAAACCCTTAAATTGAGTCTCTTCATCTCGTTGTTTCCAAAATCAAATTAAATTCTCATATTATATTTCCTGCTACATGTTTTTATCGCTTGTCAGTTGCTCTATGACAACAAAAGGTGTCTTGATTGTTATTTTTTAAACCTCATGTGAATGAAGATGTCGCTGATAGCAAACTACAAGTCAATATTGTTGAGCTATATGTCACAGTTACTATAGGAGAAGATGGACTCAGTGGAGAAAAAGAATTCACCCCAAAAAATAAGTTGGAGATGGAAAAAAATGAGACATGTGAACAATACTTTTGCTTTATGAAAGTTCAACTCAGGAATCTATTTTTATTATTATTTAGTGTCAGAAAAAAATAGTCTTTGGGCCAGTTTTTATAAATGTAATTGTCACATATTATGAATCATAGAGCTCTACTTTTCATATTTTATTTGTTCAT
Source organism: Carex myosuroides (assembly GCA_028015225.1). Lineage (NCBI taxonomy): Eukaryota > Viridiplantae > Streptophyta > Magnoliopsida > Poales > Cyperaceae > Carex > Carex myosuroides. Next base: position 6,909,311 of record CM051490.1, read on the forward strand.
TTTCAGAAATGTTGGACTACATCGAAGATGATCACACTGGCAATGATACTTCAAGAATTTTTTTTCCATGTTATATTTGATCTGTTTGTTGGAGATCAAACGATTTTGTCTTTGTTTTCTTAGTGTAAATAGTAAGAAAAATCACCTTCCTATGACATTATTAATTGAATAAATAAGAACATTTTTTTACCATCTGTATTGAATGAAGAAATAAAACAATTATTAGTTCCTATTCAACTTAAAATTTAGTATATATTTTTCATTTGTGTTGTAGATAATTTTGAAAATAAAAAAAAATGTGTATGCACTGACAAGCACAAAAGGTTGTTGAATTGAAACAATCATTTGTTATTGTTTATTTTACTGTTATTTATTATTTATCTCTCTATTCAATATTAATGTTCAATCTTATAATATCCCGTTGCAACGCACGGGTACGATACTAGTATTCATCTCAGTACGTAGTACCAGTTTGACTGGATATATATATATATATATATATATATATATATGGCTTTGTATCAATACTAAATTCAACGACATTCAATGGCCATACCGAGTGTGTACAATTGTTTTTGGATCTAGGTGCATCCTTCTCTAATATCAGTGACGTGTTCTAATATATCCTATTTTGATTATAATTAAAGAACTTTATGCAAACTTTCTAAACTTAGAATGTTTATTTTGAAAAATGTGACATTATATATACTTAGATGTAAAAGTAAATACCATGTTGGGCTTTTAGGTTATAAGTTGTAACTGTAACAAAAAACAGTGTTGAACCGGTCGAACCACCGGTTCGACCAATAACCGTTGACTCGAAGCTACACTGGGTCGATGTCCCATCAAGTTCTGATAACATTCAAACTAATTATCTGTTTCCTTTTTTATATACAACAACAAAACAACCAAAATATAATTTTGAATTCTAAAATCTTCGTTCATGTTCTTTGCAAATTCTGAAAACCCGGTCTACTGTTTTACGGTTATTTGAATTACTGAAGTGTTCGACGGTAATTTTAATTAAAAAAATAGTTTAAAGTTAAATATAATATGAATACCAAATATAATTTTGAATTTATAAGAAAATATGAATACAAATTATTAAGTGTTTTGTATTTTTTTTTAAAGTATGAATATTTTAATAAAAAAAATTCAATTTTACTAATGTATAATTATTAGAATTTTTTTTAGTTTATTACTATCATAATTAAATACGTAATATAAATTTTAATTTTGTTATATTTATCATTTATTTATAGATATCTGTATAAAGTTTTTTACTTTAAATAAATTTGATGTATTTCATAAAATTAAATTATTTTAACTTTCCTATGCAAATTATATCGTTATTTGTATTTGTATTCAATAAATATTCAATTTATATCTATATTCGGAATTATACACATATGTGTTCGTATTTAAAAAAAATTCAAAATTCAAAATCTAAAAATTAAAAAAAATACAAATTTACTATTCGATTTCTCTTCAACCCAGAGGCGTATCGTGAGGTATCTAAAATCTTGAGTTTAGATCCGATTAGAATCCGATCTGAAGTGGAATGCACAGGATCTCTTCAATATTCGTGTCAAAGCATATCTGACGGTCGGGATAAAAACTCAAAATTTGATATGAATTCGGGGCAGTGCAAAACGACCTCCACCTCTATCAGGAATCCATATCCTCTGCGATAACGCACCTTTTGTGCTAATATACGAACCGTGAGATCAGAATTCGGATACACTAATATTAGTGCGGCTCTAAATCGAACGGTCTAGATTTTAAATCAAAATTTGAGTTAACTCAGAGATCAAATTCTGGGCAGCATGGGCCGACAGCATAACTGACTTTTGTCGTCTATCAGGAATCCATATCCTCTGCGATAACACACCTTTTGTGTTAACTTCCGGACCGTGCGATCAGAATTAGGAATCGCTAATATTAGTGCGGATCTAAATCGGACGGTTCCAAACTTACTAAAACATTGAGTTAACTGAGAGAATAATAATTCCATATCAAAGGTCCACGTGTCGACTCTGCGCAACGCAACGGCCCTCACGTGACCTCGGCAACTCCGTATAAGCAAGTAGCAAATAGCAGCTTAAGTTCACTTGTTCAATCTTCCCTCCGCAACTCCGTTTGAGATTCAAATGTCGAATTATTCCACAAAAATCAAAGATTAATACTCCGTAGAGCGATCTTCTCTCCATATCTTCAAACTAGGAACTATTTTTCAATTTAATTGCACAGTGTCTTCATTCGTCGATTGTTAACTCCTCTGTTTGAGCTCGATTTCAATCGCTTCTCTTTCCTTTGAGGTTAATTTTTGTTTCTCTCGTTTTTCTTTCGTCTTTTTCTACTTAAATCAATCTGTTAGCTTAATTGAAAAGAACTTGATTTTGATTTAACTGTGACTTATTTAGCGAATAGAATAGTTTATTGTTCCGCATTTAACTGTGACTTACTTAAATCAATCTGTTAGCTTCTTGTTCCGCATTTCCAAAAGAAATGTTCTTGTTCCGTATTTTTCACTGAATACAACATGATCTCCCTCAAAGACTTACCTGAGATGCTTTAGGTTGAGCTCCGGTGCAAATTTTACAGATAATTTCTTACAATTTTTTTATTCAATCTTCATTTTAAAAATCAGGATCCAGGAATGATGTCTACAAGAAAAAGATGTGATCTTTTTTCTCTCAGCTTCTATGCAAATGTGATTCTCCTCTTCTACTTTGCATCAGCTTACACGGATCCCTTAGATGGTAATAATATCTACTACTACTCTTTTATTAGAGACTCGTAGTAAACCTATGATGAATTAGTGAGAAAGGATGCGGAAATGTGAATTAATAAGAACGGATCTGAGATTCCCAAATCCTGTACCTAAAATCTATACATTTAAGTATAATTGAATCCAAGTTGTGGCCAATTACATATTTGCACCATTTGATCATAATTAGAAGAAGCAAACAATATACACATGAGGTATAACTATACTAGTATTTTATTTTTTAACTTCTAATTTTATATGTTGCTGTGTCCAGTAAAATCACTGGAGGATTTATATGGGTTGTTGAACCAGCCAACTATGCTAACTGGTTGGATGGCAACTGGAGGGGACCCATGTGGCCAGAACTGGACAGGTGTCTCTTGCTCCGGTTCTTCTATCATGTCCATGTAATCCTTCTTTTAACTTAATCCTTCTCTTACAAACCTGCATGCTATTTCTTTTGGTTGTATGTTAGCAAAACTTGTTAGTTTTTGGATGTATTTTGAATACCCTGTTCTTAGCTGTTGACATTTGCAGTTAGGGGTAAGCTAGATTTAGTATCTTTAGAAGGACTAATTTGTAAAAGTTAGATGATGTAGTCTGTGCTGGTACTCAGCTGTGTTTAGGTACCAATTTTAGGTACCTACTTATAGTTCTATGATTTCAATAGAAATCGGTGGATACTTCTCTTACAAACAATGCAAGTTATTTTGATGATTTGTTTCAATATACATTTTTCATGTGAAATTTGAACAGAAAGATAAGCGGCCTTGGACTTGGAGGGATAATGAGTTCTCAGCTCTCCTCTTTCCTTTCACTCACTCAGCTGTAAGCCCATTTTCATTCATTTTTCATTTTGGATCAAGTTATAAATTAATTTGACTAACCTCTTTAAAACTAGAATGTTTTCCAAACTATCATTACATATATCAGAAAATTGGAGCTTAGAATGATTCAAGTTTTATGTTTCTATGTTTCTTTTAAAGTTTATGCTATTACCTTAGATGTTTGTTTGGTTTAAATCTGTTTGCTTGGATGTATTTTGAGTATTTTGGCTCCATCTGTTTTAGTTGCAGGGATAGAGTAGCAAATTTAGATCTTTTGAAGGATTAATTTGTAAGAAAGAACATGTAAGATGTACTGGTATGCGCTATGTTTAGGTACTTCATAGTTTTGCGATTTCAATAGAAATCTGTGGGATAACTTCCACTATTTTCAAAAAAATATATGGAACATAAGTATGATCTCCTTACAAATACAAAACCATTGAAGCTGTTGTTATTTAATGAAAATTCCAAATGTTATAACGTTCTATTTACTTATTTGTATGGTGCAGGGACATGAGCTACAACAACATTTCTGGGGAGATACCTTCTGGTTTACCCCCAAATGCTACCTTCATGTATGCTTCTTTCTCTCTGTAAAATTTGAATTTCAAAATTGTCATTCAAAAAATTAATATTCTAATCAGTCTATTGCTCTGCAGAAACTTGGCAGCTAATAAGATTGTGGGTAACATCCCTATGTCATTGCCTTCTTTGAAGAATCTGAAGTATCTGTAAGAGCCCTTTCTTTAAAAAATAGAAGTATCAAAAGAAAAGGAAAAGATAAGAGAGGACCTTCAAGGAGTCATGTCTTTGTTTCTTCATTTATTGCAGAAATGTGAGCAACAATAATCTTTTCGGGGTGGTTGGCAATGCGTTCACAGACATGACAAGTTTAGAAATATTGTATGAAATTTGAATTTTGAAGTACATATTCATTGAATAAAGATTTAATTTGTATTTTCATTTGAAATATTTAGATGTTATTTTTTGTAACACATTGTTTCAGGGATCTATCATTCAATAGCTTCTCAGGAGATCTGCCAAGCTCCTTTGGTTCATTAAAAAATCTCCATTCTCTGTAAGTATTATCTCTTTTAGTCTACCTTTTAATTTAAATAATAATTATTCTACTGATATTCTCCCCTCCTATCCCTTCTCTCTTAGATACTTGCAACATAACCAATTCACAGGCTCAGTCAACTTTTTCGCAAATCTCCCTCTAACAAATCTGTATGCTCCTCTATTATCTTTTTATTTGTATTTGTTTAAGATCTTTCAATATTTGTTCATTTGTTCGCTAAGCATGTGTATTTTCTCCTCAGTAATATCGAAAATAACAACTTCAGTGGTTACGTGCCAAAACAATTTGAGCTCATTCCTGAACTCAGGTATGTCATTATAAAGTTGAAATTACTAGAAAAATATAAGGGTCTGTACATAAAGCTGACTAAATACCAGAGATGCCCAATAGAGTCTGGTATGCTGGTTTTGACTGGTACATACTGTACCAGGCTTGATTAGTTGGAAATTGTTTTACAATTGGATAATACAGATCATATGTTTCATAGAGTTAAATTATAGTTTTTGTAATACTCTCAATAGGCAAAATGTATATGTTTTCAGGATAGAAGGAAATAAGTTCGAGCCATATTTCCTGAACAGAAGCCGAACTGTCTACCCTCCTCTCCCATCAGCGAACAAAAATGTTAGCCACACCCCAAAAGTTACATATGAAGTTCTTCATAAACCCCCCCGCAAAAAGAAAAATGTCGCTGTTGCCCTCGTGGCAGCAGCTTTGAGCTCTATTTTTGTCATCTTTGCAATCTCATTGGCCGTGTACCTTCTTATTCGACGGGCCCGCATTGAAGAAGAAATTACAACTATTATGTCCTCCCCTTCCATCATGTCACAACCAATTGGTAACTTTTGAATGATTGCCATTTTTAGAATGTCACTATTTTTGTCAATACTATGAAAAACAGTTTCTTTATGTAACTAATAATATTACCTCCAAATCATTGACAAATCTAACAATTGGTAAATTTTGGGTTGTTATTGATACCTAGTTTGAATATTACGGACATGTACTTATTATCTTGGTAACTTTCACAGTTCTTTAAAAGGCAGTAAAGTAGTAAATTTAAATCCTTGCTCATAAATCTCATTGTTACTGGTACCTAGAGGGGTACTTAATTTTCTTTTCATTTTAATTTGGTTTGTTTGAATTTGTCAGGATCAATGCGAACTTCAATGGCAAGCATACACTCTCCTTTCCTCCAAGAAATAAATCCAAGAAATCATAAAATAAGAGGAAGGATATCTTTCTCTAATAGGCTTAGAAAATTGCCACTTTCTAGGCAATATTTTTCTTCAGACCTTTCAATAGCCACAAATGACTACAGTAGAGAAGCACTTATTGGTGCAGGCCCCATCGGTTCAGTTTTCAAAGCACTATTTCCTGATGGCCAGGTTAGTTTTAATGTTATGCTGTCTTTTATGTTGAATTTTTACAAGCATGTGAAAAATAATGTTCAAAATGACTGGTACGATACAATATATAATGTTAAATTACTATATCAATTTAGCAACTTTTTTGTGTGTGTGGGTGTGATCTCTATGACCTATCTCTCTTAAACCAGGTATTGGCAGTAAAGAGGATAGAGGTGGTACAGATGGAGTTATTGGAAGGAGAACAAGAGTTCTTGGACTTAGTGTCGACCATGTCTGATCTAAAGCACCCCAACATATGCATTCTTCAAGGCTATTGCTTGGATCCGGGTCACCATGCCCTATTGTATGATTACGCACGAAACGGGTCACTTTACAGTGCCTTATTTTCCAAAAACGGAGATTCTCGGAAGCCTCTTTCATGGAAATTGAGGCTTAGAATTGCTTTGGGTGTTGCCCATGCTCTAGAGTATGTGCTGTTTAATTATTCATTTTCTGACAATTTTACTTTTCAAGATGCTTTGCCTGATGAACCTGACTTTTTTTTTCTTTTACAGGTACATGCATGAGATATGCTCACCTCCGATTGCACATGGGAATATTAAAGCTAGAAATGTTTTGTTTGATGAAGAGTTTGTTCCACATGTTACCGATTTTGGCTTGACCATGCTTTCTCATATCCTCCCTGCTACCAGTGTGGTACGCTCATATATGCACTTATTATCACAATCAAATGTACTGCTTCACCCCAGTTTGGGTTGTGTGTTATTAACCATCTTTCATTTAAACCCTCATCTTATAACAATTTCTGTGAAATAGGATTTTAAAATGTTTGAAGGCTCGAAAGGGTACACTGCACCAGAGATGAGCATTCCGGGTTCAGACATGATAAAATGCGATATTTTTAGTTTTGGCGTTCTCTTACTAGAACTATTGACAGGACTTAAGGCCTTTGATAGGTAATCCCCTTTTTTTAATTAAATTAAGTTATAACCAATATTTTCATAAAGAACAAAAATAGGAAAATAAGTACAAGCAGGTCTAGCACATATTCCTTTATTGTAAAGTAGATCTTGTTAGGGTTTTGAGAACAACTATGCCAAAAGAGGAAAGAGCACTTGGAGCAATTTTGTATTATTTCCCTCTCTATTAAACTAAGTTACACAATCCTGTAAATAGTCTACAGAAATTACAAGAAGGTCCAAACTTTGACCTATATTACAAAAAAACAACATAACTTATAATTAAGTCTTAAACGAGATCTATCCGTTATTTTAACTCACTGTGTTTTGATGAAAACAATTTATAGTGAAATTGGGGAAGAGGAGCAGTATCTTGTGCAGTATGCATCACCTCATCTCCATGACCTGGAGTCTTTACAAAAAATAGCTGACCCCACCATCAGTGACACAATCCCTTCACACTCTCTTTCTGGCCTGGCTGATGTAATCCTGCTCTGCATACAAGTAATTTTTTTTTTCCTATTTTTTTTTGAAGCAAATATTGTATTTGTAGGCAGAGAGTCTTGAAAAATATTCACCAGACTTGGGCTTACAAATACTCCTACTTTCTGGAAGCAAGCAACTGTAACATAGTAGAAAATAATTTGCAAATATCCAAGAGAAAATTAAGTTCAGTATCAATTAAATTATTCAAAAAACAATAAAATTTTGGAACACCATTGTAAAATTCTGTTAAGAGTTATACTGTGCGGTATATTTATTTATGCCATAAACTGTTGTTTATTTCTGTTTTTATAAAACGCAGCCAGTTCCAGAATTCAGACTGCCCATGAGCGAAGTAGCAGATAGACTGGTAAAATTTGTTCAGAAAATTTGCCACCAGCACTGCAACCGCCCGGGCCCCAGCTGTCAGACTGAGCCTCCAACGGTTGATATGGACCATGGTCCCTCTTTCTGGACCACCAATTCCCACTTCGATCCTTCCTCTTCCCCGGCCTCTACTGCCCGAGCCCCAGCTGTCAGGCTGGGATCACACTCATGTCAGGTCAAAGTACCCTAGCTAACACATTGATCAAAACTCAGTACTTGGTTGACGAGTTCAACGAGATAAGTTGAACTTGTATATGTTAGTGTAGATCAGTTTTGCATCAGACTAATTTCCAGTGAGGTACCTGTCATGTTTTTTGGTCACATTCTTTGTTACATTTGTAGACATACATATTCTGGGATAGATTGTTACATTTGTAGACATACATATTCTGGGATGTATTTGCCACTGAATTCTCTTCACACGGTTAATATGTGAATGCATAACAGTTGATAGCTAGACATTTCTTCAAGCACTTGTTAGGCTTGTCAAATTTTAATGGGGGAATTTCATGTATCCCCCTCAAAAACTTCAATATTACGTATTTCTCCCTCAAAAGTTTGTAATAATGTATTTACCCTTTAAAATGATAGAAACTCACATATTTACCCAAAAACAATATAATAATAAAATTGAAATCTTAAAATTTACTAAACAATATCAATTAATAAAACAGGACCATTATACCCCTCCCTTCTTTCTCTCCTCTCTCTGCCCGCTCCAATTCCTGGTGCCAAAAGAAATCTCCCCAACAAAACCTGGTGCCAAATGACCTGGGATGAGAATACTAAAGCTTTCTGAAACCAACCGGTACAGTAACTGTATTGCGCAGAAACAGTCAAAGTTTGGAAACAGTAACTACCAACAACCAAATCTCAATCCACAGTATGTTGCAAATTAAACAAATTGAGCTGAAAATGACTGGTTTTCTTTTCTATTCCCTAACGTTATTCTTGCCCCTTACATCAGTTCAGTACCACTGTACCAGTGAAGCCCTTACATCTGTTCTGAAACTAAGCAAAATAGAAGAGAAACCAGTACAGTTAATTCCCAAAGTACCCTTACTCATTCCATTCCATCCTTGACTTCATTCCCTCTAATTAATTTTAACAAACTAAAAAACAATATATATTGATTCCTCCAGCAGTCCAGCGTAGCATTCTAGTGCCAAGGAATTTTTAACAATGGGATACCAGTCTGATCCTTTTGTCCTTTTTTATGTTTGATTTATGTTTTGCTGCTTCATTGCAGTTCTTGTAATTTCCTTCGGATGAACGCGTGCATCTAGTTATTTTTGTGTGCAGGTTGTATATATTTATGGGTTGTGGCGTTTTAAGATAAGATGCCTTCTAATAGAGTAAAACTTGAGCCAGTATCTTGTCAACTGGTATATACCAGGGCCTGCTTTTTCATGCCTCAGGTTTAAAGGGCTGTCTGTGTAATAATATATTGAAGGTACTAACAATATCAAAATATAGTATATTATTTTCCTTAAACCTAATTTCAGAGAATACTTAAAGAGGCTCAATTTGTACTGGCAAAGTGTTTGGACATGTAAAGTAACAGGTAAATCAAATTTAACATAAGAAGAAGCATTGGTGTCAGAGCATTGTACCTATGAAAAGGTACAACAGTTCTCAAAAGAACTAGTAGGGCCTGTTCTTCACATGATTCAATATAGTAAGTGTTCTAATCTCCCTTCTAACAGTAGCTTTGCTCAATAAGATAGTAACCATTATTGATAGTTGCTATGCAATGAAGACTTAAAAATCAATGATGTATGCAACTTTTACGTTTTTATTGGAAAACAAATATAGTTTATCTGATATATTATAATGCATATCCAATTTGAAGACAATATTAGTAACATAATAAAGGTTTTGGAATTTTTTTTTTTTTTTGAAGAAAATTATGGGTCATGCGTCATGCCCATATTCATTCAATTGATAGTAGTTACAGTGATTGTATGTACAGATAAAAATTACAATTTGATCAAAGCAGTTGAGCTGAAAAATAAGAAACAGAAAATAAAATTAAAGGATAAAAAAGAGAACAACATGTAAAAATTGTTTCGAAGTCCCTAAGAGCCAGAACCACAAAATTAATTTTGTAGGTGTCTCTTTGAGCCCCAGTGCAGTTCAAAGCATCTCCAAAACATCTGTATCACTTGTATGAACAGGCCTTCCTTACCAGTAGATAGAATGCGTTTTTTTACCAGTCTGCGATCATTCGTACCAGCCGGCAGACTGTACCAGTCACGTACCAGTTCCACTGTTTACATCTCCTTTTGTTGGTACGCTGGCACCCATGTCAGTCTCTTGAACTTATCTGCCTCAGTTTGTCAGAGAAGTGACCATTGCAGCTGCGTTTTGCTGTGTGTTGCTGTTGAGTTCTAAGAATTGCAACTGCCAAATAACTTCTTCTTTGAGGTCCCTTATTTCTTTTGCTGCGTTTTGCTGTGTTTTGGAAATTAACATAGCAATGCTTTGTTTCTTCAGGCACCTTAAACTTGAGTGATCTTGTTGACAAGATATGGATTAAAATGCAAGAGAATACCTTTGAAGGGTCTGAAATGCATGCAAGAAAGGAACATTCTACTCTTAGCCATAACATGCTTAAGGCTTTTATAAATGAGTCAACTTTCCAAAATGCCCCTTGGGTGGTACATGAAGATCTAGCTAAGAAGTTTGCAGTTTAACTGAATGCATAAATTAATTTATTTACAGGATGGTGGGAATTTACCAAAGAGAAAGAGAAGGAAAAATATGGTTGAAAATGGAACCCTTACAGGTTAGACACTCAAAGTATTTAATGCACCATCTTTCTTTTTGTAATTATGCATGTTTTGCCAGTAACAATCTGATAAGATATCTCTGCGGATGTTTACAAAGGTGAAATGTGGTCCGTTATGATGCTTAATTATAACAATGATATACTCTTCTTCCCAAGTTATCTAACTATAACATGATTTTACAGATGAAGAAATGGTGCCAGTGAAATACCCATCGAAGACGTGCTACTAGGGCCGTCACCTGATGATCCAATTTTCACAAAACGACCCCAGCTTGTCAGAGATTTCAGGGTTCCAATGGAATCTGTGGGCTATCTTCTCTCAGTATTGAATCAGTGAGAGTTCTTTTGGCGAAGAGGGGGTGTAATGGTCATGTTTTATTAATTGATATTGTTTAGTAAATTTTAGGAGTTCAATTTTATTATTTTATAGTTTTTGGGTAAATATGTGAGTTTCTATTATTTTGAAGGGTAAATATGTTATTACAAACTTTGGAGGGGGGAATATGTAATATTAAATTGTTTGAGGGGGATACATAAAATTCCCCCAATTTTAATTCAAGAGATAAAGAGTACATGAATTGCAAGACCTCCTTAGCCCAAAGCAATTTCAACACAGATATCAGAATGATTTTAGAGTCACTTGGGTTTTGGATTTGGAATTGGGGGGTTTAGTTCTAAATTCAATCGGTTAGATTCCCAGGAGAGAAAAAGAAAAAAAAGAAAAAGAGAAGGAACAAATGGGCTTAAGAGGGACGAAAACGGGCCAATGGGCCTTCTTCTACCAAGAAAACTTGATTTGATCATATAATAATCATGAAAGGATCTCCCAATTTGCAAATTAGTACAAGTATCATTTGGCAGAGCAAAGCCATATTCAGTAAAAACTGATAACGAATACATTATTATTATTTTTTTTTTTCTACTCAAATAGAGATACTGTTAGGAATTCCCTTGCCAGTGACCCCGGTCATGACCCCGTCGCCGGCCTCCTTGTTTTCCGAGAAGGGCTTGAGCAATTCATACGGGACGATGCCTGCCCCACATCTATTCTTCAAATTTGTATCCAAGTTTCTTGCATCTATTATCCCGTCTATCTCTTTCATCCTCCCGTTATACCTCTCAAATGCCGCATTTATCAGGGGGTCAGATTTCCAGGCAGGTTCGGGTTTATCACCGATGTACTCTTCATCTTCTGAGTGATTTGACAGTAAATTCAGAATTGCCATCACAAGGGTTGCCTCATATTGAGATGGAAAGCAATCCATTAGAGCATCCTCAGGCTTCTTCCAGAACTTCTCGTAAGATTTCGAATTGGGATCCTCATCAAACTCCTCAATTGGCATGTTCGTGCGAGCTACAGTCGGTCGGTTCGGGAAGTAACCGGCAAAGTGGTATTGACCGAAATTGACGGCTGCATGGTGGCCTGAGGTGACCCACATGATGGTGGTCAGAATCTGAATTAGGTCATCTTGGTTCTCCAATTTTGGCCACCAAGGCTCATCTTTTTTGTCGGCATGACCCTTTGTTCTGATCTCTAACCACCATTCCTGGATCTCAGAGTCTTGTAAAACATCATTTGGTGTTTGGTAGTAGCGATTCACATAATCCGTGACCCACTGTTTAATTGATGTCCATATCAGTAACCCGTCGTTAGCGAACGGGTAGTCTTCTATGGTTAGTCTTAGCCCATATTCTGCATTTGGATCCTCCACAGCCATCCCTCTACAAAGGATTAGAAACCAACAAAACATATTAGCTTAATTATACAGCCTGTATGCATGCTTGTTTAAATGTATGAAATCATAATAGTGATTTAATTAATTACCTCCTGATGAGATCGGCTGGCAATGCTTCCATATCGAACCGCCATTCCAGGTCGTATGCCACTGAGCTGAGCTCCAAGGAGTACTTTCCTGGTGCGAAAGTTGTCTCGATGATACCCCCAGCATTAACAAGAGCCTCCCGCGCAAGTGCATTGATTTCCATTGTGTATCTGAAATGTGGATGCAACAGTCTATATATTGGGTGCATCGCGCTCAATTGCCGGTGCGCTGCTATAATGTATGGCTCTATGCAACAATGTGTCCTCAACCTAGTACCACCGGATCATAGGAAAATATTAGTTTTGTCATTATTATATATTACATCACTTTCTGATTGAATAATTATTATATACCAATGGCTGACAAGTTGGTGATAGCCGGTGTCATGAGCGCAAACGTGAATTTTCGCTAGCTTCCACAGCCACGCAGAAGTCGATTCCCAGTCATCGGTGAATACTCGCTTCCATTGCGGTTTTGTAGGTGAAGCGGGGCGGGTTAATTCAATGGCTATTGGCATAAGAGTGCCATCATGTGTGAGAAAGAATACAGTGCGTGAACCGTACAGAGTCCTGTAATCCAACTCGCGTACCTTGTGCACGTATGGAAGCAGAAGATCATGGAAGTCTAGGATGAATAGTTTCTTTTGCTTGATTGCCTAAATTAAGTTATCATTAAAGAAAAATATAACTGATTCAGTAAGAAATTTTTAAAAATGTATGCATGTATTTGTTATTGTATTGCCATATATAGTCAATCAAGGAGAATTTGAGGATGCTTGAATTAAAATGATAAAGGTTTAACATATATCATATCATATATTAGTCCAATTAAGGGTACCTCTTGTGCTGTCATGGCTCCCTTTATTTCTCGTTCAATGAGTTCTGGAGTGATCAGAGATTCTGGTGGGCCATAGATTGCAGGATCAAGCTTGCTTACTATAGGAAGTTCCTAATTATACATACATACAAATAATAACATGTCACTTGGAACCTAAGTTTGTAATATCAGCCAATTATTAATTTTTGCTTGTTTTGGTTCAAAATGTTTTATCTAAAAAATTATCAAATATAATTGAACACTATTTTTTTACCAATATATGCAAGAGTGCTCTAGTGACTTGCTGCACAAATGATGTAATTCAAATTTGACCAAAGTTCCAACAAAATTAATCAAAATATATATTCCAATTTACAGTCTGAGAATTTCAATTCTACATGCACTTACTGTAAGCAGTTTAATGCTACAAGGATTGAGGCCAGCTAGACATTGCCTGGAGAACTCCTCATCTCTGAACCATGCAAACTTATCTCCTGTATTTTATATAAATATATGATGGAATTAATCAAATGGCTTCAATAATGAACTCTCATTTATTAACTTTCTATTAATTGCATTTCCTTTCTCTTGCAACCTTGCACTCACAACATGCATGTGTAACAATTTTTCTTTTGTACCCTTTTTAAGTAGAAAAGAAGAAACCCCTCTATTTGAACTTGCTTTAAAATTGATAGGCATGGCAGAACCAGAAAATTTACATGAATAAGTATTCTTTAATTTCATTTTCTGAGGGTGGCTAATAGTATAATTCTTTTATAAAAACATAAATATGATAATATGAAGGCAACAAAGAACATACTATCCATCAGTTCTGGAGTCTCGAATAAAAGAACCATCTCGGCGGAATCTTTAATTTTCTTGATGATTCGAGGGATCAGATTTAAAACACCTTTTTGCGGGTTTTCTAGTTTAACACCCTCATCGTACAATGTCTCGATGGCAGTGAAGTATGGAAACCGTTGCTTGTTATTTCTATCATCGATTGCTTCATCTCTCAACCCGATACCGGTCTTAATTATCGGTACATAATGTTGCACAAATGATCGTATGGTGTTCACCTGGAAGCTAGCTTGTTTCACATCCGAAAAAGATTCGTCTCTTGGAACGTAAAAACCACCCTTCCTTTTTTCTGAATGTTTATCTGCACACAAAAAAATGCAATTATTAATTAACTTTATATCAAAAATTCAATTTTTGATAAGGATATTTGTGGGTCATTCTATATTCTTTTCAGAAAATAATTCTCTTTCATTTATTTATTTTGAAGTTAGTAGGCGAATGACCTTCATTTCAATAAAGAAAATAAGATCATACATAAGAAAAAAGCATAAAGGAAGGAAAATAACAAAAAAAATAATGATTAATCAGTCCTGCTTCATAATCCAGAGGAGAACGGATTAACCATTGCCAAAAAAATATATTCATAAAATTTATTTTCTTTCGTCAGATAAGAACTTAATTTATTGGGTTATAGAATTATCCAACATTGGCCATGATATAACTAGTCTTTTTAGCAAAAATATAAGCAATTAAAATGAACTGTCTCACATCAAAATATAATTAATTAATGTATTTATTTTGGTGATGTATATATACTTGATACAAATATTAATTAACAATATATCAAAAATTAAGATGACATATGTAATTAAATGTACTTTTTGGGGTCCATTTTGATAAAATAAAGTGCATGAAAGCTCTTGTTTGTCGTTTCCCAGGGACCACCCTGATTAATTGGTTTTAATTATTTCATAAAGGCCTAAACAACATGTGCATCATGCATGTCTTGATATATGTTTTCCTTTTGAGTACTAATAAAATTTAGAGCAACTAAAATTTAGTGAGATACATCAAGATATCCCATGATTTTGATATGGTGGGGTCAGAATTAAACCTAGCAAATCTCATCCACACCAATTCCATCTCCTACACACCAATTTGGGGCTATTCGGAATAGCAACTATTTTCTATTTCTTATATTATAGCTGGAACAACTGTTATTTTCTATTACTTGTAAATGTTGGAATAACTACTATTCGGAAGTGTGAAAAGAGAAATATATTTCCTTCTCGAATTTCCGCAAACATAATTCCGAAATGACAAAGTTGCGCTTGGTAGCCACTACCTAGCCTCTCCACATCATGACAATTTGTTTGAGACCTCACTTGCCTATTTATTTTTTTTCTTAATTAACACTATTATTTCTCGGTTACAACTATTCATTATTTCAAATGTACAATTCAAACAATATTTTTACTAATCCGAATAGCACCATTTTCACAGTAATATGAAAATAACTATTTTTTCTCTATTCTCATCTACTAATTAACTAATCTTAAATTTTACTATTCTAATTATTCTAGCTCCCATCCAAACATATACTCTAGTTGAATAGTTGCTGTTAGATTTTAATTATCAGTAATTATTATCTGAGTTAATTTTTTATTTCCTTTCACCTATTATAATACTTAATATTTGTATTCACAACATGAAAGTGTAAAATGAAGAAAATGCTGACCATTTTCTGAATAACTTCTGAGAAAATGGCAAAATGCGCTCTGACCATTAAGTATATATTACCATTTTTTTTTACTTATATATTGTCATTAGTGTAAGAGAAAACTAACAGAAAAAAAATAATGTGTTCATATAATTCTTTAAATAAATAATTTACATTTTTAACATCTTAATTACCTTTCTTGGTTGGAGGTCTACCAGTCCGACACCGTCTTGGATAGGGAAACTGATTGCTACCACCAAGCACCGGTCTCGTCAAGTCACGGCCATCTTTGTTATCTGGGTCCCCTAGATCATTGTACACATCATAGTCATATATGCGATCAAATTTCTTGCGCTCCCCAGTGCCGTCTCCACGTAAGCTTTCGAGGTCTTTCCTTCTCAGATCCTCAAGGCTTTTGGGAGTTTCAGATGGCAAGTAAGACTGCAAGTATATATATAAAGAGATTAATGCAAAAAGCAACATAATATAGTATCAAAGTATGTCATATATAGCTAGATTGAGAGCAGTTAATAAAGCTTTGATTGTGTAACCTTTACGCTGAAGAAGATACGCTTCTCCGGGTTATCGAACTTGGAGTGTACCCAAGAGTCACAAAAAAATGTAATTTTGCTCGCGTCATCATCGCCGGTGACAAGCTCAATTTTTTTTATGAACATCTCCTTGTGGTGCTCATTCTCCACTAGAATCGCCCCGACTTCACCGAAACCTATTGGAACCTTCTTGAATACGCCCTCGTACTTGATCTCATCGCTGTCCTTGTCGCTAAGCATCTTGTGGTCTGCATATGTAGATATATGATCCCATTGCTTGCCTGTCTCTACAATATTGTAACAAAGAAAAAAAAAATTGATGATTAGTTAAGGACAAGAGTTTATATTCCCTATCTATGGATTATTTAGAAAGAAAATTAATTATGCTGAAAATTTCATAAGGTTACTAATTAGTAATATATATTTAATTTAGTGGTCTATTTTCATACTTCACAGATACTTCACAGATATGCATATGAGCTTTTGTTTTCGTTGCTATTCTACTTTTTATGTTTTTTGTCAGTTGGTGTGTGTGTGTGTGTGTGTGTGTGTATATATATATATATATATATATATATATATCTAGGTCTATTTTAATTGTATGGGGGTAGTTGTGCTGTTGTTAGTTTAGCAGGGATATAAAAAAATCATTTGATTAGATGATTCTAATATGTTATTAATTAAAGTTTATTAAAATGAAAAGTACATATAAAATAATATTAATATAATTTATATTATTAGTGAATATTTTTTTTGTTAAAAATAAGAATTTACCCAAAGAATTATGCAAACTATATATATATATAGTAAGTATATCATACTTGGATTAATCTCAGCACTGACAAGCTCAAGTTGGAGACTCTTCCCTAATAAGAACCAATCGGTAACCTCATCCGCTATTCGGTCTAACTTTAAATCAGGAACCACTCCTTTGTTAATACTCCTTTGCACAGTCACGGTTGCCTTCACCGATACTTCTGTCCGAGTTGCCACTCTCAGATCATACGACCCAGACTCCTTTGTACAGTTTGCTGTGTAAGTACTGATCAGTCTCGCTAGCTTTGATCTATTGTGCGTCGCTTTGCGGTGTGTCTTCACTGACTGAGACCATGGGGCAGAGATGGAGGGGTTTAGTGGGAAGAGGAGAGCTCTAGGTTTGGGTTGAGTGAGAGATAATGTGGTGTTTAACATTTTGTTTTTAATATTTTTTTAGAGAATCAGTTGTTGTATATATAGAGTAGGAATGCAGTGTGGTACTGCTTTCTGAGAGCACTCAGTTGCTCATACTTATATAGAGATAATATGTACTGTTTAACAATGGACAGTACACAAAAATATCAGAGAGGGTAACTGGTTAGACAGAGAGAGGCAGGGTTGTGTTCTCTACTGAAAGAAAATTAATAGTACTGATATGTTAGGGTTTGTGCCAAGAAAAAAAAAGTAGCTAGAGAGATTCTAGAGAGTAAACTGAATTTACTAATTTTTTTTTCTCATACAAGAATCTTAACATAAACAACAAAATAGAAAGATACATACTCTGATGAACCAAATAGCAATTTAGATCATAATATATATAAGATGATACATATACAAGTTAATGAAATTGAGAAGATAACAATATATTATTAGTGGCAGCACGCCCATCTAACCTTACAAAAATAAATAATATGTGCTAGCTAGTATATATAGCATCTAGTTTTAATTATATATAGCTAGTTATTATTTTTCTTTATTTTGAAACAATTAATTAATATTGCACTATTTTGTGTGATTAATGATAGTAAGTTTGCACTTGAATAGTAAATAGTAAAATCACATATTCAACAAATTTAATGAGAATTCGGTGCTTGAAAATGATTGACGAAGCAACTGTATGGTTTACAAAAAAAAAGATAACGAGAGACAGAGAGCGCTACTTGGCAGCTTCCCCAATAATTAAAAAAAAAAAGATAAATTACAACTCAATAAGACAAATTTAGATGAGTGTGACTCCAGGGACGGATGTAACGTGATAAATTGGTCTCTATTTTTTTATGTATAATTTTTTATATAATTTATAGTAAAATATTATGAATATTGTAAATTGATTTTATTTGTAACATAAAAAATTTACAGGATTGATTCTATATTATGTGTTTAATCTTTATAAATTGAAAATCTGACTCTGTTTTTGTGTGAATCGAGAGTCGAGAATCATGACAGACAGCATAGAGAAGATAAAGAGAGAGAGGCCAGAGTTAGGATCATATGAGGTAACTCAAATTTTGAGTTTGAATCTGGATTGTCTTATCAAAGAAGATTAGATGGTCCGGAGATCTAAACTCAAAATTTGAGTTACTATATACCCTTTTTCAAGAGAGAGAGAGAGAGCGCCCTCTCCTTCACGTTAAGAGAGAGAGGGAGACATTTGAACTTACTTATTTGGAAGATGTTTTATTTTTCTTTATAAAATTCCGTCCTTTTTTAGCTAGTATTCAGTTAATTAACTCAACATTATTTACATATTTCGGTGTACATTTATTAACATTGTTGTAAAAAACATCTGTTTAGGCTGATTAATTGATTATGGATTTTTTCGACTAATCGATCAATTATTTCCAATTATGACCGATTATTTCCGATTAATCGTTTGACGGTATCATGTCCGTCCGACAAACACATACGTATACGTACCCTTATTTATACGTACCCTTATTTACAACACTATTCATTACTTGTAACATTTCCGACTAATGTATTTATTTTGGTAATGTATAGTTGATACATATATTAATTAGGCAAATTCTTTTATGGACATAAGGACCTATTTGTAAAATGAGCATATTTTCATTTTCAAAGTTCAAACAGTCGATCCGACGGTTCAACATTATCTCCATATTAAAATGTACTTGGAGGTCAAATTTTACATTTTTTTGAATTTTTTTACTATTTATTAAGATGGGTACAAAATTCAATGGTCTAAATTTGACTAGTTTTGTAAAATACTTAATAAATAGTAAACAAATTCAAAAAAATGTAAAATTTGACCTCCAAGTACATTTTAATATGGAGATAATGTTGAACGGTCGGATCGACTGTTTGAACTTTGAAAATGAAAATATGTTCATTTTACAAATACGTCCTTATGTCCATAGAAGCATCCCTCTAATTAGAGTTTAGGATTTAGAATAGATGACATGTAATTAAATGTACTTTTTGGGTACCCATCTGATTGTCGTTTCCCAGGGACCACTCTGATTAATTGGTTTTAATATTTCATAAAGGTCTAATCATGTCTTGGCGTTTTCCTTTGGAGTACTTATATAATGTAGGCATCTCTTGGATTTATTGAGATGCATCAAGATATCACCTAAATTTGTGATTCGGAAATAATTAGAGGATAATTCAGAATTATTTGGACGGAGATCTTATGAAATCTCAAAAGGGAGAAAAAAAATTTAAGAAAGAAAAAAATCTCGAATTATTGGCAAATATTTCAGAAAATTCAGAAAAAATTCGTAAAATTTGAGAATAATTCGATCAAAATTCGGTCAACTAAATAATTCGACATTCGGTTCGCTATCACCAGAAAATTTTGTGACTAATAGTTGAGCCTACTATTATCTTTTATTATTATTATTATTATTATTATTATTATTATTATTATTATTATTATTATTATTATTATTAAGAGTAGTGGCTTTAAATGAGAGGCTACTATTATTATCATGTGTGGATTGCCGATTTTTTATTTGTAGCATTTAAAAACAAAATAAATTGAACTTATGATATCAACTCAGTGATCTTGAAACATTCATAAACGTTGTTGTCAGTGACAACGTTTTTTTTTCTCAGCACACATAAACAAGTTTCTAATTAAGTAATATTTTCTTTGGAGTGAAATATCGGTATATATATATATAGATGGGCTATGGTGCTTCGCGGAGTAAATGGTCTTTTTTACTTAAAGCTATATTTTCATTTTGAAAATTCAAACAACCGATCCGAACCGTTCAACATGTTCTAAATATTGAAATGTGCTTGGAGACTAAATTTTACATTTTTTGAAACTTTTTACTATTTATTAAGCCACTTTGAAAATCGCTGATCCACTGTGAACAGTAAAACAGTAAAAAAATTTGGACCACCGGATCAAGAATTTTCAAATAGTCCATCTATATATATATAGTGATGCTACGTACGTACGGTGCTTTGGGAAGTAAAGAGGGTGTTTTATTTCCCGCTCATATCTTCATTTTCAAAGTTCAAATAGTCGATCCGAACTTCTCAACATAATCTTCCTATTGATATGTGCTTGGAAACCAAATTTTACATTTTTTGAAAATTTTTTACTATTTGTTTAGAATTTTTGAAAATCACAGCTTTTCATTAAATAAAAAATAAAAAAAAACGCTGATTTTCAAAAATTCTCAAAAAATAGTAAAAAAATTCCAAAAAATATAAAATTTAGTCTCCAAGCACATATTAATATGAAGATCATGTTGAGAAGTTCGGATCGACTATTTGAACTTTGAAAATGGAGATATGAGCGGGAAGTAAAACACCCTCTTTACTTCCCAAAGCACCGTAGCATCACTCTATATATATATTGGATAAGCAACAAAAAAATGGAGACATGGACTGGGTCCTGTGAACCGCGCATGGCAAAAGAAATTTTACCGGCACCCAAGAATCGATCTAGGAATCTATTGGATAAGCAACATATCACTTACCCACTACACTATCTCACATTTGTTGTCTGAAACTACTAGCTTTTGCATTTAACTTATACTTGAGTTAATTTTTGATATTTAATTTATATTATATAATACAGTGTTAAATTAATAAAATATATATAGTAGCTGTATCGTATCCACGATGTCGTATATTGGTCGCCGATCGATCAAGGGTTTACTAACTTGTTCATACTAGCTAGCAATTAATATATCATGCTCTTTTCTCCTCAACTAGATATATCATGAACAAGTTAGTAAACCCCCGATCGATCGGCGAACAATATACGACATCGTGGATACGATACAGCTATTATATATATTTTATTAATTTAACATTGTATTATATAATATGAATTAAATATCAAAAATCAACTCAAGTATAAGTTAAATGCAAAAACTAGTAGTTTCAGACAACACATGTGAGATAGTGTAGTGGGTAAGTGATATGTTGCTTATCCAATAGATCCCTAGTTTGATTCTTGGGTGCTGGTAAATTTTTCTTTTGCCATGCGCGGTTCACAAGACCCAGTCCATGCGTGGTGCACGATACCGTATCGGCCCGTTTCAACCTGTATCGGAGCTGTATCATCCTGTTTCAGTCCGTATCGGAGCCGTATCAGATGGTTAGGGATACGCTATGTCATCCGATATGCCAACTGGCGTACGTATCGTACCCGTATCCATATCCGATACTCACCCGATACGGGTACGGGGCCCAATTTGGAGTATCTGAGTAACATAGGTCACAAGTAATGCATGTACCGAAATGTTTATGTGACTTCAACCGTCAGTGATGAGATGCAATATATATATATATATATATATATAGAGTATGGCTAAATTGCTGCCGACAGCATTCTGGACAGCTGCTGCCGGGGGCATTTCGGTCATTTCCGGTGTTCAAACAACAAATCCGAACCGTTCAACGTGTTCTAAATATTAAAATCTACTTGGAGACCAAATTTTACATTTTTTGGAATTTGTTTACTATTTATGAAGCCACTTTGAAAATTTCAGATCACATGGTCCAGAATTTTGTTGCACTGTTCACCCGGATCAGCTAATTTCAAAGTGGCCTAATAAATAGCTAAAAAATTCCAAAAAATATAAAATTTGGTCTCCAAGTAGATTTTAATATAGATTGAATATCTGTATAAAAAAATTTGTTGTTTGAATACCGGAAATGACCGAAATGCCCCCGGCAGCAGCTGTCCAGAATGCTGCCGGCAGCAATTTAGCCATACTCTATATATATATATATATATATATATATATATATATATATATATATATATATATATGAGAGTATTACTCTGTCAAGCTGATAAATTATCACTGGCGTTTCCTCTAAACAAACTATCAATGAAAGTGGATTTTCGTCAGTGATAATTTATCAGCTTGACTGAGAGAACATGAAGAAAATGTTAGGATATACTACAAATTTTGTTTAGTGTTTAATGCAAATAGGAGAGAAATAAATAATATTTATAAATTTCTCTACAAGTTTTGTTTAGTGTTTAATGCAAATAGGAGAGAAATAAATATATAAGAGAAAGTGACATTCACCGTGGAAAACAAATAATTAGTTCAATCCGATCTCGTTATTTTTTCCCATCATTTTACATAGGGTGAGAATTTGTTTGGAAAAAAAATATGGGAACGAATGGGAAATAAAATGTCATCGGAATGGTTCAAGCAATAATATCCCGGATAATAACCCAAAAATCCACTTATTCCCACTTATTCCCACTTATTCCCATGCATACCAACATGTCTTTTAAAAAAAAAAAAGGGCACTTTTTAATTTTGATTTTTTAAAAATGTTACAAATAAAAAAATTCTGGAAAGAGTTTACCCATTCGGTCACTTCTTCTACCGTGTCCTCCCTCTCTCTCAAGCTCTAACGGGGCAAAGCCCATTTACCGATATTAGGCCTCTGTCAGCCCGAAACCAGGCCTGTTGTAACTGGGTCTAACCTTCATTTCATGATCCATATAAACAGTGGTTGCACGGCCCAATAGAAAGCCCATTTACAATGAATCCCAATTCCTGAAGTCAACCCAAAATAGATAGAGATGTCATTTGCTCCTCTCTCTTTCTCTCTCCCGTGACCCCATTCCTGATTCCTTCTCTTGTCTTATTGGATCCTGACGACTCTCTCTCTCTCTCTATCGCTTTCTAAAATCCGACAACCATGAACCCGGACCCACCGGAGACCACGCCGGAGATCTTGTCGGAGATGGCACCGGAACCCTCTACTCCACCACCTCCTCCTCCCTCCGCTTCCTCCGCGTCTATCTCCGTCCCTCTCATGCGTCCCCGCCGTGAGGTCTTTGACCATGGTCTCCTCCCTATACCAAAGTTCTCACTACCCGACCCCCTTTCCCTCCTTTCTCCTCTCAAATCTAAGCTCAGCGAAGGCTCTAACCCTGGTCACCGCATTGACTCCGCCTCCCTTGCTGAGTCCCTCCAGATCTCGACGGAAACCTCCTCTTTGATCCTTCAAACCCTAGCAGGGGTGTTGCATTACGAAGACAAAGATTTGGGGGTAGAAGGACAAGGTACTGCTGATTTGAGAGATGTGCTTTTGTTTCTCTATGTGCAAGGCTACAAAAGATTGGTGCCTCGTGCCAGCAAGGATTCTCCGTTGGCCAATGAAGTGTGGCCTCATGCCTCAGCATTTGATGGATATCTATCTGCACTTTCTCCAATTCAGGTTAAAACTGTTTTAAGTTTAATTTTTTTTTATTTTGTATACAATTCCTTGAAAAGACGGACTTTATGATCACACTCTTCAAAAGTCAAATCTTTATACTCTTGCCCTTTAAATTGGTTATTTTTTGGGGGTACATTGCCATTTACATGGGGTATAAGTCATTTATGGATGAGTCCTTGTGAAATGGTGCGTAGAGGAGATTGATAATTAGATAAATTTTCAAATACCTGCATGTTAAATTTTAGTTACTTCTTTAAGTGCCTTAGAATTGTCGGTTTCTCATAATGCTTGATTTTCAATTAAGATTGCTTGTCTACATTTGACCTGATATGATTCAGTTGATTCCAATTGCCACATGCCGTATTACCAAAATACTGTTAACTCGTGCAGATTTCTATTGGTTGTCTAATGGAAGTCTGTCACACTTCTTTGGTCATATTTATCTTTACGAAGTTTATTTGTATTCAAATTAAAAGTTGTTAATGGAAATGTTTATCAAATTATTGGATTAGTTTTGTAACGTAAAATATTGTCATTTACTTATTTGTTCTGTTTTCTATTGGTACAGTTGGTGAGGAGTAATAGTAGGAAGTTCATGCCTTCACAATCTGATGAGGAGTCCCACCAGCTCTCTTATCTTCAAAAGCACATGGCAAACATTCTATCCCTTCTCTCTGATGCCCTTGAAGGAGTAGAAGGCGATGATGCTCTGGTGTGTATTTTCTTTTTTTTTTCATTCCTGGTTTGCCCTTGGATTGGTACCGGCTCCTTGTTTTTCTTTTGTTTTTGTCGTATGGTGCTTTTAGGGATTTTAGGCACGAGGTCTGTATCATTAGTTGAAGAACTCTTCAAATTTTACTATCTTAGACTGAGTGCATGAAGTAAACCAAATTTTAGTAAGACAATAAATGATCACAAAAGAGTCGCAAAAGGTGAATGCGATATTTGGATCTGTATTGATTTGGGAAGCTTATTGTTCACTGTAACTCTAAAAAGTTATTGAGTAGCTCTGCATTTACTTGGCAGGTAATAACTCAAGACACATTTGGCCACCTAGGGTTTCTAATGCAATTCTCAGAGGGTTTAGCTATAACCCAAGCCTCCCCTTTCTTTGCAAATTCAGATCCTGACATGCCGGCTGCACCTGTACCTGCTTCACAGATCCATGAGTGGATCTCTCAGCAGATCACTGCCACATTAGAAAATGCCAATGAAAAGGAAAAGGGAATATCTCCTTTAAAGGATACTAGTGCTCCTCATTTAAGTGGTGGTAGCACAGATACTGATATCACCATGGTGGATGCACTCCCAAGTAATAGTGGTGCGAATAATAATAATTCAAGGGGGCAAGTGAATAATGGCAGCAATCCAGCGTATTATAGAAACCAGACATTTGTTGAAGGGTTTTCGAAGGCTTCAGTGGTTAAACATCTGGGAGATATAAAGGGGCATTCTGTAAAGGTATAAAAATAGGGTTAATTTTGGAATTTTTCCATTAGCTTTTCTGTTCATCTTATCAATTGTCGTAGTATGCAGGGAATACCAATTATGATCACTTGAAACTTGTACCAGCACTATGTGTTCATATGTATAATGTTATAGTAGTGTGCAGGGATACCAATTATGATCCTCAAAGTTTGTAGCAGCACTCTGAGTTCTTTTGTAAGAAACCTTTACTTCTGTTTGAAGTTTAATTCTGTCCAACCTAAGTAAATTTATATTAAGCACATGGGGAGCATGTTTTGGTTAAAACAAAATTATGAATTACTGTTGTTTATGTATCACTTGTGTAAAACCAATCTTCTTTCTGTTTTCAAAGGTACTGAACTGTCATGATTCAATGATATACATACTGGCACCAGTGAGCTATGCTACTGTATATGGATGTTCTGATGCAACCATTGTGCTTGGTGCCATTGGCAAGGTATGATATTTTCACATTTTTGTCAAATATAACACCGTCAAGCTCCCCTTCATATGAGAAATAGGTTATATTTCATATAGCAATAAGCAACTTATTTTGTTTTGTGAACAGGCAGTGAAGATTGAGCATTGTGAAAGGGTGCAAATTGTAGTGGCTACAAAGCGAATCTGCATTGCTAATTGCCGTGAGTGTATTTTCTACTTGGGAGTGAATCAGCGACCTCTTATTGTAGGCGACAATCACAAGCTTCAGGTGATTTATTTTTGTTATTTACTATTTGTTCTTGATAAGATTTTCACGAACTGAGTGTATAAAACTTGGTTAAGCCCGATCTAATTCAGCAATGAGTGAGGCTATGGTACTTTGCAAAGCGCGGAACGGTCGTGCGATGGATCAATATCTCTATGTTAATGGAAATGGGTGGAATAGGTCTCTTTGACGCATACCTATACTTCAATGGTACTTTGCCTTGGTGCATAAATTAGTACTTACTATTGCCAGTGTCAAAATAAATAATATCTTGTGTGATGACAGGTAGCTCCGTTTAATACATACTATGCACAATTGGGGGAGCACCTGGCACAATCGGAAATAAACCCAAATGAGAACAAGTGGGACCAGCCTTTTATTTTGGGCATGGTTGATCCACACGATGCACTTTCTCACCCTGCTGGTGTCTCTGATGCGCAATCAGAATCTGCCACCTGTCTTGATCCTGACCTCTTCACCAATTTCTTGGTACAAAAATATATAATTTGATCTGAGTTTACTTATTGAGTTGAAATATCTTTCTTATAGTCTTTGTTTCATTTCGAATAAAACTACTAATGAAATAGAATAACAAATTTCGTCTTTAATTTTGTGTTTATTTACAGATTCCTAGTTGGGTTAACCCAGAAGTTTCAGAACCGACCATTATGAATCCATTTTTATTGCCGGAAGCTTATAGAGAAGCCCAGAAGAAAAAGGTAACAACCCGGAACTAAACACACACACATTAAATAAATATGACAACCAAATAATTAAATTAAAAAGCCATGCAAGTAGTAAATAAAAGTTTCAGAAAAAATTTGCTCCTCTGGAGATATTGAATATTAACAAATAACAACTAACAGTTTAAATGTGGGAGTAAATAGATTAAATGTTAAGGGATTGATGCGAAAATGGTACTGCACTTGTGAGATAAATGTGATGTAGTAGGTGAGGGGTTAGATTGCAAATATGTAGGTTGTAAAACTTTTGTTTCAGTAATGAAGCGGGTGGATATACCACTAATTTCATAAAAAAAAAACTAACAGTTAAGATGCAGTATAAGGAGATTTTTAATGGCTGAGTTTCATTTCAGGAAGTGAATCTGAAAGAAACCGAACAAACAATTAGAAGCTTGCAACTCGATGAGAATAGAAAACGGGATTTAGCATGCGCACTCCATGCCCAATTCAGAGACTGGCTATATTGTATGTATCTGTTTCCTAACTTTATTTTTCTTAAAAATATGACATATATGAAAATTTGGGATCCAACACTATTATTTTTGGTGACCCATTATGACCATGATTTTTGTTCCATTAATAATTCAAAATTCAAAGTCTAAACCGAAAAAATAATTGTTGAGACTTGAGAGTAATGCATTTGCATCAAAAATTGTAAATTTTTTATTGTACTGGACCAAGAAACTCAAAAGTCAACAGATCATTGTTAGTAATGGTGCATTAGTTCTAATTATTGATCTTAATACAAAAAGTGAACTCCAAATTCTGTAATTCTTGACAATCTAACCCCTCACCTACTACATCACATTTAAATGTGATGTAAAAGGTGCCAAGAGTATGCCCATTTTACATTGTTTCGGTTTCTCTTGTTGGGAACTTGGGATACTTAAAAATTAGGGTAAATTTCGCTGGAGGTCACTAAACTTTATCATTTGTCACGAATTGGTCACTCAAGTTTGATTTGTCCCTTTCTAGTCACTCAACTTTATCATTTGTCTCAATCAAATAATTTATATTTTTCCGTCCAAAATGCTAACGGAATATTCTCATTCCGTTAGAATTTTGGATGGAACTAGTATATTCCGTTAATATTTTGGACGGAATGGGAATATTCCGTTAGTATTTTGGACGGAAAAATATAAGTTATTTGATTGAGACAAATGACAAAGTTAAGTGACTAAAAAGGAACAAATCAAACTTGAGTGACCAATTCGTGACAAATGACAAAGTTTAGTGACCTCCAGCGAAATTTACCCTAAAAATTAAGTTATATTTTTGGGAAACTTTTCTCTTATTATAAAAAAGAAAGAAATTGTGACAAGCCTAATCATTGTTGGTCTCTTTTATCATCTCTTACCTTGACGATGAATGTAAAATTGACTAAAATGCCCTTCTCTTATTATTGTTTCCTTCTCCAGCTTCTGGGAATATTCGCCAGCTATATTGCTTACAAGCTGATTAAATTGAGCTTCTGTTTATGGTTAGTTATCGATCAAAACCTTTTGCGAATATTTGTATTGACCTGCTCTTCATGTACTCTTGTTCCTTTTGCAAAGCTACACTATGTTGTGAAAACTGAGTGTTTGCATCTTAGCTTTATTTTTATTTCTCTTCTGTATTTTTTTTATCATTTATTTTTGTATAACAACAAATTAACTTCCAAAATTTTCTTATTATGGTGAATATTTTAATAGAGTTGTATTGTAAGTTGTAACCAATCAACTAATTAGTGTCCTTTTGACTCCTGGACTTGTGTTGCAAATTTTCATACTGATTTTCATTTTGTAATATTTTTGTTTGCCTCATAATGAAAACATCCATTCCATTTTTGTCGATTTTTTTTATCGGTAACATAAAAGAATAATAAAATTAACCCATACCATCTTTTTCAATTGAAATTTGTTGAGATTGATGGTATGAATTTAATTTTTTTTTATCAAGTTAAAAATTGGTTGGGTGCTCATTGGATACAAAGAAATAACATAGTTTGTGAAGTGTTGTGAGAATATATTCTGTGCTTTTAGCCAGACATTTGATGCAACTAGGCATTAAAGGATTGAGAAAAATCAATCTCTTTTCTAAGCTTATTCAACAAGAGACCCTTAAAGCAACTTTTATATCTAAGTCGTGCGCTCCATGTACAAGATTCTCTCTTACATATTACACATGTTATTATAAACCAGACTAACATGTCTTGAAAAAAAAACTGTACACTAAATTGTAGTAAAGTAATTTTAGAATTTGGAATGCTTCCAATCTCACTTTGTTCAACGTGTCAAATCAAAATCAGGTAATTAGTACAAATATTCCTTGCTTAACAAAGCGACTTAGGAATCAATTCCCTTCTTTATTTCTCTTCTTGTTTCTATCATCTTCTTTAAGGGAGATATTTTTACATTTAAACATTGTATAAGCTCGAGATATTAAGTTAAAAGTTCACAATGAACTATGAATTTGATAGCAATCGCATGACTAACATTTATCTTCTTTTTTGGTAAAAAATAACTACAACAAAAATCTATGCAACGTTTATGCAACGCATAATCATAATATGATAAATGATAAAATTAACAATTTATAATATTCTACTGCAATGAAAGCGTCACAGAAAATCGATGCATGATTCTCTCCAATTTCTTAAATTTTATCATAGTTATTTTAGTAGTCAAACTCATATATGTGTGTGTGTGTATACTCAGTTTGATATTTTAAACTAAGTTAAATTTGTTTTCAAAATGTTCTTATCGATCGTCTAATTTACAAACAAAACAAGCCCTATATATCTTCAACAGATTTTACGATCATGCCAATAATTTTTCTTTGGATTTTGTTTATAAAGTCCAACAAATATAAAATTTACAAAATATTTGTATAACCAATAAAGATTAATTCAACATTATCTCTAGCACGTACTTTTAACTACAAAAATAGGCTAGTATCCACAAGGGCAAAAAGTGACAATTTCCAACGGTACACCAACAGAAATTGCTATTTTTTAGTGTATCGGTATTACCAACAGGAGTATCCGCGAAGACACTGTCGAAAAAAATATCTTTACCCTTGCGGATAGTGACACATTTTTGTATTGTTAATTAATTGTATATAATTAATTATCAAATCAACAAGTACTTCGGTGTAAATCTTAATTTGTGAAAGTAAATTAATCAAGTGAATTAAAATATAGTTGATTAGATGATTCTAAACATAGGAAAATTTTAAAGTTGACTGGGTATAACTGGGTCCCCTCAGATGAAATTAATTAGGTTCCAATGCTTTTGTTTTCCATGCCTAAAAGTTAATTTTCCTCTCTCTGAAAGCAAAGTGTAGAGAGAGAGTGTGTGAGAGAGAGTGAGAGCTAGGGAACATGTACATCTCTCCTATGCCTTACTTCACCAAGGGCTGATCCATTGCACAAACTAGAGGCAAAGTCAAGTCTGAAAAGAGAAAAGCATATTGATCGCTCTCAGACTAAAAGGAAGTTTGTAAGTTGTTATATTTGAGTCTCTCTCTACTACTATTTGTGCATGCAATTTAGGAGGAGTGGGAGAGAGAGAGAGAGAGAGAGAGAGGTAGCTTTGGAATTCACTTGTTTGTTGCCATCTCCTTGAATAAGGTGAGCTAGGTTTGTTTCCATATAATTAACATGCATGATTACTAATTCAAGGTTAGTTTGATGAAAATAAGTAAAACATCTATATGAATCTTTATAAAAAAAAAAATAATCTATAGAAATGAAAGAGCTACTTGTTGTCTATATAACTTAAGTTGCATGTCCTACTAGCAAATTTTATTAAAAATTTATTCAGACATGAAGTTTGACACTTGTTAAATTTTTCCACTAGACAAAAAGGTTCTATAATGCTTAGAAATATAATCAGACATGAAATTCCACCCATGATAGTCCCACAAAGATGCTTTTCTTGATTAATATTCGCTAGTCACCTTTGTCTTCTTCATTTTTTTTTTTGGTGAAGTGCTCATTTGCTTATATATTTTCTCCTTACAAACCTTTGTTTTTCTAGCTAGGGTTAAAAAATTATATACTTGCAGTGAAAAGAAACTAGAATTTGCAATGACCCACCCTATTGTAAACCATGACGACGAACGGCACCATGAAGACTTCCAATTGAAGGACACCAACCCGCTTTTGGGTGAGCGATGGCCCGCCACGGGTGGGGCCCGTGGCAACGACAAGCTCACCGGCACGTATGACCTGGTCGAGCAGATGTACTACCTCTATGTCAGAGTTGTCAAAGCCAAGTATGTGTCATTATTTAATACATTATCATTCATCATTATATTTTATTTGTGACAAGTTCTTGGAGATGTATATTTTGTTTGGATCTCTAGGAAGTAAATTAGAAATGTAGTTCATTTAATTGGCATTGGCTGAATATTATGACTCCTTTTGCAAAGTAAAAGATGGAAAATGATGATTTTGAAAAAAATAATATAAAAAGTAAACAAATTCCTGTTTCAGAGAAGGATAACAACATATATAACTTATAAGGTGTCATAAAAAATGATGATTTTAATGATTTCTTCAAATATAGGGATCTACCCTTGAATCCCCTAACGGGAAGTTGCGACCCCTACGTGGAGGTGAAGCTAGGTAACTACAGAGGCAAGACACGGCATCTCGAGAAGCGTGCAAACCCCGAATGGAACCAAGTTTTTGCCTTCTCCAAAGACCGGGTCCAATCATCGGCTCTAGAAGTTTATGTAAAGGATAAAGAGATGGTTGGCCGGGACGACTACATGGGAAAGGTCATTTTCGACCTCAATGAGGTTCCTACGAGGGTCCCACCGGACAGTCCATTGGCCCCACAGTGGTACCGCCTAGAGGATCCACGACGGGTTGATGGGTTGAAAGTACGAGGTGAGCTCATGGTGGCAGTTTGGATTGGTACACAGGCAGATGAGGCATTTCCCGAGGCATGGCACTCAGATGCGGCAACGGTATGTGGGGAAGGTGTAGCAAGTGTACGATCAAAGGTCTATGTCTCGCCTAAACTTTGGTATCTTAGAGTCAATGTCATCGAGGCACAAGATGTTCAACCCGCCACACGGGGACGCACACCGGAGGTGTTTGTTAAAGCTCAAGTTGGGAATCAGGTATGAAAAGTTGACATGTACAGTGTAAATTTTACATATGAATGTTGTATAATTATTTTGTTCATTAATTGGCAACCAGTGGAGAGCCAGCAGCACAAAGTGCCGTTGATAATGGGTAAAGATATTGACAGAGTAGTTTTTGCTTCATGCAGAGCAGTACAAGTCATATAAAGTGTTGTTATGACTCCATTGTTCATGTGCTGCATGAAGCCAAAACTATTCTGTCAATATCTTTACCCTTATAACTGATGTGCAACATTACTTGTACTTTCAATGACACTATTATGTCATGGAGAAATTTCTCATTTGAATTCGTTGTAAAAACCCAAAATGTAGTTATCCCAACCAAAATGTGAAACTAGTGCAGTTTAGAAAATTTGCAGTAGATAATTTTAAAAAGTTTTTGACAATTATTTACTAGTACAAATAAAAAGTTCTATGTACATTCTTCAGGTGTTAAAAACACGCCCTAGCATGTCGTCGGCTCTTAATCCGAAATGGAATGAAGACCTTCTCTTTGTAGTAGCTGAACCATTCGAAGAACAACTCGTGCTACATGTAGAAGACCATGTCAGTTCCCGTAAAGACGACTTGCTAGGCCGAGTTGCACTACCACTAACCTTATTCGAAAAACGACTGGACCACCGGCCATTTGTGCAGTCTCGTTGGTTTGATCTCGAAAAATTTGGCATCCCAGCACTAGAAGGTGAGACAAGAAGGGAGCTTCGATTTGCAAGCCGGGTGCACTTACGGGTTTGTTTAGAAGGAGCTTACCATGTCATGGATGAATCGACTATGTATATAAGTGATACTCGGCCAACTGCTCGACAGTTGTGGCGCCCAGCTGTTGGGGTTTTGGAGGTGGGTATTTTGGGTGCAAAGGCATTGCTCCCTATGAAAAATCGAGAAGGTAGAGGCACAACAGATGCGTATTGTGTGGCGAAATATGGTCAGAAGTGGGTCCGGACGAGGACCTTGGTCGGTGCGTTTAGCCCGAGCTGGAACGAGCAGTACACCTGGGAGGTCTATGATCCTTCTACTGTCATCACAATAGGTATCAAAAAGAAGGAATTTCATGTATACCCCTCAAAAACCTCGAAATTATGTATTTCCCTCTTTAAAATTCATAATATCATATTTACCCTTCTAATTTTTAAAACTCACAAATTTATAAAGTGCTCATTTTATCTTTTATTAAAAGATACAAATATGTAGTCTGATATTATCCCTATTTACGTATGCAACTGTTTACCAATTGAGTCATTTTGTGTACCTTGTGCTAACTACTAACTATTAAAATACTAGTTGCTTAGATTAATGCACATTTGATATAGGAGAAGGTGCTCTAAAAGAAGCACTGACAATTGTACATGCACTAGGACTAGCCAAAAAAATTATGAAACCTCTATTTGATAGGTGTTTTTGACAATTGCCATCTCGGAGGCGGTGCAAGCTCTACCCGGGACTCACGGATTGGAAAAGTCAGAATCCGGTTGTCAACTCTTGAAACGGATCGGGTCTACACACACTCCTACCCGCTTATTGTTTTGACACCATCAGGAGTCAAGAAGATGGGTGAACTACAGTTAGCTGTTAGATTTACCTGCCTGTCTATTGCTTCAATGATGCACATGTATAGCCAACCCCTGCTTCCAAAGATGCACTATTTACATCCTTTTACTGTCAGCCAACTTGACAGTCTCAGGTAATAGTTTTAGGGTTTAAGCATATCATATGTCGGTTGAAACTTTGAGACTTGCATTACAAAACAATGATTATATGTTAAGCATATAGAGTGAGGCTATGGCACTTTGCAAAGCACATAATGGTCCGGGCTATGGATCAATATCTCCATTTAAAAAAAGTTCAAACAATCGATCCGAACAGTTCAAAATGATCTCCATATAAAAATATACTTGGTGACCAAATTTTACAGTTTTTAGATAGGTAGAAATCACCCGATCTAAAGATTTTGACCATCTCATAGTGATTTTCTACCTATTTAAAAAAAAGTAAAAAAATTCTAAAAAATGTAAATTTGATCTTTAAGTGCATTTTCATATAGAGTTCATGTTGAGTGGTTCGGATCGACTATTTAGATTCTGAAATAAAGATATGGATCCATAGCATGGACCAATCTGCGCTTTGCAAATTACCATAGCCTCATTACATATATCAGTACCTTAGCTGTACAGTATTCTTTCAAACAAGAACTATTTCGAGTCGTTATTCATCAGTACCTTAGCCTCACTAAAGTTTTAGAAAGAGGATCAACAAAACTCTCCTAATTATTCTCAAATTTTTAAACTTATAGGTACCAAGCTATGAGCATAGTGGCAGTCAGGCTAGGCCGAACCGAGCCACCACTCCGCAAGGAAGTAGTTGAATACATGCTTGATGTTGAATCACACTTGTGGAGCATGCGCCGAAGCAAGGCTAACTTCTTTCGCGTAATGTCCCTTCTCTCTGGCCTAGTTGCTGTTTTCTCATGGCTAGGAGAAGTATGCAAGTGGAAAAACCCGGCAACAACAGTGCTTGTGCACATACTACTTTTGATTCTCGTGTGGTACCCCGAACTTATCCTCCCAACCGTCTTTCTCTACATGTTTTTCATCGGGCTTTGGAATTTTAAATCACGACCTCGCCATCCTCCACACATGGATACTAAAATATCCTGGGCCGAGGCCGCTAACCCTGACGAACTAGACGAAGAATTTGACACTTTTCCGACATCAAAGCCGCAAGATTTGGTGTACATGCGGTATGACCGGCTTAGAAGCGTAGCAGGGAGGATACAAACGGTTGTTGGTGACATGGCAACACAAGGGGAGAGGTTGAGTTCCCTACTGAGCTGGAGAGATCCCAGAGCTACGTGCTTGTTTGTAGTGTTATGTTTAATTGCTGCTGTGGCGCTTTATGTGACCCCATTTCGGGTAGTTGCACTTGTAGTGGGTCTCTATTTGTTGCGGCACCCGAGATTTAGAAGCAAGTTACCGCCCGTTCCGGTAAATTTCTTCCGACGGTTACCATCGAAGATTGATAGTATGCTCTGATAACATATACTTAAATAATGAATATGTATTTGGCTTTCCTTGTTGGTTTGCTTTTGTTTTGAATTGATTTTCTTCTTTTGGTTCTTTTATGTACTTATTTGTTTTTCCTTTTTTTGCTTATTTTGTTATATAGTGGTACAGGGATTAATACCTTGTTTAAGAAGGTTGTGTAAGTGTATGCTAATAAGTATAAGGTTGTGTAAGTGTATGCTAATAAGTAACAAAGCAGTGGCTTGATTGATTATGACACCAAGTTTTAAATAGTTAAAAACTTCTTTATTTCATATTTTCAATCAACCAGAACAGATCCTATCACCGATAGATTTGAGTTTTACAACATGAAATGTATACTCCCTCTCTCTCTACCAAATGACCCAATTAAACAAATTGGAAAAAAAAGAATTGAATAATGGTAAACCATACCAAGGAATGCATTTCTGAAGGTTATATTAAAGACTTCGTCAAAGGCAATCTATTGAGGCCATCAACAATGGCCTTGCGAAAAGCATCTCCATGTAGGAAAAAAGATGACACGTGGCCCCCTGTGACCCACCGCACCTCTGACCCAGGCCACGCCTTTTGCAACTCCAATACTGAGTGTTTCGGTATGTACCCATCATCCTACATTCCCATAAAGTGAAGTTCCATGATATAATAAACTCTTCATAGAAAAAATTACGGGGGAAAAAACAAATCCTAGTGGATGGATCATTTGTGTAATCTGTTGTTCGTTTCAGGTTCAGGACAAAATCCAGCCAAAAGAAAGTGAAAATAAATTCTTTAGTGTGAGGTGGGCTACTAAGGTGCTTTCAGAAGTAAAGCCTGCGTTTTACTTCATGTCCATATTTTGTGATTTCAAGGTTCAAACAGTCGATCTGAACCGTTCAACATGATCTCCATATTAAATTGTGCTTGGAGACCAAATTTTATATTTTTTGAAATTTTTTTACTATTCTTTTATAGGTACAAAATAACTGTTTTTTTATGGTCCAGAATTTTCTGAAAAATGGTGATTTTCTACCTATCTAAAAAAATAGTCATGATATGGGAAGCTCTTTATATAAAAATTAGAGTCTGTCCTCTGAGATATCTCAAATTTCCAGGTTGTTTGCTAGAATTACAAAATACTCCCGGAAAAAAAAAACTCACCGTTGCAGCCACAAAAATAACTGCATTTGGGTTTTTCGGCACTGGAAATTTGGTAACATCAGTGAGAGAGAGCACAGAGCGAAGCTTTTCTTT
Organism: Carex myosuroides; assembly: GCA_028015225.1. Classification (NCBI taxonomy): domain Eukaryota; kingdom Viridiplantae; phylum Streptophyta; class Magnoliopsida; order Poales; family Cyperaceae; genus Carex; species Carex myosuroides. The sequence goes on from CM051490.1 coordinate 6,945,447, forward strand.
GACCTGCTCAAGTGTCACTTCACCATTACATTTTGCAATGGGATTTGATGCATCCTCCTTCAGTGCATCCCATGCCGTAACATGCTGGTACAGACCCTCGCAAAATGGTACAACAGCAGAGTGTGGGGCTAGGAACGGTAGAGTGGCAATTGGAGTAGGGTGGAGAGCCCCCACCATCGCTGCATGAACCCCACCTATATTTTAACAATATCATACTTGTAACAACTAACAACTAACAAGAACCAATAATGAGTTTTTTATGAAAATAAACCTCCCCCAAATAGCTGAGCAAAAATGACAAAACGAACCTTGGGGCCCCATAAACTACTTTAATGTGCTTTTATTTTACTGAACAATTTCAGTTTTTGCTAACAAACTGATTTTAAAGTTTCACTGTTTCAGATATTGGAGAGATGCCGGTAAGCCCAAAACCATAGAGGTTGAGAAATAGGTTTTCTCAGGACTAGACCATTATTTTGAATCAAATCTTCAGAAGTATTTTTTTGGTCAACAATATCATGGATACATGGCTTTCAGGATCTTCTATGACAATATTTTGATAAGTTTATTATATAATATAGGTGTACTGTAGATCTGTAATTTTCTAAGCAGCATAGCATTCTTAGCTTAGCCTCATACAGCTCAAAATTCACTCCTAAAACTCATAAAGAAAAGATAATTGAACCAACTATATAAATTACCCTCTCCTAAAGTTCCATACCTAATAGGTTCATATCAGGAATAACCATACCAGGAGTCCGGATCCTCTAAAGTAACTCAAATTTTGAGTTTAGATGTGGACCGCCAGATCAGAATCCGGGCCAATTCAGCCCGAGGTGGAATGCACGGGCCCCTTAAATATTCGTGCCAAACTAGATCTGACGGTCCAGATCTAAACTCAAAATTTGAGTTAGTTTAGGTGATATGAATTCAAGTACCAGTAGGTCCAGTACTATACCTGGCATTATGTTACAATGTAGGTGCTGTAATCCTTGATCTTAACATATAAATGTCAAGTCAAGATTAGATTCTAACACAGTAATGAAGAACTTTACAAGAGTGACAAAGAGAATGTTTCTTGAAGGGGCGGAACCAGAAAATTGAGATAGGGGGGCTGGATAAATAAGTGTTCCGTAATCTAATTTTATCAGGGGGGCTAATAGTATATTTTTTGTAAAAATTAAAATTTTTAAAGGACAACTGAAAAAATTCAATTTATAGGAGGTGCTCAGCACCCCTTTCCCTCTATCTACTTTCACCCCTGGTTTCTTACCCATGCTGAGGCCACAAATGCCAGTCTTGGAAATGCCGGCCTCTGCCTCTAACCAGTGCAAGAGACTTCTTGACTCATCTATGGTAGCTTTCCCCAAAAGAAGCAAGTCGCTAACACAAAGCAGTTTTGACCCTGGTTGCATGCTCGGCCGCCGGTTCCCGTAATAGGGGCTATGCATTAATTAAATAAACAAAAGAATAACTATGTATTATTTATTGAAGGGATTTTGAAAAGAGAAAAAGGGACTCTGACAGTATGTTGTATTGTTTTTAAAAAAAAAAATCATATTTTAGCCCTTAGATTATTCATTTGTTCATCTTGTTTCTCTAAAAACATAACACACACACACACCGAATTGCATGCTTATTTAATAAGAGAAAATTAACCATAATTTTGTCAAAAGATAATAAGAGTAAGTTTGCACAAGAGAAGTAGAAACCAAATTCTAAAGACAGGTAGATTATTTCTTGTCCATCAAATAGGGACTTTTTTGTAAATGCCAATCTTGGCATTTTCTGAAAATATAAAACATTGTTTACTTAGGGACTATATAAAAACTCATTTTATATGTTCATTGATAGTGGAGTTCAAAATTACCTCTCAAGCACCATAGTTGCTATGTTTTGCTTTAAAAGAGGCGCACCAAGCTTCAGTCTTCTTTCAAATGTATGATCTCCCGTCCCTACATTTTATTATATATATTCTAACTTCTAAGTTTATACTGGTAATAGACTTAATAGTGCTTATAGTATATACCAGTCTGTTATATATACAAGTATAGAAAGGTACTCAGTCCTACAAATTTGCTTCTTAGACAAAATTATTACCAAATGAAGCCTCAAATCTATGATAAATCAACTTAATTTAATTACCTGACTTAACACAAATGAAGCCAATTATAGTACCCAATATAAAAAAGGTAAACACAGTGAGAAATTGTTATTGTACATACTGGTACCAGTCACTAAGAAATTGTTATTGTAGATACTGGTACCAGTCACTAAGAAATTGTTATTGTAGATGCTGGTACCAGCCAGACAAGCAAACAGTGAGAAGTTATTGTAGATACTGGTACCAGCCACTAAGTATTCTTATTGTAGATACTGGTACCGGCCACTAAGAGAAGAAAACAGTGAGAATTGTTATTGTAGATACCGGTACCAGCCACTGTAACAAGCAAGCAGGCCATGTCGTACCAATTAACTGCTAAGATTACCGACTTTATATACCTGCAAGGTGAACCACACAGGCCATCTTTTCAGCTGGTACAGATTTCGGTACCAGAAATGCAACCCTAGCGGTACGGCACTCAGGTGGTAACGCACGTACCAGCTCCTCCTCGCATGTGGTAGCAAAACTACCCTCCTTGAGACATGCACTGTTTGTCTCCCACTTGGTTTTCCAGGTGAGTTTGACAACAGCTGGTGACCACGCCAGGCTGGCAGCGTCAGGAAACAGCTGGTTTACCATTCGCTCCAGTAACTCTAGGTTGGTACCGCCCCATCCCTTGGAGAAAAAAGGGGTGCCAATCTTTGCACGATATAAGATCGTACCGTATATGTGGTCAAGTACGTAGTGTAGTACACCAAGGTTTACTGATACCATTTCCAAGCAACTAAAACCTATATCATTGAACAAAAAGAAAAAAAAAATCTATGAAGAATTTAAAATATTTTATGGTAAATATTTCAGTATCTCCAACAATAATAAATTAAACTCCTCTCATTCTAAATTGCTTGTTCTCTCATTCATTCTTCTTCTTTTTGTATAGCTTGTAACTCTAACAGTTATTAATGTGAAGAAATTGATAATGCAATTGGTTTTATGCAAAGAGAATGGTACATTCAAAATTCCCAAAGAAGAAAATAAATCCAGAGAATTGTAAAGCTAGATATTTTTTTTTAATTTGGTACATTTGAAACTTGGTATAATGCGCAACCCTTTTTAAGTAAGAATAACACAATTTGCACCTCTAAACACATTAAAAGAAACCCACAAAACTATCTATCCCTTAATTCCTTCAAAAATGTCAGAATTGCCTACTATTCTTTCAGACACAGAATTGTAAAGCCAGATTTTTTTTTTTTTTAATAAATTGGTACATCTGAAACTTGGTACAATGCATAACCCTTCAAGTTAAAATTAACACACTTGAGCCTCTAAACACATTAAAAAAAAAAAACCATAAAACTATCTATCTCTTATTTCTTCAAAATAATCAGAATTATAAATTCAGACACATCTGAAACTTGGTACAATGAATAACCTTTCAAGTAAAATTAACACAATTGCGCTTCTAAACACATAAAAAAAACCCACAAAACTATCTCATCTCTTATTTCTTCAAAAAAATCAGAATTACCCCTCAATTTTTTAGTGTGATTTAGCTGGATTACTGTCCCGCCTTCCTTCCAAATCGCGTCGAATTTGTTAGATTTCGCTTCTTCCGATCACGAATCGAAAGGAGAATTCTTAAAATCGCTTCGGATTAGAATTTAGAACTGAGCAGATCTATGCAGATGTAAACGGAAAGAAAAGAGAGGAGCGGATAAATATATTCACAGCGTAGTTTTGGCTTCATGCAGCGGATGGACTCAGAGTTAAAACAGTGTTCATTTAAATCGCGAGCTGCATAAAGGTAGTACTGCTCTGTCAATATATTTACCCGGATAGGCGGATAACTGTATTCACAGCGTAGTTTTGGCTTCATGCAGCGGATAGTTAATAGACTTCAAACAGTGTGCATATGTTGCGCGCGCTGCATGAAGTACAAATTACGTTGTTAATATATTTACTAGGATAGGCTGGTATGTGGTATCCCGGTTTATCCAATCTTTATACTTTACCGTACTGTCACTTTCAATTTTATCTATAATTTGACTAAATCTCTATCGTCTGATCTAAACTGAACGGTTCAGATTTTATAATCATTTTTTAATAAAATTCGTACAATTTTAAATGAGTTAAATCCATATAATTTTAGAGTTAGACGGAGTACAAATATATATCCGCAAACTATTTTATGTTTAGAAGTAAAAAGTGCACATCTTTCTTTCTTTCTTTATTTCTTTTTGAGAGGAGGGTTCAAATGTCTCATGCTTTTTGTGTCTCATCGTACTTACATTATGTGTCTTTGTTTTCAAAGTTCAAACAGTCAATCTGAACTGTTCAATATGATATCCATATTAAAATCTGCTAGACAACCAAATTTTATATTATTTGAAATTTATTTACTATTTTTTTATATATGTACAAAATTACTATTTTTGGATGGTACAAAATCACTGCTTTTGGATGGTCCAAAAACAATAATTTTATACCTAATCTTAAAAAATAGTAAAAGAATTTCAAAAAATATAAAATTTGGCCTCCAAGCACAAATGAATATTTTAAAAAAATATTTTAATATGAATATTTGGTTCAGATTGATAGTTTCGGCTTCAAAAACAGAGATATAAAATGTGAGGCACAATGAAATATGAAATGCACGAGGCATTTGAATTCTTTTATTTTTTATTTTATTTGCGAGCCAGGCATGTCAGATAATGAAAGAATGAAGTTGTTTATATGCTGATTTAAAAAAAATTAATATTGAACCATTTAAATCTTAATACTTACAGTACTATAAACTTGCAAAATAATTGGCATATCACAAAATAATATTGCTATCAATTTACTAGGAAAACATGAGAGCACCAATATATTATACAATATTACCTAATTCTTTGAACTTTCTTTCTTGTCATATTTCATTTAAGTTTTGTATTTAGTTAATAGAATAATAGATTACTATGAATGAAATCAGTTAAAAATTCTGGTGAAGTTGGTAAAAAATTTGTGATGGAATAAAGAATTATCAATGAACTAATTATTAGAGAGAAATAAAATATCCTTATTTTAATGAAAAAGACAGGACGAGTTTCCAAAGAAAGATTTCCAATCTGTTGACATGGCTGGTTTTAATTGGCTGATTTTGGTTTCGTCAGCTTCGTCGTTTGATTCCGTAAAATGTTGTAGGGCTTGTAGGTGTGTGTAGCATTGTAGCTTGTCTCTATGAAACAAACGAGAGCGACTTCTCCAGTAATTTCGGTCTTTGTACGCCATAATTCCACAAGCGTGACTTGGGTACGCGCGGTCCAGGAATTTAGGAAATTTATAACGAATAATAGGATTTAAGCCGAATCATTCCTCCCATGATCTATGGTTGTTCTTCGCTATTCTGATTTCTGAACAACTCAGGATATTCCATTGACCTGGTAAGAATAATTTAATTTAAATGCACATTTGTAAATAGGGATGAGCTAGTGAGACGTTGAGTAAAACAAGTTTGTACTTCACGTCATATTTTTATTTTGAAAATCTCGCTGATCCATTGTGAACAGTAAAAAACAGTAAATTTTCTGGACCACCAGATCAGCAATTTACAGAGTGGCTTAATAAATAATAAAAAAATTTCAAAAAATGTAAAATTTAGTCTCCAAGCACATTTCAATATAGAGAACATGTTGAGTGGTTCGAATCGGTTGTTTGGATTTTCAAAATGGAAATATAATGCCATGGATTAAAAAATCTCACCATAGCTCATCTCTTTGTAAATATAACAATAAATTATGCTAAATAGGAATAATCCTATTCAAATGGTAATTTTCAAATTACCTAATTAAATTACAAAATTATGCTAAACTATTTAACAAATATTTACAGTATTTCTATAGAATTACACTAAATTATACCAAATAAAGATCAAATTCAGCTTAAAAGAAAAAATATGACTAATTTAATTAAATTAAACTAAAATTCGGCTTGAAATATCACTAAATTACTAAATAAAGATCAAATTCGGCTTAAAATTCGGCCTATCCAATCAATTATTTAAATTACATTACATTAAATTAAACTAAACTAAATTACTCTATTTTAACAAACAAATTGGTCTGCAAATTTGAAATGACCGAATTTTTAACACTCAAATTTTTATTTTCGGTGGAACCTCTGAGAGAAATTTTCTGTGGTCGCGTTCGTTTATTTTTCAAAATCCCATCAATTCCCTCCCTTTTTCAGCACTTTTATTTTTTTAATTACTATAATTTTTTTTTATAGAAAGTAAATACTATAATGGAGGCTAATTACTCTTTAACTAAAAGGAACTTCCTGAAATTCTAAAATTTTCATTTTGTTACTCTTCAAATTAATTATAGAAATTTCGTGGGAACGAAATTTTTTAATATGGGAATGAGAATTTTTGTGGAAATTTTTTTTCTTCAATTTTATAAATTGAAAGTGTTTCATTAATAATGTTGATTAGCAAAAAGGGCCAGTATTATTGGATAAAACCTCCTCTTCTCTCTCTTCCCTTCCCTAGTTTCTTGTGCACGTTTCAAGAAATAAAAAAGTTTCTCTCCTTCATTTTGTAATTAATACTATTTTAGGAATATTGTAATGGCTTTGCAATTAACTCAGACTTAATTTATAATTAATATCTCTGCTTAACCTCAAATCACCTCCTCTAGCAATTGTAGCAACCATTGTTGGATCAATTATTGAACGAAAGATAAACAAAGAAAATAGACCCATCAATGGATTATTTCTCTGCCTGACAGGAAAGAATAAATTAATGTTATCCTGAGGTTGGTACTCCATCTTAAAACTTCTTCTATATTAATCTCATCTATGGAGAAATATGATCTGCAATGTACTCTTCTCTTGCTTTTGATCTTCTGCAGACCGGGTACCACTTTCCCCTAGTTTTGCATTTTTTTTTTTTATAATTAGTTGAAGCTAATTTGGAGTTTCAACTAACCACAAAAGACCCAAGTGCATGTGCAACTGCTTCAAATAAACTTTAGTTTTAATTGTAAACAAGCATCAATTGTAATAAAAAATAGCATCAGTTAATCTCAATTCTATATATATGCTACTAAAAAAAGTTACAACTGAAGTATGAATGAAAGGACTACAGTAATAGTGAAGTCTAAGATTGTACCAAAAGCTGGTATTGCTGTTTTTCATACTACTACTATGTACAGGGGACCATATATAATCTATATGCAACTATATAATTTCATCTTCTACAGCTTGAAATAATTGTTGGTACAGCTGCAGCAAATATAATATTTTCTAAGTGAATGGAGAGGAGTAGAGGGAGGGTCAGATGGGGAGACAAACAGACACAGGTGTTGCATCTCCAACGCTTAATTAGCATGTTTGTAAATCTATAGATACTTTACTGAGTTGGTTTTTAATGTCACACATTTTTTTTTTATTCTTATGGAATTCAAAGAAAAAAATTTGTATATATATATATATATTTGGTTGCACTTTACACTAATAAAAAAAAATTATCTCAACTCTAGAAATAAACACAAATTATCTACGTACTGTGATGTTGACACTTATTACTTCTGTCATTATTGTGGGGACAAAGAAAAAAGGAGATGGTTTGTCATAATTTGCTCCTCTTATAAGATTAATCCACTATAAATTAATTAAGGATCAACAAATCCACTTCTAAAATGGGTACCAAGTACTACCATAAAAAATAATCTAACAAAAATAAAGACATAATCTAAATCTCAATTAAGTTCGTCATGTATTTTCTTACTTATTCTGCTACAAATCTCTCAATCTCAATTGGTATTTATATGCTCATTTATTGATTGGATTATTGAGAAACCATATTAGTAGCCAATACATCATTACGTAAAAGAGAACAGAGAAAAAAAAATGATGGTATCACTTATGAAAGCAAATGTACGAGTTACTTACAACCCTTAAAATGAGCAGTTGATTAAAGTTATTTTGCAAGTCTAATAAAACAGCCCTTGCTAATTAATGTCTGGATCAATAATCCAATCAATAAATCTTCCTGGATCAACCCACAAATCTATTTTTGTAAACTATGCTTGTAATCAACAACAGATCAGTGATCATCAGATTTGGAGAACATTCAAGATTAAAAATTCAATAAAGAAATAATTTCCTTCATTTATTTTTGTTCGTTAATTTGCTTATGCTTCCAATCATACACTGGAAAACAGAGACAAGTAAAGTAAAACTGTAAAATAGTGATAATATAAATATTAAGGTACATGATAAACAAAAAAAAACGGCTGACCAAAAATGGTGTTGACAGGGTTCTCTGGATCCTGCTCTTTGGCTGCTTCCCCGACAAGCACCCCTGAGTCGGTGAGAGCCACGTAGAACGGCATGGCAGAGTAGCCGTGGTCATCCAGCAACTCGCGTGCAGGCGGTGCCCAGGTCGATTCCGATGGAAGGTGCGTGTAGGCGGTGCTCCATTTGATATTTGATCCTGAAATCTGCAAGTAGACAACAATTAATTAGTCAACACTAAGATCTTGGTGATGCGCTTTAGTTTTTCTTTTGAGCTCACAAGGCTTTAGTTTTTCTTTTTTAATCATGGAAAATGTTGATATATTACCTTCAAACATATATAAAAGAGTACTAGAAAATATAAGTCGATCAAAATAAATAAGGAGAGAGATAATACAATCATATTCTGGTCATAATTAAATAAGACACAAATAATAAAATTAAATAAATGAAGTTGATGATGTGAATTTAAAGATGATCTTAGTCATTTTTTCCCAATCATGACAAATAATGTTGGTATTCTACGTTTAAACTTCTAACTACGTCAGTGTTGAAGTTCTTCTTATTTACGATTTTGCCACGCAGTCTCTATACTAACTGTTACATATTAAATAGTCAGTGGTTGAGAGTTAGTGAAGGAGTTTTTTGTACGTGGTTTTTTTACTTTAACCAATCAAATGTCAATATCTAGATTTTTTAATAAATTATTTAATTTCGGATTTAATATTTAATGAATTTACATTTATGGTAAATAAAGATTTAAAATAATTAAATAATAAAAGTATGTCAGGGGAGATGACAGAGAAGGAAATAAATCTGTTGTTATTCTAAAGGGATCATAGGACCTTGTTATTCTAATTCCAGCTGTTGATCTTTATCGAGATTTGAGCACAAAAAACTTTTTTCTTTTAAATTCGCACATGAAAAACTTTGAACCGTTGTGATAGGAATAACAGGGTATGTGATCTCTTCGGAATAACAACAGATTTATATCGAACAGAGAATGGGTTTGTGTTGACTCATGCACTTTATTTAAATTTCAAGAAAATCACCTTGGCAGCAACTCCCAAATTTCTCAAAAAAGACAATACATGCCTGTAACCGGTGCTAAAAATAACCTTGGAAATTGAATAATAAAAGAAACAAAGTAAAGCAAACCAATAATATATAGTGCGGAGTTACAAGGTACTGTTGAATAAAACTTCATAGCAAATCATAAAAACAAAAGACAAACAAGATAGAACACTAAAAGGAATGACAAACAAGAAAGAAAAAATAACTCCTTCATAACATGCATGGTAACGCCACTTTTCTCTCTTGTTCAATTTAGAAGCCCCGAACAGTACTGCCAAAGTTATAGCATCATGAGCTCGGGGGAAATTTGTAACCATAAACTGCATAGAAAGATTGTACACATGTAAGAACTAGAAGTATGAAAGCAGCGACGAGAGAATTAAATTGCTGCCCACGGACTGCTAATTAAGTAATCACGAATCAATATTGCTCGCTGCCTGTTCCAGCTTGATTCACTGTATCTGTTCACTTCCGTGTATAATTCCGCCAAAACTATGATATGGGCGAACACAACAACCTTGAATTGCATGGCCTGGTTGACGAAATTAGTCAACTCGTCTTCACTTCCTAGCAAGTTCTCAACGATTCCGCACTGTTGTAATATTGTCACATCATTTGGTGTGTTGACTAGATCATCCAAAAATGCTACAAACCTTGTAAAATTAAGGTAAATTCGCTTTGCGATATTTGGAATGTTCAAATGCTATAAGGTTTGTGAAAATATCCTTAGTGTAATCGGTGATTACTAGTTTAGGGATTTTCAAGACGGACACCATGTTCAAATGATATGTCGAGCATATGTTTCGGCTTGCTCTTTGTTGTGAATTTCAGGCCCTTTTGTTTGAGCTCAGTGGCAGAAGGGATAACCATCGAGGATATATTCCCAGTAGAATTCGGCAATGGCGCTGAGCACTCTGCAAGGAAGCCCCAATCTGACGAGCTTCCAGAACTCGAATGAGGAGATCTTTCTCTGACTACCCTTGAACGAAACCGATCAAGCAAACCTTTGATAATTCTATTGGGGCTGAACATTCTGGTAAGATCAAATGATTTGGAACTCAATACAACTGGTTTCTCTGGGTTGGGCACTATACAGTGGTAAACGAGATGTAACAAATGATGAATCCCGTTTGCAATTATGGAGTCTACAGAGTCATTTGTTAGTGGGTCGGCCAAAATATAAACAAATTAAGTGATTAACAAAATTCTCTTCAATTTCTGTTTTAAAACAAATCTCGTACAACTTCTCGACTATAAAGAAGGGAATTTGATTTTCTAGAGGTAGCAGATCATGATATATGAAAACAGAATACCAGCCAAACTCAAAAGAAGGATGCAAATTTCCTTCGTGCGATTTTAAGAAGTACTCGAGCACGAAGCATCCGTCAAGCAGCATCATCTCGACAAATGCATTGCTGTCAAGAAATACCGTCTCACTATAACACCTCCGTGTTCTCTCTTCTAGCAATTTCATCTCTGATATACAGAGATCCAAACTTATGTGGTCCTCACGGGACAAGAAATCCTGCATGAACCGCCATTTTTGCTCCTCCAAGGATTGGAGGTGGTTGTGACCACGGTGGAATGGGCCGATGGAGATGACAGAGGGCTCGAAGTGATTCTTCTTGCTTTGGGAAATGTTATGTGGTGTAATTGTTTGCGTTGTTCGTATTGCCCCATAATGTGTTACGTTGCATTGATTCTGACAGAGGAGAGGCTTCGACATCTACAACTATCTGGGCTTCTTCCATTAATATTTTTTTGGTGAATGGGAGAGTTTTGGTTCAACTTGAACAAAACGACCTTTAACATTTGTATTTATATTGATCATTAGTGTGGCCCCATCACGCTGAGCTGGAAGATAGACCTTGGAGAACGACATGACCTTCACCAGCTTTCTTCTAATTATTGTCATGCATAAGCAAATAAAAATGCTACTTTTTAACAGAGCCCTTGCATTATTGAAAAGTCTTTCCTGAAATAAAGGCTTAACAGTGAGCCACGAATTGCACAAGGAATTCAGAGAAAGTTAAAGTCTTCCCAAATTCATAACTAAATTTTCACGAAAAAGAAATAGGCCAGCTCGTAAAAAAAAAAAAATGTTCCAATGCTGATGCTTCTTTTAATTATCTTAAGAAGTATATGATGTTTTCATGTAAATTTTGTGATTAAATAAACCAGTCTCTTTAATTTCAAAATATAATGCAAAAATACTGATGAATTACGTCAACTATTATTTGTGTGATCTTATTATTTCATGCACCTGAGAGAAATAATTGAATTTCCAAATCACTGTTTTCATAATAAAAAAAATGAAAAACAGTGATTTTCAAATATCCATAAAAAATAGTAAATAATTTCCAAAGAATGTAAAATTTTGTCTCAAAGCACATTTATATATGGAGAACATGTTGAGCACTTTAGATCGACTATTTGAACTTTGAAAATTATAAAAACGAATTATTAGCACCAAGACTTTGGTCATACCACTTTGATCTTTAACTTTTATGTTGATATGCTACCATTGAAAACATTTTAATGCGATATAATAAAATAAAAGGTTAAATTGAAATAGAAAATAATTGAGCAAAAACATGTTGTCACGTATATTACAGATATCTTGTTAAATAAATAAACATAACAATTAATATATTAGAAAACAAGATATAAAAAATGACAGCTGTTATCAATGTGTAATTAAATTTATTCTTGCAATTAGACTAATTAAGCATCAGTTTGACCATCGCCCAGAGTTTGCATCTTCATGGTAGTTCAACGAATGAGATTTAATTAATTAGTTCAGCGAATATGAGGTTAATAGGACGAACAACTTTTGTTCTGTATTTTGTCGACTCTTTATCAAAGTTTGATTTCTGATACATAATATCAATATTAATTATATATTATTTATATATGGAGGAAACCAACATAAGAAAATTTACAAGGGATATACCATAACAAGGCTCTAAAAATAAAGTCAAAAAGTGAGGTCTTGTCTTTTAAAGAAGCCAAGAGGCAATTACACTCCGCTAATCGAATCCATTAAGTAGCTAGCTAACCTAAATAACTAGAATATCAAGCACAACAAATGAAAAAAAAAAAAAAAAAAAAACCGAGAGATATATGTCAGGATGTATTATCCAATTTCTATAATTTAGAAAATAACATTAAGTAGACTCTCCGTCAGTACGTATTATTTATATGTGAAAGATCACATTTGAATTATAAAAAATAATAAAATTAAATAAATGAAATGTTGATGATGTGAATTTAATGATGAATTTGTTCCCAATCATGCCAATCATGACAAATGTTGGTATTCTACGTTTAAACTTCTAACTAGTACTTGATTCGCAATGCGGATAAAAAACTACGTAGAAATTTAATTTAAGGCAATTAAATGTGTATCATATTATATAAGTTGCGGTTTTAATTATGTTATATTCATGAATGGTACAAGTATATAATTTTATACGGTGAAAATGAAAATGCAAAAAGTCCCCTAGCTTGTCGCATGTTGCCCGTTCTTTTAGAGTTGTCATTATTATTTAATTAGTTTCTAATTTTTACGATGAAAGATTCGCAAATAAAAAAAATAACACTTAGATAATATAGAAAAATCCTGGCAAAAGAACACATTCCTTTTCTTTAACAGCTTTTGACAACTATGAAAGAAAACTGGATATACCAAACATATAAATGTATACGCAAGCTATAAATATTAATTGGCCACTTTCTTTCTTTCTTTTTTTTTCTGTTTCTTTCTTTGATACATGTACTTCATCTTCTAAATGTATGATCCCAATTAGAAATTTAGAATAGTTGTCAAAAGCTATTGAATACAATTGCCCAATCAAGGCTTGATCAACTTAATTCACTTTAACTTGAAAGAGTAAGAAATTTAATCCGAAATAACTTTACTCCACAACCAAACTGAGCTAAGATCTGCAAAAACTAAAATTGAAGCAATATCATCCAACATTCTTCCCAAAACCAAAACAAAGCACACGACCATTTATTATAAATCATATAATACAAGTTCTGAATAAATGGCGCTTCTTAGTACCTAAATTTGAACAGATTGCACACGTTGAATGTCATTTCCTCTTCTTAGAAGGTTTACTGCTTTCAAGACGTTGCCGTGCCTTTTCAAACTCTTCATCTGTTGGTTCAAGTTGAGAATTAGGGTTGCACTTTGAAACAATAGAAGAAAGAATGGAGTTAAATTGTTCCTTTCTTTGGCTTCTTCTCTCAGTAATTGCCAAGGCCAGATCATCCACCTCTTTATTCCTTTTCCTAAAAGAAGGTTAAAAAAAAAAGGATTAAGAGAGCAAATTTTTAACTTCAGGATAGTTGGATTGCCAATTTGAAATTAAATGCTGTGGTTATAAAATAACCTATTACAGGGTAATGGATATAAATTTATAAAATGAAAAACATATAGTAGTTTATGAATGCTAACTTGGAGGGCCTAGCTAGAGGATTTGTAGGAGGCTCAGTTTGAGAAACCTTCTTGGCCCACTTCTTATATGCTTTTGTAGATTTCAGTTCACCTGTCAACAGATGTACAACTTCAATACACATAATTTATAAATGAAACAAAACAATACCATATAAAAACAAAATAAAAAACAAAGAGAGAGCATTGGATTAAGCCTCCAAAAAAGAGTTTAAGATGAAATAAAAAAATCACGAAACTAACTCTTGAAACATTTCTACTGTCCATACAAGGTGAGCATATTGTGGTCTTAATGGATATAATGGAGGGCATATACTATATATTTCATTGATATATCTATCTGAAATGGGAGAATTATCACATTTCTCACTAGATTGTTCAAAAATAATACTAAAACCAGTAAACCACCCCTCAACACCTGGAAAGAAAAGAAAAACAAGGACGGCAAATAGGTGCTTTTGGCATCTTTTGACTTGATAAATTTCACATTTTATATGTTTTGAGGTGAAATGAGATTGTGTAGGGGTACAATTCAAGAACCCATAATTCATAAATAATACTTGATAAATTATATTAAACCTTGGGATATAGCATCATCAATAATATCCTTGAACCGGTGAGAATCAAGCTTTTCGTCAGAACAAATCATTGAACATAAAAGCCTGAAAAAGGTAAAATGACAAATCAGATCAAGTTATGAATTAGGGAATGATTCCACCTCTGCCTCTATGAAACACAAACATATGATGTATAGGCCTTAAACAAAGAAGCAATTTATATGCTCCTTAAGATATGGTTATTATTAAAACTACTACCTCTCAAAATTTTGTAAAAGACCCACCTTACATTTCCTTTTTCCTCGATAGATATAAACAATCTGTAAGACGGGCAATTCGGGCATCTTTAAAGTCATGTTTTTTATGCTTACCTTTTTTATATGAAGGATAACCATTCATATTCTTTATTAAAATTACCTAAGATATCTTGACACTTTGCAATGATACACATGAAATTGCCCATAAAATAAGAAACTACACTTTCTAATAGATTGTACCTGTTCATATTGCCTTCGAATTTTGCATAGAGTTCCTTGAGATCATTTTTCTCTGAATCTGAGCCTCTGTAGTTAGCTTCAAACTCTTCAATATCCTCCTCAGTGACCTAAAATAGGAAAAGAGAAACATTCATTTAAGAAAGTATTCCTCACCCTCTGTAACTATTTTGGATTGCTACCTTTTAACAACTGTCATGATGAAAACTAAACAAGATAAAAGAAACCAGTTACGTCATCTGGTCAGGTTGAGCCAGTGAGGTCTAGTAAATGTGAAACCTGATACTAACTAAGTTTTACATCCAATTTGAGTTGAGTTTGAAACTTTTGCAGCATGAAACAAGGGTCCACTAATACCTTTTTTTTTACCTCAAAGGCATATTGTTTAATTACTACTTGAGATTGTTCTCTCAACACGTCAGAAAAGAAATCACTTATGCCTCCATCTCCAAGTTTTAATGTACCAAAATTAAACCTTGATTATGCCTATATAATGTATAAAGAACACAAGATGGTGGTTTCCTGTTTGATAGGGCTACACCTGAAATTTTGAGGTATTGCAGAGTGCACTTGAAAATGACTCTTTATCACATTGTTATTCAGGCGTGCTCATCAGAACTATTTCTTCCTTACCGAATATGGTTGCAAATCAAATTTCAAAAACATCTTATTGTATATTTTAGATATGGGAAATGAAGAACAGACCAATGAAACCTTCAACAAAATAGAAGAGGCAACTAAAAATTTAATGATCTACTTAGATGAAACAAACCTTTTTGAATGTCCTTTTAAAATAATCTCGGAGATCATTTCCAGCTTCTCCATCAAGTACCTATAAACCAAAAGATTAAAAAAAAATTCTGAATTACAGGCAAGTCCCCTTTTAATGATATAATTGCGCCTTGTGGAACCATTTTACAGCGGTAGCATCAATACCTTACTGACTAACTAAGGTACAACATATGTTACTATCAGTCAACAAATTACGGCTACATTATGGCACTGCAATGTGACAGCTATTTCCATATAGGGGAATAGAACAGCTGAAAAACCAATAATGCACCAAGTGCCAGTTTTCATGCCACGCCACTTGAATTACTGCTACAACTAAGTAATGCAGAATAAACAATGACCTGGTCTGCTATACCAACTGCTTACGGGTGTCAATGGTACCCTTTTATCAGTTTACCCAGCCCGATCGTATTTGATAAGATGGGAACAGGTAATTTTGTTTTCATTAGCTTATCGGGTACGGGTAAGGGTAAAGTTTTTTTTGTTAACATAACAAGGGTACGGGTAAAGACTATTTCGTACCTGTGACCCTATACGATAATTATTAACAATAAAAATTATAAAATTATATATGGAGATCATGCATGATATGATATAGTTTTATTCATGACCCATATATATCTATTAAATGGCACCCTTTTATCCACTTGCCCGACCCGTACCGTATTCAATAAGACGGGTATGGGTAAGGTTTTTTTTGTTAAGCTTATTGGGTATGGGTATGCGTAAGGGTAAAGCTTTTTTCGTTGACTTGACGGGTAAGGATATGAAAATGCTTTTACCCAACCCGTTTCGTGCACGTTAACAACTTGACACCCCTATAACTGCTCCTCAGCTTCCTTAAACATCTTTTGGAAGAAAAAGAAAATTCCAGATTTTAAAAGGCCAAATATGCAAGAATTTTTGTAAAAGAATCACTTACATCATCATCGGTAATGCCAGTTCGGTCATAATTGGATCTTCTCTCTTCATCTCCAAGTATTGAAATAACCTTTTGCAACAGCTGAAATTTCGATTTGGCATTCTGAAAGAAAAGATAACTTTATTCATGCCATTTGAAGAGTTTTTCATAGCATAAGGTAAGATAAATTAGAGCTAAATTGCCAAGAAAAATCAGTATCATACAGAACCAGGTTTACATGCCAATACTTGAACATATGAACAAATGTATGTCCTACTTCTACATGAACTTTTATTATTGTAAGTTTTTCAAAGGAAAGGGTCATCAGAAATGCGTATTATACCTGATTATTTTTATCTTACTCTACTTGCAACTCGGATCAATTTCCAACAGAGATGCAGCATCTTTTCTTTAGTTGCAAATAACACCCCACTCTTTAACTTTTTCTGTGTTTATTTCCATAGACAATGACATCTCGTGATAACCAGTTCATATAAACTTGGAAACCAATAGCCAAATCCACTTAGATTATCTTTGTTCAATTCAAATTTCACAAAAATAACAAATAAAGAACAAAAAGCAAAAAAGATCTCAATTATGTTAAGATCAAACTAATATAACAGTGTGGCATTAATAGTAACTCGCAGACATCTCAAAACAAAGTATGTTCAGGTATCAAATATGACAATTGCAAGCATTTTTTACAGATCAAACAATTTACTGGGTGGTAAATGCAAAACTAAGTTTTTGTAATGATAGCATTTAAAGTACCTCATCTCCTGGGTTTTTATCAGGGTGAAGTCGCAAGGCTAAGTTTTTGTATGCCTTCTTTATCTCTTGTTGTGTTGCTGTTCTCTCTACCCCTAAAATCTGTACACAAAAATAGCAATTAATTAGTAATTGACATGGAGTTGTAATGTTATGTAAATTGAAATGAACTTCAGCTAAAACATTTACAAAAATGCCCCAAAACTATTTTTAATAGCACTACAGTCCCTTGTATCACAAAAGCTGGGATCTTATGTAAATTTAACATCTAAAAAAAGTAAACACCCCTTGCTAAAGTCCTTAAGAGAAAAATGGATTCATAACTTTGTTGGGTCTTCAAATGAGCTTCACTGATTCCATTGACCAGTAAAGTCATTTTATCTTACCATTGACCAGTAAAGTCCTTAAGAAGATGAGATGTTATTTTCTTCTTTATTTCCTGCACAAACTCAGTTCAGTACATACCAGTAAGAACTGGACCTTGCCTCTGACTGAACCAGGTTTTCTTACTTAATTAATGAAAACTCAGTGGTGAACTAACAGAGACCAGACATATGGTATATACTGGTTCGGTACTATACAAATCAGATCTAAACAGATTTAACAAGACTACATCAACATATCAGAACAGTAGGTATAAATGAAAAGAATTCCAAGGAAAACGAAAAAAGTAGGGTTTGAGAGAGTACCTCGTACAAGCTCTTTCCGCTCTCGGTGGATCCACCACCACCGACGGAGCTTGTCTCCGCCTCGTCGGAAACCCTAGTTTTCTTCTTTCTCCCCATTTTTCGTCCAATACAAGTAGTCTCTGAGTATCGCAAGAAGGTCTAATTCGAAAATTTGTAGAGGGTTTTGGATTTCCTAGAAAATATACGACCGTAACCAACTCTTCTCTCCGTTTAATTCGAACTGGAGACGATAAGTGTGGTATATTGGGATGGGAATCAGTAGATTGTACTGGAGTGGACATATATCCTTGTCACGTCACCGCGGGAAAATTCCCGCTATTCATTTTTCAGCCATCCCCGCGGTCGATGAGTTGATTCCTGCTTGTGGGTCCCATTGCTCAGTGACTCGAAATGATTGATAAGTGGATGACTACTATTGTCAATCTCTGGAATTCGTATCCCATCAGGTAACAGAAATTTTGAGTATTGATTCGAACCGTCTAATCTGTTTTGATACGAATATTACTTGGGATCAGATTTGGTCCGGATTCTTATCAAACGGTCTGAATTTAAACTCAAATATTACATTACCTCAGAGGATCGATATGGACTCCAATCTCTATGGTCTTATGATAGCACTTGAACCGCATGATGAACCATCGACTAATCAAATCAATCTGTGAAAAATGTACATCAAATGTTAATTGATACTTATTACTAAAGGAGGGGTAAACATTTTGAACAGAGCAGTTCTGACTTCATGCAGCATACAAGGTGTATAGTTAAGGAGGAATTTCATGTATGCTCCTCAAAAATTTCTAAATTACGTATTTTCCTCTTCAAATTTTATAATAAATATCATACGAAGATTGTTCAAATGCCTCGTGTCTTTCGTGTTTTTGATTTTGTGAGTCATGAAGATTTGAATTCAAATTAAGAAAGATTGTAGATCGTTCGACCTGAACTAATGGCTCCACCCAATGATGTAAATCGGGAAGTGAGATATAATAAGAAATAACACCAAATGGCGCCTCATCGCTTAAAAAAAGTGACTTGCACAAGAATAGTCCCAGGCCTCCCTTCTTTATAATAATAACTAAATGAAAAAAAAATGATGATCATCTTAGTTAAACATAAATAAAAATATCATGTGCAATAATATTAATAAAATATAACAAAAATGAATGAATGTACCCGTTCTCCTCGCAGAAATCTTTAATTGCATCAGGTAATTTTGGCCCACCTCTACTATGGATGCCTTTGCCTGAAATTAAACATGCCATTAAACAAATCAAAGTAAATAGAAAATTCAATCTTAATAAAATAATTTAATAATTTTTTTCAAAAGATGCAACAAGATTTTGCCTCTTTTAATAAAATAATTTAATATTTTTTTTCAAAAGAAGCAACAAGATGCATGTTGCCTGTTTTAATTTGCTCGCTTTCTCCTTCCACGGAATATTTCAAGATCGTAAGAGTGTCGATTTCGGTAAAATGAGGTATGTATGTAAGTAAGTATGTATGTATGTTTGTATGTATGTAAGTAAGTAAGTATGTATGTATGTATGTATGTATGTAAGTATGTATGTATGTATGTATGTATGTATGTATGTATGTATGTAAGTGTGTGTATGTATGTATGTAAGTGTTTAAGTATGTATGTATGTATGTATGTATGTATGTATGTATGTATGTATGTAAGTATGTATGTAAGTAAGTAAGTATGTCAGTAAGTAAGTATGTATGTAAGTATGTCAGTCAGTAAGTAAGTAAGTATGTATGTAAGTATGTATGTATGTCAGTAAGTAAGTAAGTATGTCAGTAAGTATGGAGTAGAACTAGGGTGTTCCTAAGTTCACCAAATCTCTTTGTGAACTCAACTCTAAAATCTATTGGATTAGCTTCAAACGATGAAGCTAAACCGTTGAAATCCTTCTACCTTATGAGTGATGTGTCTACATGCAAAAATTTAAAATTTTAAAATAATTTTGTATAGAGTCAAGTGGTCAAAAGACGTCCAAAAAATGAATGCATTAAAATTAATTTATAAACCTTATAATTTTGACCACTTGACTTTAAACTAAATTAATTCAAAACTTCAAAATTTTCACATGTAGATGCATTACTCATAAGATAGAAAGATTTTAACGGTTTGAATTCGTCGTTTGAAACTAATTCGATAGGTTTTAGAGTTGAGTTCACAAAGAGGCTTGGTGAACTTAGGAACATCCTAGTTCTACTCAATAAGTATGTATGTATGTATGTATGTATGTATGTCAGTAAGTAAGTGAGTGAGTATGTATGTATGTGATCAGTAAGTATGTATGTATGTATGTATGTCAGTAAGTAAGTATGTATGTATGTATGTATGTATGTCAGTAAGTATGTAAGTACACTCGTCTCTTGGGCACTCTTTAGGTGAGGAGTATTATTAATAGTAATAGTCTCTCTAAATAGTAACTCTATCTCTTGACCCCTCTTTAGGGTCATTCTTTTTACCTCCCTTTCTTCCTCTTTCTTACTGTCTTTCTTAGAGTTCTTGTTTCTCCCACTCTTTCTCATGATAAACCTCATGAGTCCCATCCATATCGAAGTTCGGTATGCACTATTTTCTTTAGTGCCGGCAGAATAACAAATTAGTGAAAGAAGGTGTCCACAGCTGTCTATTTTAGTTAGGGTTCTTAAAAACCCTAGCTTTGTACACCACGTGTCTTATCCTATTATAAATGAGGAGGGTTCAAATGCCTCCATTTTTCATGCCTCCACCATGCCTCCATTTTTAAAAACTTTAATAACTCAAAATTTAAAACTTAAAAGTCAAAATAAATCCGTTGGATATGATCTACATCATTTTATCTATACACGTGTAAAAAATTATGATATTTCAATTTTGTTTTGGTTGTCATGAAGAGCTTGTAAAAAATGTACTAATGTGGATAATTTATAGACGTTGGTTTTTCAACTTATTGATTCACATAAAAACAAAATCAAAATGTGATAATTTTTTATGAGCACATAGATAAAATGATGTAGATCATATCCAACTGTTTTATTTTGACTTTTATGTTTTAAATTTTGAGTTATTAAAGTTTTTAAAAGTGGAGGCATGGTGGAGGCACAAAAAATGGAGGCATTTGAACCCTCCTCATTATAAATAGCTATCTTCTTGTTCTTTTTTATTCTTCTAAAACAGATGACCCTATACCATTCATAATTTTTATGATGCATTGATAATAAGCATGATAAAAGCATTGATAATGAGTATGATAAAAGCATTGATAATAAGTATGTTGAAAGCTGTGATAATGAGTCTGACTCTTGCTTTGAGAGTGATATATTGCTAAATACATCAATTGTCCCTGCAAATTATATTAAAAAAAACAAAAAACAAAATACACGATACGATATTCACCACATAATAGATTTAAAAAAAAAAAAGCAACAAGATGTTGCCAATTTGAATTCATAAATTAATTAAGTCTTGGTGTTATACACAATATATACCTGTGATAACCAGAAGTGGGTGTGGTGTATCAACAGACTTATCAAGTTGGATTAAGTGTCGATAAGCATAGTCTACAGCCTCTGATGCATGTAGACCATGCAAATCGATCACAAATTTGTTATTGTTTGCGTTGTTTATGTTAAAGATTGCCTCTGCTGCATCCTCCTGCAATTTTCGGGCCTTAGCCCACTTGAAATGGGCCTGCTTTTGAAGTTTGCGACATAACTTGAAATCATGTCGCCTGTGAGCATCATCGGCTGCTCTTGAGAGTGTGTTGCCTTTTCTGTTATAAAATATTTGTTATTTAATTTTCATCAATTTATTAGATAAATATGCAGATAAAAAAAATATTACTCTTGGAGATCGAAAGCATCTTGTCGTAACGATTTATACAGCTCGTCGTTAGACATATTCCTGGCCATGGTGCGACGACTGCTAGCTGTACAAAGTGGAAAATACAATTAATTAGTAACTAGATAGAACGATTAGCTTAAGAGAATCAATCTCAATCTCAATCTCCATGGTGCAACACTAGGATCACTTCCTAAAGGAAAAAGTCAAGTCTTGTACCCGGCCCTGAACTTTTTGAAGGTTTGCAAAACTCAGCCCAAATGCCTCAACTGTAACTTGTAAGCCCACCATGTAATTAATTCCTTTTTCCCATTGTACACAGCCCAAATAGAGCCTTTTTTGGGGTAAATCATGTACGTACAACTCCCCTCCAGTCCCATGTATCTGCATGTCTCAAACCAAACTGAGTGAGAGAATTAAAAAGCGCATAATTTGATATTTTTCTGGAGATATTGATCACCTACCATCTCCAAGGCAGCATCTAATTTGATATGTAGGCTACGGTACGTGTAGCGCATATGAAAATTAAAAAGCGTACAGTATTACAAGTGTTTGCTTGGCGTGCTGGTTCAGGGCTTCAGGCACCATATTAATATAAATGTTGGCGATCGATATATATATATATATATATATATATAGTTCGTGTTTGCATAAGGGTGCGTGCGGGTAATGATGGTTGGGATCCGGGTTTAGATACTAATTAATTATGATTTCTAAAGCGATGCTAATTCGGTTGATACAGTACGCTTCATTGAGTGGGAGCCGTAATCCCTTTCATGGAGAGGGATATTATCTATGAAGCCTTCCTGAAGATAACTAATTAAATATGGGCTAATCTGTAAATAGGTAGTGCCGGTTCCCGGTTGTTTGTTTCAGCTTTCAACGAGAAAGGCTTGGGTCCGATGGGTTTCGGGACCGTCCGATCCACTTTAAGATTCGTGCGCACGGATTTTAAAACAGACACAAAAGTTGCAGGTGCGAATCCTAAATCAAATCAGATCGAACCCATTGGACCCAAATTTCTCCCGCTTTCAACATAAATATAACTATAAATATATAGGTGCGACAAGGCAGCATCTAGGCTACGGTGTAGCTAGCTTAAACAACTACAAAATGTCTAAACCACATCATAAAAGACCAACCCTGATTGATTATCTACTATCACATGAGCTAATTCAAATATCAAATTAAATAATATAAGTTTCACAAACTAATTCCACATTACATCATATCTCACAATAATAATAATAATTCCACATTATTCACAATAATAATAATAATAATAATAATACAAATTTCACAAACAAAAGGGAGTTCAAACTAAGTTGTTCTTTTTCTTTTTCTTTTTCTTTTTTGCTTTGTTTTTTGCTTTTTTTTTTTGCTTTTTTTTTTTTTTTGTTTTTTGCTTTTTTTGCCAAATTGCCCGTAGGCTTGAAATTTACATAATACAAATTTCACAAACAAAAGGAAGTTCAAACTAAGTTGTTCTTTTTTTGGCTTTCTTTTTGCTTTTTTTGCCAAATTGCCCGTAGGCTTGAAATTAAGATGCTAACCTGTCGGTAAACAGTGCAAAGCTGCTAGTTTTGAGAAGGCTTCCAAAAACTGGAAATAATCTGCATAATTACATTTAAACATATATTACTATAAAAAATAAATATTATGAGTATTGGAAATGTTTGCTATTTACACAGATACAACAATCTACATCTCATTCATAAACTGATGCATTCATAAATTAACTCTGTCGTTTAATTATACATGTTGTGTTGGGTTTGGTTTTGGATAACACAAAAATTAGGGAAAATTTCCAGTGTACCCTACAAACTTTCAAAATAGCCAATGTCCCCATAAAAACTTAAAATTTCTTTCTTTTATCCCCTTTCTTTTATTTAACCTTTTATTTAATAGTTTTAGAAATGAAATTGACAAATATACCCTCATCCTCTCTCCTCTCTCCTTTTTCACTGTTTATGGAAACAAAAGAGTTTGCAGTTTGTAGTTAAATTTTAGCCATGGATTATCACATTATTGCTAATGTCCATGTAAGGAAAACCCTGACTGGTCTGTTCCTCTTATGTACTGGTTTTGGGATGAATTAACTTACGAAGAAAAGCTAATTATTAATTGATAACTTCCTATGGCATTGAGCCTTTTCCTTCCAAAAAGACCATAACTTCACCTTTCAATTACGGGGACTTCCACTACAAAAAAACCAAAATCTCCCAAATCCGCCTAATTTCAAAAGTAAACAGCAGACTCTCTGACCGGAAAGTCCACTAACCGAATTTACTGGTAATTCTATCAGACCTTTGGGATATGCTACATTGCCCATGAAATTTTGAAAGGAGAACTCTCTCTTAAATAATTTTGATGTTAACCAGGTGGTGTATCTGCTGTCAGCCAGACCCAGTGAGGAATTTATGTACTGTATGTTTGTCTAAATTCTGAGTTAATTATGGAATTGATAACAGATCAAAGGAATAGCCTAACCAAGATTAGGCAAGAACAGTTTCAAAAGTTGGACCCACATATGATGCTTACTGTGGGTAACCCTTGATTGATTAATATTAATAAAAACATTAATAAAAACGCACATTATGACATATAATGCAGAGAAAAGTACAAAATTAAAGCGGAGAACCCAAAGAAAATTGCGTACCTATACCAAGGGTTAGCAGCAGGGGGGTGCCGGGAGAGGGCGTCAGGTTCTGGTGGCGCGGAGAGGCTGCGCACTCACGCACGGGAGAAGAGAGAGGCTGCTCACGCGGGGGAGAGCTGGGAGAGAGATTTCGCCGAGAGAGAGAGAGGCTGAAGGAGCGGGGCAGAGCGATGAAATGACGAGACGAAGAGCGCATGAGAGGATATAAAGAGAGAGTTTGAAATTTGTAATTAACGGAATATTTCTATTTAGATCCGGACCGTCCATCAGAATCCGAGGTAAATTAGGCGGCCCTTTAATATTCGTGTGGATTCTGATCGGAAGGTTCGAATCTAAAATAGAAATATTCTTGTTTGAATCTGTATAAAATCTAAATTTTGTTTTAATCTTCATAAAATCTAGACCGTTCACTTAGCACGAATCTCAAAGCAACAGCACTCGTTTGCTCAGCTCCAGATAAGGGTAACGGGAGGAAGGGGACAAAAGGGAAGGGAAAAGCCGACCGTCCACCTGCTCCTGAGAAAAATTTCTGAAGGAACGGGATCTAGAGTAAATGAAAGTAAAGAGGACCCACCAGCAAATTTTACGGAACTTTCCCTTCTTCTCGTCATTTTTGTTCTCCATTTTTCAACTTCCTTCCAAATCGGTACACTGGTACTTTCTCTCACCGGCTCGGTCCGGTAAGTCAGGCAATTTCTAAAAATTCTCTATCGCTATTCGCTGGTGCTTTTGGTTGTTTTCTCTATCAAGAATTAAAACGCACATAGAGCGATTCTGATTTGTTGGTAAATGCAGCATTGAGAGTTGTTTGGTACAGTGTATGATAATGGTACAACTTGTACCAGTATGGTATAAGTGCATGACCTGAATTTCCAAATTACTGATATTGGGTTGGTACCGAATTAGTCATTTGATCTTGTGTTTTGAGTGCTCACTATTGTTTGATTTCAGTCCTTTCTCTTTCTTATATTTGAGCCATGCTTAATAAACCTTCTAGATATCAAAACAATGTCATAATGTTCTTTATGTCTTCTTTTGTTGCAGAATGTAAATAGAATTTTAATGCATTTCTCTTCTTGCACTTCAATCTATAACATATTCATGTACTTGATAAAATTCTGACTTTCAATCAAAACATCTTCATGCACTTGATAAAAATTGTTTACTGGTAAGGGTGTGAGGGCAAAATGGGAAACATTACAAAGGAAGTTCTTAAATTGTAAGGGCAAAATGGTACCATTGTACCAGTTTGGTATGATTTTGTATGTACCAGTATGGTATGGTATGATGTGGTTTAATTTGTAAGACTCGCTTATTTTCCTTGTCAAATGTATTAAGAGGTTATTTTCTTAAAAAGAATATAATTACTATTTGCAATTCCTCATAAGAGTTCTAAACTGGTATACAATATTTGGTTTGTACCAATTTGTGTAATTATAGAAGTTGTATGATTGAGTTTGTGTAGTTATAAAAAATTTGGTTTGTACTGGTTGTGTAATTTTTTTCTTGACAGGAGTGTGACATTGTCAAGGCTTGTTATGGGTTGTGGGTTTGCTATAAGAATCCTCTTTTAAGAATGATGTAATTTTTCATCTATGCTGTGTGAGAAAAACTGAAATTGGATTGTTTTTTGTAACTTTTAATTTTAAATATACTGTGTTGTTTTTTAGTAGTATTGTATTTCTCATGTGCTAATGTTATTATTCTCCTTCAGGTACACTGCTACTATTCTCCTCTAAATATTCTCAATTTTGTAAATTTTTGTGAGAAGTTTATAATTGTTACCAAATGTATTGGGTCTAGTTGCTACTGGTATCTGGTAATACTGGCATGAAAGTTGAAGTTTGATTTCTCAATGAGGGCCCACTAAGGCTTATTTAGGGCTATATTAAATATTATGCCATTCTTTTATTTTTTATTTTTTCCTGAATAATTTTATTCTTTTCTTTTTCAGATGATGCTTGACAGATCCAAAGTATATGAGATCCGTATTGGCTTTTTAAAGAATGAGAAGCCAATTAAACTCTCTCTTTTTGAAAATACTGACAGCGGCTGTCAATGTGTACAAGTGTTAAAAGTAAATGCTAAAAACGGAAATACGTCATGCATCAAAACAACAGGAATCTAAAGGCAGCAGTGCTCTTCTCTAGCAGTACTGTAACCACAGCTTGGCTTCTTGCAACGTGTACTCCTCTACCAGCTTGAGAGGTATCTCTTGCCCTTCCAAAATCTTTTTATTCCGCTGTTTCCAGATAGACCAATAGGTAGAAACGAAATAGGTAGAAACAGGTAGAAGCCAATTAAACTCACAGAGAAGGAAATGAGCTACAAAATACTTGCTGAAGATGCAAATAGGAATGACTATGTATATTAATATAAGTGCATACCATGTAACGTTTGTTAATAGAAGCCCACTTGAATCCACAGTGCTTCACACTCACAAATTTATGTTTGTTTGAAGTTTGAATCAGTGTCAAAGTATAGCCAAATGTAACGTTTAAGATGAGAAATTATAAACACTCTTTTTTATTAATGAGGGCAAAATAGTCATCTTTAGAGAAATACAAGTTAAAAATCAAACTTCACCCCATCATCTGCTTTACTTCGTTGTATGTTTCTGGAGCAAGTGAATGAACTTAAATAACTCCCTCCCTTATCCTTCTCTCCCCTTCCCTCCTCTTCATGGAACTCACTAATTGCATGTTATGAGAGTGCCTTTGGATTATTCCATGAGATGCAAAGGAACCAAGTAGAACTCACTAGCTAACTGCATGTGCATAGACTGGTAACTTAATGCTGAGAAAGGAAATACATAGTTATTTGAAGAATCGAATAGTAAGAACATTTTAATTGATGGATACATAGTTGGATATGTATGCACAATGCGGATGTCTCGAACTAGCTTGCCCGACAAGTGTTTGATGAAATGCCCATGAATCATATTTCTTGTTGGAATGCGATGATTGTAGGCTTGGCTGTTAATGGCTGCTCTGATGAAGCATTACAACCATTTTCAGCAATGGAGAAGGAGAAGAAACAGTTGCCTAATCGATTGGCTTGCATGATTGACTTGTTGAGCTTGTGTTGAGCTAGCTACCAAGCAATCAAGCATGTGCACAATTCAAGAAATATCCGAAATTATTGTGTTTGGTATAATTAAGTTAGTAAGTTAATTTGGCAGCTTGCATCTTAAGATTCTTTTATCTCTGTAAAATTTATTTTGGTGGGAGTGTTTATATATAAGGGAAAATTGCCAGTGTGCCCATCAAAACTTTCAAAATAGCCAATTTCCCCATGAATACATCATGATATCCAATATCCCCATATATATATCTAATTTTCTTTCTTCTATTCCTTTTATTTGTTTAACTGTTTATTTAATTCATTTAAAAATCAAATTGACACATTTACCCTTCTGGTGAAATAGAGATATCCCTTTAATTTCTAACACTGATTGAACAACAGAGAAAAAAATACAGGAGACGCTTTCGTGCTTAACTAATCGCCTTCTTTCTCCTTGCAGGGGTAACAAATGTCTTCCCCATATCACTCAAATTGAGCTGGTTTTGACGATTCTATTGACATCCACTTGTGCTACTCCCGCTCCACTCTCTCTCCTTCTCCAGTTGTGCCTTTCTCCTTATCCTCTCTAATTTGGGCTACGACGAAATAAATAAGTTGAAAGTCGAACAATTTAGTAGACTAGAGAGTGGAGGGTGAAGTTAGATAATTTATGTGTGATCCATGATGCTGAGGAGAAATTAAAGGATTAAAAGAAAGAGGCACTTCATGTTCTTTTTATTCTTTTGAGTTCATTTCTTTTTTAAATAAAATGATATAAAAGTCATAAGTTACTTAGCACACCTAATGCCTCCATAGTATTTTTTTTTAGAAATGCTTATCGGATGTTATCTGAACAATACCTAACTGCCTTGCCTCCTGTAATATCACAAAGGGCTGACCTTTGCAAAATCATTCGGCGTACTCCAGGAATTATCCCCCGTATCAGACTGTTCTTGTGGAAATTTGTGCATCATGCCTTACCAGTAAGTCAAATACTTCATGATAGATTGCGGGTTGTGAACCCGATATGCGCTCTTTGTGAAGATGCTGACGAGACAGTCACACGTGATTTGTTTCATTGTCCACGAGCTAGACCCACTTGGTTTCTATCTTCCTTGGGCTTGAGAACTCACTTCTTCATTGGGTTGCAACCTTGTGAGGTAATTTTAACACTATCCAGGGGCCTGTCTGAAAATAACCTTTCTTTTTTCCTCAATCTGATCTGGCAAGTCTGAAAGTCCAGATGCGCTCAATTGTATGATACCAAAGGTTCCAAACCATATTATACTGTGAAGAATCCATCAGGGCTCGCTAATACATCTAATATGCTTCAACGGCTACAAGAAGCATCAACAGGTACGGTTGATTTACATTCTGGTATGGTACGATCTCTACCGGTACACCATGTACCAATAGATTTTTGCTCCCCCACAGTTTGCTATCTGCATACCTGCTGGACTGATGATGGCTCCTTTCAAGTTCCAGACGTGGTATTGCTTATTTTCTTCAATCTAGCTAGAATAGAACAATTCACTTATGTTGGTTATACATTACCGTGTTTTCAAAATATGTAATTTCACTGCTGGCTATGTGTAAAACCTTGTATAAAGCGCCTATGGGCATTGTACAAAAAATAAGTACAAGTACAAGTACTGGTACAGGAAATTTAAGAAATCAATTAGTGCTACTAAGGGTTGTACTTTGTCTCCTATATTTGGTAGCTGGTAAATCAGTGCTTTTTATTCAATTTCCATCTCATACTTATAATATGAGTATATAGCATAATTTGTTATGGCAGTTGTCCTTCTTCGTGCTTCAATTTGATCCAGTGTATTTAGTAGGGCCAAGCTTCAGATTGCAAGAAATTGAAGGAGAAAATGGGTACAGAGCGAGAGAGACACAAGGAACCTGGGACAAAATCTTTCCCATGCGTTCTACTCTGAATAAAAGCAGGAGGAAGTATCAAGCGTGAGGTACAGACAAGGGAAGGAGATGATTTAAACCAAAGGGCACTTCCATTTCAAAGAGAAGGGTAAATTTGTCAGTTGAATTTTTAAATGAATTAAATAAACAGTTAAAGAAATGAAAGGGGATAGAAGAAAGAAAGCTAGATTTATGTGGGGATATTGGTTAGGGATCGACTAACAGTCTCCCCATTATGTCTCCTAAACGTCCTCCTGATTAACTGATGTTAAAGTACAATGGGTTATGATTGAAAAATTTACCACTGACGCGCGTATGTATAGATACTTATGCGTGCAAGTATTAACATATAATATATTAAGTATTCATACCTAAGACATCAAGTATTAAAAAAAAAAACTAGACATCAACTTTCTTTTCTCTCTAATTACACACTCATCTTTTACACGTTTTTAGAAGTGAGTTTTTTTTTCTCCGTTTAATCTCATCAATATTTCTGAAAAACTTGTGAGGAATTTTGCGAATCTAAAACTACAGACATCTTCTACGTAATTTTCTCTTTCAAATGAGATTCATGATGAAGTACTTTCGGATTCTTCATCGTTCAAGTATTCATACGTCGGTGTGCAAGTATTCATTTCTAATATGTCAAGTATTATTCTCTAAAATGCTGAGTATTCATACTTACTCAATAAAGTGTGAATATTTATGTTGCTAAGTATTTATGAGAAACCCACAAACGTGTCTTGGGCATTAACTACCTGGGGGACCACTACCGACCTGGGGGACAGCAAATGTCGCTTGAAAGCAACCACGATAGGAATCACACGCAGAAAACGTCGAGTATTCATACTTACTCAATAAAGTGTGAATATTTATGTCTAAAATGAGATCTATGATGAAATATTTATCCATGATGAAGTATTTACTCAGTAAAGTGTGAATATTTATCTTTCAAATGAGATCTATGATGAAGTATTTATATCTAAAATTTTAAGTATTCATTTCTAAAATGTCAAGTATGCATCTCTAAAATGCAAGTATTCATAACTAAGATACTAAGTATTTCTAAAAAAGTTGGACATCAACTTTCTTTAATCTCTCTCATCACATACTCATCTTTTACACATTTTTAGAGTTGTTTTTTTTCTCCGTTTAATCTCCAATATTTCTGACGATCTGTGAGAAATTTTGCGAATCTTAAACCACGAACATCATCTATGTAATTTTTTCTTTCAAATGAGATCCATGATTAAGTATTTTATCTCTAAAATGTCAAATATTTATCTCTACAATGTCAAGTATTATACTTATTTATCTTTAAAATGTTAAGTATTCATTTCTAAAATGTCAAATATTCATACTTACACAGTATTAAATGTATTAATAGCTAGGTACTGAGGAAAGTATTGATAATTACTGAGGAAAATATTCATATTTATAACTGAAGTCTGAATTTTTATGTTGTAAATTATTTTTTACAAATGACTCTAATTGTATTAATATGTAATATAGAGAGTATGAATACTTGCATTTTTTTTAATGAGGTTTAATTGCAAAGAAATATTGTTATTTAAGAAATCATTTCTTCCTAGCATAATTATTTCACATTACATCAATTTTGCACATGTTTGTATTCATGCATATATTTATAAACAATAATATATATACATAAGATGTAAAGTATTCATACAAATATAAAAAACAAAAAAGTTGGTGCAAAGACCAAACTCCATTGATAAAACCAAGCTCCAAGGTGCACATGCAAATGCATCAGATCGAAGGCTGCACAAGTGCACATGCAATGTAAGGTGTAACCTAGCACGAAGTGGCGATTGGAGGCCCAACACTGAGTTATTGAGCCCAATGCACAGCACCTGGATTAATTAATTTGTGTAAACTCTCTCTGAGACATTTTGTCGAATAGGTCCCGAGCGTTAGAGAAGCTGCCACCATCACCATGCATCCCTTCCCTGCTAGGAAGAAGAAGGGGTATGAGACATATAAATGACTTCCACAAAAGCATAGCCTCGAAGGCTCGCGTGACAAACCCACCCGTCGCTCCCGCCATGGCTGCTCCGTGCCAGATCTCCGCCTCTTTGACTGTCTATCGCGACTCGATCTCGTCTTCTTCCTGCTAGATTTAGGTTCGCACGAGAGATCTATAAAAATGACATGGATATGAGAAACATAACTATGTCTCTCTCCCCTTTTGTGGAGATGGTTTCGTTTGATTTATTGTGCTGGAAAAGAAACAGCATGGGGAGGGGGAGACAGAGACTTTTTATCTTTTGACTTTTAAAGAGAGAGACTTGACTGGACTACTGTAGTGTTTTCTGTATCTTAGACAGTTAGAGAGACATTTAGGAGACTGGAGAGCGGAGAACAAAAGAATTACTCATTTTTATATACTGCGTCAAGTAATAGCCAGCCAGGAAGATTGAACAGCACATCCCGTCTTGTTTCTTATGCAATAATATAATTCTATTAATCTCCACTGCAACGCGTGGCACTTGACTAGTTACTAATTAACGATAAGTGCTATCCTGGATCCTTAGTAAAATATATTGACAGAGTAGTAGTTATAGCTTCGTACAGCGCACGGGAAGTAGAACCAAAAAGGCTTGCATATGATTCATGCGCTGCATGAAGCCAAACCTGCTCTGCTTCGTGAATAACTCTACCCTGAACCCTTCGAATCCAAATCCTCTGGGGTAACAGAATATTTCATTTTAGATGCAGACCGTCCGATCAGAATCCGAGCCAATTCGGTCCGAGCTGAATTTCACATGTCCCCTTTAATATTCGTGTAGATTCTTGTCGAACGGTTTGGATCTAAACAGAAATATTATATTACCTTAGGTGATCTGAATTGAATTGGTTCCTTTGATAGTCCCAACCGAGCTCAGTTCTTTCTTTGCTATAAAGGGTACGATCAAGACTTGAACACAGACAAAGCGAACATGGCGAACTGGTCTAATCAGGTAAACATAATTGCTCTTTCACCAAATTTTACTTTTCATGATTGAGAGGCGCTTTTCGGATCAAGTATTGGTTCTCCTTCTTATAAGTTGTGTGTTTTTACAATTTTTAATTTTGAAAACAAAAATGAAATTAGAGTACATAATTGATGAAGATCATGCTTTGTTCAGAATTTCCTTTTGTCTAGCTTTTGCTTTCTTTTCAATTATTTCTGTCAATTTTATAGCAGTATTAAACCTCTAATAACTATATCAATGTCTCCATGCTTAAAACAAACATTTACCAAATTATTGTCTCTCTCCAGCATGAATTTCTCTCAATTTTATTCAACCATATGTTGCCTTCTTTTTCTTAATACAAAAATTTATATGTTAAAGGGTAAAATGGGTACTTTATAAATTTAAAATGAGATTTAATAAAAAAGAAAATAAAATGGATAAATTTTGACTGATGTTCCTTTTCTTTTCAAAATTACCAGATCAAATATCCTTTACACATTAAATTTTGACTGATGTTCCTTTTGTTAGATGACAAGGACAAGCCTCATTCGGAAATTTGTACAAATATTACTTCTTCTCTTGGCATCTCCCCTCTTAAGTAAGGTCTTATGCATAAAGGAATGCACCAACTCACCGACACAGACCGAGTTGACCTCTCACACTGTGCGGGCCCAGCTGTCAGAAGATGAAGTGACAGCCTTGCATGAAAAGTCTCACTCTCACTTGCACCTGACACCAATTGATGAGACAACATGGATAAATTTAATGCCAAGAAGATTATTACATACAAGTGTTGATGTGGAGGAATTTGATTGGCTCATGCTGTATAGGTATGTCAAGAGCGCAACAGTCAGTTTTGGTACCAGTGAATACTAAATAGCATGTCAAGCATGT
Organism: Carex myosuroides; assembly: GCA_028015225.1. Classification (NCBI taxonomy): domain Eukaryota; kingdom Viridiplantae; phylum Streptophyta; class Magnoliopsida; order Poales; family Cyperaceae; genus Carex; species Carex myosuroides. The sequence continues at coordinate 6,978,919 of CM051490.1, forward strand.
CAGGCTTGTCTGGTATTGTACCAGTGAAATCTTTTTCTCACCAAAATTGTGCGTATAGGTGCCACATCAGCAAAATACTTCCATACTAGTACCAAAACACTTATATTTTGCAGGAGTATCAAGGGCCCGCATGCCAGGTTCGCTCCTCAGAAACATGGGGGTGAGTTCTTGTCAGAGGTTTCTCTCCATGACGTACGGCTCGCGTCAGACTCAATCTACTGGCGGGCCCAGCAGACAAATCTGGAGTACCTGTTGCTATTAGATGTCGACCGGTTGGTATGGAGTTTTAGAAAACAGGCTGGCCTGGAAACGCCTGGTACACCATACGGGGGATGGGAAGCAGCCAATGTGGAGCTCCGGGGACATTTTGTCGGTAAGTAATATCCCTTTCTCTGAATATATTGTAAGATGAGTAAGACTATGGTACTTTGCAAAGCACACATCAATCTGTATTATGGATTCATATTTTCATTTTCAAAGTCCAAATAGTATATCCGAACTGTTCGACATGATCTTCATATGACAATATACTTGGAGATCAAATTTTACATTTTTTCAGTTACTATTTTTTTAAAATTTAAAAATTCTGGACCATTCAAAAGTAGTGATTTTCAACCCATTTAAACAAATAGAAAAAATTCTAAAAAAAAAAGTAAAATCCGATCTTCCACTACATTTTCATATGGAGATCATGTTGAGCAGTTCAGATCGACTTTTTGAACTTTCAAAATAGAGATATATATCCATCCGATCGCACTTTGCAAAGTACCATAGCCTCACTCCTCTAAGATTGTAGAAGCAAAAGAGAGTATTATGCAATACTAAGTGATTTGAACTGGTACCAGTAGGTGTATATAGGAGTAAAGCCAAGATAACCACATATAAAACCAGTAAAATGAAACCAAAAGCTGCATTAGATTATAAAACTTTCCGATATGCATTTTTTTTCCAGGGCATTACATGAGTGCAACCGCAATGGCATGGGCTAGCACTCACAGCAAGACTCTTTTTACAAAAATTACTTCCTTGGTGGAAGCACTCGACAACTGTCAGAATGCTATTGGTACAGGATATCTTTCGGCCTTTTCAGATGAGTTTTTTGATCGGTTTGAGGCAATAGAACCGGTCTGGGCACCTTATTATACAATCCACAAGGTATGATTTCAATGCTTGTGTTGGTATAAATTTGTCTACTGAGCCCTTTTGTTGAGTATAGTTAAGGGTGTTCATTGGATCTGGTTTATTTGGTTTTCAACCAAACCGATACAATTTGGATTAAATGGTTCGGTTTGGGTGAATTTTTGAATTACCTTCGTTTTTTATATTTGATTCGGTTTAATCTCTCTTATTTCAGTTCAACGAAACAAATCAAAATTTACTTGATATTTACTTGAATTACTTTGGTTTTTTATATTTGGTTCAGTTTAATCACTATAATTTCGATTCGACTGATATATATCTTGATATTTATTTCTGTGATTATTAAATTTATTTGTATATGTATTGAGTTTTGACCTTTTGCAATTTAATCTCTCTTGTTCCGGTTCAACCAAACAAACCAAAATTTACTTCTTCTTTTTTTTGGTTCGGTTGTTATTTAGTTGACAAGTTTAATTTGGTTGGTTCAGTTAGATTTTTGAAAAACGAATAAAATTGGTTTGACTATTTTAATATGGTTTTAACTGAACCGACCATTTGAACACCCCTGAGTACAGCCAGATACAAACCTGGTTAGAGTACATACATGTTGGCAAGAAAATCTTGACGCATGAAAAGAGGGCAAAAACCGGGTAAAGATTTTAACAGAGCAGTTTTGGCTTTATACAGCGCACGAATCATATGCTGCGATTGTTTTGATTCTATATTCTGTGTGCTGCATGAAGCCAAAACTGCTCTGTTAAAATCTTTACCTTAAAAACTTAAGCTTGCTTGCCTGAACCAAAACTTGACAGCAATCTAAACTCACACTGACATGAAGTTACAAGCTGATTTGATCAGAATTGACATGCCTAAACTGAAACCTGATCTAACCTGAGAGAAAGTATTTTGAAAAGTTGATTATCTAAATCTAGCTCAAGACTGAGTCAAAACCCGACCTGAGTTCAATCCGAACAAACCCAAGAACCTTTCTTAACCAGCCCTGGTTCGCACAAGCTGCCACTCAGATTACTTGGGTTTCTGGTATAATTTGTAAACCTATGTTTAATTAAATGCTAAGAAATACCACTACTGAGTCAGGTACTGCTATGTAATGTACCACATGAACCAGTATATCTGGTTGAAAACTGCTATTAAACCACCAGCCAATCAGTGCATTCACATTCCCTTTTTTTTTTTTTTTTTTTTCTTGACGACAGATAATGCAAGGGCTGCTAGACCAGTATACATATGCACAAAATTATAAAGCATTAGAAATGGTGAAATGGATGTCTGAGTACTTTGCAAACCGCGTAAAAAATGTGATACAGAAATATAGCATAGAGAGGCACTACACTTCCCTCAATGAAGAAACGGGGGGCATGAATGATGTTCTCTATCAGCTTTACACAATAACGGTAACATAATGAAGAAATGGGGGTTTCACATGTACTTTAGCCTTGTTCATTAGCTTTAATGAAGGGTATTTTGGGGATTGATTAATTTTATATCATTGTAGAAAGATGAGAAACATTTGATACTGGCTCATCTCTTTGATAAGCCATGCTTCCTAGGCTTACTGGCTGTTCAGGTTTAACTCTCTCTTTCTATCTATCTGTGAATGTGTAAGTTGTGCACAGAGGTCCTTAATTTTTGTACTTATTATTTTTTCAGGCTGATAGTCTGTCAAACTTTCATGCCAACACACACATACCAATAGTTGTAGGGGCACAGATGCGATACGAGGTCACTGGTGATCCTCTATACAAGGTAATTTATACGAGAGAAGTACAAACATAAATATAGTGAAATGTCACTAAATTGATAGTTTGAACAAAAACATAAATAAATGGAACAGGAAATCGGTATCTTCTTTATGGACATAGTTAACTCCTCTCATGCCTATGCAACCGGTGGGACCTCAGTCGGTGAAGTCTGGTAACAAATCAGTTTTATTTACTTCTCTATCTAAAGTGAATTCATTAATAAAACTAAGTCTGTCAACTGTAACTATGAATTTGAAAATTTGAAAAATTTGTTTACCGTTTTTGTTTAGGTTAGATCCAAAGCGCCTGGCAGACACATTGTCGACTGAAACTCAAGAGTCATGTACTACATATAACATGCTCAAGGTAATTAGAATTCTATTCGTATTTATCTTTTATGATTATAAAGAAGCCCTTCAAAGAAAGAAACTATAAAATACCCATTTAACAAAATTAAATTCCCAAAAGAGTACTATCTCTCAAAATTAATTACGTCTTTTCTTGGAATTAATTTTTGTTCACATAAAAAATAAAGGAATGAGATTACCAAGTTCCGCGAACTTTAGAAAAAAAATTTCATTTGCATTCACCATTTCCTATAAAAAAAAAATTGTTCAAAAATTAGCCAGATTTACCATAGAATTCCTTGTGTATTTGGCACTTCTAACATGAATATATATTTCATTTATTTTGAAGATTTCCTGAAATTTGTTTAGATGGACAAAGGAGGTGGCTTATGCAGATTATTACGAAAGAGCCCTTATAAATGGGGTATTGAGCATCCAAAGAGGGGCCCAACCAGGAGTTATGATTTATATGCTCCCCATGAAACCCGACTCATCTAAAGCCGTTTCATACCGTGGCTGGGGTACCAAGTTCGATTCGTTTTGGTGCTGTTATGGTACTGGTACGTCAATTTATTGTTCATGACCTTTAAAAAGGTTTCGTACCTTTTTATATAGTTATGATTTTTTTATACGACTGTTTGACATGGAAAAATATCTATTTGGTATATGTTTTTTAACATTTGCATTTTTTTGTTTCATTTTGACTTTGAAATATAGTGACTTATGCCTCTTTGGAAAGGACAATGTGACTTTGAAATATAGTGACCTGGAAGTACAATGTGATTTTGAATTTGCACAGACAGAGTGCATATGGGATTCATGTGCATAATTGAAATAGTTTGCACATATTCATTTTTAATAAATAAGTATTGTATTTAAATCTCCTAAAACCTTTTTTTTTCTCCATACAGGTATTGAATCATTCTCCAAGTTAGGAGATTCTATTTATTTCGAGGAAAAAGGAAATTCACCTTCACTCTATATCATACAATTTATACCAAGCACTATCAACTGGAGATCTGCGGGACTTGTCATCTCTCAAGAAATCAAACCTCTGACGTCGTCAGATTCGTTTTATCATGTTTCCTTGACTGTTTCTACTAATCAGGTATAATCATGGCTACTAGAAGTATAGTAACCCTAACTACTTATATTAATTTCATCACAATTATTATGGCAAAGTTGCAGTAGTCCTGGAAATCAACCAGGCATCCACTCCAGGCATCCTGGAAATCACTCCAGTGTAGTGTCTACTTTGAAATCAACAGGCAATATTAAAACATTTTTTCCTTTTTTGTGTGCAGGAAATCAACCAGGCATCTACTTTGAATATACGGATCCCTTCTTGGACCTCTTTAGACTCCGTTACAGTCACTTTAAATTCAGAAAAACTGGTACCGACTTTCAAAGGTAATCATTGTTTTTCTTTGTTTCTTGCTTTCAACCCTACATCACCACCATGTTTCAAAGATAATCATTTAGATTTCTTGCTTTATTTTACATTATTTTTGTTTGTGATTTTGTATTTACAGGACATTTTCTCTCCATCAAGAAAAGTTGGGGCTCAGAAGAGAATCTACTCCTTGAATTCCCAATTAATATACACACTGAGCAAATTAAAGGTCCTTGTTTCTTAATTTTTTTCAATATTTTTCTTCTATTTAAACCCTTCATTGCAATTGACTACCGTTTTTTTCTCTCTCATATTCATTTTAAGTTTATAACATATGCAGATGATAGGCCAAAATTCAATTCTCTCAAAGCATTCCTATTTGGTCCTTACGTACTAGCTGGTCTGACAAGAGGCAACCACTCCAGTGTAGTGTCTGACAGGATCTCTCCAGTCCCCGAGTACTACAACTCACAACTGGTCTCCCTCACTCAACAATCCTCGAACCAAACACTATTCATTTCCAACTCCAATTTATCTCTTACTATGCAAGAAATGCCCCAAGCTGGATTTCCCGCATCAATTGAAACAACATTTCGAATTTACCGCATAGATTCGAAAAACAGACATATCAGTATAAATTCTACCATTCATACTGGTATTTACGTCATGATTGAACCATTTGACATGCCTGGACATATCAGTATAAATTCTACCATTCATACTGGTATTTACGTCATGATTGAACCATTTGACATGCCTGGAACAGTAATTACTAATACACTTGATATAACTAGTAATTGTTCCAAAGGGCCTGGTTCTACATTTCGACTTGTACCAGGGTTGGATGGTGCTCCCAATAGCATTTCTCTTGAGTTAGGTACGAAGCCCGGATGTTACATTACTACCGGGGAAGTAAATTATGCATGCGGGAAAAAACTACTAATCTGTTGTATAGGCGATAGTCAATTAAAAGACACTACTTCATTTGAGAAAGCAGCAAGTTTTGTGCCTACTGAAAGTAACAGGCAATATAACCCGGTAAGCTTCGTTGCGGAAGGGCAAGACCGGAATTTCATATTAGAACCGTTGATGGCATTGAGAGATGAGTTCTATACTGTGTACTTCAACATAGGGGCTCAAGAGAAAAGAACAAGTTGGTTTATTCAATAATTTTTTTTGTATTTTATGGCAACATGTTCATGTTATTTGACAAATTTGAAAATTTAAAATCCGCAAGGTGTTGACGAGCTTTAATTCATCCTTTATAATGAACATTAGTTGAAGAAACACCGTTTCAAATCACTACACTCAATCGTGCAATTAACTTTTAATTTTTTTTTAGTTAATTTTCATTTCTAAACATCTACACTCGGGCAATCAATTTTAAATATGGAAGAGAGGATAAGAACTAACAGAAAGGTTAGAAATCGATTTCTTTAAAAATATAAACTTTTTAAATTATAAAGTGTTAACAAAGGAAATTCACTTATTGAAAAATATTATTTTGAGGGTGACATGAAAAATGGTTCTTCTTAAAGCTGGCATGTAAAATGCAAATTTAAAGAGGGGAAATAAGCAAATAACAGCTACAACTAGCATTAAATTAACAGAACACACATAAAATTAAAACACTGAGAAAGAAAACGACTTTGCATTACATCACAAGCACACACTATCTTATATCTAATGCATGTAGATAATAACATTTAAGTTCCACAACACACGGCAAGCAATACCACTCCAACAGAAAACACAAAGCGACAGCATCAGATAGATAGAGAGAGAGAGAGCAAGAGAGAGCCACGTTCATATCACATTCTAGAGAGTGATCCAGATATATCCACAGAATAACATTCAGTTTTTATACTCTTATCGGGTTCACTCTCTGGAATCGTTACCGAAACCCGTCATAACATATCCCCATTCACTTTCTCTCTCTAGATTTTGTCAAGCTTGTCAGCCTTGACGACTGGGTTTGCCTTGGCAATGGCTTCCTGACCTGCACGTCTGTAGTCAAAGGCACACTCGTGCTTGTCAGAGTACCGGTGGGCCCCGCAATAGATGTTACCACACTTGCAGTTGAAACCCGTTAACCCGACCCGTTTGCGGCACGTGAAGCACCTCTTTGGGCCACCTTCCTTTTGTGGTGTTGCCGAATCAGATGCTAATGCTGCTGTCACGTCAGCAGAGCTTCCCTCAGTCAAGCCTATCGGGGAAGGCATCTGAGAAGGGAACAAAACACACTTCATTTAAAATACATTCTATTCATAAAACACATAATAAAGGTACCATAAGGTCAACAGCTTCAATTTATATTTTTTTACTACCATTTCAGAAAAAAAATTAATAAATGTACTGTAAGGTTAAATTTACAGCTTGTGTTTGGAGCCTTAGGTGGCAGTTGTGGAAGTATAAAATTTTCCAATACACAAATTATAAATGACAAAAAAGTACAGTAAACTAACCAAAGTATCAATGACGGTTTTCGGTTCAGCCAAAAAAGGAGAAACGATTACCGGGTCCTTCCCGCCTATTACCGAATCGGATCCATTTTTGTCAGTGACAGTTCCAGAGCTAGACCCGTTAATTAGGGTTTCTATGGAAGATGATGCATGTTGTTTAAGAAGCATCTCCTTGTGGCACTTGGAGCACATGTATGCAGTTGTAGCACTACCAAAAAACCCGCAATTATTTATACAGAGAATGGGGCCCTCTCGAGTCTGACATCCTGTTTCCTCCTTCCTCTCCATTGTGTTGTTTGCACTGCAGAGTTAAAAACAAAATAGGCATGTTTAATTTTTGCAAGAAATATTTAAAAATATTGAAATTAACGGAGCTTTTATACAATAAATATTAGTATAACATTAAAAATTTAGTAATAAAAAATTGAGTAAGCTTACGAAAATACACATCAGCCGCTCTTAATATTAAGAAATATACTATCTATACTACAGTAAAGCGTGTTCATTATATAAACTTTGTCATATTAGTTTTTTTTTAGAGCAAAATACGAAACAGCTCCTTTTTCCTTTCCATTACTATTTTTTTTTTAATTTTGCCTCCCTGAAAGGTGAAAAAAAAATCAGGACACATGATTACAAAAAAGTGAGACAGCATGTGAAGTATTTCTGCATGGGACAGATTACTAATAGAATAATCATAAAATTAGTATGAAACTAGTTTTGGTAACATTTCTGCAAACCTGTACCGCTATTAAACAGTACCAAGTAAGAACAAGTGCTTTATAACTTCCCCATAAAATCTCGAAGAAAAAAAGAATTTCCTACAAATTCTCAATATACAGCACCATTGTGGTGTTCTGTTATTTTTTTATCTTTTTGGTTTGCAGAGAAGGAATTTAGGGTTTTCACTAGAATTGCTTCAAGTGTCAATTTAGAGCATCTACATCCCTAAAACTCTTAGAGTTTCTAAGTAACTATTAACTAATTTTTAGAAATTATAGGTTATGGAGTTTCTAAGGGTTCACATTCCTGAAACTAATCTTAAGAGTTTCTAAAATGCCACATCAGCAATAAAATAAAATAATTTTTTTTTCAGCGAACATCAGCCAATTATTTTGTCAACTCACAGTTTATAAACGATTTCTTATTAAGAAATTATTGAGCACAGTTGCTAAATAAGAAACTGGTCTACATCCCTGAAACTGGTCTAGAAACTGCCACATCAGATTAGAAACTCTGATAGTTTCAGAGATGTAGATGCTCGTAATTCCTGTGATAAGTCGTATCCCTTGCAAAACCAAACCCAAAGTCTTATCTTATTCAAAATTTTGAATCCTATTGATCCCAAAACAATAAACTATAATACAAAACCTTGCTATATAAAAATCCAAAGAAGTTTCTAACGAGGACAGGCGAAAGCATGTCAATATGGCAAAGTTTAAATTTGTCTGAAACAATTGCAACGAATCAAATAAACAACTTCGAGACTGAACCTCATTTTTCCAAAACCCATTTTGATAGCATGGATTAAACCTTCTTCATGACAATTGTGGGAAGGAATTTAGGGTTTTCACTAGCATTTCTTCAAGTGTTAATTTATGCTCGTAATTCCTGCGGTAAGTCATATTCCTTGCAAAATCAAACCCAGAGTCTTATCTTATACAAATCCTATTGATCCTAAAGTGTAATTTTCCCTTCTGTGTAGAGAATGGTTGTAATGGGATTTGGATTTGTGGTACAGTCAATTATGTAATATTGAATTCCTGATGTAACGTTTACATTATAAAGCAATTGATTGACATTCTTTAAATAAAAAATAATAATATACTTTGGTTTGAACCGAACAAACCAAACAAACCGAAAAATAAAAACTTGGTTCGGTTCGGTTCGGTTGATAGGCTAAAACAGTTCGGTTCGGTTTGGTTTGGTTCAGTTGAATTTCTGTTTGTCCTTGCTGATTCTGCTTATTTTGTTGACTGCAGGAACAAGTGAAGCGGCCAAGTACCTGTGCAAAATTGGAATTACCTTGTTGAAAGTTCATGAAGAGACATGTAAATTTATTGAATGGAACTGGAGATATTATACTACCGCAAATCTTTCTTTGAGTGATTCAGAACCCTTGATTGGGCTGTAGATTACAATCTCGATCAGGTACAAGCTGTGTAACTTGGAAACTGTGTGCTAATGTGCTTTCTTGTTACTTGTAATGTATATGATGTCTATTCTATTAGGGTTTCGGAAAATGAATTCCGACATTTAGTAATTGTCTCCTTAAATCAACTTTATCTCCACAGTCAGACCATTATGTTTTGTGGAAACTGATCAAAGTCTACCCCCCACCCCCCCCCCCCCCCCCAAACAACCCCCCAACCCACACACACATTCCATAATTCATTTTGTGAATGTTTTTTTTTTTTGTTTTTTTTTCACTTGGGAGGTGTTAGTATTTTGCTTCGAACAAAAGCAAGAAAATAATAAATATATAGTGTGATTGAAAATGTAAATTCTATCTTACCCAACCCCCCAAAAGAGTTGTATTAAAGGTGGATTTTGAAGGTACTATACATTTCTCAATTTCCTTAAGGAAAAGAAAAATTGTTGTTTGTTAAGTTGTTAATAGCAACGGGAAACATATAGTGATTGAATTCACATGCAAAAGATGTTGCCTAAACTAAATTAAGAGTGATGTTGGTGCATATGCTGAATTTTCATTTTGTTTTATATTTTTATGTAGGCAAGGCTAGAGAGATACCAGTATGCATTGCATTGGGTTTGATAGTGGAAATGCTAAAGAGCTTTCCAAAACCGTAAGCTTGTGTTAATTTACAAGGAATATATATTCATTTACATTTTTGTTCTCTTTTTCTGTGTAATTATTTCAATTACTTGTGTTTTGTTGCTGGCCCATAATGATGCTCCTCTGAGTTACAGATAATATATATGATTAAGAGGTTGTTAATTTTTTGCAATGCTTATTTTCCTAAATTTTGATTTGTTATTACTAAAAAACCTAAATTACATTATTTATGGAATATGTTATTCTAGGTTACTATATTAAATTGTTTTCTTCTTTGCATGCTTTGTTTTGCTTGGCACTCTTCTTTTGTTTTTCTATTTTACTGGTACTGTAAAGAAACCAAAATAAATCATCCAATTATGGTTACTATTATTTCATAAATAGTGGGGGTGTAAAGTATAGTAAAAAAAAATGTGCAATCATTTGGAATAGACGAGGTCCAGCCAAAGATTTCTACTATGGAATTACAGCTTTGATCAGTGTTGGCCCCCAGTTTTTAACAGGGAAGTTTGCATATTAGTCACTGTACTAGTCAAATATTTCATTTATTTAAGGATTAAATCATCTTAAACAGTTAGTTAGCTGTAGTGATTAATAGTAAACTTTTTGTCTGGATTATTTTTAGGGTAATTATATTTTCCCCCATCTATCTATCCCCAATTTCATCCTCCAACTAACTAACTTCATCTTCTAACTATAATTACAAATTCTAACTACCTAATGGTCCCTACAAATTAATTAACAAATTTTCTCCCTTTATTTTTTTCCTCTTTCTCCCTCTCTCTCCCACCTCCGCCTCCACCTGTCTCTCCCACCTCTCCCTCTCCGCCTCCGCCTCCCTCTCCCACCTCTCTCTCTCCGCCTCCGCCTCCGCCTCCCTCTCTCATCTCTCCACCTCCGCCTCCGCTTCCTCTCTCACCTCCGCCTCCCTCTCCCACCTCTGCCTCCGTCTCCCACCTCCATGAACTATTTACACTTACACGATGAGAATGAATACTTGCTCGATGAGGAATGAATACTTGTGCAACGGACAACTCGAAAGTATGTCATCATGGATCTCATTTGAAAGAGAAAATTGTGTAGAAGACGTTGGTGGTTTTAGATTTGCAAAATTCCTCACAGATCGTCAGAAATATTGGTTAGATTGAACGGAGACAAAAAAAAACCATCTCTAAAAACGTGTAAAAGATGGGTGAGTGATGTGTCCAGTTTTTTTTTAAATACTTGATATCTTAGGTGTGAATACTTAATGTATTATAGATGAATACTTGATTTATTATATGTTGATACGTCCTATCTCGAGAGATGATGCCGTATGGAAGGTAGACTGGGCTGGATTTGCCCTGCCAAGAAATGGCAGGCCGAAGTATGGATCGAGTTGAGAACTCGAGGGAGTTGGGAGAGATTCGGACTCTAACCTGTATGATCTCTCTCTTAGCAAAAATTGGGGTTCCTGTCTAATGGAAATTCCTGTCTTATATAGTCCAATCATAACTGCCATCCCGGGCGTTTATGAGGGACGTGGCCAGTTATGCCAGCCGTTTCTGAGACGTGGGCAATTAAGCTAACCGTTTATGTGACTATCCCGTATGTCGGTGGCTCAAGCCTCTTTTCGGGCTATGTCATTTGAGGCCGTTTATTGGACCCGTTTTAGTGAAACTTTGGGCTTTTCATATGCCTTCGGATTGGCCTCTTAGATAGATCTGAATCCCAGGTCTTTCATGGCCCAAATAGAACAAGTAAAAGGGCTTGTGGAACATGGCTCTATCATATGTGTATACTTGCGCGCTCTTGTAAAATTAATTGAGGTATGCACATATGCTTGTAATACTCTTGATATATGAACTATTTAGACTTACATGACGAGGATGAATACTTGCTCGATGCAGGATGAATACTTGCATGACGAGGTGTGAATACTTGTGGAACGGACAACTCGAAAGTATGTCATCATGGATCTCATTTGAAAAAGAAAATTGTGTAGAACACGTTGGTGATTTTAGATTTGCAAAATTTCTCACAGATCGTCAGAAATATTGGTTAGATTGAACGGAGAAAAAAAAACCACCTCTAAAAACGTGTAAAAGATGGGTGAGTGGTGTGTCCAGTTTTTTTTAAATATTTGATATCTTAAGTGTGAATACTTGATGTATTATAGATAAATACTTGATTTATTATATGTGAATACTTGCGCGCTATTGTAAAATTAATCGAGGTATGCACATATGCTTGTAATACTCTTGATACATGAACTATTTACACTTACACGACGAGGATGAATACTTGCTCGATGAGGTATGAATACTTGCATGACGATGTGTGAATACTTGTGCAATGGACAACTCGAAAGTATGTCGTCATGGATCTCATTTGAAAGAGAAAATTGTGTAGAAGACGTTGGTGGTTTTAGATTTGCAAAATTCCTCACAGATAGTCAGAAATATTGGTTTGATTGAACGGAGAAAAAAAAAACCACCTCTAAAAACGTGTAAAAGATGGGTGAATGATGTGTCCAGTTTTTTTTTAAAATACTTGATATCTTAGGTGTAAATACTTGATGTATTATAGATGAATACTTGATTTATTACATGTGAATACTTGCTCGCGCCAATTGTAAAATATTTCAGATATTAGGCGGTCCTCAAATAGTAAGTGGTCCCCCCAAATAGTTAGTAGTTATTAAAGTAGTTATTGACTGGGGGATGAAACGGGGGATGGATTCCGGAGGATAGCTAGGCTCTCCCTATTGGTTATTATGATGTATTAATGGGGAAATTGGCTATTTTGAAAGTTGGAATGGGCATACCGGAATTTTTCACATAATGTAATACTATGGTGAGTTCCAGAAAAAAAAATTATATATATATGGACTCTTTTGCAATTCATTTTATTTCAAGCAACACAATTTTGACAGATATAAATAACTGCTGAGATATTTTTGTGAGATTTTCACCTCCAAATTTTCTTATATAGATTGAGCAACTATAATGCATGTTTTAATTAATATGAACTAATCATAATTAATTTTTTCCATTGTCACATGACACTTTACATTTTATCACTTTTTTTGTCACTTATTGGCTTTAAAAACATTTATTTTGTCACTTTCTATTTGAAATGTTTAGTATGATAAAAGACTAAATATGTTATATTTTAATCACCGTTAGACATGTCACTTGTCCATAGAGTAGAGACTACATATATCACTTATTTTATTTGCTCATGGCGAGATGACCGAGAGAGAGAGAGAGAGACCCCATTTCATTTCATGGAACTCACTAATTGCAGGTTATGAGAGTGCCTTTGGATTATTCCATGAGATGCATGCAAAGGAACCAAGTAGAACTCACTAACTGCATGTGCAGAGACTGGTAAAGGAAATACATAGTTATTTGAAGAATTGAATAGTAAGAAGTACATTTTAATTGATGGATACATAGTTGGATATGTATATAAAATGAAGATGTCTCGAGCTAGCTTGCCCGACAAGTGTTTGATGAAATGCCCATGAAGCATATTTCTTATTGGAATGCGATGATTGTAGACCTGCCTATTCATGGCTGCTCTGGTGAAGCATTACAACTATTTTCAGCAATGTAGAAGGAGAAGAAACAGTTGCCTAGTCCATCGGCTTGCATGATTGACTTGTTGAGCTGGTGCAGTTTGGTCAAGGAGGCATATCTGATGGCCAATGAATTCTTTAAGGAGTTGCAGGAGGTGGCCCATTGGGAGAAGAGGACCTTGTTAGTTGTTGCCATGTCAAATGTTTATGTGGAAACCGGGAAGTGGCAGGATGTAGAGAGATTGAGAGAAAGGATGCATGGTGGATTCCGGCAGTTTGAAGCGTGCTAACAGGTTGGAGTTAAATAGATACTTTGGGTTGAGTTTGCACCTAGATGCATCGATCTACTGTTCTTCAAGTTATAATTAATGGCTCACAAGAGGGTTTCAAATTCAAACTCTCCTTTGATCAAGGTGGTTAAGTAATCAAGCATGTGCACAATTCAAGAAATATTAGAAATTATTATTGTGTTTTGGTATAATTAGGTTAGCAAGTTAATTTGGCAGCTTAATTGCATCTTAAGATTTTTTTATATCTGTAAGTGTAAAATTATCGTTTATATATATATATATATATATATATATATACAGGTCTTCATCAGATGCTAGAATGAAGATTTTAGTGTATTTTATTTCTAAGGTTGATCTGTTTGCAATTTATTTTGGTGGGAGTGTTTATGATGTAAATACTATTGTGAGTTCCAGAAAATATATATATATATATATATATATATATATATATATATGGACTCTTTTACAATTCATTTTATTTCAAGCACCACACAATTTTGACCGATATTTTTATTAATATCCAAAGTTAATTACAAAATATTAATTATATTCAGCTTAGCTGGGAATTTTAAAAATGTCCAAATCGGCGGCCGGTCCACTTGTTTTCTCAACCGGGCACGGGCTATTAAATGGCCGGTCCACTTGTTTTCACATGTAAATGCATCACTCGTGAAGTAGATCAGTTTCAACGGTTTGGATGCATCATTCGAAGCCAATTTAATAGATTTTTTAATTAAGCTCAAAAAGTGACTTGGTGAGATTACCAACACCCTAGTTCTACTCTATTACTAAATATGTGGTGGTGCATACTCTTATAGTTGCATTTTATTAAACTTGCATGAACATCACCATTACGGGTATGAATGAATACCTCGTAATTGTGTGTATAATGGTAAATCAAGGGTTATATGACACCACCATGAACATCTCGCACAAATTTTAGGGATTGCAATTCTCTGTTTGAAATCTTTCAGCAAGTCTGAGATAGGGAGAAAATCGATAAATCTCGAAAATGTTTTTTTTTTTCAAATGTGATTTAATATGTCCAGCTTAGTTTCAGGGGTAAAAAGGTCCTTGAACTGATTAAGTAATTATTTATGTAATCTTAATTAATTGTTGATAAACCAATCAAAATGAAGCAACTTTCTTGATGGACCATAAGATTTTTTTTTTTTTAATCAACAAAATTCGATGTGATTGTTGAATAAGTAGCTGACGAGAATTTAGTGCATTTTATTTCTAAGGTTAATATGGTGAGCTTCAATATATAATATAGAGAGAGAGGGGTTAGCTAATATTAAAACGTTTATTCCGAAGCCATAGTACAACCAATTGATTTCCGATTTTCAAAGTCCAAACGGTCAATTCAAACCATTAGATGTGATCTCTATATTAAAATGTGCTTGGAGATCAAATTTTATATTTTTTAGAATTTTTTTACTATTTATTAAGTCAGTTTTAAAATTGCTGATTTTAATAAACAGAGAAAAATTTCTGGATCATTGAAAACAGCAATTTTAAAAGTTACTTAATAAATTATAAAAAAATTCAAAAAAATATGTAAAATATGTAAAATTTGATCTCCAAACACATTTTAATATAGATTGAATATTGAACGGTTTGGATCGACTTTTTCAATTTTGCCATATACGAATAAGATAATAAGACAGTACTGGTGAGATCTTTTTGTAAGATTTTCACCCTCAAATTTACTATCTAGAAAAGGTTCTAAAAAACTCTAATTGAACTGCAATACAAAAACTATTAGTAGTTACCAGGACAAAAAAAAAAAAATGAGCCGATTACATGTAGAAACAAAAACAATATAACAACGTAAGAACACAAGTTTAAAAAAGTTGTTTCACATCCCGAGTTGGGAGAGCAGCTTGCGCCATCTTGGAGTCTCTTCATCAAAGATGTAAGTGAGTTTAGACACCAACACTCCACTGCCACCAATCTACAATTGCCAAACTAATTCCCAGTGAGAAAAAAATACATTATTTAGCAATGTTTAGCATTGATATGATATAGTGACATAAAATGGCACCCTTTTATCAGTTTACCCGACCCGTATCATATTCAATAAGATTCATTAGTTCATTGGGTATGGGTAAGGGTACGGGTAAAGACTATTCCGTACCCGTTGCAAGTTGCAATGTACAGTAATTAATAAAAATTATAAAATTATATATATATATTCTGTGTGAGGTCTATTTGCCCCCACTTGAAATCAGTGTTTTACACTGAAAAATAGTAGCTGCTATTTTGGTCATGTTCAAAACCAGTATGTGCTGGCTGTCTCAGTACTTACTAGCTGAATACCTGTTTGATTACCAGAATTTTCACTCTATTTACTGCAACTTTTCATTTCAAAATTGAGGATAAACTAGGTTCAACAGATATGACACTGAGCATTAATGCGAACTTGAAGATTTAATTATCCAAGAAATCATTTGATTAAGGCTTAGTAGCACAATAAATATGCCTCGGGACTAAGAGGCTAAATTATATATAAATCAGATAGATTGAGGAAAGTAATATATAAAAATTAGAAAGAATATCACTTACAGATCGAAGTTGTTGGATGGATTTGTAAAGAGACTTCTGGGGCACGACAATGTTGATGGCATAATAGTCGACTTCTACCTTGCCATCACGAAGGCAGTAAACTGGACTGACAGTGGGCCCCTGTTGTCATTGCCACACCATGCCATATTAAGTAATGCTTATAAATTTTTACTGACATATACTGTTTAGTCTGGAACATCTATCTACATACAAAACAGATAATTTAGTCTATGAATTTGGTACCATTTCAATCTATTGAGTATCAAAATAGCTCATCATGCTTCAATCTTGGGACATTACAGAATTACATGTAAAACATGGCATTTATTTCGCTGTAACCACAAAAGTAAATAGATATTCATGAGCAAAAATTATGGGGGGTAAAAGTGTCTTTTGAGAAAAATCTTACCTGTAAGCCAGACAAGGATGTTTGACTAATGACTCTCTGTGCCACTTCTTCAGCAGTATTGCCCCTCATGTTTGCTGTTACCTGTACCAAGTACAAGATCCATTTTTAAAAATACTAAAAAAGCAAGAGAATCAAGGGAAAATTGGACGTATACCACTTAATTCATCTCTTATTAGATATTTCCCCACCCAAACTGGAAAATTAGATATTTATCCAATAGCAACCGTATTCATTATTATGCATCAAAACTTCAATCCTTTTAATATTTCCCCATAAACTTAGTAAATTGCATGAATATGTGATTTACTTTTGAACTCCTTCACTGCTTCCTCTATTCACACAATAAGAGTTAAAGAGGAGCATCAAACCTTGAAGGTACAAAAGAAAAGAGAAAACGACTCTTGACGGAGTTGTTTGTGTTACCACCATTAACAAGGAAGGATAAATTTGTCATTTTAATTCAAAGACTAATCACATGTTCAGTAATTTGACTAATGTTTTGGGGAGATATCAAATGGCACACATTCTTTATGGGTAAATAGCCAATATGAAAATTTTGATGGGAAAATATACAAAGTAGATAGAAGTGATGGTATACATCCAATTTTTCCTTACAATATGAAGAGGATATGAAATAATTTATGAACCATAATCTCTCCAGTTGCTCTGAGGTGGGCCTCCAGTCTCTCAAGCATCTCATGTGTAATCTCTAAAACGCCCTCACGGCTGCTTAATGACCGCTTGCTAGCTACAAGCACTGCCTAAAAAGTTTTTCTTATGTCAATATCTAAGTTTGCTTATTTGTATACCCAGAAAAATATCTTTACTTCAGGTTCTTTTCTGTAGATCAAGATCGTGTTAAGAAGAGAAAAGTAGGGTTGATGAGGAGGATCTCGATCTTGAGGGTGGAGTAGATCAAGATCGGATCAAGAAAGGGAAGGAAGTCGCGAGTGATCTGCGTGATCTAGACTTGGATCCTTGTGATTGAAGATGTCAGGAGACGATAAGAGTGCGGGAGGTAAAGGAGGTTTGGAGGCAATGGCGGGCGTGGATCCTGAGGTTCTGAAGGCATTGGTAGAGACACTAGCTCCCAATACCTTCAGAACCTTAGGATCCATGCCCGCCAGTGCCTCCAAACCTCCTTTACCTCCCGCACTCTTATTGTCTCCTGACATCTTCAATCACAAGGATCCAAGTCTAGATCACGCAGATCACTCGCGACTTCCTTCCCTTTCTTGATCCGATCTTAATCTACTCCACCCTCAAGATCGAGATCCTCCTCATCAACCCTACCTTTCTCTTCTTGACCCGATCTTATCTATCTCATCAACAAGATCGAGATCGTCTCCCTATCACCCTTCCCTCGGGATTCGTGGGGTATCGCCCCCCCACACGGGCTCGAATCAATCAAGCGAGCAAGATCTAGGTGGTGGCTGGCCTAGGGTAAGGGTGGAGAGAGAGAGAAGGGATCTGCTACAGTGGCGGATCTGCTACAGTTGCGTGCTACAGTGCGGCGGATCGTGGCCAACTCTAACCCTAGCTCTGATACCAAAAAGAACTAAATGATTTGAAAAACTTGTTTATTGATTAATGAGTTTGGGCTTATATAGGCCTCTTACATTCTAACAAACAAGTTCCTAGACTTCTCTATTACGTCTATTTCCCAATAGACCCCTACAATTAATACAAATCTCAACATTTTCATTTTAGCTTTTTCAATATAATTGCTTATTTACTTCAAGAAATTCTGAACCCTAAATATCAACATTGCATTAGATGTTCATATAACTTGTTAAATAGATTCTAAAAGATCATCATAGTTGAAAAAAATTACTTGGCTTTGTAAAACAGTGCCACCTTCAACTTCTTTCAAATTATTTTCACGCAAGGTTGTACCACTACTGACAAGATCTACAATAGCATCAGCTGTGCCCATCTAAAGAATCAGAAATCACAAAGAGTTAATAACAGGTCATGAATATGTCCGAATAAAACATTTAAAGACACAGTTGTATCAAATACTTGTCTTCGAGATATAACACTATGCTTTTTACCATAAGAATATAATAAAAAAGAGTTTGGTTCGGGAAATTAAAAAAAAAAAAATCTATCAATAATTGTGAAAGAACTCACAGCAGGATATGACTCCAAAGCTCCATCAGCTGTGGTGATAGTCACATGCTTTAGACCCTTCTCTTTCAAAAATTTTGGCCCCAACTGTTAAATAAGAAAAAAAGAAGGCATATAAATCACTATTATAGTAGTGAAACCAAGGAAAAAAAGAATAACATTCAAATATCATAGAAAAAAAGCATACGTATGTAAACCCAGTGACAACCCGTAGTGGTCTCTCTGCTGTCCATTTAGTCATCCTTGATAATTCATCAATGGAATTTATATTTTCAAAAATGCCCTCCTTTGGAATCTGGTCAAATTAACAGATTTGTTATAGTTAGTACTAAACTCTATCGGGAAAAAATAAAATAAAATAGGAGAATCTTGTAAAATATTGCAAATTTAAGAGGTGTTTATGTACCGCAAGAGCCAAGTGACATGCTCCATATGCAAGTGCATCATGTACAATAACTAAATCCTCATTTCCCTGTTAAATGGAAACCAGAACAATTTTGTTATCTGAATACATTGTATAAGCACTTAACAGGGACAATTTTCTCTTAAACAAGCTATATATTTTTTATTTTTTTAATAAAGCATAAAATGGGTATTTTATAAATTTAGAATGAGTTTTAAAAGAAAATGCAATAAATTGGGTAAATTTGTGAGTTTTTGAAATTTAGAAGGGTAACTTTAGAGGGGGGAATACGTAATTTCAAGGTTTTTGAGGGATATACATGAAATTCCCCCTAGAAATATAAACACAATCAAAGAGAATAAAATGTAAACAAAAAAAGCACACAAACACAGAACCTATACTGGCACTAGAACCAGCATTTGTATGGTTTACCTGTCCATACTCACAGAGTGTATCATAACCTACGAAACCAAGGTCTAAATCGCCTGATTGCATCTTGCGAACAATATCTTTCGGCCTTTGAAACCAAACCTCTAGGTTAGGAAGCTGCATATAGAAACAATCAGCATTTATTAGCTCACCTCTAACAAATTAAATTGAGCGCGGCTATGGTACTATGCATAGCGCGGATTAGTCCGTGCTATGGGTCAATATCTTTGTTTATAAAGTACAAACAGTCCATCTGAAACTGTTCAACATTTTCTCCATATGAAAATGTACTTGTAGATCAAATTTTATATTTTAACAAACTTTTTAACTATTATTTTAGAATTTTTAGATTAAGTGATTTTCTACCTATCTAAAAAATGTAAAATTTGATCTACAAGTACATTTTCATATGGAGTTCATGTTGAACGATTCAAATTGACTGATTGGACTTTGAAAACAGAGATATTGATTCGTAGTACAGACCAATCCACGCTATGCGTAGTACCATAGCCTCAATTAAATTTTTAAAAACTGAAGCACAAAGAATCCTAAATGTTTCCTAGAAGAACTGAAAGTGCAATTGGTTTAGGAAATTCCAGAGGGATAAAATTTCAGTGCTAAAACAAAATGAGAGATCATACATTCCCTAACACAGTAGAAAATATACCTGCTTCTGACTAAAGATTACCAGAATAATTTCAAAATAAAAGAAAGAACATAAATTTTACCAGTGGAATATCAGCCGTATACTGTCTTGGATTCAGCTGCCTGACAGTCAATTGACAACTCTAAAAGAACAAGAACAACAAAAAACAAAGTGAGAAAAGCAACAAGATAAGTTCAAATAACACACAAGCGAAGATTAAACACACCTTTAAGAGATTTAGGGTTTCCTCTGCCATACGACCCTTGCTAGGGAGCCCAAGGCGGACGACACTGCGTTCCACCTGCGCCGTCGTCATCGGAGCCATATCTCCGGCGACGACGGAGACGGCGGCGCGACACCCAATTGCATATCTACTAGGCCTCTTGAAGTGCCTCCTCCTTCCAGTAAACGGAGAAGAGAAGGACAGAATCACCCCTGTCAGATCAAATGCAGCAGCCATATTTTACTAAAAAAAAGTATACAATTATTGCTGTGATGTTATTTCGATTCGCCGCGTTTTGAGTATCGTTAGTTAGTACTTAGTAGAGAACTAGAGATAGATGTGAGCAAGAGCAAGAGAGGCTAGGCTGAGGCGCTGAGCAGTGGCCAAGTGCCGCCGCTTTTGTGGAATTCATACTATCTGTGGTAACATAAATTTTAAGTTTAGATCCGGACCGTGCGATCTGGTTGCCACGAAAATATTAAAGGGTACCCGGGAATTCCATGTCGGTTCGGATGGCTCGGATTCTAATCGGACGGTCAGGAATTAAACACAAATATTATGTTACTTCGGAGAATTTGGACTCGCTTAGTGAACTGTCTAGGGTGATCCAGGTTTAATAAAAAGATATTTTGGGACCCACTAGTAAGTCAGAAGCTTACTCGGAGTTCTTATGTTGGCGTTTGTCAGACCGGGTTCACTGAAACTTTCGGAAGAAAGAGTTCAAAGTTCACTGTTCAGAACTTCACTATCTGAAATTCTGAATTCGCATCCTCTGAGATATCTATATTTTGCGTGACTTTTCGGAAAATCTCAACCGTTAAATAAGTTCTGCACGAATCTCAAAGCTCAAATAATACTGCCCCCCTGCGCTCCCCGAATAGGCAACGGACACGTCGGACAGGGAAGTGGAAATTGGACATTTTGCTTTCCTTTTTGTGCGGCTGTGCGTGCGTCCAAGGTCTGATATGATATGACCTCTTCCTTGATTATCTGTATTTCTATTATTTTAAATATTTAATTTATTTATCGTATAAGTAATTTAGTAAAGTTTTTACATTAATTTTAAAATATTTTTATATCACCAATTGTGTCGACCGACTATGTTTAATATATGGACTTTCAAATCAGATTTAACTTAATTATGTGAAATCATGCTTGCATGCACATAAATAAAAATGTTGTACTATTTGGTTTTTAGAGATCACGGAGAGAGGGATCCGACTCTGTTGCTTTTCTCTAAGAAAAGCAGAGTCTTGTTTTTTCGATCCCAACTATTCAGATTCGTTGAGATTTGTGCATGAAAAAGTTTTTTTATCGAGATACGCGAATGAAAAATTTTGAATTATTGGGATCTGAAAAGCAGAACTATGCTTTTCTTAGAGAAAGACAGCAGAGTCGGATCCGGGAGAGAGAGCTTCTCACAACAAGAGGAAGACTTGATTATTAGTCTACATTAAATCTTATCTTAATTAGGAAATAGGTACCATAAAAATCCCTCACATTCCCTGCTTTCTTCTTCATATATATTCTACCATCAATCAATTAAGCTATCTTATTTTTCTACTTTTTATGATTAATTAATTAATTAAGCTCTCTGTTTCGTTAGACCTATTTACCGGGCATGCAGTCTAATTGGCCAATAGGAAAACAAAATAATAATGGGTATAATTTTATAATATAAATGTATAAAATTATACTTATATTATTACATTATCCAATTCTGAATTCTAATTAATGTTGAAATTTTATATTTAGGAGGTCTCAAATTGCATCTCAATTTGTATCGGGAAGATAGGTGTGCAAACGCGTCGGATATTATCCGACCGTATCCGCATCCGTATCTGAAAATTAGATATGGATATCCGATATCCGAATATCCGTGCAGATACGGATACGGATATGGTTTTGAATTTTAATTAATTATCCGTATTCGAATAGTAGATAAATACCATATAGTTTATTATATATTATGAAAATATTTATGTATATATATATGGATATCCGATATCCGATCCGTATCTGTATGTATTTGTCTAGTATCCGATCCGTATTCGTATCTGAAAATTAAAGCGGATACGAATATGGTTTTACCACTATCCAATCCGTTTGCACCCTACAGGAAGAACAGATACGAATATGGTTTTACCACTAAACCTCCCAAACGTGGGGCGGTTTGGTGGTAAGAGTGGACTGCCCAAACAAGGAGCGATCAAGACGTTTTTAAAATTACTTTTAAACTGAGGGCAGAAGTGCTATTTTTAATTTATTTTTAGGGTATAATAAAAATCACGGTAAAAAGTGACTATCCGCGAGGGTATACTGACAGAAAGGTGTTTTTTCTATTAGCGATGAAAATATCCCCGAGGATACACCAACAGTATCCCTCGCGGATACTGTCTCATTCTTGTAGGTAAGCAGATTAATTAGTGCCCCTAACAACCAATATATAAATATGTCAATAATATCTAAAAAGATATCTATAGTATCAAGAATTAGTGCCCCCACATTTGTACCATAATACATTCACATTCTGCATTTAGATCCTCTTAACACTATCACGATGAAGCACCACCAATCCTTCACTTACTAGTGTAGATAAGGCAATTTTCACCTACACCAATTGAAAAAAAAAATTGCAGGAATAGGTCAAGTACAAAAGAATGCACGTACAAAATGGATAATAGTATCTATGAGCTTAATTTATTCTGAGCTATAGCAACTCAACAAGATGAATCCTTGTTGGCTTCGGATTTCGGATCCAACGGTAAGATTTCTCATTTCAGACCTTTAAGTGATGAAAATCTAAACATTGAATTAATTAATTTGATGCATTAGTCAACTTTCACTCTACCTTGACATTATGTTTAATTGGATTTGGCATTTTTGCTAATAACAAAAAAAGTAGTTGGTATTAGCTGCTAGTAGTTGTTGGGCCTTATTTGTCAAGAAACAGACACATATTCTTATTGATTACACAAAGAAAAGAAGAATATTACATATGGATTTTGAAAAAAACAAAGAGACCATATGCTTGGCAAGGCATCTGCTGAATTGCTCCTATCTGGATTTTGAAATTTTATATAAATTTATAGGTTTGGTTCGAATTTGTTTCCCTCTGGAATTTTATTTGCCCCCTATAGACTTTTAATTTGTAATTAATGTTAAAGTTAGGGTTAAAATTATGATAAATTTCTTGAATTCTAATTAGTAATTAGGATTAAAAGTCAGAGTATTGAAAATTAGAAGTCAGAGCATTGAAAATTAGAAATTAGAACATTGTTTTTTATCTAATATCCGATTAGTGATGGGTCAAAATCAGAGCTAATAATATTTATAACCCTAATTGTCTACTTTACAATCGATTCACAAGCGTATGAACCTATCGTATAGTATAGATCGGGGTGTCGATCCACAGGGATAGTGTATTAATAAATCTAACGGCAATCAATTCTAGGTTTTTAGTTGTTTTTGGTTGTTTGCTTTGATTGTTTGGTTTGTTTAGTTGTAGGGATAATAGAAATAGTAAATGAATACTTTGTGTATAGAAAATGAGCTTCCAGGGATCAGGCTATCTATCATTCTTATTTGTTTAATATAGTTTCTGGTCACATATGCAAATGCATACGGTGCTGTCACCAACCGCATGCAAGCGCATTTACCTGTCAATTATGGTTTCTAACTCCAATCGGTGTCGCATGCGGTTTGGCCAGAACCGTGTGCGTCATGTACTGGTATCAAATGCAAATCTGAGGGCTGCTAATTCTATCCTAGTACTAATCACAGGTACACTATAACACCCTAACTGAAGAGGACTAGTAAGGGGATGGTACCCTTACCTCACCTAATCAATCGCATAAAGATCAATGATAAGTCTCTATTACCAAGACTAGAAGGATTTAAGTTCACAGTTACGTCCTTCCTTTATACCTTGCGTAGTTGTAATAACCGAGATTACCCCACTATCGATCTATAGAGCGCAACATTCATCTGCAGATCTATATTCTAATAGGTTCTTAACTGAGATTCTGATGATAAGGGATCAACAGGTACGTCATATTTTCCTTATTGGACCTAAGATAATTATACCATATTCCTAACCGGTCAACCCTATACGCCTACCATGGGGTGTACATTGCCATAGTTACGAGGTTACATGCACCGGATTAAGTAGTAATATAAAGAATAAAGTGCAGAAAGAATTCAGATCAAACGCAAATGATAAATATAAATAAACCTCTAGATTAAACTCATGTGTTAGTGAGCTTAGTGGATCTTGGCTGTCAAGTTTAGTGTTGTAACTGTTGTTTGTTAGTTATCATGTGCGGTTGCCTAGGTTGCATGCGGTTGAGCATCGTCCGCATGGAATTCCTGCGCTGCATCTCTTGTATGCGGTTTGGCTGCCTCTGGTTGCATGCGGATGAAGGGTCAACCGCATGCTAGTACCAGTATGTTCAGAATGCTTCGTTTTATACCTGTTTTAGCTCCAAAAATATTAGAAAACCTGCAATTCTACATAATTAAGTAAAATGACAAAAGTAATCTGATTCTACTTAAATTGGACACTTGTAACTCGATATTTAGCAATATTTAAGGTTAAGTGATAGGGAAAAATAGTGTTTATTTCAGCCCTATCAATTAGCTAATGGATTGGAACCCGATTTGTTATTTTTTTGTTCCTCCCTGACAAAAATCTCGGATCCGCCCATGTATAACGTGATTCACTAGGGTTTGCAAATGCTAACACAGAGGTACGTACGTGCATTTAATGACGCTATTATCCTCGCTTTTGCAATTGACACCTTCTGTTGCTCCATCACCTGCATTTCAAAATTTCATAATGAATAATAAGTTAATTTTTTTTTTAAAATTAACATCATCATATACTCCCCTTGTAAATAATTTGTCATATATTCCCTTGTAACATGAGAAATATTAATATACAATCCCATCTTTTGTTACTCCTTTGTTCTCTTTTTTTTTTGTAAGCTCCTTCAATTTCTCTATCTGCAAATTCCCAAATTTAGTGGAAGGTTTTACAAGCAAAGAAATCTTATAGTGCCTTAAAAATAGAATTTACCGTCCTCTGAGTGGGCCCCACCCCTGACACTCATTGTTCGGTAAATCCCAGTTACCAGTTTGCAGGAAAAAAAAAATAGACACTGATTTGTTCAGAATACAATTAATTGTCTGATTAATTTTATTTGTTAATACCTCAACAAGTTTGTCATGCATTAAGACACTGACTGTATGTGGGACCCTGCATCAGTGATCTGTCACAGGTATATGTCAGGGTATTTTCAGTTGGGATTTTTGCAAATTGGACCGTTTTATTAAGATTAAATTATCCTAATTAGCTTATTAAAGCTTGCCATATTTAACCTTGGCCCAACATAAGGCCCAAAATTAACGCCACACATAAAAACTCAAAATGCCACAATATCTATACCGGAACTTCATTGTATGGTCAAAGCTTCACTTACAAAACTATATTAAAATATCACAATAAGCATGTCATGTACATATATAATATAAAAATATTTTTAAATATCATCTTAAAATCTTACCTAACAGTATTTTAAGAGTCTTGCTGAAATAGAATAGAGATATAAACGCCATTCAATTCATCTATATGTTCACAATAATGTTAAAGAAAATCATATACACATAATTCAAGAAATAATAATTTGTTTACACTAATTAGTATAATTAGGAAATAATTCTTCTTCAATGTTTATATTTGCGAGAAAAAAAAAATAGATCATGTTTGTTCGCTTAACCATTTTTGTGTTGCTTGAAAAAAAAAATAAGTTTGAATTATATAATGTAGCGGATTTTTTTGACCATTATCGTATTCGGTAAGATGAGTATGGGTAAGAATTTTGTTTTATTAACTTAATGGATATGGTTATGGGTGAGAAAAATTAATTTGATCATGCAACATTTTATATTGTTTTAAGTAGTTTACGATAAAATTAATTTATTCAATATCTTTTTATAATATTAATTTACTACAAAATTGAATTATACGATATTTTATAATAAGTAAGGCAAGGGTATATGCAAACCTAATTTTACATAGGCATTGGTGTGAAAATTCCTCCATCCGTTTCGTACCATACCCATTGACACCCCTATATCTGTATTCGTATTCGTACGGATATTCAGATATCGGATATTTGTATGTAATTTTCGAATATAAATTCAGAAACGGACGGATAATATCCGATCGTTTGCACCCGTAATTTTAATCCAACTTTTAATTTTTTTTTTGGCAATTTCAATTATTGTATGATAAAGGTTATTGAGTGAGTCTATGGTACTATGCATAGCACGGATTGGTCCGTACTACGGATTAATATTTTCTTTTTCAAAATCCTAACGGTCGATCCGAACCGTTCAACATGATTTTCATATAATAATATACTTGTGAGCTAAATTTTTAATTTTTTAGAATTTTTTTACTAATTTTTTAGATAGATAGAAAATCACTGTTTTTGAATGGTCCACAATTTTCAGATCAAGTGATTTTCTACCTATCTTAAAATATAGTAAAAAAAGTTCGAAAAAATATAAAATTTAGTCTGCAAGTACATATTCATGTGGAGATCACGTTAAACGGTTCGGATCGACCATTAGAATTTTCAAAATAAAAATATGGCTCCGTAGTACGGACTAATCCGTGCTATGCATATAGTACCATAGACTCACCCAATTTTATTTGTTATTTTTTCACAATCTTCCTTATTTTTCTTCATACTATTATTTTTTTTTTCGAAATCTCCCCCATGCTAAATAGGATGAGTCTCCAAAAATACTAATTGATATTATAATAAACCTAAAGCTGTGGGATTTTAAAACATTTAATTGAATCCTATTTAGACAACTTGGGATTTTCCTTAGTTTATATTAGTTTTTATTTAATCATTGCTTTCATAGTTTACCGATATTTTTATTAAACCCCCAAAAAAAAAAAAATTATCAAATCTGCTCCCACTCCAAAGTTATAATTATTTCTACCCTAACCGCCCGTAGACTGGGCGGTCCACTTTTCCCACCAGACCGCCCAGCTACTGGGCGGTTCACTTTTGAAACTTGACCGCCCAGGGGCTGGGCGGTCCACTTTCAATCCTGACCGCCCAGGGGCTGGGCGGTCCACTATTAAAGTTTTTTTTTATAAGCGGTCCGCTGGGAGCAGACCGCTCCCCCCATCTCTCTCTTTCGTCTCTGCCTCCAGCCCAGCACCCCAGCCCGATCGGCCACCCCAGCCCAGCCGAACCACCCCCATCCCTCTCTCCCTCTCTTCCTCTCTCTCTAGAGCTCTCTCTCTCTCTCTCTCTCTCCCTCTCTTCCTCTCTCTCTCTTCAAATCTGCCATTAGAGCTCTCTCTCTTCCTCTCCCTCTTCCTCTCTCTCTCTCTCACCCGAATCCTAATTTTCGGCCATCTCGGCGACAATCCGATTATTTTCGGGTAAGTTTTTAAATAAATTTTTGAATTTATATTTTGTATCTTGTATTGGCATTGGAACGATTGGTAGAATTTGAATTGTTAATTATCTTGTGCGGGTTGTTGATTTTCCCGACACGATTGAATTGTTAAATTAGGGTTGAATTGTTAAATTAGGGTTTATGATTGAATTGTTTAAATTAGGGTTGAATTGTTAAATTAGGATTTAGGGTTGAATTGTTTAAATTATGTTGAATTGTTAAATTAGGGTTGAATTGTTAAATTAGGGTTTAGTGTTGAATTGTTAATTTAGGGTTTAGTGTTGAATTGTTAATTTAGGGTTTAGGGGTTAAATTAGGGTTTAGGGTTAAATTGTTTAAATTAGGTTTAATTGTTAAATTAGGGTTGAATTGTTAAATTAGGGTTTAGTGTTGAATTGTTAATTTAGGGTTTAGGGGTTAAATTAGGGTTTAGGGTTGAATTGTTAGATAAGGGTTGAATTGTTAAATTAGGGTTTAGGGTTGACAGAATTGGAGTTTATAAGTTAGGGTTTATAAATCAGGATTTATAAGATAGAATCTTCTGTTTATTGAAATGTAGTATGGTCAGAAATAGACGGGGACGTGCATGGGATGCCCCTCTGGAGACAGGAGAGAGTTCACATGATCACGATGCAGCGGCATCCGGTGCAGCGGCATCCGGTGCAGAGGCATCCGGTGCAGAGGCATCCGGTGCAGAGACGTCCGGTGCAGATGCTCCCTTTGGAGATTATCCCCCTCACCATCCTGACACATTTAGTCCTCTTCTGTGGACCCCACATGTCAGGCACCGTGTCTCACTTGCATCTATGGAGGTACGTTGGTTTTGTATTCCTAATTTAAATAGCATTATTTAATTAGACGTTTATATTGAAATCATTGTAAAATACAGGACACGACGATGCTGACAGTGAGACATCGCACCCCCGAGATACGATACGTCCGTCACCCGTTGATGGAGCAGTGCATCATGCATCTCGGGTTGTATCAGCTGGCCACTATGACTCACTGCGATATTGACCAGGCTCTCGTTTGCGGTCTAGTGGAGAGATGGCGACCGGAGATGCATACATTTCACCTTCCGGTTGGGGAGATGACAGTCACACTAGGTGACATCAGCGCCTTGTGGGGTTTACGGATAGACGGCGACCCCATCGGTGGTGTCTCAGACCATCCAAACCTGATGCACATGATACCGGAGCTGCTGGGGGCCGCTCCGACGGACTTGCAAAAGAAGAAGAAGAAGAAGAAAGGAGAGGAGGAGGAGGAGTACCGGTATTCACAGTACTGCATCAGTCTTGCGGCGCTTCGCAGTTACTTCCACCGGCGTAGGATCACCCCCGAGACACGTGACGAGCAGACCGTTCTGAGGTAAACACAAACAGTTGCAAATTAAAATATGTTATGGATTCAACAAAAAATGTAGTTATTTATGACTCTAATTTATATTGCAGGTACGTGAGGGCGTTTGTCATGGATTTATGTGGCAGCGTCATGTTTGTCGATTCCAGCGGTGACGCAGTCCCGATTATGTTCCTCTCTCTGATGAGGGACATTCAGCGTCCGTCGAAGTGGAATTGGGGTGGAGCCGTGCTCTCCCACTTATACCGAGGCTTGTGTCATGCTTGTCTGGTAAGTTTGTACAAATATTTTAATATTTTTATTATATATATTAGGGTTCCATATTTACCAGAAATGCATCGCATGTCCAAAATTTAGGCGACAAACAAGCAGATTGCCGGACCGCTTCTTCTACTCCAGCAGTGGTCCTGGTCACACATACCGGTGTGTCGGCCTGTTCCTCCAGCTCAGCCTGGGTTATGGACGGGAGATAACCCCGAGAGACATCCGGGGTACGGTGCCATATGGGCTCCTCCCCACACATACGAGGACACGGGCAGGGGGAGGACCGTGGGGATTTCATATGTCCGGGGTCAGCTCCAGATGCTTCACGAGGCGAGCATCACCTGGTACCCCTATCGTCTGTTCTACGATCGGGGCCTTCTGTGCCTGCTGACATTAGAGCAGAGATACCTCTCGTTTTATCGGGGGCCGTGCGTATGCTTCTGGATAGTTGAGTATCACTATCCTGATCGAGTGCCCCGTCAGTTTGGCTTGGATGCCTATGTCCCGGATTTTCCAGAGTTGGGCGAGCAGCAGACCACCCAGCTCCAGCTCTAGATGCCCCTATGCCGGTCGGGCCTTGGAGATTGCGATATTTAGTCTGGTACCAGAGATGGGGCATGCCGACGGTTTATCTACAGGGGGGCTATGGTGATGCTCTTCGACGGAGACTCACGGGTGACGGATCTAGGACTTACTTGCCTTTCGGCCCGATCCATGCTCGTTCGGTATGTTTAAATGAAACTGACATGCTCCAAAAATTGTAGTTATTTATTCATCTTCCAATAATAATAATAATAAAAATACATTGTGTGCAAATTTTGACCGCTATTAGAGGAGTGGCACACAGCTTGGTGTGCATGGCGAGAAAAAGTTGGAGAGCGATAGGATGTCAAATGCTCCAACACAGTGCACCGATCATTGAGGACTCTGGCTGGGACGGGCGCCTCGTTGGTATGTTGCACGATGCTGGAGAGGACATCAATTGGCGCGAGATAAAGGCCCCGCCACCAGATCCGGAGCAGCCTGGAGACCCTATCTACGCTGCGGAGATGCCGCCACCTCCTGCAGGTAATAATATGTCATACAAATGATCATTATTAAGTATATCTCTAAAAGATCATTCTTATTAATTTATCTTCATTTCTGCAGAAGATGACTCGGGTTGGGCGATCCACCAATGGGTGTTGAACAACAACGCGTGGAACGCGTACTACAACGAGCATGGAGTTCCAGTGCAGCTTACCGAGATAGCAAAAGTTCATTATTTAATTAATTTACTCGTTACTTCTATGTCTTTAATTTAACATTGTTTACATGCAGGATGAAGCTGCCGCCGCCGCCTCATTCTCATTGGATGACCTCACTGGAGATGAGGGCGGATGGGAGCCAGCTAGCCCCCACCGACCGCAGTATATGGAGCCCAGACAGCACGACGGCGAGGCCAGTGGGAGTGGGGCACATACTGCAGATGGCTTTGCCGCTGCTATATTTGGCACACCGCCTCCGGCCACGTATCCTCCTACTTGGGAGGCCGATCCGTGGGTGTTGCGTACACAGGCGGGGATCCATGGGGAGCATGCATTACACCTGGGGGCGGACCCATGGGCGCGCGAGGCCGTACACGATGACATGCAGGTGGATGAGGTTCCCCAGAGGCGTCCGCCGTCGCAGAGGGACCGCCATGCACCTACTAGGTTGGAGCTCTCCGGACCTCGCCCTCGTCATCGCCGTTAGGGTTTTTATATTTTTTTTAGTTTGATAGGTTTCTAGTATTTTAGTTTGAATTATTATATTTCGTGTTTGGACTGTTATGTTTCATTTTTAGACTTATCATTTAGATTACTACTTTTGTTGTTTAGACTTACCATTTCGATTACTACTTTTGTTGTTTAGACTTACCATTTCGATTACCATTTAGAAACATTTAAACATTAACAAAACTTAATATAAAACTAATCAATTATATTAAAGCTAGACAATTACATAACATATAAAAATAATCGTCAATTATAAAAATATAATCGTCAACAAATAATAAATATATATCATACAATTTAATATGAAACATTCAAACAAATCATTACAACAATTTAATATAAAACATTCAAACAAATTAAAACATAAAACTCTTATAAAAAAAAAACAATAGAAGACCGCCCAGCCCCTGGGCGGTCAAGTTTCAAAAGTGAACCGCCCAGTAGCTGGGCGGTCTGGTGGGAAAAGTGGACCGCCCAATCCACGGGCGGTTAGGGTAGAAATAATTATAACTTTGGAGTGGGAGCAGATTTGATAATTTGTTTTTTTTTTGGAGTTTTAATAAAAATATCGGCATAGTTTATGTTACATTTAGATAATAAAATTTGTGAAAATCAGTAGACTCTTACTTCATTTTAATCCTATTTGATAAAAATTGTGCAAAATAAAATTAGTTTAAAACTAGTTTGCCTTTATATTTTTCTACTCAAACAAATTTTTTTTTTTGTGAAAACAACGGTTGAAAAAGAGAATCTTAACCGTATAATAATTTTACAAAGCATGATAAGTTGTTGTGTGGTAGCAGTTGTGTGTAACCGTCGCATGTACAAAAAGACTTATCTGGAAGCATCTTTGGTGCGATTCCAATTCCATACGTGTCAGGTGTACCATTTTAATTGAAGCTTTGTTTAAATAAGATAAAATCTAGATATTTTGTTCTTAGAAGTATCTGATTTTTCTGCCGACATTTTTATTAATATAAAAAACTAATTACAAATTAATAAATATACTCACTTAGTTGGATACTTTTAAAGATGTCCAAACCGGCCCTTAAATGGCCGGTCTACTTTTTTTCTCAACCGGCTATTTAATGGCTAGTCTTTTTTTTTTCCAACCGGCTATTTAATGGCTGGTCTTTTTTTTTTCCAACCGGCCATTAAATGACCGGCCCGGCTTTTATAAAAATAGCAAAGGGTTCCGTTTTTTTTCCAAATCTCATTATCACAAAATTTACACTCTCTCTCCTCACTTTCTCTCTTTCTCCAAAGTTTATCCCCCTCTTCTTACATTTGCAAGTAAGTCTCTTTATTTTTTTAAAATTTATTTGAAGTCCAAAACGGTTGTAAATTGGTAAAATTTGTTAGAAATGTAGCAAAAATTAGTATAATTTAGTTCTCAATTTGTTTTAACTTGTGCTAATTAAGTTTAATTAGTTTTAATTAAGTAAATTTTAGTTTAATGGTTGTAAGTTGATAGAATTTGTTAAAATTGTACCAAAATTAGTATATTTTAGTTTAATTAGTTTAATTAAGTATATTTTAGCATATTTAGTATATTTTAGTTTTAATTAGTTAAATTAGCATAATTTAGCATATTTTAACATATTTAGCATATTTTAGCGTATTTTAGCATATTTTAAGCATATTTTATAATATTTTAGCATATTTTAGCGCAATTAGCATATTTTAGCGCAATTAACATATTTTAGCACAATTAGCCTATTTTACCATATTTTACCATATTTTAGCGCAATTAGCATATTTTAGCGTATTTTAGCATATTTTAGCCTATTTTAGCCTATTTTAGTATAATTTAGCATATATTAGCATATTTTAGCGCAATTAGCATATTTTAGCCTATTTTAGTATTTTTTTGCATATTTTAGCCTATTCCAGCCTATTTTACCATATTTTAGCGCAATTAGCATACTTTAGCGTAATTAGCGAATTTTAGCCTATTTTAGCATATTTTAGTGTATTTTAGTGAAATTAACATAATTTAGCATATTTTAGCATATTTTAGGGTTTACTTAGCGTAAGTTAACATAATTTTATTTTTGAAATTAGAATGGCTAGAGGACGACCTAGGACTCGGTCAGTACCAACTGCTGTTGATGAGCGAATCGCCTCTGATAGCACGGAGCATTTCAGTCCTGTCCTATGGATGCCCCACAGAGATCACCGAGTCTCACTGGCTTCTCGTGAGGTATGTTAATTTTTTTAGCTCTTTTTCAAATTTTATTGAGTTTAAATTTTGTTGTGTTAACACTTTGTATATTACTTTTTTCAACGCAAGACAAGTTTCTTTTAGATGTCAAGCTGCGGTGCGTTCGGATGCTGTTTTACGAGGCGATGGACCCATATCTCATCAATCTGGGGCTGTATAGTATTGTCTCCATAGTGCAGAGTGGGAGTGGCATCATCAATGCATCTCTCATTGCAGGCCTAGTGGAGCGATGAAGTCCCAAGACGCACACGTTCCACTTACCATTTGGAGATGACGATGACACTTCAGGATGTGAGTGCCTTTTGGGGTTTGCCTATAAGTAGCACACCCGTTGGTGGCGTATCTGACAGCAGTCGGTTTGCTGAGCACATCGATCAATTGTTGGGTGCAAATGCTCACCGAGCGGCTTGGCTTGTGGGAGTTTCTATGTGACGAGGTCGACACTTATGAAGGCCTCACGATCGAATTCCTCTCCTCCTACGAGTTCGACCGGGGTTCACGCACGATGACATTCAACCTTGGAGGCTTCTCACATGTGTTGCACACCACCGAACTCATGGTCGCACTCGATCTATCCACGCACATGTCAGCGAGATGCGCACCATTCTCGACTTCTACCATGACATGAGCGAGGCCCAATTCCGCATCCTAACATGCCACGACGGTCTCCTCGGCCAGCAGAGGGTTAAGAATGTTCTCCACCCGGCCCTCCGATATCTCCAGCGGGTACTTTCTCACACTCTCTTTGCCCGTTGGGAGAGCGCATCGGTCTTCAACCTCGGCGACATGGTGTATGTTTGCAGCATGCTTCGGCGCAATAATGGCGAGATGGAGTACATGCCGCACATTGGATACAACTTGGCCAAACACATGCAAAATGTGTCGCACAACATGCGATCGGGCGGAATGATTCGAATTGGCGGTATCATCACAAAGATTGCCCGACACTTGCTAATACCGACCGTTGGTGCGGTGGTGCCCGGTTACACGCTAGTGGACCTCGATGGTCTATTTCGGGCGAGGCTCATCCGTTGGGACGACATTGAAAAGGCTTGGATCAATTTGGGCCCAAAGGACAACATTCGACACCGGTTGCCTCTACAAACTCAAATCGATCCCTTAGATACCGACACTTGGAAAATTGTCGATGAGCCGCTCGAGCCACCGCTACCACCGCCGCCACAACCACAACAACCTCCACCACAAGCCGCACCCGAAGCCGCACAAGCACAAGGTATGCCATCCAACCAACAAATCTGGGATTTTATGCAGACCATGAACACCTCCATCAACAACTTGAGCATCAATATTGGAGGGCGTTTGGATAGCATGGACGGCCGCATGAATGCCTTTGACCGCCGCTTTGATGAGGTAGAGGCCGAGGCCGCCCGAGCGACCTACTATTCCCGCCGAGGATGCATGCACGCAAACCCGCACTTTGAGGATGATCCACCTACACCTCCGTACCAAAGACGGGCCGCTCAAAGGAGAGAGTACGAGATGGCACAAGAGCGTGAAGCGGCGAGACAAGAGCAAGAGGCAGCCAGTCAAGAACAAGAGGCCGACAACAATGAAGATGAGGAGGATGACGTCGACGAAATGGTTTTCGACGAGGATTGATTCCGCGCAATATATCACCAAAGTACGCCAGTAAAGTAGTTCATGTTTCTTCTCTCTTTTTAGTTTATTTTTAGCACTGAGGACACTGCTTTATTTAAGCTTGGGGGATGGGAAGAAATTGTATCCGCATGCATATTTATTATTCAGTTTTTCGAAACTTTTTAGGATTTATAACCTTGCTTTTTACTTGACCATGAATAGGATTTGTAATTTTGAACTTAATTGCTTGCGATTACGAATTTGTCAAGATGTTTTACGAGGTTATGAAAAATAGAGTCTTGCATAATTGGACTTTATTGTCTAAAAATGCATAAAGTATAAAATCATGTTTAAAATTTATGTTAAAAGTTGGCAAAAATTTTGATAAATTTGAGTGATTGACAAAACTTAAAAGTATTCTTGCACGATTTTTCAAATTTTTGGTAAAACCCTTAAAATAAATTTGAAATGACGACATAGTTCGGCGAAAAACTTTGTGGAAATAAAGGTATTTGGAAATGAGAAATTCAAATTTATTTGAAAAGCCATTTAAATTTGGAAATTTTAAAAATTGGGAAAAATTGAGATATCCGTGAGTATGATATGTGCATATATGTTGAGAAATTAGGTAAAATTGAAAAATTTTGAAAAATAAAAAAGAGATTCCAATGACCTATGATACGGCTTCATGACGTACTTATGGTTATGAGTCCTTAGCACTCTTGCTCCGCTAGTCTCCCGATAAAATTGACATTCGTGTTAGTGGAAGGGTTAGACTAAGAGCATGCAAAGCACCCTTGAATTAGAACGGTTGGGTACGGTTAACTACATGTAACTAACCGGTGCTTAAATGAGGATGGGGAAAATAGTGCTAAATCATGAAAAAAAATGTTCAAAGTGAGAAAATCAAAAGCAACACAAAAGGAACATGCATGTATCAACACACGAAGTCCGTAATTATTTCTTACCCAAGTTTGATTCAAGCTTGGGGGTATTTTTCTACATTTTAAATGGCATATCTTTTAAATTTGGGTATACGAAGATCACAAATTCAAAGCCTTTAAGGAAATTAAAGTTAGAGTAATCGAATTGTGGGTTGATTCATAATTATTCGAGGGTTGAACTTGGGATTTGGGGAATATGCATGAAGGTTTTTAAATTTTGGCAAGATCATACAAGTTTTTCATTTTGAGAAATATATACTTGATATAGGGTTAAATTGTAGATCGAATTGTAGTCCCAGTTTAGATGTTGCTTGGGGACAAGCAAGGTTCAAGCTTGGGGGTATTTGATAGGTGTATTTTATATACACCGTCGATCTAGTTTTTATCATAAAATAACACCAAATATCTTGTATTTTGGATATAAAGCGAATATAACACACCAAGAATCAAGTTACTGCGTTCGCTCGATGTTTCAATGCAGGAAACAGTGCAAAATGATGAAAAACTGTCCAATGCGGACGCATTATCCACCAGTGCGGACGCACTGGGTACTAAGCCGATTTTCCTGCAGCGCAGACCTCACAGACGAAAAGTCCGAGCGTAATGCGTCCGCATTCACCTTCAGTGCGGACGCATTCACTACTTAGCCGATTTTTGCGACTTTCAGAATTTTCCAGAAAACAGAAGTTCAAGGCCAATGCGGACGCACTCACAGCCAGTGCGGACGCACTCAGTACTTGGACTATTTTTGAAATCTTCGGATTCTTTGGAAAACAGAAAAACAACATGCCAATGCGGACGCACTAAGATCCAGTGCGGACGCACTCAGGAAATTTTGCAGAAAATCCAGAAAAGGAAACTTCGGACCAAAGGGGATTTGGAGTCGGTGCGACCCTGACCACCCGCACTCAACTCCAGTGCGGACGCACTGGACTCGCAGACAGCCAGAAATTCGCATTTTCAGGGGGTTTTTCTATTTTTGGCCAACAAGGAACACGTTTTAGAATACCAAAAATAGCCATAGCAGTCTGAAGAGTGCACCCACTAACCCCACTACTATCCTCTAAATTGGGCA
Source organism: Carex myosuroides (assembly GCA_028015225.1). Classification (NCBI taxonomy): domain Eukaryota; kingdom Viridiplantae; phylum Streptophyta; class Magnoliopsida; order Poales; family Cyperaceae; genus Carex; species Carex myosuroides. The sequence continues at coordinate 7,016,188 of CM051490.1, forward strand.
AGGCCTTTGGCTATAAAAGGAGAAGAATTTCATCTCTCTAAATATCCATTATTGTACATATCCATTATTATATCCATTTTCCACAAATTGAGAGAGAGAGATCCTGCAGAAATTCTCGAGGCTTTTCAAGGAAGGAGAAGAAGAAGATTCAAGCAAGGAGTCGGCAAGATCGAGGTTTTAGATCTAAGAAAGGGTGTAATCATTTCTTTATCTTATTTCTTATTGTTTTTGCCAATCTTTGTTATGGATCTCTCCAAGAGAGAGTAGTTCTCTTTCTAGGGGTTTAGGTCAATGCATGAACTTGTTTAATTCTAGATTATTCGGATATTTGTTTTTATTATGATTGTGTTATCGGATTTGATTGTTAATTTCTGTGATTTATTCTTTATGAATTTCATTAGTACTCGTTCCTTTGAGTTCACCTGGTTAGGGTTTATTGAATTGAAGTAGTTTTGAAATCGCGTTGATCGTGTTTTTCCGCTTTAAATTTATTAAATTCCGGCATTGGTCATGAGGAGACTACTAATTGAAACCATAAAGACACACCTTAGGGTTGGGTTAGAAGCGACCGTACTTTGATATCCAATCCGGAACTATAGAAATTAAAGTTAGGATTTTGGTGAAGGACCGAAAGGAGAAGGCAAATCCTAAATTAGGACACCTTAGAACAAATATCGATATATGCTTTGTAGCATGAGATTAAATATCCCTCTAGGTTAGTGACAGCCCTAGAATTCGAGGCACATTAATTCATAGAGCGCAAAGTATTTGTATTAATATTTGTTCCAAAGGCTAACATAGGTTAGAAACCTCATCAAATCAAACATGAATTTAAACAAACCGAATAAATAGAATTAGCAAGGGATTGTAGACCGAATACCCCTAGATCTCCTTAAACTTGAAAACAAACCAATCTTTCTTCTCTTTATTTTATTTACATTTATTGTTTGAAACTCCTCTTTTTCGGGTATTGAACCCAACTTAGGATTTTAAGAACAAACCCCCCCACTTTACTTTTATTGTTTTGTTTTAGAAGTAGTTTTCTTTATTAAAAATTGGTATTTCCCTATCTCCCTGCGGATCGACACCTAAATACTACAATCGATAGGTTGTGCGCTTGCAACTAACCTATTCATTGAGTACGAAGGTTTTATAAATATTAAAGGCAAAAGAGTACAAAATTCTTATATCTAAAATACTCAACATCAGTCCAGATGTTTGGTATACGCCAAGAAATGACATGGTACTCACCACTACAAGGATCAGGGCCACGGTGGTACAATGGGTATCAGGTCGGTCCATTCATAGCTGCAGAGTTTAGTTGCAGAGTAGATTATCTGGACTCCGTACGATGAGCTCTATGAGAGTGAGAGGTTACCGGGGATTTGTCTAGAGCAGCAGGCGAGATGGTGATACAGAGGTCCACTAGTCTACTTCTGGATAGAGGAGCACCACTATCCAGATCGGGTACTCCGTTAGTTTGGTGAGGTGCCATTGATTCCCGCAAATCCAGATTTGCTGAGGTGTGACATCAAAAGACTGCACAAGTAAGTCATATTCTATTATATATTATCCCACATTACTTTGATAGTTTTGTATTGCAACTAACGTGTTCCTTACAGTACTAGCCACGGTTCATATCCCGACAAAGACTGGAGTACGAATTATGGGGAGTACTACGCTAGGGTAGCGGCTCCAGGAGTTGCCGATATGTGGCAAATGCTAGATGATTTCACGCAGACCCCGGGACATCCCCTATTGAGATATGATTCTTGGTACTTACGGGTCTGGATGACATCAGTGTATTTGCAGAGCGATTACGGTACCTTCCTATGCAATAAGATCCAGGAAGACCTAGAGGGTTACACCCTCAACGGTCGCAAATTGGCTTGCGCGGTAATGTATCTAAAACAACACATTTTTTACTAACTTATTAGTTCATAAATTTTTGATCTAACAAATTATTTTTTTGGAGCTTTTGGTGGAGCTTAAAAGTTGCGCTCATGGGATCAAGATGTTGGGAAAAAATGGCTATGATCCCCCTTTGGTGGTCGCCACTTGAGCGATGGTCCCTCTCTGGTGGTCGCCACTGAGTCCCGTTTTTTATGGTAGTTTTAGTTATATTATTTTGTTGTATTTACATTTGGTATACTATATTGGGTATCTTATATTGACATATATGACCCGACCGATATAATCACATAATTTATTTATATTTTAAAATTTATAAGGGGCTCTTGGGGAAAAGGTTTAAACAGAGCAGTTTTAGCTATATACAGCGCACGAACATATGCAGTGCTATTTTTGTTCTACAGTATGTGCGCTGTATGAAGTCAATACCGCTCTGTTAAAAGTTTTACCGGTGCTCCTGGCGTAAACAAACAATTCCGAAGTTGAAAAGGTTTAAAGTCGAATTTCGCATCTCCATTTAAAGAAAGTTCTGTTCCATACATTTTTAATTGCCTTACGAAACTAGGGACGGTCCAATGGATATGCCAAATTCTGTCCGATACACGGTTACAGCCATCCGATTTGAACCAAGATTCGTGTAGATCTGATCCGCACGAATTATAACGTCGGACCGCCCCCGCTTCGGGGTAAATATTTTAACAGAGTAATTTTAGCTTCATACAGCGCAAGAGCCAAATTCAGCGCTGTTTTGATTCTGTAGTCTGTGCGCTGCATGAAGTCAAAATAGTTCTGTTAACATATCTATCCCCGCCTCGTTTAACTACAAGTGGATCCCAGGAGCTGCTAACAGGTTAATTAAGTAAATTCTTACCTCCTCTGTCTCTTTCTCTCTCCTCTGGTGCCCTTTTATCTCTGCTCCATCGAGAGACGAGGAAAGAAAGAGAGAGAGGAGAGAAAGAGAAACAACCATCGATTTTGAACGCTTGGCGATTTCCTTTCAGCTAGGGTTAGGGTTTCCTTACGATCTAATTTTAAATTTCTAGTCTAACTTTAGGGTTTCGCTTCTTTTCTATCCGATCTATATAATCTCCTTCTTGTTTTGTTATCTTTCAGCAAATTTCGGTGCAGAAAACTTTGCGAGAGGAAATCGCCATCGACAAAGGCTTAAATCTATAGTTCGAATCAGGTATTTTTTTTTCTATTGTGTTGTTAATTTTTTGTTAGGGTTTGGAGGTTTGATCGTTTTTTTTAAAATTATTTTTCTGAAAAGGCTTAAGAGCTGATTTCTGTCACGAAGAAGGTTTAATCCTTGCTTTAAAATTGGCTTTTGGATTCGAAGTTGTTTATTTTATTAGTTGCAATTGTTTGAGATAAATTTAAAATTTACCAATATTCACATCCTTTAGTCTATTTCTCATTAGAAAATTCTTTGGATTTTTATATAGCAAGGTTTTGTATTATAATTTATGGATTTAGGATCAATAGGATTTGAAATTTTGAATAAGATACGACTCTGGGTTTGATTTTGCAAGGGATGCGGCTTGTCACGGGAATAAGGAGCCTAAGTTGACACTTTGAACAAATTCTGAGTGAAAACCCTAAATTCCTTCCGACAATTGTCACGAAGAATGTTTAATCCTTTGCTATCGAAATGGGTTTTGGAAAACGAGGTTCAGTCTCGAAGTTGTTTATTTGATTAGTTGCAAATTTGCAATTGTGTAAGATAAATTAAAATTTTACCATATTGGCATGCTTTCGTCTGTACTCATTAGAAAGTTCTTTGCATTTTTATTTATCAAGGTTTTGTATTATAACATATGGATTTAGGATCAATAGGATTTGTATAAGATAAGACTCTGGGTTTGATTTTGCAAGGGATATGACTTACCGCAGGAATTACGAGCATAAATTAACACTTGAAGAAATGCTAGTGAAAACCCTAAATTCCTTCCCACAATTGTCATGAAGAAGGTTTAATCCATGCTATCAAAATGGGTTTTGGAAAAATGAGGTTCAGTCTCGAAGTTGTTTATTTGATTCGTTGCAATTGTTTAAGACAAATTTAAACTTTGCCATATTGACATGCTTTCGCCTGTCCTTGTTAGAAACTTCTCTGGATTTTTATATAGCAAGGTTTTGTATTATAGTTTATTGTTTTGGGATCAATAGGATTCACAATTTTGAATAAGATAAGACTTTGGGTTTGATTTTGCAAGGGATACGACTTAGCACAGGAATTACGAGCGTAAGTTGACACTTGAAGAAATTCTAGTGAAAACCCTAAATTCCTTCTCTGCAAACCAAAAAGATAAAAAAATAACAGAACACCACAATGGTGCTGTATATTGAGAATTTGTAGGAAATTCTTTTTTTCTTCGAGATTTTATGGGGAAGTTATAAAGCACTTGTTCTTACTTGGTACTGTTTAATAGCGGTACAGGTTTGCAGAAATGTTACCAAAACTAGTTTCATACTAATTTTATGATTATTCTATTAGTAATCTGTCCCATGCAGAAATACTTCACATGCTGTCTCACTTTTTTGTAATCATGTATCCTGATTTTTTTTTCACCTTTCAGGGAGGCAAAATTAAAAAAAAAAATAGTAATGGAAAGGAAAAAGGAGCTGTTTCGTATTTTGCTCTAAAAAAAAACTAATATGACAAAGTTTATATAATGAACATGCTTTACTGTAGTATAGATAGTATATTTCTAAATATTAAGAGCGGCTGATATGTATTTTCGTAAAATTACTCAATCTTTTATTACTAAATTTTTAATGTTATACTAATATTTATTGTATAAAAGCTCTGCTAATTTCAATATTTTTAAATATTTCTTGCAAAAATTAAACATGCCTATTTTGTTTTTAACTCTGCAGTGCAAACAACACAATGGAGAGGAAGGAGGAAACAGGATGTCAGACTCGAGAGGGCCCCATTCTCTGTATAAATAATTGCGGGTTTTTTGGTAGTGCTACAACTGCATACATGTGCTCCAAGTGCCACAAGGAGATGCTTCTTAAACAACATGCATCATCTTCCATAGAAACCCTAATTAACGGGTCTAGCTCTGGAACTGTCACTGACAAAAATGGATCCGATTCGGTAATAGGCGGGAAGGACCCGGTAATCGTTTCTCCTTTTTTGGCTGAACCGAAAACCGTCATTGATACTTTGGTTAGTTTACTGTACTTTTTTGTCATTTATAATTTGTGTATTGGAAAATTTTATACTTCCACAACTGCCACCTAAGGCTCCAAACACAAGCTGTAAATTTAACCTTACAGTACATTTATTAATTTTTTTTCTGAAATGGTAGTAAAAAAATATAAATTGAAGCTGTTGACCTTATGGTACCTTTATTATGTGTTTTATGAATAGAATGTATTTTAAATGAAGTGTGTTTTGTTCCCTTCTCAGATGCCTTCCCCGATAGGCTTGACTGAGGGAAGCTCTGCTGATGTGACAGCAGCATTAGCATCTGATTCGGCAACACCACAAAAGGAAGGTGGCCCAAAGAGGTGCTTCACGTGCCGCAAACGGGTCGGGTTAACGGGTTTCAACTGCAAGTGTGGTAACATCTATTGCGGGGCCCACCGGTACTCTGACAAGCACGAGTGTGCCTTTGACTACAGACGTGCAGGTCAGGAAGCCATTGCCAAGGCAAACCCAGTCGTCAAGGCTGACAAGCTTGACAAAATCTAGAGAGAGAAAGTGAATGGGGATATGTTATGACGGGTTTCGGTAACGATTCCAGAGAGTGAACCCGATAAGAGTATAAAAACTGAATGTTATTCTGTGGATATATCTGGATCACTCTCTAGAATGTGATATGAACGTGGCTCTCTCTTGCTCTCTCTCTCTCTATCTATCTGATGCTGTCGCTTTGTGTTTTCTGTTGGAGTGGTATTGCTTGCCGTGTGTTGTGGAACTTAAATGTTATTATCTACATGCATTAGATATAAGATAGTGTGTGCTTGTGATGTAATGCAAAGTCGTTTTCTTTCTCAGTGTTTTAATTTTATGTGTGTTCTGTTAATTTAATGCTAGTTGTAGCTGTTATTTGCTTATTTCCCCTCTTTAAATTTGCATTTTACATGCCAGCTTTAAGAAGAACCATTTTTCATGTCACCCTCAAAATAATATTTTTCAATAAGTGAATTTCCTTTGTTAACACTTTATAATTTAAAAAGTTTATATTTTTAAAGAAATCGATTTCTAACCTTTCTGTTAGTTCTTATCCTCTCTTCCATATTTAAAATTGATTGCCCGAGTGTAGATGTTTAGAAATGAAAATTAACTAAAAAAAAATTAAAAGTTAATTGCACGATTGAGTGTAGTGATTTGAAACGGTGTTTCTTCAACTAATGTTCATTATAAAGGATGAATTAAAGCTCGTCAACACCTTGCGGATTTTAAATTTTCAAATTTGTCAAATAACATGAACATGTTGCCATAAAATACAAAAAAAATTATTGAATAAACCAACTTGTTCTTTTCTCTTGAGCCCCTATGTTGAAGTACACAGTATAGAACTCATCTCTCAATGCCATCAACGGTTCTAATATGAAATTCCGGTCTTGCCCTTCCGCAACGAAGCTTACCGGGTTATATTGCCTGTTACTTTCAGTAGGCACAAAACTTGCTGCTTTCTCAAATGAAGTAGTGTCTTTTAATTGACTATCGCCTATACAACAGATTAGTAGTTTTTTCCCGCATGCATAATTTACTTCCCCGGTAGTAATGTAACATCCGGGCTTCGTACCTAACTCAAGAGAAATGCTATTGGGAGCACCATCCAACCCTGGTACAAGTCGAAATGTAGAACCAGGCCCTTTGGAACAATTACTAGTTATATCAAGTGTATTAGTAATTACTGTTCCAGGCATGTCACATGGTTCAATCATGACGTAAATACCAGTATGAATGGTAGAATTTATACTGATATGTCCAGGCATGTCAAATGGTTCAATCATGACGTAAATACCAGTATGAATGGTAGAATTTATACTGATATGTCTGTTTTTCGAATCTATGCGGTAAATTCGAAATGTTGTTTCAATTGATGCGGGAAATCCAGCTTGGGGCATTTCTTGCATAGTAAGAGATAAATTGGAGTTGGAAATGAATAGTGTTTGGTTCGAGGATTGTTGAGTGAGGGAGACCAGTTGTGAGTTGTAGTACTCGGGGACTGGAGAGATCCTGTCAGACACTACACTGGAGTGGTTGCCTCTTGTCAGACCAGCTAGTACGTAAGGACCAAATAGGAATGCTTTGAGAGAATTGAATTTTGGCCTATCATCTGCATATGTTATAAACTTAAAATGAATATGAGAGAGAAAAAAACGGTACTCAATTGCAATGAAGGGTTTAAATAGAAGAAAAATATTGAAAAAAATTAAGAAACAAGGACCTTTAATTTGCTCAGTGTGTATATTAATTGGGAATTCAAGGAGTAGATTCTCTTCTGAGCCCCAACTTTTCTTGATGGAGAGAAAATGTCCTGCAAATACAAAATCACAAACAAAAATAATGCAAAATAAAGCAAGAAATCTAAATGATTACCTTTGAAACATGGTGGTGATGTAGGGTTGAAAGCAAGAAACAAAGAAAAACAATGATTACCTTTGAAAGTCGGTACCAGTTTTTCTGAATTTAAAGTGACTGTAACGGAGTCTAAAGAGGTCCAAGAAGGGATCCGTATATTCAAAGTAGATGCCTGGTTGATTTCCTGCACACAAAAAAGAAAAAAATGTTTTAATATAATGTATGGACTAATCTTGCAACTTTGCCATAATAATTGTGATTAAGATTAATATAAGTAGTTAGGGTTAATATACTTTTAGTATCCATGATTATACCTGATTAGTAGAAACAGTCAAGGAAACATGATAAAACGAATCTGACGACATCAGAGGTTTGATTTCTTGAGAGATGACAAGTCCCGCAGATCTCCAGTTGATAGTGCTTGGTATAAATTGTATGATATAGAGTGAAGGTGAATTTCCTTTTTCCTCGAAATAAATAGAATCTCCTAATTTGGAGAATGATTCAATACCTGTATGGAGAAAAAAAAAGGTTTTAGGAGATTTAAATACAATAATTATTTATTAAAAATGAATATGTGCAAACTATTTCAATTATGTGCATGAATCCCATACGCACTTTGTCTGTGCAAATTCAAAATCACATTGTACTTCTAGGGTTATCCTTTCCAAAGAGGGCATAGGTCACTATATTTCAAAGTCAAAATGAAACAAAAAAATGCAAATGTTAAAAAACTTATAACAAATAGATATTTTTCCATGTCAAACAGTCGTATAAAAAAATCATAATTATATAAAAAGGTACGAAACCTTTTTAAAGGTCATGAACAATAAATTGACGTACCAGTACCATAACAGCACCAAAACGAATCGAACTTGGTACCCCAACCATGGTATGAAACGGCTTTAGATGAGTCAGGTTTCATGGGGAGCATATAAATCATAACTCCTGGTTGGGCCCCTCTTTGGATGCTCAATACCCCATTTATAAGGGCTCTTTCGTAATAATCTGCATAAGCCACCTCCTTTGTCCATCTAAACAAATTTCGGGAAATCTTCAAATAAATGAAATATATATTCATGTTAGAAGTGCCAAATATACAAGGAATTCTATGGTAAATCTGGCTATTTTTTGAACAATTTTTTTTTTATAGGAAATGGTGAATGCAAATGAAAAAAAAATTCTAAAGTTTGCGGAACTTGGTAATCTCATTCCTTTATTTTTTATGTCAACAAAAATTAATTCCAAGAAAAGACGTAATTAATTTTGAGAGAGTACTCTTTTGGGAATTTAATTTTGTTAAATGTGTATTTTATAGTTTCTTTCTTTGAAGGGCTTCTTTATAATCATAAAAGATAAATACGAATAGAATTCTAATTACCTTGAGCATGTTATATGTAGTACATGACTCTTGAGTTTCAGTCGACAGTGTGTCTGCCAGGCGCTTTGGATCTAACCTAAACAAAAACGGTAAACAAATTTTTCAAATTTTCAAATTCATAGTTACAGTTGACAGACTTAATTTTATTAATGAATTCACTTCAGATAGAAAAGTAAATAAAACTGATTTGTTACCAGACTTCACCGACTGAGGTCCCACCGGTTGCATAGGCATGAGAGGAGTTAACTATGTCCATAAAGAAGATACCGATTTCCTGTTTATTTATGTTTTTGTTCAAACTATCAATTTAGTGACATTTGACTATATTTATGTTTGTACTTCTCTCATATAAATTACCTTGTATAGAGGATCACCAGTGACCTCGTATCGCATCTGTGCCCCTACAACTATTGGTATGTGTGTGTTGGCATGAAAGTTTGACAGACTATCAGCCTGAAAAAATAATAAGTACAAAAATTAAGGACCTCTGTGCACAACTGACACATTCACAGATAGATAGAAAGAGAGAGTTAAACCTGAACAGCCAGTAAGCCTAGGAAGCATGGCTTATCAAAGAGATGAGCTAGTATCAAATGTTTCTCATCTTTCTACAATGATATAAAATTAATCAATCCCCAAAATACCCTTCATTAAAGCTAATGAACAAGGTTAAAGTACATGTGAAACCCCCATTTCTTTATTATGTTACCGTTATTGTGTAAAGCTGATAGAGAACATCATTCATGCCCCCCGTTTCTTCATTGAGGGAAGTGTAGTGCCTCTCTATGCTATATTTCTGTATCACATTTTTTACACGGTTTGCAAAGTACTCAGCCATCCATTTCACCATTTCTAATGCTTTATAATTTTTTGCATATGTATACTGGTCTAGCAGCCCTTGCATTATCTGTCGTCAAGAAAAAAAAAAAAAAAACAGGGAATGTGAATGCACTGATTGGCTGGTGGTTTAATAGCAGTTTTCAACCAGATATTACTGGTTCATGTGGTACATTACATAGCAGTACCTGACTCAGTAGTGGTATTTCTTAGCATTTAATTAAACATAGGTTTACAAATTATACCAGAAACCCAAGTGATCTGAGTGGCAGCTTGTGCGAACCAGGGCTGGTTAAGAAAGGTTCTTGGGTTTGTTCGGATTGAACTCAGGTTGGGTTTTGACTCAGTCTTGAGCTAGATTTAGATAATCAACTTTTCAAAATACTCTCTCAGGTTAGATCAGGTTTCAGTTTAGGCATGTCAATTCTGATCAAATCAGCTTGTTTTTAGGAACTTCATGTCAGTGTGAGTTTAGATTGCGGTCAAGTTTTGGTTCAGGCAAGCAAGCTTAAGTTTTTGAGGTAAAGATTTTAACAGAGCAGTTTGGCTTCATGCAGCACACGGAATATAGAATCAAAACAATTGCAGCATATGATTCGTGCGCTATATAAAGCCAAAACTGCTCTGTTAAAATCTTTACCCGGTTTTTGCCCTCTTTTCATGTGTCAAGATTTTCTTGCCAACATGTATGTACTCTAACCAGGTTTGTATCTGGCTGTACTCAGGGGTGTTCAAATGGTCGGTTCAGTTAAAACCATATTAAAATAGTCAAACCAAATTTTATTCGTTTTTCAAAAATCTAACCGAACCAACCAAATTAAACTTGTCAACTAAATAACAACGAACCAAAAAAAGAAGTAAATTTTGGTTTGTTTGGTTGAACCGGAACAAGAGAGATTAAATTGCAAAAGGTCAAAACTCAATACATATACAAATAAATTTAATAATCACAGAAATAAATATCAAGATATATATCAGTCGAATCGAAATTATAGTGATTAAACTGAACCAAATATAAAAAACCAAAGTAATTCAAGTAAATATCAAGTAAATTTCGATTTGTTTGGTTGAACTGAAATAAGAGAATTAAACTGAATCAAATATAAAAAACGAAAGTAATTCAAAAATTCACCCAAACCGAACCATTTAATCCAAATTTTATCGGTTCGGTTGAAAACCAAATAAACCAGATCCAATGAACACCCTTAACTATACTCAACTAAAGGCCTCAGTAGACAAATTTATACCAACACAAGCATTGAAATCATACCTTGTGGATTGTATAATAAGGTGCCCAGACCGGTTCTATTGCCTCAAACCGATCAAAAAACTCATCTGAAAAGGCCGAAAGATATCCTGTACCAATAGCATTCTGACAGTTGTCGAGTGCTTCCACCAAGGAAGTAATTTTTGTAAAAAGAGTCTTGCTGTGTGTACTAGCCCATGCCATTGCGGTTGCACTCATGTAATGCCCTGAAAAAAAAATGCATATCGGAAAGTTTTATAATCCAATGCAGCTTTTGTTTTCATTTTACTGGTTTTATATGTGGTTATCTTGGCTTTACTCCTATATACACCTACTGGTACCAGTTCAAATCACTTAGTATTGCATAATACTCTCTTTTGCTTCTACAATCTTAGAGGAGTGAGGCTATGGTACTTTGCAAAGCGCGGATTGGCCCGTACTATGGATATATATCTCTATTTTCAAAGTTCAAAAAGTCGATCTGAACTGCTCAACATGATCTCCATATGAAAATGTAGTGGAAGATCGGATTTAACTTTTTTTTTTTTAGAATTTTTTCTATTTGTTTAGATGGGTTGAAAATCACTACTTTTGAATGGTCCAGAATTTTTAAATTTTTAAAAAATAGTAAAAAAATTCTGAAAAAATGTAAAATTTGATCTCCAAGTATATTGTCATATGAAGATCATGTCGAACAATTCGGATATACTATTTGGACTTTGAAAATGAAAATATGAATCCATAATACAGATTGATGTGTGCTTTGCAAAGTACCATAGTCTTACTCATCTTAGAATATATTCAGAGAAAGGGATATTACTTACCGACAAAATGTCCCCGGAGCTCCACATTGGCTGCTTCCCATCCCCCGTATGGTGTACCAGGCGTTTCCAGGCCAGCCTGTTTTCTAAAACTCCATACCAACCGGTCGACATCTAATAGCAACAGGTACTCAAGATTTGTCTGCTGGGCCCGCCAGTAGATTGAATCTGACGCGAGCCGTACGTCATGGAGAGAAACCTCTGACAAGAACTCACCCCCATGTTTCCGAGGAGCGAACCTGGCATGCGGGCCCTTGATACTCCTGCAAAATATAAGTGTTTTGGTACTAGTATGGAAGTATTTTGCTGATGTGGCACCTATACGCACAATTTTGGTGAGAAAAAGATTTCACTGGTACAATACCAGACAAGCCTGACATGCTTGACATGCTATTTAGTATTCACTGGTACCAAAACTGACTGTTGCGCTCTTGACATACCTATACAGCATGAGCCAATCAAATTCCTCCACATCAACACTTGTATGTAATAATCTTCTTGGCATTAAATTTATCCATGCTGTCTCATCAGTTGGTGTCAGGTGCAAGTGAGAGTGAGACTTTTCATGCAAGGCTGTCACTTCATCTTCTGACAGCTGGGCCCGCACAGTGTGAGAGGTCAACTCGGTCTGTGTCGGTGAGTTGGTGCATTCCTTTATGCATAAGACCTTACTTAAGAGGGGAGATGCCAAGAGAAGAAGTAATATTTGTACAAATTTCGGAATGAGGCTTGTCCTTGTCATCTAACAAAAGGAACATCAGTCAAAATTTAATGTGTAAAGGATATTTGATCTGGTAATTTTGAAAAGAAAAGGAACATCAGTCAAAATTTATCCATTTTATTTTCTTTTTTATTAAATCTCATTTTAAATTTATAAAGTACCCATTTTACCCTTTAACATATAAATTTTTGTATTAAGAAAAAGAAGGCAACATATGGTTGAATAAAATTGAGAGAAATTCATGCTGGAGAGAGACAATAATTTGGTAAATGTTTGTTTTAAGCATGGAGACATTGATATAGTTATTAGAGGTTTAATACTGCTATAAAATTGACAGAAATAATTGAAAAGAAAGCAAAAGCTAGACAAAAGGAAATTCTGAACAAAGCATGATCTTCATCAATTATGTACTCTAATTTCATTTTTGTTTTCAAAATTAAAAATTGTAAAAACACACAACTTATAAGAAGGAGAACCAATACTTGATCCGAAAAGCGCCTCTCAATCATGAAAAGTAAAATTCAGTGAAAGAGCAATTATGTTTACCTGATTAGACCAGTTCGCCATGTTCGCTTTGTCTGTGTTCAAGTATAGCAAAGAAAGAACTGAACTCGGTTGGGACTATCAAAGGAACCAATTCAATTCAGATCACCTAAGGTAAAATAATATTTCTGTTTAGATCCAAACCGTTTGATAAGAATCTGCACAGAATATTAAAGGATGAAATTCAGCTTGGACGGTCTTGATCTAAAATGAAATATTCTGTTACCTCAGTGGATTTGGATTCGAAGGGTTCAGGGTAGAGATACTCACGAAGCAGAGCAGTTTTGGCTTCATGCAGCGCATGAATCATATGCAGGCTTTTTTGGTTCTACTTCCCGTGCGCTGTACGAAGCTATAACAACTCTGTCAATATATTTACTAAGGATCCAGGAAAGCACTTATCGTTAATTAGTAATTACACACCAAATTTAGAAATCAGAAGAGGATAAGAGATATTGACAAAATAGATTTTGCTTCATACAGCGCTAGGGACAACAGAAAGCAAAAACTGCCCTGTCAATAAATCATCAGGTCTTAACTATTAGGCGTGACGTGATCAGTAAAACCTATAAACTTTTCGGAAATTTGGAATGCAATGCTTTGAGAAATTTTATGAATACCCTTTTTTTTAAACATCAAATAAAATATTCTTTCTTAAAATTTATTAACAGAATATTTTTGTAAGACCCAAATTTATACTCTTCTTTGCTCTATTTTTCCTCCCCTCTTTACATGTACACTTGTTGAATTGTGAAAATAATAATTTTATTTTGTAAATTATAATATAACTAAAAGTACGAAAAACTGAAAAATTATTATGTTCAATATTTAACAAATATTTGATATGTAGAAAGTTTGGAGTTTTTCATATTCGTACATTTTTATTTTCTAAGTTCTAATACTTTAAAAATTGTAATTATCTATTTCCATAAAATTGAATTAAATATTTTTTTAAATTTTAAAGCAACAAAAATTTTACATCTCAAAATTAGAATATTATTTATTAATTAAGTATTATATTTAACATTATATAATGCCAAATGGATGACACTTCAAAAACTTCAAGCACACAATATTAAATTTGCATGTCTAAAAGTTCTAAAAAATTTGTAATTCCTTCAAATTTTAAATTTGAGATGTAAAATTAAGTACCTTTGAGTTAAACAAATATAGTAAAGTTTTAATTCAGTTTATGGTAATAGTTAATTAAAATTTAAAAATATGAATATTTAGAACTTTAGAAAATAAAAATGTATAAATATTAAGAACTCTAAATTTTCAAAATTACACAACTTAGACGAACAGGAACAAAAGAATGTCTAAAAATATTTTTAATTAATATTTTGTTATTAGTACTTAGAGTGGAAAAAACTTGTTGTGCTGTGCCGTGCCGTGACTAACACGTCGTGACTTTGGTCCTGTGCCGTGCTGTACCGTGACCAGGTTAATTTTTCACGTGCCGTGCCGTGACCAAAATGTCAAGGGGTGGTCACGGCACGCGAATGGTCACGCCACGTGAGTCATGCCGTGCCTAAACGTGCCGTGACCATACGTGACTCGCGTGACCATTTAAACATAATTTAGGTTAGTTTATTCAAGATTCACCATTAAATCAATATCTAATGGTCCTAATTACACGTGACTCGCGTGACTACGTGTCGTGCCGTGCCGTGGCTAAATCTTTCACGTGCTGTGCCAAAGTTTCAAAAAATGAGCACAGCACACGAATGGTCACGGCACGGGACACGTGAATCACGGCACGTAATTGACACGCGTGCCGTGCCGTAACTGTGCAGTTCCGTGACGGAGCCGGCTTCGCTGTGCCATTTTTCCCACTCTATATGTACTCAACGAAAAGAAAAATAAAAAAAAATAGTTTTGACGATATATCTGATAAAAGAATTGATATTCCAACTAAACAGCCCCATGTTTGGTTAGAAATTATTTAAGGTAGAATTGATTCGACCACGCATGCATGCAGGGGCGGATCCAGGATTTTCGTCAGGGGGGCAAAAAAATATCGAATCGGATTTAAATATCTAATCGGGTTTAAATCCATTAACCAAATAGGTACTCGACAAAAAACGATGCTTTAACTTATACTTTCCAATGCTTTGACTTGTAATTTCTGATGCTCTGACTTATAATTCTAATTACCAATCAAAATTCAACAGATTTATTTCAATTTTAACCCAAAATTTTAACTCGAATTACAAATTAAACGTCCCCTCAAAATCCAGAGGGGGCAAAGTCGGTCGGAACCGATAAATTTTCACTAAAACTCAAAATCCAAGGGGGCAGCCCCCTGGACTATACTGGATCCGCCCATGCATGCCCCCCCTGGACTATACTGGATCCGCCCCTGCATGCATGAAATGACACCAAACCAAACCATTTGGACTGTTCCAATTAGAAGAAATGGGTTAAGTCTCAGTCTAGAACCGTACCTGATAAGAAGAAATGGCGAATGAAACACGAAGAGCCGAGTCTGACAATGTCAGAGGTTGCGTATATATGTTGAGAGATGACAAGTCCAGCAGATATCTAGTTAAATGTATTAGGTATAAATTGTATGATGTGCTTGCAGCCGCTTTTTTTATTTACCACCTCAAAATTTCATAATTCGCATTTTATCAAATTTTTTTTTGTTTTTTTAAGAGAAAATGCATAATATATATATTTCATTATGCAAAAATCTAGTATACAGTATGGGCAAAATAATTTGTAGGAAGTTAAATTTCATGATCTATATCAGTTTCTAATGCGTCCTAGTGTCTCTCCACGTGGTGGGTCGCTTTTGACCCGATAAGATTCACGGTAACTTTTCTTCATTGTCTGAAAGAAAAACATAATATTATACCTAATTGTTAACAAAGAGAGATTTTCATAAATCTGAAATTTCATTTCATTCATTGTAAATTGTACAATTACATTGATTATTACAATTAATTATATCTCTAACCACTGATTATTACAACAAACTGTTACAACTAACAATTACAACACTAATACAAATCCTAACCGCCTAACAGACATACAACCAAACAAGACAATTATTTCTTAGTATTTAAAAAAAATGTTCATTTCAAGTCAGCAACAGTAACAAGAAAACCCGTCATTAAATACTGATACCAAGAAACATGACAAGCCAAAAAAAAAACAATTACAAATTTCTTTCATTTCTAATTTTGTTTTCTTAGAGAAGTTAGAGATGTGCCATGCCAAGTAAATAGTGCAAAGGAAAAAAAAAAATTGCAAATAAAGTTGCAAACTTTGCCAATTGTCCCACATCTGTGAGTAGGGGTGAGTAGGGTTCAAATGCCTCTATTTTTCATGCCTCCACCATGTCTTCATTTTTAAAAACTTTAATAACTCAAAATTTAAAACTTAAAAATCAAAATAAAACCGTTGGATATGATCTACATCATTTTATCTATGCACGTGTAAAGGAGTAACTAATAGTTAGTTAGAATAACTAATAGTTAGTTAGAAGCAACTAATAGTTAGTTAGACGTTTGCCAGCAGCTTCTAGAATGTTTCTGTTAGATAAATTGAGTGCTGTAATAGGAAATCAGTTTTATATATATACTGATATACATTGTACTTTACAGCTTGATGGAAATGAATAAAAATCACTTCTTTCCAATCTCTTTCTCTCCTGTTTTATGGTATCAGAGCCATGTCGCTCGACTCTTCTTCCACTAATTCTACAATGGCTTCTGCCACCCCTCTTGATCCAATTGTGATCTTAAATCTACCTATCTCCACTAAACTGAATCGCAGTAACTTCCTAACCTGGCAGTCTCAGATCACCCCAGCTCTTCACAGCCATGGCCTGTATCACTATCTCTCTGCCGAGCCTCCTCCTGAGAAGATTACTGTTGGAGATGTGCAACAAGATAATCCAAGATTCTCACACTGGCATAGGCAGGACCAGCTCATTCTCAGCTGGTTAAGGTCTTCGCTATCTGACACGATCCTCGGACAAGTCGTCGCCTGCACCACGTCGGCCGATCTCTGGCGATCTCTTCAACAGTCCTTTTCCGCTACCTCTCGGGCTCGCTTATCTGAACTCCGTCGCGCCTTTCAAACCACCACCAAAGGCGGGCTGAGTTGCTCGGACTACTGTCAGAAAATGCGAACGATCGCGGATGAACTCGCTTTCGTCGGGTTCCCCGTCACCGACATTCTCGGTGGCCTCGGTGCTGACTTCAACTCGTTTGTTGTAGCAGCCAACACGAAGGATCACCTATCTTTCAATGAACTTCAGGCACTTCTTCAAAGCCATGAAAACCTACTTCTTGCGCAATCTGGCGGATCCTCCTCTCTTCCCTCTTCTCAAAATCCCGCCGCCTTCTATGCCACATCCAAATCGGGTTCGAAATACAAACCCGGTAAGGGTGGTTTTCGTCCCAGAGGGCCTTTTAACGGATCTAACCAAAACCAAAACCCCCTGTTACCCAACCCTTACCCTCGGCCCAATTTCACTTCTCCCAGGCCTACTTATTCCCATCCCCGATCCACAGCACCTCGGCCTGCTCAACCGAACCAAAATCCTGCCTTGGACCGAAATGTTCAATGCCAGATTTGTTTTAAAAGGGGCCATCAGGCCAGAATCTGTTGGTATCGCACAGATCTGGTGAATTATCCAGAGCAGGTTCCACCGAATGTTCAGGCCAATTTCACTTACCATACACCATTCCAAGCCAATAATGCACAAACCACCCCGCAAATGGCCGGCTCCAAGTGGTACCTCGATTCGGGCGCAACTCATCATGTCACAAATGATTTGAACAACCTCTCCTCCTTTCTACCATATGAGGGTTTCGACAAGCTTCATGTTGGTAACGGTGCGGGTATGCTCATTAGCCATATTGGCTCTACCCTTTTACATTTTTCCGATTATACAATCTCATTGAATGATGTCTTGTTTGTTCCATCTTTTACCAAAAATTTAGTGAGCCTCTCCAAACTCTTGCTTGATAATTCTCTACTTATTGAATTCTCTTCTAATCTTTGTGTCATTAAGGACCGCCACACTATGAGGATTCTTCTCCAAGCCAAGCTTCTTAGCGGTCTCTATACTCTTCCTCTTCCAATGACACTCACACCTCAAGCCTTCGTTGGTGAGCGAGTGTCAATTGACACTTGGCATGCTCGTTTTGGTCACCCTTCATCTACAACCACTCACAAGATTTTACTTTCCAATAAATTGCCTTGTAATAATCACAAGATGTCTTTATGCCACGATTGTTCATTGGCTAAAGCTCATCGTTTACCTTTTCTTTCTAGTAATTTTTCTTCTTCATCCCCTCTTGAGATTGTATATTCGGATGTATGGGGTCCCGCACCTTTAATTTCAAGAAATGGGTTTCGTTATTACATCATTTTTGTTGATGATTTTTCCCGTTACTCATGGATTTATTTTTTGCACTCCAAGGATGAAGTGATTCGTGTGTTTTCTTCCTTTAAAAGTCAAGTCGAAAACTTGCTTCAAAAGTCGATCAAAATTTTGCGCACCGATGGTGGTACGGAATACAAACCTATCGCCCGCTCTTTTCCCGCTATCATTCATCAAACAACTTGTCCGTACACCCCTCAACAAAATGGGACTTCCGAACGCAAACATCGACACGTGGTTGAGCTTGCTCTTGCAATTATGGTTCATGCCTCCATTCCCGCTCGATTTTGGGATGATATTTTTGCTAGTGTGGTGTATTTGATCAACCGACAACCTCCTACGAGTGCTACTAGCTCCCCTTTCTTTCAACTCTTTCACAAATCTCCCGATTATTCCTTCTTGCGGGTTTTAGGGTGCTTATGCTTTCCCTATACAAGGCCGTATAATGATCACAAACTCCAAGCTCGATCTAAACCATGCGTTTTCATTGGGTATGCATTGTCTCAAAAGGGTTACAAGTGCTACCACATTGAATCTAACAAAATTTTTGTTTCAAGGCATGTCATTTTTGATGAACAGCAGTTTCCCTTTTCTAAGGAGCATTCGGCCTCTTCAGCCTCTGTTGCAATTCCTACATGGCTTGGTATTCTACCTGCTGCTCCTCTCAATCTACCACTTGATGCTTCATCTATCTCGGCCACAGAGGATCCTCCTCCTACAGGTTCTATGGTGCTTCCTTCTTCTGCCCTCTTAATTCTTCCCCTCCCTTCATCAGACCCACCCTCTCATTTTTCGGGTCCGAACCCCACTGCAGCAGATCCCACTGCTCTACAGCCTCCCTCTACACTTGCGAGCCAAACCCCCTTTGCAGCCGATCCTCCCCAGATCTCCTCACTTCTCCCTAGTGCGGGTCCGACTACAGCTGGAGCGGATCCTGCCCCTCTCCGCACCTACACCAGGCGTCTCAAAGTCGGTTCGGCTACACCCAGCATTGCAGCGGATCAGTCTGCTATTCAAAAAGTTCCCACCCGAGAAAACCCCTTTTCTAATCAGCTTCACAATTCTTCTACCCGAGACCATGCTTCTCAGTCTACTTCTCTTCTACCCACCATTCCCCACGCTTCTACCCATTCCATGCTTACCCGCAGTCAAACCAAGCTCAAATCCTGCGATACCCTCGCTTTATTGACTGCCTCTTTCACCGAAACTGAACCGAAAACCTACAACCAAGCTAAATCTCACTCTCATTGGGTCGAAGCCATGAACAAAGAATTTGCCGCTCTTCAAGCCAATCAAACTTGGGTACTAGTTCCTCCTAATCCCGAGCAAAATGTTGTTGGTTGTAAGTGGGTTTACAAAATCAAGAGACGCGCCGATGGTTCGTTGGAACGCTACAAAGCCCGACTTGTAGCCAAAGGCTTTCATCAAGAGGAGGGTGTCGATTTCTTCGAAACCTATAGCCCGGTTGTTCGTCCTACAACTATTCGGGTGGTATTGACCCTTGCACTTTCCTATGGATGGCCTATACGACAACTCGATGTCCAAAACGCATTTTTACATGGTGATCTTCAAGAAACCGTGTATATGCAACAACCGCCGGGCTTCGTTGACCAACACAAACCGGATCATGTTTGTTTGCTGTCCAAATCCCTCTATGGCCTCAAACAAAGCCCTAGAGCTTGGTTTCATGCTCTAAGCTCCGCTCTCCTTACCCAAGGGTTCAAGGACTCATGCTACGACCCTTCTCTCTTCACTTTTTCCTCTAAAAATGATACCCTCATTG
Organism: Carex myosuroides; assembly: GCA_028015225.1. Classification (NCBI taxonomy): domain Eukaryota; kingdom Viridiplantae; phylum Streptophyta; class Magnoliopsida; order Poales; family Cyperaceae; genus Carex; species Carex myosuroides. Next base: position 7,036,380 of record CM051490.1, read on the forward strand.
TTCTTGTTTACATAGACGATATCATTGTGACCGGTTCCAGTTTTGCCCTTGTCCAAGCTCTTATTAAGTCTCTCCAACTGAAATTTGCGGTCAAGGACTTGGGTCGTCTTCATTTCTTCCTTGGAATTGAGGTGCAACCTACACCTCAAGGCATGCATCTTTCACAATCCAAATACATCAAGGATGTATTAGTTCGGGCCAACATGCTTCATTCCAATGCCTATCCCTCCCCTATGGTTCCCAATTCTCCGCTCTCTCGTTTTGTTGGTGACCCGATTGAGGATCCGCATCTTTACCGCTCTATAGTTGGGGCTCTCCAATACGCTACACTTACTCGCCCCGATATCGCGTTTGCGGTCAACAAGGTGTCGCAATTCATGCAATCCCCCACGGATCTTCATTGGGCTGCGGTTAAGCGAATCCTTCGCTATCTCAAGGGGACGATTCACCATGGTATTTCGCTTCAACCGGTCTCTTCCTTTACCCTTCATGCATACAGTGATGCGGATTGGGCTGGTTCGTTGGATGACCGCAAATCGACATCAGGATTTTGCATTTATCTTGGTGCAAATATCATCTCGTGGGGTGCCAAGAAACAGCCTACTGTGGCTCGTTCTAGTACAGAAGCCGAGTACAAGTCCCTTGCTGTCACTTGCTCAGAGTTGCTTTGGCTACAGTACTTATTGGCCGAACTACATGTCTCTCTCTCATCTTCACCCATTTTGTGGTGCGACAACATAGGCGCGACTTACTTGGCCTCTAATCCTATGTTTCACGCCCGAACCAAGCATGTGGAGGTCGACTACCACTTTGTCCGCGAGCGTGTGGCTAACAAATCACTTCAAATCCGCTTCCTCACTTCTCGGGATCAGATTGCGGATATTTTCACAAAACCCCTTACCTCTCCTAGATTCTCTCTTCTCACATCCAAGCTTACTGTTGGTCCAGCTTGCGGGGGGGCTAAAGGAGTAACTAATAGTTAGTTAGAATAACTAATAGTTAGTTAGAAGCAACTAATAGTTAGTTAGACGTTTGCCAGCAGCTTCTAGAATGTTTCTGTTAGATAGATTGAGTGCTGTAATAGGAAATCAGTTTTCTATATATACTGATATACATTGTACTTTACAGCTTGATGGAAATGAATAAAAATCACTTCTTTCCAATCTCTTTCTCTCCTGTTTTAACGTGTAAAAAAATTATGACATTTCAATTTTGTTTTGGTTGTCATCAAGAGCTTGTAAAAAACGTACTAATGTGGATAATTTCTATACGTTAATTTTTTAACTTATTGATTCACATAAAAACAAAATCAAAATGTGATAATTTTTTATGAACACAGAGATAAAATGTAGATCTAAATCATATCCATCGGTTTTATTTTGACTTTTAAGTTTTATTTTGAGTTATTAAAGTTTTTAAAAATGAAGGTACGGTGGAGGCACAAAAAATGGAGGCATTTGAACCCTCCTCTTTATGTTTTTCTTGATTTTAATTTTGTCAGCGAAATATTTTGTTATTTGTATTTTATACATGCGAAGCTGATAGGGTAATTAATTATTCAAATGCTATCCAATTAGGCACCTAATGTACCAATTTATTTTTTAAACATCCAACAAAATATTCTTTCTCTCTTCTTAAATTTATCAACAAAATACTTTGGTGAGACTTATATTTACACTCCTTTACTCTATTTTTCCTCCCCTCATAAGGATATAATAATTCTTTCTTTAAGAGTACACTCCTTTACTCTATTCCCAAAAGAGTAAAAGAATTGATGTTCCAACTAAACAGCACCATGTTTGGTTAGAAATTATTTAAGAAATATCCAGTCAATAGTATAAAAAAAAAAAGAAAAAAAAAAAGATTGCCCTTTTCTCAAGCCCCTACATTGAAATATATAGTGTAAAACTCATCCTTCAAACCCATCAAAGGCTCTAGCACAAAATTCCTCTTTTGCCCCTTGGCCACAAAACTAACCGGGTCATACTGCCTTGCACCATTTACTGGTACAAAAGTTGCAGCTTTCTTAAATACCACATCATCAGTTACTTTATCACTTCCTCTGCAAAGAACTTGTAATTTGGTACCAGTAGAGTAATCTACTGTACCAGTGGAAATATAACACCCTGGTTTTGTACCTAACTCGAGTGACACACTGTCGGCCGTACCGTCCAACCCCGGTATAAGCCTAAATGTTGAGTCAGATGATCCCTTGGTACCAGATATAGTAAGTGTATTTGTTATAACCATGCCAGGCATGTCAAACGGTTCGATCATAACATAAGCATCTGTACCAGTGGTACCTTCACCCTTTTTAGTATTGCTCGATGACTTGCGGATCGAGATAAAGAACTGATTGGTTTTTGAATCCTGAGGGTAAATACGGAACGTAGCTTGAACTGACGAGTGGGACCCGGCTAGTGGGATATCTTGCATAGTGAGAGAGAGATTGGAATTGGAGACAAATAGGGTTTTGTTGTTTGAGGATTGTTGAAAGAGTGAGAAGAGTTGTGAGTTGTAGGAAGAGGGAACTGGAGAGATCCAGTCTGAGACTGAATTGGAGGAGCCAGATTTCGCATCCCAGTCACCGGTTGTTATACCAGCAAGCAGGTATGGGCCAAAGAATATTGCATGAAGAGAACTATACTCTGGTCTATCATCTGCATAAATTGAAAAACAAAATAAAATATATATTTTTTTAAATAATGTTAAATAAAATAAAATAAAGATATTATGTTTAGTAGAGGTGCAAATATTGTAAAAGATGTCATACCTTTAATTTGTTCTGTACGTATGCTTATCGGAAATTCAAGGACTAAGTTATCATTTGATCCCCATTTTTTTGTTATTGAGAGAAAATTCCCTGAAAAATGACAATAACAAAGTAAATACAAATATTAAAGAACCAATCCCTCTATTTTTGTGTAGCATGCTAATATGCTATGGTCTCTAATAGTTTGGTATGGGAAAGTATTGAAATATCTCAGCAGGTATAATCAAGAAAAAGATAAGGGAGAAGATTAGATACCTTGTAATGTTGGCACTAATTTTTGAGAATTCAAAGAGGCTTTGAAGGTGCCTAAAGAGGTCCAAGAAGGGATCCGTATATTTACAGTGGAAGCCTGATTGTTGAACTGCAATAAGACGGTACAAAGGATATACATATATATAAATGCAATGTATTTTTCAGTTTCCTGTATTAAATAAATTGATGTTTAGACCAAAAAGGTACAAAGATGAACTGGTAAAATTATGACCCAATCTGAAAAAGACCAAAGTTCAATCTGACCGAAATCAGAATAGGGATGTTCATTGGATCTGGTTTATTTGGTTTCAACCGAACCAACAAATTTTGAATTAAATGGTTCGGTTTAATATTTCTTATTTCGGTTTAACAAAAAAATCGAAATTTACTTGTTATTTACTTGAATTGTTTCGATTTTTTATATTAGTTCGAAATCTCTCTTATTTCGTTTCGACTCATATATATCTCAATTTTTATTTGTATGGTTATTAAATGTAATCGTGTATGTATTGAGTTTTGACCTTTTGAAATTTAATCTCTCTTATTTTAGTTCAAACAAACAAACTGAAATTTAATTTTTTTTGGTTCGGTTGTTATTCTGTTGACAAGTCTAATTCGACTAGTTTGGTTAGATTTAAAAAAAACAAATAAAATTTTGATTTAATTATTTTAATTCGATTTTAAGTTTGAACTGAACCGACCATTTGAACACCCCTCCCGAATATCCAAAACCTAAAAAGACTTGCAACAAAAACATGACCCCACAACACCAAAATTGTAGTACCTGATTAGAAGAAATGGTGAATGAAACACGAAGAGCCGAGTCTGACGATGTCAGAGGTTGTGTATGTTGAGAGATGACAAGTCCAGCAGATTTCCAGTTAAAAGTACTAGGTATAAATTGTATGATGTGTAGTGAAGGTGAACTCCCCTTTTGCTCAAAATAAATTGAATCTCCTAATTTAGAGAAAGACTCGATACCTATATTAAAAACAAATATTTTTTGTTACAACAAGGACTCAGACTGGTACTATCTCCTAATTGAACTATGTCAGTTGTAAATAAAATTAAAAATTTATTTACCTGTACCATAACAACACCAAAAGGAATCGAACTGTGTGCCCCAGCCATGGTACGACACAGCCTTAGACGAACCGGGTTTCATCGGAAGCATATAAATCATGATTCCGGGTTGAACCCCTCTCTGTATACTCAACACCCCATTTATAAGTGCTCTTTCATAATAATCTGCGTATGTCACATCCTTAGTCCATCTAAACAAATTTCGCGACACCTTAAATTACAGAGTGTTACATGAATGTCAGAAAGGTTGAAACAAAATTTAGATAAAAAAAAGGAAAAATCCTAAGCATGTGACATCAATTTTAAAAAATATTAAAAAAGATCGAGAAAAGTTTCATAGTTCTTGATCTTCTAATAAAAAAGTGTTGACCTTGCATAGAACAGCAATCTGATTTATTTTTGAAAAGATTGAGGGATTATACAATAAATATTTGTATTGTTTTAGCAATTAAATAAGTAAGAGAAGTACCTTAAGCATGTTATAGGTAGTACATGACTCTTCATTTTCTGTTGTTAGTAAATCAGCTAGACGCTTCGGATCATACCTGAACCAAGATTAGCATATAAATTTTCCATCTTAAAATTTTTGAAATTTTTGAAATTTTGAAAAATGAAAATTACCAGAATTCACTGACAGAGGTTCCACCAGTGGCGTAGGCGTGAGAAGAATTAACAATGTCCATAAAAAATGCCCCAATTTCCTGGTTGATATATATATTTGTGTATTATTTTGTTGTTTATCTTCTATCATGAATCATGATATAATTATTATCATATGTAGAAATATAATGCTTACCTTATAAAGAGGATCTCCAGTGACCTCATAGCGCATTTGAGCCCCTATAACTACAGGTATATGTGTATTGGCATGAAAACCTGATAGACTATCAGCCTAAAATATTGATAATAATTAAAATGGATTATTTAGGTGTCTATTATAAAATTAGAGAGAGAGAGAGAGAGAGCTTTATATTCTAACCTGAACAGCAAGCAAACCAAGAAAGCATGGTTTGTCAAAGAGATGAGCTAATATCAAATGCTTCTCATCTTTCTGCATTGATATATAATTACTTTGAGTCCAAAATAATCTTTGATCAAATCTGAAGGGACAAAGAAATGATGTTACATAAAAAGTGAACTTATTCCCAAAATGCCCCTGAACCCCAAATACCATTCCGGGTTCAGTGTGGTATAGATGAAGTACAGGTATAGTTATTTGGACTAAATACTGGTACCATACCACTTTACAAGACACATACTGTTATTGTGTAGAGGCGATAGAGAACATCATTCATGCCCCCAGTTTCTTCATTGAGAGATCTATAATGTCTCTCTATGCTATACTTTTGTATCACATTTTTCACACGGTTTGCGAAGTAATCAGCCATCCATGTTACCATTCCCAGTGTTTTTTTATTTCCTGCATATGTGTACTGATCTAGAAGCCCTGCCATTATCTGTCAAAAAAATATAGTATGAAATTACAGTTTTGCCATGTTTGAGCATATGTTGATACTGGTATTGACTGGTACGTACCTTGTGAATGGTGTAATAAGGTGCCCAGACTGCCTTCACTGCCTCGAACCGGTCGAAAAGCTCATCAGGAAAAGCGGAGAGATACCCTGTACCGATTGCCTTCTGACATGCGTAAAGCACATCAACCACTGAGGTCATTTTCGTAAATAGTGTTACATTGTGTGTGCTGGCCCATGCCTTTGCTGTTGCACTCATGTAATGCCCTGAAAAAGATTAAACTATTACAATGGCATAATGGTAAATTTAATGCTAGTGTGTCTAATTAGAGTCAGTATCCTCCGAGATATCTCAAACTTTCAGTTTATCTAAAGCCTGGCCAAGTTTTTGTCCGGATTTTTCACAGATCAACTCAAAATTTGAGATATCTCAGAGGATGCGAATTCGTCTAATTAGGTGCCATAATCCATAATACTGTGTCAAGTGTCTAGTTTCCCATTTTTTTTATGCAAGTAATGAATATCTAGGTGCTACATTGCAAACTGTCCAAAAATAGATAGTGTACCAACAAAATGTCCCCGGAGCTCGACATCAGCTCCTTCCCAGCCCCCATATGGTGTACCCGGCGAGGCCAGGCCAGCCTGTTTCCTGAAATTCCATACCAGCCGGTCGACATCTAATAAGAGGAGGTACTCTAGATTCGTCTGCTGGGCCCGGCCATACACAGATTCTGTAGCGAGTTGTACGTCGTGGAGAGATACCTCTGATAAGAAGTTGTCACCTTTTTGCACTGAAGTGGGCCCCATGCTTGACCCCTTGATACTCCTACATAATGTTTTTTGGATTATAACAAAATACTATGGAATGAGGCTATGGTACTATGCATCAATATTTTTTTCAAAGTTTAAAACTTTAAATAGTCGATATGAATCGTTCAACATGATCTCCATATGAAAACATCTTGTTTTTTTTTGTTATCAAATGCCCGTAGGCTTACACACAGCAGGGTTACATATCTAAGATTAAGCTAATTTACCAGAATCCCGAAATTATACCAGAACCCATGAAATTTATCATAATCCCTGAAAATTTACCAGAACCCTTGAAATTTTACCATATTACATTAGCTACTGCCGTCCACTATTCCCCATCTAAATTTTATATTTTTTTAAAACTTTTTACTATTTTTTAGATAAGTAGAAAATCAGTACTTTTGAATGGTCTGAAATCTTTAGATCAAGTGATTTTTTACCTATCTAAAAAATAGTAATAAAATTCTAAAAAACATAAAATTTGATCTACGAGTATACTTGCAGACTAAATTTTATATTTTTTAAATTTTTTAGATAAGTAGAAAATCAGTACTTTTAAATGGTCTGCAATCTTTAGATCAAGTGATTTTCTACCTATTGAAAAAGAATAGTAAAAAATTCTAAAATATATAAAATTTCATCTACAAGTATAATTTTATATGGAGATCATGTTAAACAGTTCAGATTGATTGTTTGAACTTTGAAAATGAATATATTGATCCATAGTACGGACCAATATGCGCTATGCATAGTACCATAACCTCACTCAAATACTATGGACATGAATGAGCACAATGATAGGCCCCTTAAATAAGGCAAACCTGACTAATAAATTTTCATCTTTTCATAGATACCTATAAAGCATTAACCAATCAAACTCCTCCACCTGTCGCCCGTTGTTATTGTTTAACAATTTTCTCGGCCGTATATCCATCCATGTATCCTCGTCAGTTGGCGTGAGGTGCATATGAGAGTGAGACTCTTCATATAAGGCATTCACTTCTTCGGCTGACAACCGGGCCCGCATAGAATGAGATCCCAGCTGAGTTGGTACATTGGTACATTCCTTTAAGCATAACACAACACTTACCAGTGATGATACTGAGAGAAGTAGTATTATATGTAGAAATTTAGATGACATTTTTCTCCTTGTTATCTGTCAAATGAGAAAAAGGATGAAAAAATAAAAAAAGAGAGAATTCATTAGTTATAGCCCAACAAAAATGCATACTAACTTATAGGAAATGATTTACTAAATACCAAAGCATCACTAAATTTCATGTGCCTTTTTCTTGTTCAATACTCTTTTTCTGGTTCAAAACTCTTTATATTACCAGCTCTCTATTTTATATACCAGTACAGCATGAAAACTAGAATATATAGGAGATAAGAGTGTTTTTCAAGAAGCAATTGATGCATAAGTAATAGCAACACCCTATCCCAAATGAAAATGAAATTTAATAATTTTCCGGGACCTACAAGTGAAGTACTATCAAGTAGATAATTGTTGCAGTACTGATACTGTGTTAAGGGGCATTATCGCAGATATTTTACACAAAATAAAATAGTTAAAACAAAACTATATATCTCCAAAATAACAAAAGGCCAGAGTTCAAGAAGTATTCGAAATTTTTCTATAATCCAGGAAATAAATATCAATTAATTATAAAAAACTAACCAAAGAAATTTTTTAGGAAAGCAATGCTTGAAAGCAACAACTGAAATGAAAAGGACATGGCATGGTACCTTATTAGAACTGTGAGGATCCCACAAGATACTTAAAACAAATTAATGGAGATGGATCAATGATGTGACAGGGATATTTCTGAAGATATTAGGTTAATTAAGGATATCATATTTTTTTTTTTAAAAGTGGGACTCCAAATTAGACAAAAAATCAGAAAAAAAAATAAGGTGCCAAATTGTCTTAGTCAATATAATTGTGAAGCAACAATATTTAACAACCAAAATATATTTGGAGCCGAATTATCATCAATTTATAGTCATCAGGTACCAATATTTAACAGCCATCAGGTGCGGAATTATCATCAATTTATAGTTTCGGCCACATTATTTAACAACCAAAATAGATTATCAACATAGAAGCAACAATAAAATAAATAACATAAACATAACATAGCATAACATAAAAAGTCTGAATATCATATAAAAATAACATAACAAGTCTAAAATACATTAACGTAGCACAAAATAACATAAAAAGCCCGAATTACATAGAAAGTTCGAATTACATAAAAAGTCCTGTCATAAAACAAAACTATCTTTTGAAGCTAGTGATCGAGCTTTTTTTTTTTTTTTTCTGATTTTTTGATTAATTTGGAGTCCCACTTTTAGAATTTTTTTTCCAATTTTTTTTGTCTAATTTGACGTCCCACATTTAGAAAAAAAAAATTTCAGTTTTTTTTCTCATTTCGAGTCCCACATATACATTTTTTTTTTTTAGCGGAGGTTGTGGTATGATTTGGCGTCCCTGCCGGACTCCAAACCGTGACCATGCCTTCCTATTTTTAAAATTTCACCTTGCCATTTCCCATTTTTAATTTTTTTTTTTTGTATTGCCTATGAATAAAAATTTCGGCAAATTTTCAATATATAAAAGAAAATTGGTGGCAAAATAAAAGAGAAGTCATGCTCATATCAGAAAAAAAAAGGAAATGATTTTTTCTGAAGAAAAGAAGCCCTGTTATTGCTGTGCACATAACACTATTTGCATTATAGTCCCTCACTTTTGCAAAATGCAACAGTTAAAATGAAGGTAAGAAAGTGACCTTTTCACACACTAATAAAAATAATGCACTTTGGTTTTCTGCTCACATATATTGAGCACAAATTGATTGGCATTATGCTATTGTTTCTATATGTGATGTGATTATGATCATAAACATAACTTTAAGGTATGATATGCATAATATCCCCAAGAAAACCTTACCCTACCATTCTAATCTTAACCACCACAAAGACTATGCTTACAAGCAAATACAACTTCTATTCAACAGGATCATCTCTCTATCTCTCTCTCTCTCTCTGGAATGACAATGGAATGGGGAAAGATATTATATGATATCTAATAAAAGAAGCTTGTTACCTTAGAAGTTAACCCAAAAGAAACAAGAAAAGGACATGAAAAAGTTAGAAAAAAGGAAAATGATTAAAAGAGTATAGGCAAGAAAAGCAAACTATTACAGAGTTTATTTACTTCTAGTTTATTTTTTGGCACAACTAATATATGATGATAAATGTATCTGTCTTGTAATATCTTATGATGTTAGGGTTCTTTTGGTAAAATGTACAAAAAAGATATTATTGATTCTTCAATATCTTCTTTGAATTTCTCCATTATCAGTTCAATGTGTGATTAATTCCATAAAAAACAAGCAACTATAGAACTTGAAAAAGTGCAAATGTTACAAACAAACTTAGAATATATAAACACAAACTATAGAAATGCATTTCTAAATGGAGCAAAACAAAGAAGATATTGATGAAAAGAAAGAGAGGAGAAAGAAATCATACTAGTTATCTCTCTCTCTCTCCAGTGCAAGGCTAAGAGGTATCTTTCAACAGTGAGATAAATTTCATTCTCTAGTTATCTCTTTCTTCTATAATTGTAGCATAAGAGGTATCTTTCAAGCAACAATTGATAAGAACTTTATACTTACTATGAATCTGAGAAAGACCAATTATGGATAGAGACTTTATTCTTTATTATATCTTGTATTTATTTAATTATATAGAGTCCCCACTCCCCACCAAGCAATAATGTACCAGCACTACATACAGTGTCTGATGAGAGAGCAAGGGATGGATACAAAATATTTACATGTGTGATCGTAGGATCGTACAAAAAGTGATTTAATGTGAGACAGAGCACCAAAACATGGAGCATTGACTGACACATCACAACACCTTTATAAGAAATTAAGTTCATAATTCTTTGGATGTACTTAGAAGAGGGGCTATTCGAGAATAGGGCTATTCGATCGGAATAGCAACGTGCATACAAAAAATATTTTTGCTATTCATAATAACTAGAACAACTGCTATTCTCTGTTCCTTGTAAATGTTGAAATAGCTACTATTCGGAAATGTGAAGAAAAAAAAAATATTTCTTCTTGAATTTCCGCCAACACAGTTCCGAAATGATAAAGTTAATGTCACTTCTGTCATCTCCACGTCATTATAATTTGTTTGAGACCCCACTATATGATTCAGTTTGATTTAAGGAAGAAGTTAATCACTATTTCCAAATCAACTTTTTAAGGCAATTACTTGAAACAACTTCAAGACTTGAACTCTATTAATCTGAAATTTAAATCCGAAATTCAAAACAGTCTTATTCTGAAGGGATGCAATTTTAAACTTAAAACTGATAACTACTAAAACTCAAGCAACATAAATCTCAATCCGAATAATTAGAACTTGTGAATTAGTTTTTAATTTAGTGATTAAAGACAATGTTTTATGTATAGAAAATTGTATGTTCGAAATTTAAATATATTTTTTATGACTAAACCTCTAACTATTCTAAATTTTTTTGAATGTACATAAAAATGAGCAAGATTATAATTTTTATGGTAAACTTATCTAAGAAAGGGACCTGTCAATTATAAAAAAAATCCAAACAAACCAGATGGGACATGGGACATGGGACCTCAAAATTAAATAGATGTATTTAATTAATCTTTTAAATGACAAAAGTAATTCACAAATTCTAAGACTTTAAGAGCCTACAAAGTTTGGAGAGATGTAGGGGAATGGACAGGGTCCTTCTTTTCCGATCCCAACCATTCAAAATTGTTGAGATTTGTGCATGAATGAAAAATTTTGAATGGCTGGGATCAGAAAAGCAGCAGAGTCGGATCCGATTTTTATCACACAGTATTAATTAGCAACTGGGTCCCTTCGTTTTTACAATTTTTTATAATTTTATCCCACCCTGAAAAAAATTGCCTTCAGCAAATGAGTAACTTTAAAAAAAAAAATTGAAAAATCAAATTATCAAGAAAGGGATTGATGGTTTTTTTTCTTCTTCAAAAAATAGACGAAATTGTGTCAATCGAGGGGGTATTTTATGGGACCGAGTGAATAGTTCGATCACAATAGCTTTAGGAATTTACAACATGTGCAGCCATAGAAAATTCAAAAACTATTATTGATTCGATCTCAATAGTTTCCATATTTTATTATGTCATTATTGATTTTATTAAATTAAACGCTGAAATTATGCATGTATGGCAGGTATTGGGACTGTGAGATCGAATCATTAATACGGTTCCACCTCCTTGGAACCGAACCAATAATTCGGTTCCATCTATTTTTCTGAAAAAAGAAACACATTTTCAGATAATTAAAACTTTTATTTTCTGAAAAAAAAATGTTGCAAAGGAGTCCTCGTGAAAAAAAAAAGTAAAAAAGATGAAAGTTTTGACATAAAAGATTGTATTTTTTTTTTTTTGTGAGGGGTGAGGCGGCGATTCACGGGTTGGAGAAGTAAAAAATGACAAAGAATTAAAGGGCCGACTTTGTTAGTAGGTAACTGGTTGTGAAGTTTTTCTTCCTCTGTTATATCTCTGATTCTAAAAATATGAAATTGTCCCCTTTAAAATTGTGAGTGTTTTTATACTTTTTGTTTATTATTATGAATACCAAATGGCTTATACAAGTTTGTTTAATTTATAATTGTGAGTGTTTTGTTATTATTTAGAATACTTATTTGTATTTTATTACTAGTGTCAAATGTACATATTTGTATGTATTTATTATGGAGTGAGGCTATGGTGTTATGCATAGCACGGATGGCTAGTGTACTACGGCTCAATATGGTACTTTTTAAAATTCTAACGGTCGATCCGAACTGTTCAATGTGATAACCATATGAATATGTACTTTGCAAACTAAATTTTATATTTTTTCGAATTTTTTTACTATTTTTTTAGATAGGTAGAATTTTGATGGTCCAGAATTTTCAGAAAACACTAATTTTTCTACCTATCTAAAAAAATAGTAAAAAAATTCAAAAAAATATAAAATTTAGTTTGCAAGTACATATTCATATGGATATCACATTGAACGATTCGGATCGACCGTTAGAATTTTAAAAAGTACCATATTGAGCCGTAGTACACTAGCCATTGGTGCTATGCATAGCACCATAGCCTCACTCTTTATTATGTATCCAATTTGAGCTTGGATTAATGTTGATATGGTTTTGAAATTTGACTTCTATGTAATATTCATTCACTATTTGAATTCGTTTAATAAAACATCAATATGAATACAACTTTAACATTATTTGCATAGTATCCATGCTTTTGTTTTCTGTTTTTTAGGCATGAGATTTAACACTAGGTCTTCAATTCATTTATAGTGCATTTTTAAATTATAAACATGCGATTTCTTATATAAAAAATGTCTTTCTTACTCATGTATGCCAGATCAACTCAATAAATTAGTAATGCTACATTTAATTTTGGCTTCCAGGTAAATTCAACTATTAAAAAAGAAACATTTACTAAAAAAGTGAAACGAGTTTGTTATTTTGTGAAGTGGTCGTAGAAAAGTCTGTTAAACACACATAAAGACGTAAATTAAATTGTAAGACCTGTGATTTTTGATGTAGTTTTGACTTAGTAGCATAATTTGCTTCAATTTTAATTTTACTTGACAAATTTATATTAAAACCGCAAATATTCAAAGACTACTTTCTTAAAGAAAAGAACAAAAAAAAAATGAATGAAAGAAAAAAATGAAAAAGAAAAAACACCGTTGCTCTTTGCAATGAGTGAAATTGCAGAGGAAGACATAAACGATAAATGATAAATTAGTAGGTGGTAGCCCTAGGAAAAAACGTGCCGTACCGTGCTGTGACTAACACGCCGTGACTTTGGTCTCGTGCCGTGCAGTGACCAAGTTAATTTTTCACGTGTCGTGCCGTGCCATGACCAAAATGTCAAGGGGTGGTCACGGCACGCGAATGGTTACGCCACGTGAGTCACGCCGTGCCTAAACATGTCGTGACCATACGTGACTCGCGTGACCATTTAATCATAATTTAAGTTATTTTATTCAAGATTCACCATTAAATCAATATCTAATGATCATAATTACACGTGACTGGCGTGACTACGTGTCGTGCCGTGCCGTGCCAAAGTTTCAAAAGATGAGTACGGCACGTAAATAGTCATGGCACGTAACCGACACGCGTGTCGTGCTGTAACCGTGCCGTTCCGTAACGGAGCCGGCTCTGCCATGCCATTTTTCCCACTCTAGGTAGCCCCCTTGCAGCCAACAATGTAGGAAGTAGATCCAGGCATCTAGCACTAGCAGTATCGAATCGGACTGGTTTAGGGACCGGATTGGGCCCGGTTGACCCTAAAACACAGAGCCTATATATCCACCATTTCATTCAACGACGCACCACACCAGACAAAAGATTGGTAACATAAATTACACTCACGGGAAAGTAATGTACGGTCGACAGAGAGAAACAAAATGAGCTAGCGGTGCGGTGTCCACTCGGTCGGACCGGCTCACTCTGACACTCACGGGATTGGATATTTGTACTTTGTACTGTCCCTTACCGCTTCTGCTCTTCTCCATCCTTTGTACAAGGAGATAATAACACTAACAGTAACAGTAACAGGGATGCATCGGATGAATCTAGACCATATATGCATTCAATAGCTACTTTAATCAGACAGAAATAAAGGGTCATAGCTGTATTTAGAAATATTCAAATGGTCAGATTTTCTATGAATCTGCTAAGGATTTCTTGCTGCCTTATCTTCAATAGGTTGGTACAGTGGTACTGGAATGTGTTAACATGTTATTTGGTGACTATTTATTTATTTACATTTTTTTTTTGTATCACTTGTTTTACTTATGGAAAGGTCCTTATAAGCATGCAGTAATTCAGGTGTTTCCTTAAGGCTAAGTTTTGTGGATAGTAAAATATTCAGGGTTGCACACACAATAGACCTTAGTAATGTTAGGATTGCATAGTTGCTTAAAACAATTAACTTGTTAAATTGATAATTGGTTCAATTAACTGTGTACCAGTAAAGAATGGTAGTGTAATAGTAAAGCAAAGCATTGTAGGACATGGTTCAGTGGGTAATAAGTAGCATTACGATAACAATACTTTCTTAGTAACTTTTTTGTTTTGTTCTTTTTCTTGTAGCATGGTGTAGACAAGAATTGCTCTTTTGTTAGCGTGAGAGTCTACAATGAGGTGGTGTCAGAGGAAAGAATACTGGGTTGGGTTCAGGAGATGCAACAACAGATTCGTGAAATTAATGAAATTATCAAAGATTAGTCTTGTGTGGGCCATTTGTTAGCGTGGAGTTGATTTTCTGATTTATTTTGTACATTTGAGTTGTATCAGATTCATTTGACTGGAATTGTTTGACAATCAAATCAGGAGTTGTATTCATATATTGTTATGTTGTGCTGGTTTAGATAAACTAAAATCTTCAGTTATCTCAGAGGATACAAGACTCCTAATGAGCTGGTTGAACTACTTGTTTGCAGTCACAAGGCATTTGTGTCCCTTCTTTATATTATACATAGTTTGTTTTGTGAATAAACTTTTGTTTGCTTTGTAAAAAGTTTGAATTGTTTTCAAACTCAGGCTGCGTGAACAACTCCTCTACAATGTTTCCAGGACAATGATAAACCAAAATGCATCGACATCCGAGTTCATATCACTTGAGTACTCAAATTTTGAGTATGGATCAGGACCGTCCGATCTTCTTCAGCACAGATACTAAAGGGGGGATTCTGATCAGACGGTCTAGATCTAAACTCAAAATTTTGAGTTACTTCAGATGACCCAGACTCTTAGAAGCTTGAAATGCTAATTATGTAATAAAAAGGACTGATAGAAATCTACAAATTACACCAGCACAAAAAAACAGCATTCAATGTACTAACCAAGTTACAGAAGAGTATTAATACAACTTCTATAAGAAAGAATTGAGTTTAACAATAAATGGTATGGACTTGCTCTTTTTCACATTTCCGATTCAAACCCAATATTCCAAAAACCTTCGGGAGTCATAGGAGGAGCGTACCGGTACCGATGCCTTGACACCCCCTCATGATGCTCGCATTTCAAGCTGGTACCGATACCATCAGTACATTGTTCTTTCCCTTCCCCGTCTTTAGGTAAAACTGCATCATAGAATTTCTTGCACTGCTTGCACTCAATCCCCTTCAAATTCTCTCGCTCGGCCTTCTTTCTCACCGGCTCGATGAATTTGAAGCCCTTTTCTTTATTTTGAATTGAAATTTTGTTTGATGTCAAATCTTGGGTCTCTTCATCTGAGTTGTTAAAGTCCATATCTTGTGGCGGTGGAACCTGAAAAGCCTGAAAGCAATTTTACCTGGTTAAAATTATGTCAGACTCGGTTTGAACAGATTGTTACATGTACCAGTAAGGTTTTAGTGATTTTGGTATCAAATATTAAATGGCCAAATACCAGTAACAAGCAATGTTACCAAATACCAGTACCTAGAGATGGCACATAGGTTACTTTGAGAACAGGTAAACTTTTGTCTTTGGTCATTCATGTTGGATCATTTTCAGGTCTGGGTCACTACAGTTTTGAGAAAGTTTAACTTTTTGTCAGATCATTTTCAGGTCGGGTGATTTCCAGGATCTGATCAGATTGGATTTCAGGTTTCCATGCTCGAATGGATAAGGTTCAGGTTTTGGGTAAGTCTAACTTTATGATTCATGTTCTTTTTTAAATTAATAATGTTAAGAGTGAGGCTATGGTACTATGCATAGTGCACTTTGGTCCGTACTATGGATCCATATCTTAATTTTTAAAGTCCAAACGGTTGATCCGAACCTCTCAACATGATCTCCATTTGAAAATGCTTGGAGGCAAAAATTTACATATTTTAGATTTTTTTTTTACTATTTTTTTAGATAGGTAGAAACTCACTACCTTCGGATGGTCAACAATCTTCAGCTCAAGTGATTTTGCAACTATTTAAATAAATAGTACAAAAATTCTAAAAACTTGTAAAATTTGGCCTCCAAGTACATTTATGTATTTTGTTCTCTACACCTGAACAGTGGTACCAGAGTATCAGACACTACTAGGTTTGTGTTTTGAAATAAAGTACATACTGTTGGTTCTTCGACAGCAAGTTTATCTCTGCACGTTTCTCGAGGCACTGGAGCACCACGAGCTGAACTAGTGCTACTAATGTCAGGCTTTGATTTCCGTGCCATCTCAATGGGTGTATTGAGGAAGTCGTCATGTGGGTCCGGGTCGGCCCCACATGGTTTCTGATTCGCTCTAGTGTCCCTCCACGTGGTGGGTCGCTTTTGACCCGATAAGGTTTCTGTTAGTTTAACCGAAGTAGATTTTGGGTGAAGACGGGGTGAAGTAGATACTTTGTTGGTTTGACACCATGGTATCTTTTCTTCGTTGTCTGAAAGAAAAAAAAAATATTATACCTAATGCAATAAGAAGCGATACCGGGAACCAAACAGCAAAATAATATTCTAGGGTTTAATGGCCAACTGTGCATTTAATAAACCCCACATATATACAATTCAAGCTAAGATGCATATACAAAGAAAGCAAAGTAGTTACAGTTACCTGATCCGACAGTGATAATACTGAGGTCACAGATGTAATTAAAGGCTTAATAGTTCAATTTAAAACAAAGCACAAGACACCATACTTGAAAGAACTAGACTTGAATCATACTAAAGGGACTCAAAAATTTTAATTTGGTTTTACCAGAAATGCAGTTTGGGGGAGATCGAGTGGAAGTGGACATTAAATTGGGACTAAGCTTCGGTTTTCTCAGCTCAGTGTAAGGACTGTTTTCCTTCGTATCAACTTCATCAAAATCTGAAAAATACAATTAAAAAGGAATTGAGTCTTAGGTTAGTGAAATCAAAAAATTAGAGAAATACAGACAAGTAAATTATTGAAGTATAATTTTTTCTGATTATTTCTATGGATATTTTTAGGATCTTGAACAAAATAGTAACTTGCCTTCATGGTTTCTCTTAGAAGAATGAGGTTTCACCATTTTCTCCTCTACTGCTCTTTCAGAGAATTTCAAATTTCCTGAATTACCCTCCAATTTCCCAATTAGGTAAGTATACTGAGATTTCAAACTATTGTACCTCTCCTTGAGTGTACCAAAATCTCGCACCATGTCTCTTCTCTTGCTTTGTTCAACAACCAAACCTTGATCTTTACATTCAATCTCTTTCAACAGCTTATCCCTTTCCTCTCTCTCCTTCAACAAACTGAGTTTCAGTTCTCCAATTAGACTCAACAGGTTGGTTTCTCTCTCCTTCCACTCCTCTTGCTTTTTCTGGAAAGATTTTGAATTCGATTGGAATTTGGGGAAAAGCTGGCTACAAAAGATGAGCTCAATTTGGGATACACGATCTTTCACTTCTTGAATTGTAGCAACCAAAATTGTACTGATACTGCATATGTATTTGAAATCGTCGGATTTAGGGGCGAAAATTGAATCAAGATTTGGAGAATCAATCGATTTCCCTTCCATTTTCACAGCTTCTCGCAAGATCTCCCTCTCTCTCCTAAACAATATATCGCGTTGCTAATTTACTAGTGTGAGAGAGAAGTTTCAAATCTGAAAAAACAAAAAAACATAAGCTCCCGCCTTGGTGAGCGTGCGCATTCTCTGAGATAACAGAATATTTGAGTTTAGATCCACACCGTCCGATCATAAATCGCACGAATATTCACACCGGATTGAAATGGCGCGTTTATGATCGGACGGTCCATATATAAACATAAATATTCTGTTATCTCAGAGGATATGACTCGATTGGTGAAATTTTTCTATTTTAGAAGGTTTCCCTCTCAAGCCTCACCGCCAGAGTCTCAATGAGTTTCAACATGTCCATTATAATAATAACTGGAGGTGTCCTTTGCTTAAGCATTGCAATAATTTTCAGATTCGGTATCTCCTAAGCAAAGGACACCTCCAGTTAATTACTTGAGTTTGATAATTGATGGAATATTTTAAATTCGATGTTTGATCCTGAACATAAATAAATGATGTGCTTATTTGAATTTACTGACTATACCAGGACCTTGGTTTGTACTGTGACGCTAAATTCATATTTTTATTAAATTGGTTTCAGAGATGATATTATTATACCTTTTTATTGTCTCGAACATTTTTAAAGGTTATTTAAAATCGTGCGATTATGTACAATTATATTTAAAATATCAAAAGGTATAATACAAGTCTTCATTACAATTTAACATCACGAAATGTTTTGTATGTGTACAAAAGATGAATTTTGCATGACATGTCATGTATTTGTCACTTGATTTTTCATTTGATATCTCCTTTAATTGTGCAAACCTATTATCTGAACAAAAATAATCAATAGCAAATAAAAATAATTGTTTCTTTAATAAAAGCAAAAAAAAACATGTCTCTGTTAATTATGTATTTAATACTGTATATGTTTATGCAAATTACAATTAGAGATCAGAGAAAATCAACGAATTCAAAGATCTTCCTTCAGGTGCGAAAATCAACGAAAAATTAGAACAAGAAATTGAATTCGAATTCGAGAAAATTCACGTGAACTTCGAATAAGGAGATCGTCAGAGATCCATTCAATTGGTGATACTCTTATTTATAAACGAAAGTGCACAGCTTACTGACCGTTACATACCGCGACTCACGTGATTTTCTATTGAAAATTATTAAAAGGATACAAAATCCAAATTAATTAGATATGCAGATGCGGGATATTTGCCAGATTCACATAAAATACGATTCCAAACGGGATATGTATTCATTTATTGTGGAGCTGCAATTTCATGGCGATCGACAAACCAAACTCTAACGGCAACATCTTCAAATCATGCCGAATTAATCGCCTTATACGAGACGGGTCGAGAATGTATTTGGTTACGGTCAATGATTCAAAACATTCAAAAAGAATGCGGACTTGAAAACATCAAGGAAAATCATACTCCGCTGCATGAAAATTATGCAGCATGCATTGCACAAATCAAAGAAGGATATATCAAAGAAGACTGGACTAAACATATTGTGCCAAAGTTCTTTTCGACACATGACCTACAAAAGGAAGGCGTAATAGATGTTTGCCAAGTCCGATCAATCGATAATTTGACAGACCTATTCACAAAATCTTTGCCGACAAAGGTTTTTGAACAACTTACAAAGAAGATAGGTCTACATCGATTGAAGAATATCCAATGATATCAAAATGAGGGGAATCATTATACGCACTGTACTCTTTTTTTCTTAACCGAGTTTTTATCCCAATGGGTTTTTCTTAGTAAGGTTTTTAATGAGTCAGTATACGATCCTGAAGTATCGTGTTAGTATTGATCCTGAAGTATCATATTAATAGCTTATAATGAAATATGAACATCCAAAGGGAAGTGTTGTAAATCAAATTTAATATGATTTATGTGGATGTTCATTTTGTAACCCCCAATATTAATTTTTAATTCATTGCCCCACTACTTCACTACTATGGGTATTCATTTTTTTCTTTATTATTCTAACATCTCTTTCTAACCTATAAATAGGGGCTTTGTAAACACAAGATTGTACATACAATTAGAAGAGGATAAAATTCTACTATTGCTCTCTCTATCTCTCTTGTCATTCACTTTACTTTTGTTACAACTTTATTTTAATTTTACAACAATATTTTATTTGATACTTATCAATGTCAAAACTGTCAAATTAATTCGTGTCAATGAATCTCCACCATAAAAATATGTCCTGTTGTTAATTACTTAGTTGGATTTCAATCAAACTAAATTTAGTGCAATGAACTATATCCGATACAAATTGATCAACCATAACACAAACCAAACCATGCAAAATTGATCAACCATAACACAAACCAAACCATGCAAACCGTACTTCAATGCGTTTAAATTAAATTAGTGTGAACAATTTAATTTGTAACCATGATATGAATAATATTTACTAGTTTATGTATAATATATGTGATATGAAATAATAATACTGAGGAATCGCTTGATAGTTTTTTATTTTAATAATTTTGATTACTTTATAAAAATAAAAAAATATAAATCTACATATTATATCTATAAAAAATAATTATATCTATAAAAAATAATGATATTTGATGTACGTTTCACCGTACATCAAATGACTTAAAATTTTAACTATCTGAAATTAACGATTTTTGATGTATTATCTAACAATATTTATATAAAATTTAATTGTTACATTATATATTCAATAACATTATTTATAACTTTATTTAATTTTATTATCAAAATATCTGTTTTCAAGTGATAATTTCAAAATATAGTTTATTTTTTTAGTGAGGTTATGATAATATGTGTATTGCGTATTGATCCGTACTATAGATCTATATCTTGTTGTTGTAAGCAATCATCTAATTAGTCTATTTGACTAGATTTGTAAAACATATATATTTGTTGAATTTTATAGTTTCGTGTCTTTAGATATCGTACAGGTTCATGACGATATAAATTACAAGATGATTCAAGTATGAACCTAGATGAACCGGGATATGAATCAAGAAGACACATCTCAAGATTGCTAGGATATTAAATCTGTAAAATTGGTAAAGTAAGCTTGAGATTGACCTATTTGACAACAACCGTTGCAATGGAATAAATTGAATTTCAACAATGCACTGAGAATTGAATTGTTCCGTGGTCACAAGGGTTCCAACGGCTGAGCAAGCCGTTGTGACAACCATTGTAACGGCTAATACCCGTTGTCAATAAATGCAGTATTAAATGCACGTGAAACCAGTAGAATGGGACTAACCGTTGCAACGCTTAACCCAAGCGTTGCAACGGTTGATGCCACTTACCAAGTGTTAATGAGGCAGTACACTAAATCTAGGTTTCAATCAATTGAGTGGCCGCCTCAATCAAATACACGTTTCTGAGCCAGATCTAGAATTCTCCATTGTTGCTTGAGCATTAAACTTCAATATCTTGATATTAATCTCAAGTCTACTCCACCATAATCAATCTAGATGAGAGTTAGAGTGATTTATGTGAGATTCTTTGTTTATCAATATAGCCGTGTGTTGCTCGCTTCTTGATTGAGAACCTTTAGTGTTCTCGGGCCGTGTGGCTTCCCGCAGTTTGTATGGGCTCACTGGTTTCACCTTGTAATCCTTTCTCATTGGGTCTAGAAAGGCACGTCATCTCAAAGGTCACAGAGAGCCCCGGAGACGTAGGCGTTTTAAGTCGAACTTCGTTAACATCTCTTGTGTCAAATGTCTTTTAACTATTCTATTTACTTTACGCACACTTGTTAAGTTTAAGGTTCTTGGTTCCACCAAGAACATTTTACGTACACACGAGATTTAATTTAATTAGTTGACTATCAAACCAATTAGGGTTAAAATTTTAAAAGGCCCCCATATTCACCCCCTCTAGGTGCTGTTAGGGACAACATATCTTTATATTCAAAAGTTCAAACAACTGATTCAAATTGTTAGATATAATCTTTATATGAAAATATATCGGGTTTTTAGATAGGTAGAAATTTACTTGTCTAAAAGTTATGAGCCATTAAAAACTATTGATTTTTTTATCTATCTAAAAATAAAGAGATGGTAAAAAAATTCTAAAAAATATAAAATTTGTTCTTCATGTATATTTTTATACCAAAAATCTTAACAGTTCGGATCAACTGTTTGAAATTTTTAAATATAAAACGCGAGTCTGAGTGAGATCCATAATATGCATATTAGTAGAGATGGGCAAATCTCTCATAATTCGTAACTCGTTCACTAATAACACGTTCATTATCAACTCGCCGCTCGTTAACTTAATAAACCGAGGATGAGTATAACTGGCTAATTATCTATTGAGTTACATGAAATCAATTTCATGCCACGTCGAATCCCAACCGATCCAAATCCAAATCAAAATTGCAAATTATTTGACAGCCGATCGCTAAACCGCACAAACCCTAAACCCCTTCTTCCTCTTCCGATCGCTAAACCGCACAAACCCTAAACCCCTCTTTCTCTTCCGATCGACCTCTTCCAGTGGATTTGTACTACGGATTTTTGGCATCACAAAAGTACTACGGATTTGTACTGGTAAGTTTCATGGGAAATAATTTTGGCTTGATAAATATTGCTCCTTGTTTGATTTTTGGTATTTTTTTTTTTGAAATTATAAAAGCGTGCTCCTTCTATTTAAAACAGGAATAAGATGAACTAGTTGTTCTTATATAAGGTATATGAGAAAGTAACTAATTATAATCTCAATATGCACAGTTCATTTTAAATTTAGTGTATAATTGGATAAAGGTAATTCAATTAATCCTAATTTAATGTATGCTACATGAAAGTGAAGACATTTGAGTACTATGTAACAGAAAACAGCAAAACCAAATATTGGGAGCAAATCTGGAAATAGATATAATAATTAAAATGGAGCAAATCCAGTACCCAGGTCGAAATAAAAAAAAATTAAGCCATGACTTACGTAACATACTCCAATCAAACAAGAATAATCTAAGCCACAACTTAAGTAATAACCTCGAACCAAACAAGAATAACTAAAGCCACCTTAGCTTGGAGTAAGCAATTTAACCCTCCATAACTTAGTAGCAACCAAACATGACCTTAAATGTTAAGTTAGGAAAAAGTTAATATTTCTAGACTTCACAAGTTAAAATATGCTAAGATGCGTGCTTGCTTTCATTTTATTTGGTATAGCAGTTTTACTACAACTTGAGCTTTTAATATTGTAGGAGAGATGATTTCCGCTATAAGTTGGGTTCCAAAAGGGGCCTCAAAGTATGTGCCTGAGGTGGCTGAGCCGCCTTCGAAAGAGGAAATTGAGGAGATTGTAAAGGGTGATTTGTTTGATAGAAGGTTTGTTGGTCATTAGTTCTAACCAATTTTCCGTTCGGTATTGTTCTATGAAGCATATAAATATAAGGATCTAGTGCTTGCCAAATATCATTTACGGCCTTAATTAAACCCAAACCAGCTATAATAGAAACAAAAAATAATCAATGGATAAGTGGTAGATTATAAAAGTTAAAAGAAAGAAGACTCTTCATACCAGCTGTTCACAAATGGTATTACCGGTGGTGGTACCAAGACTTGAGGCTTAAATCTAGTTAATTGTTGTTCTTGTCATATCTAATCCTTGCATTGTTTCTACAAGTCTGGACTTGGAAGTATCCACATGATGTATATAGAAACATCTCAGGTTAACTAATTGATCTCAGTTCCTTGTCATTTGCTAATGCTAAATTAATAATGCCTAGTAATAGTAAAAAAATGATGAAATAAATGTGTAGTGGGGAGAGTGAGGATGAAGAAGAAATGGATGTGGAAACAGGAAAAGGAGATGAGGTGTCACAGGCACATGCTGCAGCAAATGCCCTGAACAATGACCAAGACGGTCATCTTCAGTATTTGTTCAAGCTATATCTGATGGCCTCCGTGAACTTGACATGGATCATTATGATGATGAGGATGAAGGTATTGACCTTTTTTTGGGAAAACAATGATCCCATTTTATAACCTTCGAAGAGGGTAGGGCTCAAGTTTGGTATCTTTTGAGCTTATGTTATGAACGCTAGTTCATAAGCAAGATCTTTGTGCTTTTTTTTGGCGTTGGGATCAGAGTACAATATTTGTTTATTGTTTGAACTTTGAAGATATAGCTCCATTATAGTAAATGTTGGATTATTTGGAATTTTTCTATTTGTTTCAGAAATTGCACATTTTTCTTCCTTTTTGCTGTTTCTGACATGCTTCTTTTTCTGATTTGTAGGTATTGAGATATTTGGTAAAGCCATAGACCTTTATTATCCGAGTAATGACATGGATCGTTATCTAAAGAAAGACAAGGAGGTGACCTCTCTCTCTCTCCCCCTCCCTCCCTCCCTTCCTTTTGTCCCTCTATCCGAGGACCAACTTTAACAAATTGTAAAGCAACAATATAACCCTAATATGTGTTGCCAGGAAAATGAGGATGACGATGATGATGAGATAGAGGACATGACAATAAAACCTACTGATGCTGTTATTCTATGTGCTCGTAATGAAGATGAAGTTAATCTTCTTGAGGTATGCACTATCCTTTTCATCATAGCACCTACCCGGGTAGAAAAAGTTACAATACCAAGAATTTGCACATGTAATACAGCCAATAGTTGCATATTTATTGGTTATCATATAGTACACTACTTTGTTTTGACCAGAGGTTTAGAACAAAATTTTGTGTCTGAACTTTAATAGTTTGATTTAGTTGGGTTTGGAAAAAGTTCAATTATTGCCGGTTTTGATTATAGTTCAGTTTTGATTGGTCCGAACTGAGGAAGTAAAATGGAACACAGTAAAAAGTGTAGTTGACTTGTAATAACAATACTAATACGATATACATTGTCTAGTTAATGCTTCTGTTATTGTCCATTAGTGATCTTTTTTTTAAAAAAGAGTTGTGCTCAACCCATGAATTCGGGCATTGTTCTGTCCAATTTCTCAAATTTGATTAAGTTTGAAGCAAACCAAACAAATGCAGCCAGTGCCAGCTCCATTCAACCTTTACGATATTTCTATGACTAAAAGACCCTTTAGTGAAGTTATAGGGAGAATGGACAAACTTTTCATTATGCTTTTCTTTGTATCATTTTTGTGCATGAGTAAAAATTCTGGTCTCTATCCATTACAGGTTTGTATTTTTGAGGAGTCAGAGGATGGAGACTCAAATATGTATGTACACCATGACATCATCCTTCCAGCCTTTCCCCTATGCATGGATTGGTTGGATTGTTGACCAAAGAGTGGTGAAAAAGGTAGACACATATTTTAGGGAGGATTTGTTAGACCATAACTTAGTCAAGCTTTTAGTGCTGTGTGATTCTTGCCAATACCAGTAAAAAAATGTCACATACATCCAAATAAACATATTAGAACACAAACTAAATAGATACAAATCCGAAGGAAGATGTAGGACTGGCTTTACTGTACTTTGACCTAACCGAGTGTGTACCTAAATCTGGGATAAATGATTGCTTCATCTTTCTATAAAATCTCAAATAAACGCTTGCTTCATCTTTCTATATAATTATCTCTTGGCTGGTATTTGCAGGAAATTTTGTTGCCATAGGCTCTATGGAACTCCCTGCTATTGAAGTTTGGGACCTTGATCTTGTAGGTTATTTTTTCTCTGGATATCTTGGTATATCCAAAATTGAAGTTTTTATTTATATACATTGATAGGCTGTAGATAGTAACTTTCTGTACTGTACCTGTTTACTGTGGCAATTAAAGCACCATTCTGCTAGAGGCAAGATGGTTGTGCTGATTTTCCTGATAAATATTAGTGTGAGCATACACATAATTTAGCCACACATTACATTGGAAACCCATAAAATTGAAAATTTTAACTCCTTGAGAGAATGTCATATTATAGTAAAGATGCTTCTTGATGATAAGGTGATATTTGTGGCTTCTTTCCTTTTTTGGTATTTGACAGATTGACGAGGTCCAGCCATTGCTGGTTTTAGGTGGAGTTTCAATGAAGAAAAAAGACAAAAGGAAAAAAGGTTCTTTATAATAGGGCTAACTTGTGATGCGATCTTCTTTCGAAAAATATTGCGTGGTACCATCACTAGCATACTGAAGTTACAAGACATTACAAGCAATTAAAAATTGATTATCCTGTTGTCCTGTGCACCTTGGGTAGTTATACCTCCCCAAAATGTAGAAGGCTTTTTTCCTTTATACATTGTACAGTGTTCCTTGGGAACCTGCAAAATGTCCCAAATATCCCAAAAAAGACCAAATATGTAATTCTTTTCACAGGGGTGTTTTTTTTTCCTTTCTTTTTAACTAAGTTCTGTTTGTGCAGAAAAAGTTCAACAAGGGAAGTCATAGAGATTCCGTGCTTGGTCTAGCATGGAACAAGGAAGTGAGGTGAGCGAGCAGTCATTCTTTATCTCCCTCTAATATGTTACTTGTGTATCTTGAGTACCTTGAAAGTTTTCATTTGTGATAACAAAGAATTACAAACCAAGCACGGTGCTAAGAAAGGTTCAGAAAAAATGAAAAAAATCAAATCTCATATTAGACCATGCCAATTAGAATTCTACTTGAAATATTAAACTGCGAAAGATACACTAATGCTCTCATGACCCAAGACAAACAGAACTACATAAATATGAATTCTCATTTTTCCAAGTGGCACCACACCTGACTAATAGATGTTGGTTTCAGATCTTTACTAGTAAGTAATAAGCTCTTGCGTTCAATTAGAAAAGCCTGGTACTGAATAGTTCATTATTTTATACTTCAGGAATGTCATAGCAAGTGCAAGTGGTGATAATACTGTAAAAATTTGGGATGTGGTTGAGGAAAAATGTGTTGCCACCTTAAAACATCATACTGACAAGGCAAGCTACTGTCTTTAATTTCATCCTTTACATTAGGTCTTTAATGTCATATCAGTTAAATTTAGAAGCTGGGACAAGAATCACACTGACATAGTTTTGGTGATATACCAGGAACATCATATTGGTGCTGGTATAAGCACTGAATGATTTTTTTTTTTAACTGTATGTGATGTTTATGTATATAATATTTTTATTACTTTGATCTTTTATGCAGTTCTCTGTCTAACAGAGAATTTTAACACGAGTTGAGTATTTGTAATTATCGAAATTAGATTTGAACAAGGATAATATTTATCTGCAATATATACGTTGCAGGTGCAAACTGTTGCATGGAGCATGCACTCCCCTGAGCTACTACTTAGTGGATCCTTTGATAAATCTGTTGCACAGGTACTCTCTCTTTTCCTTTGGGGTTATAAGGAGAACTTAATATTTAGCTGTTGGATTTGTTCTTAATTTGAGCTATTGTATATCACGCAGATAGATGTGAAATCATCCAAGGAAAGTGGCAGATGGTCTGTTGATACTGATGTAGAAAGCATGGCATGGGACCCACATAATGAGCATGCCTTTGTGGTTAGTTGCTTTCTTTCTTACTCTTCCTTAGCACCAAGGGTTTGCAGTGTCTGTGTGCATGTGTTTGGGGAGGGAAGCCAGTACTGGTCAATCATGTTTGGTACCCGTATAATGCCATAAACTAGTCTATTTTGCAATGTTTTTCCAACTATTTATTGTTTTATTTATGTTTTGCAGATCAGCCTTGAAAATGGCATGGTTCAGTGCTTTGACAAGCGTATGACCTCTTCAAATTCAACTTATGCTTCAAAGACCGTCTTCACTCTACACGCTCACGAGAAAGCTGTCACTTCTGTCTCCTTTTGCCCTGTGGCGCCTAATGTAAGTCATTTCAATAATCATATCGTGCTTCATATTTAAAAATAAACCCAGAATTTTGCAAATAATGCCTAATATTTGGAATTTCCATCCAAGGTGCAACTTTTGAGATGATGTGCAAATGATTTGGGTTTAGAATTCAAATGTATTGTTGTTAAAGCGTTAAAGCTATTTGAGTAATGATAAAAACTAAAAGGCAATGTCTTCCTGGGTGTCAGTTGCCGAAATTTTTTTACTGCAACATGGAAGATAACATAAATATATGGTTTTTCATTTGGTTCAAGAATAGCAAATTTGTAGGCCGAGTACATATTTCAGGAAATTGCTATTCTGAATAACTTCCCACTTTCTTGCTGGGTCGCAAGGTCGATGCTTTTCTTAATCTGGAGAGAGGCAAAAAGATTTCTTAATATTTTTATTGCTAATTTCCACTGAGAACTCTTCAGATAAAAGTTGCATTCAACTATATTTTTTCATTTGGACATAACCTTATTCAACTTCTGTGCAGTTTCTTGCAACCGGCTCAATAGACAAGATGGTACTTCTTTTGTCTAATATTTGTACCTTTATTCCATAATCAGTTATGAAAATATAAGAAGAGGTCAAAAATGTATAATTTGGTTAGTAATCAGAGGAGGGATTAAGTTACAACAATTTTGAGTTACAACAAAGTTACCACAACTATTTTCTACATTTTCAAAGTCCAAATCGTCGATTCAAACCGTTCAACATGATCTCTAAATAAAATGTGCTTGCAGATCAAATTTTACATTTTTTTGAATTTCTTTACTATTTATTAAGTATTTTACAAAAACTAGTCAAATTCAGACCATTGAATTTTGTACCCATCTTAATAAATAGTAAAAAATTTCAAAAAAATGTAAAATTTGATCTGGAAGCACATTTTATTGTGGAGATCATGTTGAACGGTTTGGACTTTGAAAATGTAGAAAATGGTTTTGGTAACTTTGTTGTAACTCAAAATTGTTGTAACTAGATCCCTCCTCTAGTAGTCAAACAATTCAGTGCTTTACTTTTCGAATATGGATTCATCTTATATAAGATCAAAATTTGATACAAGAGCTGGTTATGGCTTGTGCTAAACAGACATGTAGAAGTTTCAAAATTCATTAGATACATTTAATTAAAGAGGTAAGAAATAACTAGCAGTTAAAATTTTAAAAAAGGTCTGCTAGGATATGTAAAATAATGTGGAGTGGTACTAATCATATTCTCATGCTACATACAGTAAGATTTACCCTTTTCTGTCTGTTGCACACAGATAAAGCTTTGGGACATATCAAACAATCAACCTACCTGTGTTGCATCTCAGAACCCTAAAGCTGTAAGTTTTGAAGTACTCGTAAAACAAATGATCGTTTTACAATTGGCTATTACCATTTCTGTTATACCGTCTCAAGCCAGAAATATCAAAATATCACCATATTTATAATGTTATGTAACTTGTGATGAATATCAAAGATGGTATATATTATTCAATAGAATGGCCAAACTTTCTCTCCCCATTTTTTATTTTCACGGTAGCAATAAATAGGAGAGGCCATTACAAAGAAAACATGTGGTGGATTATAAGAGAAATATTCTGTTGTAGGCTGTACATGCTTTTTCTCTGTTTCTATGTATTTCTAAAATACGTAACCGTTTCTATAGCTAATCAAGCCTTGTTTCTTCTGGTTGTATGTATGATGATATATCAGGGTAAAATTTTTCAAATCTCATTTTCGCAAGATAACCCATTCCTGCTTGCCATCGGTGGCCTCAAAGGGAAATTACAGGTACCTACACAACCTTGGAATTCAAATAGCAATTTTTTTTTATAAATAGTAAAAGTTGCCTAATTATCTTGTTTTTTTGTATTTTTGTATTTTTGCGCTTTTCTATTGTCAAGGTGTGGGATACACTATCAGAACAAGGAATTGTCAACAGATTTGGTATGTATAACAACCGGAAGCTGGATCCAAATCCTAAGAGTGATCCTTGACTTAAGAAGCTGTGGTTTATTTATTATACATCTTGAGTCGATGCTCTATTCCTAGTTTTTCGAGTTGAAAATCGAAATTTTTACTTGTATATTAGGGACAATGATTCCTTTTTCTTGCCTGATTACTTTATGGATTTGTTTTCTTGTGACATTTTGTAATCGTAGAAATAACATGAGAGCCTAAGGGAGCAAATTGAGAAACAGTGTAAACACAGTGTAAACAAAATAAAAATAAAAATAAAAAAAGATGTAACACAGGGTTCTCGTAGGCGGCTTCAGAACCCATCTTATAAGCACCATACAAGATGTACTAAAAGCTGAAGTGGATCCATCCGATGTTCGTCAGATTATTCTGCTAGTTGAATTTGCTTATAAGCATTGGTTAAGGTATCCAATTCCAAGTAGATGCTCATCAGAGATGCGTGCTACTTTACTTTTATTTTGGCAATTGATATTCTTGTTGACTTAACTGCTAGTCAGGTATATTCTTAACTTAAAGTGTAAATCACTATCTGTACTTTTTTTCTCCAAAAACCAACAAGGTTTGGTACCACCTTCTACTAGTTAAAAGTCCCTCAATCCTATGCACAAAACCAAGGCACAAAACCAACAAGGCCAGCGCCAAAGGAAAACACCAACTCGGTGCCAGTAAAATCAGAGCCAAAAGAAGCACCTCAGCTGGTACCAGTATCAGTACTAGTATCAGTGCCTGTAAAGCCAGATCCAAAGAAAAAAAACCTCAGCTAGTACCAGTAACGGTACCAGTGAAGTCAGAACCCAACCCCACAAGGTAACAGCACCAGAGGCAAGGCCACAGCCAAGAAACCAGCGCAAGCCAGTGACAAAAACAAGAGCACAAAGAAAAAGGGCATCACCAAGCTAAAGTCGGGAAAATCAGCAACCCGCGCCAGAATAACCAAATCATCACAACATCCAATAAAATACACAACGAGCAAATAATCTAGAGGAGTGCTTACATGTTTGCCCGGGAGAGCTCGAATCGCAGAGAGGGCAAGGATTGGCCGGCACCAAGGCAAGGCCTCGCCCCTCGGCCATCTCAAGATCAGCATGCACCACAAGAAAGGCACACCAGGCACCAGGAAACACCACAAGAAAGGCACACCAGGCACCAGGAAACACCACAAGCAAGGCACACCAGGCACCAGGAAACACCACAAGCAAGGCACCGGCAAGCACCGAGACAACAAAAACCCTTTTAGGGTTTTGAAAAATCACAAGCACAAAGGTAAACGGAAAATAGAGGGAAAGGGCAAAGTCCTCACCACATGAGAGCAAAAAGATCGAGCAACCAAAACGAGAGAGAGAGACGAGACGGAGAGGTGAGTGGCGCATGTATTTTGGCCAAAATGGTGAGCGGGAATGAAAATGAGGAGCGGGACTTGGCCAAAATGGTGTGCGAATATTAGCTTTAGGATCGGTTAATAGTGAGAAGCCGTTCCTAAAAGGGTCTGGACTATCAAGAATAGTCGTTTATAAACAGCCGTTCCTGATATGTTCTGGACTATCAAGAACGGGTCTTTAAGGACGTGCGATCTTGATACCTACTTTCAAGGTCGGCCTTTAAATTTGCCCGATCGAGATATATATATTAGTATCGCTTTTATGCTATGTTTGACCGTGATGTGTTGATACTAAATGTACATTTTACATAAGCTAAACTGTCCCCCATCCACCTCCTTCCGAAAAGAGATTAGGTACCATAAATATGACAGCAGCTTTTACAACAATTTGTATCAGCTTTACAAACATTTTGGCTACCTACCTCCTCGTTAGACAGACTAATCGCAACGAAGAAAATGAACTAGAACTTTGAGTCATTGTTGAATGATTACATTTTTTCAGTATGTCACCATATTTGATAATTTTTGCAAATTATCAAATATAGTTGAATACTATTTTTTTTTAACTAAAGCATGCAAGAGCCCTCTACTAGTGACTTACTGTAGAAATGATGTTACTTGAAACTACCTCTTTTTTAATTTGACTATTCAAATTAGGCCTAATGAATTTCAACATAATTACTCAAAATTTGATAAAGATATGGGGTCATTCTTTTTCTTTTTTCTTTTCAGAATTTTTTTTTTTCATTTATTTATTTTGAAGTTGGTAGGCGAATGATTTATTTCAATAAAAAATAGCATTACACACACAGACAAACAAAGTGAGATAATACATAAAAAATAAACAAGCATAAAGAGGAACGAAAATAACAAAAATTAAAAAGAAAATAATATCAATAATAAGTACCTGCTTCATAATCCAGATATTCGTATAGTTGTTTTAGCCGAAAAAAAAAGCTGACATTTTTATTAATATCCAAAGTTAATTACAAATTAATAAATATACCCATAATTTCTGAAATTTTCGGAAAATATCCAAACCGGTCATTTTGTAGCCGGTTTTCTTCATTTTTTTTAGAGACACTATGAATAGCAAGATAATAATGAAATCTAATACTGAAAATTCGAATTTTTTGTTAGATTACTTGCTTTGATTTATAATTAGCATATTTATACTAAAATACACTATATTACTTGATATTATGTTAAATTACACTATATTACATTAAATTACGCTAAATTATGTTAAATTACGCTAAAATACGTTAAATTCCGGTAAATTGCTGTATGTCTTCATAGTGATGTATAATTAGAAATTATTTTTTGTTTCTCTTTTATCTTCATAGTGATTTATAATTAGAAACAATTTTTTATTTTATAAGAGACTATGAATAGCAAGATAATGAAATCTAACACTGAAAATTCGAATTTTTTATTTAAATTATTTGTTAGATTACTTCTTTTGATGTATAATTAGCATATTTATACTAAAATACGCTAAATTACTTGAAATTATGTTGAATTACACTATATTAAATTACACTAAATTATGTTAAATTATGCTAAAATACGGTAAATTCCGGTAAATTACATATGAATATGGATGATATCTTTACTGAGAAGGCGGAAAATAACGATGAAACTTCAAGTGGCCATAAAACGGCGCTCGAGTGTCTGATTTCAGCAAATGACAACTTTTTGGAAAACTTGTGAAAATACGCATGCGTCAATGCCACCGATGTCGGATTTTAAAATTCAAAATTACTAAAAAACTAAAGAAAGAGCCTTACAAATGTTTCCTGTGAAGAAATATCAAATATGCATATGACTAGGGATATTTATAGGGGAGAAAGAGGGGGTTGGTATTACAAAAATGCCCCCTTGACCATTGACCTTACGGGAGGAATTTGGGAATTATTGCTTGGGATTAATTAGTGGTAAGCTAGTAGGCCAAACATGACCGTTTTTTATTTTTATTTTTTTCTGGAGTTCCAAAGTTGCCTACTGTTTACAATTGACAATCCTCCGTATCTGCACTAACACTTGCCCACTGTTTTTTTCAAGGAAAATGAAGGGTTTTTATGGAAATTGAGTGGCTGAAGGACTGAAGGACTGAAGGTTCACTCCTCCGTTGCTTCTTATAATGCCATTAGAGAGACTAATCTGGAAATTTAGAAATATACCTCAATCTGCTCCAGTCCTCTTCCTCTGAGATCTCTAAAATCTGAACAAATCAAAATAGAGAACGAAATTAAGATAAACAAAATAGAGGACTATGATTGACCACTAAATAAATTACCTGATTTGGACAAAATCAGTTGGTTCACACTGTACTCGACTGGATGTTCAATCTAACCTTCCTCTAGATCTGAATCGCGCCAGAGAAGAGCGCGTGCGGCTGGGTTCTTGAACCTGAGAGTGAAAGGTCTGGAGAAGAAGATCGGGTTTAGAGAGGAAAGAGGATAGTAAAACAAATCCATCCTTTATATTTTCCAATTTTGCAATTTCAGTGATTAATTTAGATACATTGTTACAGAAATGCACAAAAAACACCAGTGGAAGTGTGGAACAATAAAAGCGTTTAGCATAATACATAATAAAAGTTTGAGCTTACAAATACATAATAAAAGTTGAAAATTCAACAAAGTTTGAGCTTACAAATACATAATAAAGCGTTTAGCATAATTGATAACAGTTTTATTTCCTTGATGTTTAGAAAATGTAACAAAAATTGGGGGAAAAACAAATATATAGCTCTAAGCCAGAAGAAGAGGTAATTGCAAAACAGCTTTGACCGCATATCCAACAGGATTTCCATATTTCACCTGCCCCCCTGAAACTTGAAAATTCACAACTCTCCTCTGTTCCCTCTAGTAATCTTCCAAAAGCTTGCTTTGCTGGAAAATACGAAAAGAAGAAAAAAGAATCAGTGATGGAATATTAAAATAAATAACTCTTAATAATCACAATGGTAAGAATATCTGCATAATTTACATATTTATTTGTTATTTACCAATGTTGATTTGCAAAACACAAATTTCTTTATTGGTGTATTTCTGCATAATTAATCTTATTATTAAGGAATACATAAGATATCTTAAGGTCAGAAGGAAGTCAAGCAGAACAATGCTAAAAAAATCTTTCGATTGCTAATTGTGCATGTTCAGCTGTAATTGTGCAAGCTCTACAAATAAACTCAGGGGAATGGGGCCCAATCTAGGTTACCGGTAACCTATGAATATTTGGTTCATGCAGTTCATAAAACATGTGAATCATGATGGAAAAACTATAATATGCTGCAAATCATTTTATACGAATATAACATGTTTCATAAAACAAGCTTTAAATAAATTACTTTTAAGTAATCAAGTAAAAAGTAAATAAATACTGCACCCTTATTAATTTGGAGCTTCACTCTTAACCACCCTGAGGACGGGTTGTTGTGGAAGCATCGAGAACTTCTCCTGCAAATTGCTTACAAACGTTTTATCACTCTCACTCTCAGACACCACCACCTCCATCTCCTTGAGTTGTACAAGAAACTCCAACCCGGACACCCCATTCTGTCCAATAGACCAGCATTTGCTGATCTTTAGCTGCTCAAGTCTTTTCAATGCTGTCTTTTTAATTAACACCGATTCTGACTCATTTAATCCCTCAAGAATCATTATCTGCAACATTGGAAATGTACCCTCCCCAAAGCATAGTTCCTTCAGATCTTTAAATGAGTTGTATGACATATAAAGAATCTTCAGGTTGGGCAGCCTTTCAATGGCTTTAATTTCTTCCATTAGGTGAGTGTTTCTGATATGTATCTTCTCCAAATTCTCAAGGGAACTGATCCAATTAGGCAATTCACCAAGAATGCTGTACAACTTTAGGCTTTGAAGATACTTGGGAGGGGAAGATACAGAATCTAAGCAACACTGGAGCCCTGAATCATCTGCTGCTGAAAGGACTAATGACCTTAAGTGCTGAAGCCTATCAATCACCTTTGCTAATGTTTTCCCATTTTTTTTGGTGAAACCAGTCACTGCTAACTTCCTTAGATTGGTAAGATTCTGCATCTCGTTAGCTAAAGCATTGCTCTGACCAATATCAATCATGCCAAAAATATTAAGGGACCATAATTTACCTATTCCTTGAGGAGCAGTCACCCCAAATGAATAGAAGTGATCTCCTGCACGTAGATAGCTTAACTTGTGTAGCTTAGCAAGTTCTTTTGGTAATTGGACTATAGTTGTGTTTCTAATATCAAGGGTCTCAAGTTCACTAAGCTTTCCCAATGAATTGAGGAGTTCTGTAATTTTGGTCCCCCTAAGACCTAGGTAATTTAAGTGACGAAGCTTGCCTACGCTCCTCAGGTCCCGATTATTTAAATTCAAAGTGCCTTCTAGATCTAGCACTCTTACCAACTTCATTGTAGGATATCGAAGATAGTCTCCCACCGCTCCGAAGATGGATACAGATTGCACGTTAGACAAGTTCACTCTTTCTAGGACTTTGTCCCCATTGCATGGTCCACCTCTGATAACAAGGTGCCTCACCTTATCTGTCATGGTTATGAGGTTCTCATCTTCAAGCAGTGACACCATATTTTCATCCATAGCCTTTGCAAGAATAAATTCATACATCAAGTCAGGAATGTTACATCTTTTAACGTCTCCATTGGCAATTGTGCCCATTTGTGATGATTGGATAACACTTCTCCCTATGAGATCATAGAAATAGCCCTTTCCTACCTCCTCTGCAGTCTTGTTACGGCCTTCCTTTACATATCCATCAGCCATCCATCGCCTTACTATCCTTGATCGCCTTATTTCCTTATGGTTATGGAAAACACTAAGATACATAAAACTTGACTTGAGATGGGGTGGCATGCCATCATAACTAGAAGTAAGAACATTGTTCACTACCCCTAAGTCCCGGTCATAGGCAAGCTCTGAGCTAAGATGGTCATGCATTTTCTTCCATTCAGCACTTGTTTTAGGTTTGGTGGCCAGGTAACTGCCAACAGTTACAATGGCAAGTGGTAGCCGACCGCAAGTGTTTATAATTGAACCAGCTTGGTTCATCATATCCTTGGTAATAGTGATGGTTCCACATTGTTTCTCTTCACTATCATCTTCCATTATCTCGGTGCTACTCTGACCATATTTCATGTAACACTTTCTTTCGTCAGGCGGATCATCTTTCGTGTCCCTACCATCGATCACAAGACGATAATTGGCGGTCTTGTACACTGATTTGCAAAAGAGATTAAAAGCGTCTTTTTCCGAATGTTCCTTCATCTCATATATATAGTCACCTGGGTGAGATATAGATTCTACCAGAGGCCTTGATCGTGTGGTTACTATGATTCGACTCCCGTTGCCTGTAGGTAACACAGGCTTTATCTTATCCCATTCTGACAAACTAGACATGTCATCTAGTACAATCAAACATTTCTTATCTTTTAGATATTCAGTTACCTTTTCTTTTATTGTTTTTTTGGGTAATAATACCTCTTGGACATCATACACGATTTGCCTAGCCAGGTTTTCTATAAATTCATCCTCCTCGAAAGGATGTAGGACAGTGACCCAAGCAAAATACTTAAACTCGTCTCTAAGTTCTTGGCAGCCATAGACCTCTCTGACAAGAGTGGTCTTTCCAATACCACCCATTCCTATCACTGATATAATTTCCCCACGCTCCTTCACAATAAGCTGAACCAATTTTCTCTTCGGCTCTTCCAGACCTACAAGAAAAGGTTCTACATTGGCAAACGATATAGTAGAAACACTCTCATCATATGTGTGACCACCATATTCTTTGTAACTCGGGTTATACAGCAGTTTTCTCTCTTCTGCATTGGCAATCGATCCAGTGGAAGCACTTTCATTGTATGTGTGACCACCATATTCTTTGTAACTCAGGTTATACCGCTGTTTTCTGTTACTCACATCCTCAATTCTAGTTTTCAGCACCCGAATTTTTCTTGCAATCTGGTCCCGTTTCATAACTGAGCCCATCGCAGGTAGGCAACCTTTTTTTATCAAGTGAACAGAAGCCTCCTCAATACAATCCTCCAGTTCAGATGCCAACCGTTGGACTTGCTTGATCCATGTGGTCGTGACCTTGCCTTTCACATTCATTGTTGAGGCATCCTGTAAGAAGGCTTGGATCATCTCAAGTTCTTCCTTGATGAAAACCAACTCTTCTTCCACCCCTAGCTGTGAACCAATTTCATGTGTGATTGCTGTTGCTGCCTTTTCAACTATCAACTTCAATGGAATTACTGCTATGTTTATAGCAAACGCCTCCATTATTTATGCTTATGGCCAATATATCAAGTTTCTCTGCAGATGAAGAAAAAATTAAAAACAAAAAAAACACTTGAGTGAATTTGTCTAGGATAATACTTCTTTTTGCTTTAATGAGTGCTGTCTGAACTATGGATATTTGACTGTACAGAAACCTGACAAGTATAAATTTGATATATTGGTTGCAACAGAATTAGAAACTCATATTAGGACGGCAGAGTTTGCTACTGAGACTACAACATTCAAAAAATTTATTTGGATTGACAACTTGACCTCTCAATTATTTCATCTAGTACGTAGCTAATACTCTCTCATTACAAAAACAAAAAAAAATATGCACTTTCCTTTCCTTCAATACCAAAACCAAAACAGAAATTACCCTCTAAAACTAATAACCCTGAATACTGGTACCTGCACCAGTGCACAAAAAAAAAACCTAAATTTAATTGAATATCAATACCAATCCAAAACAGAAATTAATTGATACACCATAAATTGAATAATTGATTTCTAAATTCCAACCGTTCTTCTGTGCCAGCGGAGAGGAGAGCGAGAGAGAGGCGGACCTGAGATCTGAGAGAGTCAGAGCGCGACTTGAGAGACAGAGAGAGAAGTGAGTGGGGCGAGCGGACTTAGCAGGGGAAAAGCAAAGAGAGCGACAATTAAATTTTTTTTTTTTTTTTTTTTGAGGAAAGACGATTAAAAATTGAGTGGACTTGGCAGGCCACTATTATTTGAGCTTTAAGATTCGTGCCGAACGTATTTCAACGGTTGAGATTTTCCGAAAAGTCACTCAAAATATGAGATATCTCAGAGGATGCGAATTCCTGAGATACGAAATATCTCAACTTTTGAGTGACCGGGTCCGGATCCCCTAAAGTAACCCAATTTTTGGGTTTTGGATCGGGACCGTCCGAATCGAATCCGTCGTTCGGAATCGCCTCGGGATTCGAATATATCGCTCGGGATGCGTGCGCTCCACTTTTGATGGATGGTCCGATCCAAAACCCAATTTTTGGGTTACTTCACTGGATCTGAATTCCGTGTATTCGGAGATAGCGCAGGGCAGTATTATTGGCTTTGAGATTCGTGCAGAACATATTTGCACGGTTGAGATTTTCAAGAAAAACACTCAAAGTTGAGATATCACAGAGGGTGCGAACTGGTTTTATTCACCAAATTTCCATCTGGAGAAGTATCCTACCGGAAAAGACTCTCCTCACTTTACGGTTTGAGATTAACTTCCAGACGCTTTGAGATTCGGGCCAGCGCAGGGGCAGTATTATTGGGCTTTGAGATTCGTGTCAAGTTAAAAAGAACGGTCCAGATCCATACTTTACGGTATGGGGAGGATCTGAATTCATTTCCATCTATGA
Source organism: Carex myosuroides (assembly GCA_028015225.1). NCBI lineage: Eukaryota > Viridiplantae > Streptophyta > Magnoliopsida > Poales > Cyperaceae > Carex > Carex myosuroides. Next base: position 7,075,180 of record CM051490.1, read on the forward strand.
TCAATCCCACTACAAATAATTACTTTTATATTCCCTATGCTTTCTAAAAAGCAAAGTAACCCTAAATGTGTCACCTACCACTCTACCTAACTTTTCCCGACATTTTTGTTAATATCCTAAGTTAATTAGAAATTATTATTTATACCCAGAATTATGCAGATTCGTCAAAAATGCCCAAACCAGTCATAAAATGGCTGGCTTAGTCTCCTTAGTAAACCGGCCATTTTATGGCCGGCTTACTCAATTTTTTTTTTTTTAGAGACACTATGAAGAACAAAATAATGAAATCTAACACTGAAAATTTAAATTTTTTGTTTAAATTATTTGTTAGATTACTTCTTTTGATTTATAATTGGCATATTTATACTTGAAATTATGTTGAATTACACTATATTATAATAAATTATGTTGAATTACACTAAATTACGTTAAATTACAATAACTTCGCTAATTATGCTGAAATACGGTAAATTACGCTAAAATACGTAAAATTACGCTAAAGTAGACCGATTTTGTGTCATCTTTCACGAATCATAAAAAATAGTAAAAAAATTCGAAAAATAGTAAAAATTGGCATTCTACAAGTTCATTATGTAACTAATTTACTGAGCTACTTGGATTGAATAATATAAATGAAAATTTTAATCGGAAACTTCAACTCAAGTTTTGAGGCTCTTCCCTTTGTTTTTTGGCAATTCTGAATTTTAAAAAATTACATATTTGTCACTGACGCATGCGTATTTTCGCAAGCTTTTCGAAAAGTGGTCATTTGCTGAAATCGGACACTCGAGCGCCGTTTTATGGCCGTTTGAAGTTTCGTCGTCGTTTTTCGCCTTTCCAGTGAAGATATCGTCCCTATTCATATGTAATTTACCGTAATTTAGTGTATTTTAGCATAATGTAATGTAATTAGCGTAACTTAACATAATATAGTGTAATTTAACATAATTTCAAGTAATTTAGCGTATTTTAGTATAAATATGCTAATTATACATCAAAAGAAGTAATCTAACAAATAATTTAAACAAAAAATTCGAATTTTCAGTATTAGATTTCAATATTCTTCATAGTGTCTCCAAAAAAAAAAAAATTGAGTAAGCCGGCCATAAAATGGCTGGTTTACTAGGGTGACTAAGCCAGCCATTTTATGACCGGTTTGGACATTTTTGGCGGATGAATTCTGGGCATAAATAATAATTTCTAATTAACTTTGGATATTAATAAAAATGTCGGCTCCTTTTCAAACTTATTCCACAAAAGTTGAGATATCTCGATGGTACGTAATTTTAATAAAGAATGTGACTGGTTAGCCTTCATATAAAAAAGGTAAGCATAAAAAACATGACTTTAAAGATGCCCAAATTGCCTCTCTTATAGATTGCTACGAGGTCAAGCGGTCAAAGAAATGAACATTTTATAAGTTGTTTTATATATTTATTTTTTATCATTTCTTTGACCGCTTGACCTTGTAGCAAATAAGTTTGAAGCTTTCAAAATTTTGCATGTACATGCATCACTTATGAAGTACATGAATTTCAACGGTTTAAATTTGCCGTTTGAAGCCGATCCTTACTTTTGGAGTTGTGCTCACCAATTCCTCTTGGTGAGCACATCACACCATAACTTTGCCCTTATAATAATAACCATATCTTAAGGAGCATATAAATTGCTTTTTTTTTTTAAGGCCTATACATCATATGTTTGTGCTTCATAGAGGCAGAGGCAGAGGTGGAATCATTCCCTAATTCATTACTTGGTCTGATTTATCTTTTTACCTTTTTCAGGCTTTTTTGTTCAATGATTTGTTCTGATGAAAAGCTTGATTCTCACCGGTTCAAGGATATTATTGATGATGCTATATCTCATGGTCTAATTATAATTAGGAATTATGGGCACTTTAAAGTGTACCCCTGCACATTTTCAATTCCCCTCAAAACATGTAAAATGTGAAAAAAATCAATCAAGTCAAAAGATGCCAAAAAGCACCCATTTGTTGTCCTTGTTTTTCTTTTCATTCCAGGTGCTGAGGTGGGGTTTTGGTAATATTTTTGAACAATCTAGTGAGAAATGTGTGATAAACTCTTTTTTGGAGGCTTAATCCAATGCTCTGTCTCTTTGTTTATTTTATTTTGTTTTTATATGGTATTGTTTTGTTTCATTTATAAATTATTTGTATTGAAGTTGCACATCTGTTGACAGGTGAACTGAAATCTACAAAAGCATATAAGAAGTGTGCCAAAAAGGTTTCTCAAACTGAGCCTCCTACAAATCCTCTAGCTAGGCCCTCCAAGTTAGTATTTGATAAGATAAATTGGGATTTCTGTTAGAAATTTTGGCAGCTAGGGTCCTGGTTCACTTTTCATTCTCTGGATTAAGGATATTCTAATGGGAGGTAGAACATGCATTAACTTTAATGGTGAACAAGGTCTCTATTTTTCTTGCAAAAAGGGCCTTAGACAGGGTGATCTTAATAAGATTCTTATCAAAGCTCAACAAACTGGGCTTATTTATGGTTTAGGTAATTTCTCTCATACAGATAATAAATTAAGTGCTCAACCTGCATTTTTGGTTCGAACCGATTGCATAAGTGCTCAACACCATCGGTTTTGAGCCGATAGCATATGTGTATGCCTTCACTATCGAAGCGATAGCCATCAATTCGTAAACCGATGACGAATTGCAATTTAAACCAATGGCGAAGTGTTTTTTATTGTAGTAGTGTGACTTACTGCAGAAATGAAGAAATGATGTAACTTGAAACTAACTCATTTTTTTATTTGACAATTCAAATTTGACCAAAGTTTCAACATAATTACTCAGAATTTGATAAGGATGTGCGTCATTCTTTTTTTTTTTTTTTTTTCTTTTCAGAAAATAATCCTCTTTCATTTATTTATTTTAAAGTTGGTAGGCGAATGACCTTCATTTCAATAAAAAAAAAAATAGCATTACGCACAGACACACACAAAGTGAGATAATACATAAAAAATAAACAAGCATAAAGAGGAACGAAAATAACAAAAATGAAAAGAAATAATATCAATAATCAGGACCTGCTTCATAATTCAGAGGAGAGAACAGATTAAAGGAGCGGTGATAAATGTGTTTTATGTAGCAGTGATAATTAATGAAACAAGGTTTAAGGATAATTCAATGATGAAGAAAAAAAAAAGGGAAGTATGGTTAAGTTATACAGAGATTTGTATAGTTGTTTTAGCCGAAAAAAAAGATGATCATGACCTTTTTAAGTTGTTTTATACAAGGTTTAAACGTCTTTTTCGTAGGATAATAAGGATAGGGATAAATATGTCATTCAAAAAGTATGTCGACCTCTAGAGATGATCATGACCTTTATAAGTTGAGCTCATGCAATGTTTATAGGAAAGCATAGTAAAAGCATTTGTAGTCACCGAAACATCATGTTTATTACATGAGAGTAGGTCCGATGGGCATCGGACCTACTCTGGTTCAATGGGTTTAATCACCGTCAATTTTATTTAAGATTCGTGCGGAATGCTTTAAACTTCGTGCATGTTTCTTTAGATTTTCGTGCACACAAATCTTAAATTAGATCGGACGGTCATCATGCTCGTTGAACCTAAAAGTAGGTCCGATGGGCATCGGACCTACTCCGTTCTCCATGTTTATACGTACGTATTGATGAACAATATAAATGTAATAACAATTGAATATGTTGTGAGCAGGTCTATTTATATGAAACATCAAAACCCAATAATTCTTACATCAATATGGAACAATATTATTCCAAACTCAATTCTTGCTGACTTTTAAGATATTAGAGACAATCAATTTAGAAATGAACCATTTAATTATATGTTTGATAGAGTTATATGTTTGATAGAGTTAATTATTAATTAATATTTTCAGGATCGTAGAAAAAAGTTGCAGAACACAGCAATCAGTATCGGTCAAAAACAAACATTAGGAACGGACTTACGGGCGATACTGATCCAGACGATACTGACCCAGACGATACTGATATTACCATTAAACAGGAATGGTCAGATAGCCGATCCTAATTCTCTAATAAGGAACAACCTTTAAGTAATAGCCGATACTGATTTGGATAATCAAGGTCGGTCGTTTATTTTAACCGATCCTAATTCTTACTATCAAGATCGGCCATTTAATAATTAGTCGATCCTGTTTGTCTTTTTTTGTTTTGTTTTGTTTGTAAAATGTAGATATTAGCACATTACACAGTGCATCATATCACATGAGCTAATTCAAATATCACATTTAGGTATTAGAAATTTTACATATTAATTCTACATTAATTAATATCACATTTATATAATTCAAAATTTATAAAATAACACAATAATAATACCACATTATCTAAATATCATATTTTCATAATACAAATTACATGAGCTAATTCTACAAACACTAAAATTTTCTTGTGGCCTAGAATTAATTGATACTCAGACAAGCAAACCTTTCATAATACGAACCTTCTTAACTAGAGGTTCTCCTCAATCACTGCATTGGGGTTGAAGGAAAACAACAGTCCTGCAATGATCATGAATAACTTCATATTATTGTGTACCGACTCGAAGTGCTCATATAGTTGTTTAAGTACGTAGCAGTCATTCCGATCTGAGAACAATTGAACAAATGTTAAAAAATAAAACAATAATATGAAGCAATTATAGAGAATGACAGGAAAAAAAAAAGAATCAAAGGGACAAGCTTGTTGTACATAACTTCGAATTAACACGGTTTCTTGTATGCAAATAAACACCCAATTGGGTAGCAATCAGAAGTTACGATTAAAGATCTACAAAATAATAATACAAAGTTGCAGAGACAAGTACATGTTGCTGTAACTAAACTAATTATTGCTTTTTCATTGAAAGTAGATAAATCACCCAAGTTTTTGACGGGATAATTTGGAGAAGAACAAACCTTTGTTTTTCGGATTGAAGCTACTGACAATGAATCAAGTCCTAAAAGCTGTCAAGAAATTTAAAATTTGTAGTATTACTACATCAACTAATTTGTATAAATGAGGGCACAAACTTCATAGCATCAATTGAATTTCCTTCTCGTTAATTATTACAATCATCAACTACACAGTACTTCATTTGGTATTAAAACAATGAATATATTACAAGCATCAACTACACAGTAATTTAATTAATTAACACACAATTCTGTAGTGTTCAGAACCCATCTTGTAAGCACCATACAAGATGTACTAAAAGCTGAAGTGGATCCATCATATGTTCGTCAGATTATTCTGCTAGTTGAATTTGCTTATAAGCATTGGTTAAGGTATCCAATTCCATGTAGATGCTCGTCAGATTATTCTCTACTAATTAAATACAAAAAAAAAAAAAAACATAAGAGATGCGTGCTACTTTACTTTTATTTTGGCAATTGATATTCTTGTTGACTTAACTGCTAGTCAGGTATATTCTTAACTTAAAGTGTAAATCACTATCTGTACTTTTTTTCTCCAAAAACCAACAAGGTTAGGTACCACCTTCTACTAGTTAAAAGTCCCCCAATCCTATGCACAAAACCAACAAGGCCAGCGCCAAAGGAAAACACCAACTCGGTGCCAGTGAAATCAGAGCCAAAAGAAGCACCTCAGCTGGTACCAATATCAGTACTAGTATCGGTACCTGTAAAGCCAGATCCAAAGAAAAAAAGCCTCAGTAGTACCAGTAACGGTACCAGTGAAGCCAGAACCCAACCCCACAAGGTAACAGCACCAGAGGCAAGGCCACAGCCAAGAAACCAGCGCAAGCCAGTGACAAAAACAAGAGCACAAAGAAAAAGGGCATCACCAAGCTAAATTCGGGAAAATGAACAACCCGCGCGAGAATAACCAAATCATCACAACATCCAATAAAATACACAACGAGCAAATAATCTAGAGGAGTGCTTAAATGTTTACCCGGGAGAGCTCGAATCGCAAAGAGGGCAAGGATTGGCCGGTACCAAGGCAAGGCCTCGCCCCTCGACCGTCTCAAGATCAGCATGCACCACAAGAAAGGCACACCAGGCACCAGGAAACACCACAAGCAAGGCACCGGCAAGCACCGAGACAACAAAAACCCTTTTAGGGTTTTGAAAAATCACAAGCACAAAGGTAAATGGAAAATAGAGGGAAAGGGCAAAGTCCTCACCACATGAGAGCAAAAAGATCGAGCAACCAAAACGAGAGAGAGAGACGAGACGGAGAGACGGAGAGGTGAGTGGCGCATGTATTTTGGCCAAAATGGTGAGCGGGAATGAAAATGAGGAGCGGGACTTGGCCAAAATGGTGCGCGAATATTAGCTTTAGGATCGGTTAATAGTGAGAAGCCGTTCCTAAAAGAGTTTGGACTATCAAGAACGGGTCTTTAAGGATATTGTCCGATCCTGGTACCTACTTTCAAAGTCGGCCTTTAAATTTGCCCGATCCAGATATATATGAGTATTGCTTTTATGCTATGTCTGACCTTGATATGCCGATACTAAATGTATGTTTTCCACTGGTGACAGAAGCTAAACTGTCCCCAATCCACCTCCTCCCGAAAAGGGATTAGGTACCATAAATATCAAAGTGACAGCAGCTTTTACAACCATTTGTATCAGCTTTACAAACATCTTGGCTACCTACCTCCTCGTTAGACAGACTAATCGCAACGAAGAAAATGAACTAGAACTTTGAGTCATTGTTGAATGATTACATTTTTTCAGTATGTCACCATATTTGATAATTTTTGCAAATTATCAAATATAGTTGAATACTATTTTTTTTTAACTAAAGCATGCAAGAGCCCTCTACTAGTGACTTACTGCAGAAATGATGTAACTTGAAACTACCTCTTTTTTAATTTGACTATTCAAATTAGGCCTAATGAATTTCAACATAATTACTCAAAATTTGATAAAGATGTGGGTCATTCTTTTTCTTTTTTCTTTTCAGAAAATATATTTTTTTCATTTATTTATTTTGAAGTTGGTAGGCGAATGATTTATTTCAATAAAAATTAGCATTACACAGTCACACACAGACACAAACAAAGTGAGATAATACATAAAAAATAAACAAGCATAAAGAGGAACGAAAATAACAAAAAATAAAAATAAAATAATATCAATAATAAGTACCTGCTTCACAGATATATGATAGGTCTAAATTATATACACATTCGATCTAGTTTTTACCACATAATAGCACCAAATATCTTGTATTTTAGTAGAGAATAGAATGAAATATAGCCAAGAATCAAGTTACTGCCAAAGTCTATTTCAATTATAGAAAATGGAGTAAATTGTAGATCTTCTCGCAAGCTTTCCGAAAAGTGGTAGAACACTGAAAACGGAGTTACGGATCATGAGTTATGCCCGTTTGAATTTCAGAGCAAAACAGAGAAAACAGAGCACAGTGCGGACGCACTCACAGCCAGTGCGGACGCACTCAGTACTTAGTCAAATTTCCAGCATCGCAGAACTTCACAGACAAAAAGTCCGAGCGTAATGCGTCCGCAGTCACCTCCAGTGCGGGTCAGCCACCCGCACTCAGCCATCAGGAGATGAAAATAGAAAAGTCCGAGCGCAGTGCGGACGCACTCGGGCCGCACTCGATCCGCACTCAGCGACACACAGTTCGTATTTTGGCCATATCTTGGTCATACTAACTCCGATTTGGGTGATTCACAGCTTGACGGAACCAGGACAAAGAGATCTAAGGAAACAAATCCAAATTCGGAATATATAATTCTGTACAGCCGCATCAATGGCCGCATCAGCCTGAAAAACTGCTAAATATGAAAAGTTAGTGGGCTTAGTGGGCGCCAAAATTAGAATAACTTGGTCTCCAAGTTCATAATCACAGAATTAGAAATATAGAAGTTAGTGGGCTTAGTGGGTGCCGAAAATAAAACAACTTGATCTCCAAGTTCAGAAAATATTATATAAGGCTAAGGAGACCACAAGAGAAATTATCACTGCTCATCATTGCTCAATTGAAGTTATTCTGCTCCACTTTTCGGCGGTGATCAAAGTTGCGAAGGAAGAGAAGGAAGAAATCGAGGTTTTACTTGAGCGACAAGGGAAGAACTTGGGCAGAAACTAGGAGATTGGTTGTATTCTTTTCTCTTACGTATTTTCTCAGTTTTTACCATGTTTATCTTGTATTTTCTTGTGGATGCTTGCTTCTCCATGAGAGGCTAGTTTCTCTCTAGGGGTTTAGGTCATGTAGCATGAACTTGTTTAATTCTATTTTACTCGGAGTTTAGTTTTTATTATGATTGTTTGATTTGATGTTAATTTCTGTGATTTATTATTTTGTGATATTCCATGATTTGTGCTTGAATTGTAGTTATCCCGCTTTGATCTTTTAGATCCAAAGTAGATTAGGATCATATATGATAGTACAAATTGTTGTGCTTGAATTGTAGTTATCCCGCTTAAGTCTTTTTGATTAAAAGTAGATTAGGATCATATAGGATAGTACAAATTGTGATCGCAAATACCTTAGGATTTGGATTAGAAGCGACCGTACTTTGATATCCAACCCGGAACTATAGGAATTAAGGTTAGGGTTTGGTGAATGACTTAATCGTGAAGTCAAAACCTAATTAGGACACCTTAGAACAAATATCGATATATACTTTGGAGCATGTGACTTAAATATCCCTCTAGGTTAGTGACAGCCCTAGAATTCGAGGAACATTAATCCATCCACCCAAAGTATTTGTATTAATATTTGTTTCAAAGGCTAACATAGGTTAGAAACCTCGTCATAATCAAACATGAATTTAAACAAACCGAGTAGATAGAATTAGCAAGGGATTGTGGACTGAATACTCCTAGACTTCTCAAACTTGATTTTCACCCGACTTTTTATTGCTTTTTACGAACTTTTAATTTACTTTAATTCTCCTTTAAAAAAAAACGAAATTACAAAACCCTCCCATTTTACTTTTATTGTTTAGTTTTAGAAGTAGTTTTCTTTATTAAAAATTGTTATTTTCCTATCTCCCTGTGGATCGATACCTAAATACTACAATCAATAGGTTGTGCGCTTGCAACTAACCTATTCATTGGGTACAAATGTTTATAAATATTAAAAGTTAAAAGAGTATAAAAACACCATACCTAAAATACTCAACAATATATATTCGTATAGTTGTTTTAGCCGAAAAAAAGACGGCCTTCATTTTTTAGGTTTTTTTAAGGATAAGGATAAATATGTCATTGACCATGAATAACTAAAGCATGCAAGAGCCCTCTACTAAATGTATATTCGCTATATTAACCATGAATAACAATATTATGTTTTAAGAATCAAGAATCACACACCTGGATCTCTAATGGTATTTTTGAATGTTTATGAGAAAATAAGACACAAGTGCATATTTCTTCATGTTGTTACGTTTAAAATGAAATATTTGCTGTTTTAATGTTTTCTTTTATCCTTCCATTAAACTAGTACCGAGATTATCTATAACTGTACCAAACATAAGCTTACATTCCACCAAACACATACTAAAAAAACAAAGAAATTGAGCAATAAAATGATTTGGCACATATCAAAGAATTTGTTGAACTTGGACATACCAGTTTGATGGATAAAAAGATTTTACATTGTTTTGTTTATAAAATCTAAAATTCGAAATGAAATCCGTTGAGAATTATGTTAAGATATGATAATATTTTTCATAATTCGAAATTCATAACTCAAGTGTCAAAACGAATTATTATATGTACTTTCTGTCATTTGTCTTGTACAAATAAAAAAGTATGAAATTTTCTTGTCCAATCATGTCTTGCAGTGGGGGAACCGAAGTAAATAAATATAGGCACACTGCAAAGTTCTAAAATGAGCCATGTTTTAATCTTTCTACTGAAAATTCTCTTTATTTTGAAATAATTAAACACAACATATGCATAATAAATACTAAATCCTCCAACTATTTCACCAAATGAAAAATAACCCCACTTGGTATCATTACAGAAGTTTGTAATTTCTTTTGTTTTGCTCAAAGGAGAAGCACACCCAAAATAGCATGTACCATACATGGAACTCAGACGTGTCGAGACCTCTTTGCAAGAGATGCATGCCCATTGCAATTAGGACGACCGACGAGAGAGAATTATATAGCTGTCCAAACCGCAATTTGAATTGAATTGCGGTTCATTTCCACCCCTAGCTAACTCAAATATGAATTGCAGCAACTTGAAGCCAAACTCGATTTGATGCATAACATAAGAGAATTATGATAGCACTTGCTTGTTCACTTTGTTGTTGATATATATTTATATATATATATATAGAGAGAGAGAGAGAGAGCTTGGGAAGGCGGACAAGCTGTAATTGTTCTGGTAAATGGGCCTAAAATAAACATTTGACAACTTGATCAATTGAACAAAAGCCCGTATTAAATTGGGCTATTCTACGGTTCCACTTGCATTGCCCACAACTTGAAACATGTTCAACAAAGATCACAACTCTTCTAGCAACATTGATCTGAGACCATTAGCTTTACAAAGGAAAGGACCCGACATTTCCTAGAATTTTTTTGTCTTCTACCAACCTGCCTTTGCTAGGAAATTTTGGGCCAGAAAAGTCGGCCCAGAAAAGAGAGATCTTTGTTCCATTAATCTCCTCATCTTAATTTGCTTATCTTCTCAGGCGCGCCGTCACTTGTCTCACTTCTCACTTGAAGAAGAACGAAGAAAGAAGATGATGCCCGTGCTGTCTCTCACCCCCTTCTGTTCCCTTTCACCTTCAATTTCTCGTCGGGACCTCTGTCTTTTCTGCTATGCAATCCCCAATTCCAAATTTCAACCTCACCGAATCAACAACAAATCAAAACCAAAACCACCCTCTGCAACTAATTCGCAATACAAAGACATCCTTCAGCACTATCACTCTCTCATGGCTTCCAAGAATCCTCCCACCTCAATCCATCCCTTCAATGCGCTCCTGGCTACCTTGGTTCGCAACTCTGACCCTGCCATTTATTCCTTCTTCCACCTTATAACCCAAACTGATGGAATCAGTCGTCCTGATAATTATACCTATGGTCTTATGATTAAGTACTGTGCCCAAATGAATCGTCTCGACTTAGCTTTTTGTTTTCTCGGAAGGCTTCTCAAAGAGGGTCACATGGTTAGCGCCGTGATATTCAGTCCAATAATCAAGGGTCTTTGTTCTGAGAATAGGAATAGTGAGGCTGCAGCCATTGTTCTTTACAAAATGCCTAAGTTGGGATGTATACCTAATGTCATCTCGTATAACATTCTTATTAAGGGGCTTTGCTCCGAGGGCAACATTGGGTTTTCCCTTCAGTTATTTTTTAGGATGGTTAAGCATGTTGGTGAGTGTGAACCTTGTGTTATCACGTACACCATTGTTATAGATGAGCTTTGTAAGGCGGGTCAACTCGCTAAGGCATTTGGTTTGTATAGACAGATGTGTCATGCTGGGGTTATACCTAGTACTAATACATACACCTCGTTGATTAATGGGCTGTGCAAGAAAGGAGAAATTACAAAAGCAGAGGAGTTGATGCATGAAATGATTTCCAAAGGGTACGAGCCCGATGTCATGACTTATACCACTCTTATAGATAGGTTGTGCAAGAATAGTGAAGTTACGAAGGCAGAGGACTTGATGCATGAAATGATTTTCAAAGGGTGCGACCCCGATGTCATGACTTATACCACTCTTATATATGGGTTGTGCAAGAATGGTGAAGTTACGAAGGCAGAGGAGTTGATGCATGAAATGATTTCCAAAGGGTGCGAGCCTGATGTCGTGACTTATACCACTCTTATAGATGGGTTGTGCAAGAATAGTGAAGTTACGAAGGCAAAGGAGTTGATGCATGAAATGATTTCCAAGGGGTGCGACCCCAATGTCATGACTTATACCACTCTTATAGATGGGTTGTGCAAGAATGGTGAAGTTACGAAGGCAGAGGAGTTGATGCATGAAATGATTTCCAATGGGTGCGAGCCCGATGTCGTGACTTATACCACTCTTATAGATGGGTTGTGCAAGAAAGGAGAAATTACAAAGGCAGAGGAGTTGATGCATGAAATGATTTCCAATGGGTACGAGCCCGATGTCATGACTTATAACACTCTTATGGACGGGTTGTGCAAGAATGGTGAAGTTACGAAGGCAAAGGAGTTCATGCATGAAATGATTTCCAAAGGGTGCGAGCCCGATGTCGTGACTTATAACACTCTTATAGATGGGTTGTGCAAGAATGGTGAAGTTACGAAGGCAAAGGAGTTGATGCTTGAAATGATTTCCAAAGGGTGCGAGCCCAATGTCGTGACTTATACCACTCTTATAGATGGGTTGTGCAAGAATGGTGAAGTTATGAAGGCAAAGGAGTTGATGCATGACATGATTTCCAAAGGGTGCGAGCCCGATGTCGTGACTTACAACATTCTTATAGATGCGTTGTTCGAGAAAGGTGAAATTGTGAAGGCGAAGGAGTTGCTGCTTGAAATGATTTCTAAAGGGTACAAACCCAATATTGTGACTCATACCATGCTTATAGAGGATCCATATCCTCCCGAGTACCCTAACTTGTACAATGAGCAGAAATCTGAACCATCCTTTTAATCCAGCGGCTTTGATCTTCTAATCTATATAAAAAACAGTGCCCGCTGGTCAGCAGTCGGGTGACTGCTGACCAGCTCTCTCCATCTCTCTTTTCTCAATACCTTCTCCTCCGCCTGCTCGACTCAGCCTCCCCCTGGATTTCCTATTCCTCTCTCCCTCCGCCCAGGTCGACTCCTATCAGTATGTTTAAAGGATTGACCTTTGTTTGATATTTATAGAAATTAATGATCCATGATACACTTGATACCGTGAACAAGCTTCAAACTGCATTGTATCTCGCTGAAGTTTTTGCAAGCGGGCTTCCAAGAAATACACCTTTCCAGAAATTTGAGCAGAGGTACTTTTCCACTTTGGATAAGAACTCAAAATCATATCATATCAGCTTTTATCTTATAGAACAATAGTAAAGTTGATAATATTTTATAAGAACTGTCAAGCTACACAAAAGTGCTTAACAACTTGATAACTTGTCTTTTCTTTCTTTTGAAGAAAATACTTCACAAATTACACCATTCGTAAAATGGTATTGTATAAGTTTTTTCTTCCTAACACATGAAAAATACTAATATCAAATTTAAGTTTAGTACCAGTTTGATGCCAATTTTCTGGTAGCAGGTACGGTCTGTACCAGTGTTGTGTTGCATACTGGCGTGAACTTTTGAGAAGGCTAACCTCAATCATGATTGATTTGTCCTTAATTTGAGCCTAAACTGACCTCATTTTAGCTTCGTTTATGCAGTTAAGCGTATTTGATTCCCATTCTCACATACAGTACTTGAAAACAACAGGTCCTTTAGGTTGAACCCAAAACAAGGTAAATACACCACATTATTTTCTCTTCTAGATCCTTGTAAAATGCTCAAATCAGCCCAGTCTTGTCAGTAAAATATGAGTAAGCATATTTCAGGTTCCCTTTTTACCATTTCAATCATTGCACTTACTATAGATGTGTGATGTGTAAACAAGAAGAGGAATCAGTGGTGTATTTGTTCTCAAAATGTCAAACCCTAAAAAGCTTCTACTCGATGATATTAAAAAGCTTCACCAATTTCAGTATAATGTGAGCGAATTAATCATGAATGCACAGGGGCAAAGAAGAACAAGAAAAATAATATTGATAGCACAATTTGTCTTTTGGAGGTAGCAGTGTGCGAGGATTTTTAGAGATCAGAATAAAGAACTAGTAGTGCTGGTAGAAGAAGTGCAAGCTGAGTGGATTCTCCTTTGGTTCCGATTAGAAAAAAAAAATTGTTTCACTTTTACTTTGGTGGTTATGATTCATTTGGGTTCTTATATTTGCTTTTTTTTTTGTTTCTTAGTTCAATTTTTATGTTATGGTTTTCTTTCTGTTTTACTTTTCTGCAGAAGTTTTTTTGTGGTGGCTCAAGAGTGCAGTTAACATGTTTTGTAACAGGTTTTAGTTCAAAACCTTAACCGTTTTTAAATCATCAATGAAATGCAAGTTCAAGGGCATTGTTGTCCTATTCACACAAAAAATCATAATTTTCTATTACTTTTGATTCTGATCTTGATATTCATATAACTTATGGAACACATTTAGATGCAACTATTTTTCATTTTTGCAGTTTTAAGGAACAGATTAAGAGAAATAACCAAACTAATCTAGATCTGGAAAAATAAAGGAAAAAAAGTCAACTGAAAGTTGACCAGAACATAAAAACACAGATTTGATTAGAACAAAGATTAAAACATCTATATAAACATATAGATGAACTTACTATGAACAAAGATTTGCACATTATGCTGAAACATTCATAAAAAAAATAGACTTGTGAACAATACCAGTATATGGTAATTGGTAAGTAAGCATTCAGTAAAAAAAAAAAAATAGTGCATTCCTTTATACTACAAAAAATATAAATGGTTTACAAATTACAACCCTTCAGATCTGTAGTGCATTCCTTTATTTTCATATATATATTTAGTTTCACTAACTCTAATACACATGCAACATATCAAAATTATAAAAAAGATACTTATAATTTGACTTCTTCTGGTTTAATTTCAATATAACCTATCACAGAGTTGGTGTTCGTTCCATGGAGCATGATGCAATTGCCTCTGTATGTAGCGGAATACTTGACAAGGAATATGGCAGGGTTTGGGATGGGTTGATATGTAAGGCTGAGGTATAATTAATTGATTCGGTAATTAGGTATCAGGTGCTTGTAGTCCCTTTTGCTTAGTCATATTTAATTTGGTAATAACTGCAACCTTGTGATTCTTCAAACTTGTTATAATTATATATCTTGCTCAAAACATTTTAACTGTCTCTACTACTGGGGACCCAACATCAATTTGTGGAAAAGGTTTTGAAATTAGAAACATAAGCCAAAATTTAAGTAATGTAGGAGAACAAGGATGAAGTTAACAGATGTTTACTTCATTTAAAAGACAAACTGCGGATTGATTTTGCTCCCTGACTCACCGATTCGTTCTCCGGTTCCACTTCTCCTTCATTTGATCGAATGTTCTTCTTTCCATTGGCCTTTAATTATTGTATGTCCTCCCTCACCTAATTATCTTTCTCCCACTTTTGGTATAAAATTTGTGTAACATGTATATATGCAACTTTTACCACTGCAGCTAACTGTTATTGCTTGAGCTGCTCCATTCGTCAATCTTCGACAAAAGAAAGAACATCCTCTCCCTCCCCCCCTCCCCCCCCACTACTCGAACCTTCTCTAATCCATTGGACAAGTTTATTTTTATAATAGTTGCATTGCTCACACCTGTTTGATGAAATTCCTCAATGAAGTAACTTTTCTTATGTTGAAAAAAACCTGTCTTCTACAAACATCTGAGACCCCATATGAGTTGAAAAAAACCTACCAATCCATTAGCTTTACAAAGGTCTTTTAATCTGACCAGAGGATTCAAATCATATGTTTCAGAAGTCCTTGCTACCTCTGCCATCCATTGAGTTCCAGTCTGAACTGTATGATCTAAACCATACGTACACTCAAAATTCCCTGCTACTTGGGCTAAGAAAATCACCAAATTGAATCCACCTTCTCTAAGGTAAGTGTTACATGCATATGCTTCTCAGTTCTAGTTTTGTTTAATTGACGTAAAGTTTGGTTAAATTGAACCAGTTATGAATTATATATTTTTTCCCAGTCAGGAATTGGTGCTCTCTAATAACCTGATAATTACGGTTTACATAGTTTTCAATAAAAGATGATCTTTGATTAATTATAGTAATATTGGTCGATTTGATATGACAATTATGCATTTTTTATCACATAAAGTACACTTGTGGGGTAAACTATGTATTACAAGATTGAAATCTTGCTTATAATTTTATATCAGGATGGCAGTTCGACACTAGATTTGGTTTATCATGAATTATTGTTTCTCTTTTTGGAAAAAAAAAAAAATACTTGTAGGTTAAGGAAACAAGTGACCATATATGCTCGAGTCCAGATCAATTTTGATTTGTATTAGGTCTAAAAACTTGTGACTATTTGAATTCTTGATGCTTATGAATTAATTATGTGTAGTCTATGATTGATTTAGTATGAACCAAGTGTGAGAATGCTTTTATACTTCTAGTATGAATCGGAACGTAACAGATAAGATCATAGTAAATTACCGATTTAAATTTAGCATGCTTTTACATTATCGTTTCTTTAGTCCCACATTGTTTTTTGTATAGAAATTTCCTATCTCATAGCCTATAAAAAGTACCCAGCGACTATCTATTGAGACAGTTCAGATCGATGTATCATCGCCGGGTTTTGTTCAAGCTTTCCTGTGAAATTTGCTGTGAATCCCCTGAACATCGCCGATCCGCTTACTAGTAAGTTTTTATTTTTTTTATTTTCTTTCTTTCTTTCTTTCTTTATTTTTTATTGTATTAGATTAAAGCATTTTTTATTATAAGTTAGCAGCAGCGATGTTGCTGGATCTATCCTTAATGAAAAAAATCTTTAGAGCTGATCTCTATCAGATTTTCAAGGATTTTTCTTTCATTTGCTCCAATCAGTCCTTTAGAATTGCCATCTTGAGCCCCTTCTACCGTCGATTTATCTCTAAATCAGACATAATGAAAAAATCGTAAAAGCTTTGAGGTTGTATTTTGCAAAGTATTACTTTTAAAAGAGTAATATCTTAGAGCTGTTTACTTTTGAATATAGTTTATCATTCCTTTCAATCCCATTTGGCAAGAAGAAGACATTTCTTTTAAAACATAGATGTTGTCAATTTCATTATAAAAGTAGATATTGAAGATCTGGTTCTTTTTCACATGAAACTTTTCATGAGAATTTATACCAATTTATGTATATATATATATGTTACCTTGTTAGAGCTTTTTCAAAACCATTTAAACACATTTTCTTTTTTAAAATTACATTATGTGCTGTGTTTTTTTTATTTTATAATAAGTAAACTTTGGTAATGGATTGAAAAAACACTATGGGGCTACATGAATTAAATGAAACTGTTTTAAGCCTCTGTTGGGTTATACAAGAAATTACACATTCAGTTAGATTCTGATGTGTTTTAAATTTTAGATAGATTATGGTATACATTACAAGGACTGGTGGCTCTTGTAATTCATTTCTTTATCAAAGACTATTTGGTTTTTTGTTGAATGAAGTTTCTGGTACATTTTTTCTATAGGGCTGGGATGGATTCAGCCTCATGGACTTCAAGTTAGTGACACTAAAATCTTCAAGTTAGTAGTAAGTTTTTTTTTTCTTTTTTTTTTTTTGAACCATTAATATTGGTAAATTAAAAAGTTCCATCTTGTAAGAAACCGTCAGTGATAGTTCCAACTTATTTACCATTTTGCCACCAAAGGTTAACACTGGCGGTTTACCAAAACTTCTTCATCATTTTTATTCCAGGCATCCTCATCATCGAATGCAACCCAAGCTCCTTTGCTTGTAAGTTTTCATACATTTGTTATAGCTTTGACCTCTTTTATTTTTATTATAATTTGATTCTCATTGTGTTGGAATTAGCAATAAGTGTGATTTTATAGTATATCAGTCTGTTAAGTATTGTTTTATTATAATTTGATTCTCATTGTGTTGGAATTAGCAATAAATGTGATCTAATCTAAATGTGATTTATTTTTTTCCCTAATGGCAAGCAGGTAACAAGTAAAATGTAGACAAACAAACCTGTTTTTGGGGCTGTGCATAATATATAGATCCAAAGAATATATTTCCTACTTTGTACATGTTTTTCCAAAATATGAAGAAAATATGAGGAGAAACATTTTCATCAGGCAGTAATACTAAATCACAAACTTTATACATTTTGCAGGAAGTAGGCCAAAAAATTGTATACTATTTTTTTTTTAAACTAAATCATGCAAGAGCCCTCTACTAGTGACTTAATTACTGCAGAAATGATGTAACTTGAAACTACCTCTTTTTTAATTTGACTATTCAAATTAGGCCTAATGAATTTCAACATAATTACTCAAAATTTGATGAAGATGTGGGTCATTCTTTTCTTTTTTCTTTTCAGAAATTTTTTTTTTTTTTCATTTATTTATTTTGAAGTTGGTAGCTAGGCGAATGATTTATTTCAATAAAAATAGCATTACACACACAGACACAAACAAAGTGAGATAATACATAAAAAATAAACAAGCATAAAAGAGGAACGAAAATAACAAAAAAGAAAAAGAAAATAATATCAATAATAAGTACCTGCTTCATAATCCTGATATATATTCGTATAGTTGTTTTAGCCGAAAAAAAGACGGCCTTCATTTTTTAGGTTTTTTTTAAGGATAAGGATAAATATGTCATTGACAAACTATAACCTCCAGAGGTGATCATGACCTTTTTAAGGTGAGGTCATGCAAGCATTGTTATAGTAATCGCAACTCGCAAGTTTAGGGAATTCGTATCCTCTGCATTAACTCAAAAGGGAATTAATGCATCTGGATCACCCGAGCCACTATAAAATCCGTGCAAATTAGATCTGCACTAATATTAAAGAGCTCATATCTTAAAATCAGATAGCTGGATTGGCTCCGTTTAATATTAGACGGCCGAGATGTATTAACTCAAAAGAATCTTTTGAGTTAATGCAGAGGATACGTGTTCAAGTTTAAGTGTATAGTAATCGCAATAGAAATTCTAGAAACTAAAAAGTCAGTATTTCAGCGGAAACATTGATCGATCCAACGGTCAGGATCGAGTGCGACCATCCATTGCTAGACACGTGTCGTCCCGACGTTGCAAGTGAGTTGGGTCGATTTTTGTGGGATTTGATACAAGAAGTAAACCCATTGCACAATGATCAGTATTCTTTTCGTCACAAAATAAATTTTCATATAAACATGTACATGAAGATCAAATTTGACATATTTTAGAATTTTCTATTATTCTTTTAGATGTGTAAGAAATCACTCGCATTTTCAAAAGGGAGACCAATTTTAACGGTTTGGTTGGGATCGAATATTTAAACTTTAAAAATAAATTTATTACTATAGATCCGAAATATTGTCATAAATCATTAAAGTGGTACACCTCTCTTGTATTTTTTCTGCATGCAGGAATTTTCACGAGTCCTACTGCATTATTTCTCATTGTAAATGTTTTTAGCATTTTGAAGAAAATATTTATTTGTGTCTCAAATTTGCTTGATGTAAGATTAATTTAAATATTTATTTTTCTTCAATAATATTTCTCTTTCTAAAATAAATCCGAGAAACAAGCTAGTTTGCAAAATTTTCTAAGCCAAGTTTGAAATCGGATGCTTCCTGTTAAGTTTCTCAAAAGGAAACTACAGTTTAAATTATGTATTCTTTTGTGCAGCGGGTAATGGGCTAGAGGGGAATATCATAGCATAGTGACAAAATTTGTGAATTATTCGCGAATACTTCGTTATTTTGTGATGCCGAACTGAACGCCGAATTATTCTGTTAACTGAATTTCTACCGAATTATTCGTGAATTTTACGAATTTTTCCCGAATTTTCCCCAAAACTTTTTTTTCTTTTTTTTGCTCCCTTGTAGAACTGAGATCTCTGCCGGATAATTCTGAATCATTCTCGAATTATATTCGAATTATTCCCGAATCACGAATTTTTGACCTCGCCGAACCGAACCCGAATAATTCATTTCTCACTATGTATCATAGTAAATGAATTATTCGGGTTCAGTTCGGCGAGGTCATAAATTCATGATTTGGAAATAATTCAAATATATTTCGGAAATTATTCGCAATTATCCATATCAGAGTTCTCAGTCCTACAAGGAAGCAAAAAAGAAAAAAAAAGAAAAAAAAAAATATTCTGGGAAAAATTTGAAAAAGATGTTCTAAAAAAAAGGCATGAATTTCTCATTGATATTAAAGTTGAGAAAGACTCCTATCTTTTCGCAAAAAAAAAAAAATGTTCTAAAAAAATACTGAAGTTATGTAAACTGATCACCTTTCCCTCAAGTATAAATCCAATTTTACATCTCCAAATTGTAAATGTTTTATGTGAGAATGAAAACATATATTATTTTAAAATGAACCACACTCAGACGGTCTATGTTATAATTTTGAAGTTTGGCTTTCTGGAAGAGTGCTGATATGTTATATTAGTAAACCATTGTATATATGTATGTATATAGGTTGCTTGTTTCTGTTGTATGTTGTATTTATATTATGGCTGGCAAATTGTTGGGGGTTAGCTAATTATAAATATGAAATTTTGTTAAAATATATGTAGTTATTTTATTGTTATTAACTACAAAACAAAAGAAAAATGGTGATTCTTCTCTATTGGTACTGCATGTTAGATGTATCGTTAGAGGAATGACACAATCTTTCTATCAGTATGGAACCAAGTACAGATACAAGAACTACACTGAACCAAGTACAGATACAAGAACTACACTTATTCTATCAGAAGGATGTTAAGTACTGAATGAATAAGTGTGTTTATTATATCAGTACTTTGTTCCGTACCGATAGAAGAATGTTGTTCTTCTTTCGGCAAGGAGCTGATACAAGACAAGTAAGTTTTTATATCGTGTTAGTCTCTAGCGGTAGGGATTAATCCGTTAGCAGATCAAGTTTTTACCCGATAAAAGACAACAGTTCTGTAGTAGTGTAATACTCAAAAGCATGGAGGCAGCTAGGACCGGTGGTGATACTCTGTACTTGTCGTTCCGAGGAAGGCGCGCGTGCACTACAGCCTGAGAGACTAGCAACATGGGTGAACGCTGAGATTAAGGTTGTGCATGGTTTGGATATTGCTAGTAGTGTATTAAATGACATTAAATGTTTATGTGATAGAGCCAAGTAGGAAGAAAGCTGGGGCTTCTTTGTATGGCTTATATATAAAATTTTATTTTCTCGGGATAATTTGGTAGTTCCTACCAAGCTTTCAAACCGTAAGAATCTGTAACGCCAGAAATAATTGACTTCTTATCTTATATTCAGAATATATAAAGATCTAAAGTATCTTCCTTTACGCTAAATCCATGCATCCTCAGCAGTCTGAAAAGCAAGGCTACTTCATAAAGGTGATCAAGCATTGTGGATAAAGAAACTCTATCCATTGATTCATGGATGTTAGTAAACACGGAGTTTATCTCGTCCTTGAAATGATATGCTACTCCGAGCTGTTGCAAGGTATCAACAAGCTCTAACTTATCCCTGAGCAACTCTTCCTTGCATTATCATCATGACGCACCACTTTCTTAAGCTTCTATCTACAAAAACAAAGACAAGAAGAATATTAATGAGTTTCATTAGATACAAAACAGTAATGACACATGTATTACATGCATAGGGAGATGAAACTGTAGAAGCAATTGATGTTGTGTTTCTAAAAACCATTTAAAAAACAAATATATATATATATATATATATATATATATATATATATGAAGCATGCATGCATGGTTCATAATATAAGGAACTAAAGAAGAGAAAGTTACTACTCTACAACTAAATTTATGAACGATCTAATTCTTACTAATATATGTTTATTCGCTTACATGTTGGTCGCCATTATTTAGTGACTGTATGAAGTTATCATGCCATATGGTCGGTGTATAGGGTCCCAACTGTCGCTCAAACATTAACCCACGAGACTGTAAATTTGCGTAAATACGGAACCTACATGAAAGCACTCTCATATGTGACGGGCGAACACTACTAGAATTTCCGGTTTTTTCTAGAGGAGCCTATGTTATTTTTATGTTATTTTTAAGGGGAAGAATGGCCGTTGGAAATAAAATCGTCTTTTCTGACACACTTAACAATTTTCAACACAGGCCCACGGAACTAGTAGCGCATGGAAATCCCGGTTGTCGGCCCATGGAAATGTTAACTATCAGCCTTTGAAAATACTTTTGCATGACCCATGACCCGCCAAACAGACCAAATACTATATTTTATTGATAGCCCATGGAAATAAGTTAGAAGTAGAAAGACATATTATTTCCATGAGTTACTATTGTAAATATTTTGGTTATTCTATTTATAATATTATAGTGAAGGCTTATGGAAATACTGGACCACTATGCCCATGAAAATATTTTATTGATCCAGTTAATATTATTTTTTGATTAGACGTAATATTTACATGAGGCTACCGTTGGAAATGTTTTGTTCCTGAAGACAGGAACATTTCTGTTTATTTGAGATCTCCCTTTGAATGTTGTCCAAAACTAACTAACAGCAGCAAACAGTATTTAATAGAGATAGTTAAAATGAAACATTTAATTGAAAACACAAATTTTGCTCTTTGGAGTAAGCCAATCTATTTAATTTGGGTACAAAACATTTTCACGAATGTAAGCAATAAATAAGATCTCCCTTTGAATGAATCTTGTGTAAAAACCTGTTACAAAACACAAAAAAAGAAAAATGTTAGAAAAGACATTTGACCAAAATGCATTACTGGATAGTAAAATGCAAAGTAATTTGAAATGCAAAAAGTAACACATATGTGTATTCATTTACCAATTAATACTCTTCATCGGAATCATCCATGTCTTCATCATCTTGCTCCATGTCATGCTCTTCCTCACCCTCCTCTATGTTGTTTTCATCCCTTGCCAAACTTGGCGGTTCATTTGATGTTGTCGGTGGAAGGTTTGTCGTTTCGTTCACTAGCTCGAACTCGTCTTCTCGTTGGACCATACCATCCCAATCAAAGTCCATCGTCGCCCTCGACATGAAACCTCGACTTCGGGCTTGTTTTAATTGCCACCCACCATAGGCATCTTTCGGCCTTTTGTGATGCATAAGGTAGGTAGCACACTTGGGTTGCTTGAGCTGCTAATACAAAAGGCTCGTAATTTGCAAGGCGAGAAGTATGTTTAACCTCAACAAAGCCATATTTGCGGTCCACTTTTACACCGTTTATTATGTCAAACCAATCACACCTAAAGAGAACTACCTTGTGGGCATCATATTCTAGCTTAATGACCTCTTGGATAACTCCATAGTAGTCGATTTGTTCACCATTTGCATCCCACTCTCCTTTTATGCAAACACTGCTACTTTGATATACCTTGTTTTCTCCATATGATTCTGTGTGAAATCGATACCCGTTGACTTCGTACCCATCGTAGAAGTACGCTTGTTTGCTTGGCTTGACTCCTGCCATTCGTATGTAGTAATCGCCTTCATTACAAGAATTATTACTTTTTTGCGTAACCAAGGTGCGAAATCATCTTGACGGACTTTTGGCAAATCTTGTGGGCTTGTGGCCACCCCATTGTTAAGCATGCATGTATCAAACTCTCTGCACATTAGAATATGTCTAAACATTAGATTTTGATATGTTTTATAGTAGATACTTTAATTTGAAAACATCAAAAGGATATTTATAAGATTGTACCCCATGTACTTCTCACAGATCTCTGGAAAGTTGAGGATGACATAAGTGTGTGCCGCATCCCAATCCTTGTCATCAAGAGGCTTTCGTCTTTCTCTGCCAATGGAACGACCTGCAGTGTCGAATATAGAAAGTTGTCCCTCTGAACGGTTACTTGTTCCAACTCCTTCTTGGCTAATGTTAGATTTATCTGCAAAGTAGTGTGCGGAAAATGTACCAATTTCTTTGGTAATTGTAGCCTCCACGATTGAACCCTCAACACATGCTTTGTTCGTGACTCCTTTGTTCTTTGTTACGCTTGTAATTGCAACAACGATTTAGTGTTAGTTGTAAACTTTGTGTGCCTTTGTAAAATTTAAAACAAAAATCCAAAGCACAACACACCTTTCACATGGATACATCCATCGGGACCCACTGGCCTACTCATTCTAGCCTCGTATGTTACATGCAACACAAGATGCTCCATTGAATCAAAGAAACCGGGGGGAAATATTTTTTCCATCTTGCACATTGTGTCGACAATATCATTCTCTAATTCCGCCACCCTTACTGAATCAAGTTCCTTGGCACAAATCTCTCTAAAGAATGCTGAAATCTCACATATAACATCCCAAACAGGTTCCGGGACAGTCTCAGAATGCGACGGGGAGGAGGCGCTCCATGAATACATGTAAATCATGACTTTTAAGCCCAGTGAAGCTGCTAGTGGTTAGGTTAACCATCCTTGACCAATTGGATGCGTAGCCATCAGGGAACCTTACTACCTCCTTGAGCCATGTTAAAACAATCATCTTATCATTTGGAGAGAGTGCGAAGGGTGCATTTGGTTTTTTCAGCTTTCCCGGGTTACCATCCGAGGGAGTTAGGTGTTGGGTGGGGCGATCACAATAAAGAGCCAAATCTTTCCTAGCTTTTTCATTATCCTTGGTTCTGCCACCTATGTTTAACAGCGTATATAGCAAATTTTCTGTGAAATTCTTCTCCAAATGCATCATATCCAAATTGTGTTGCAACAAATTGTCTTTCCAATAGGGTAAACTCCAAAAGTGTACGCATCCAAAATTTTGTACAAGTAACAAAAAAAAAATTACTACTGTGGGTCCCACATATGATGCCCTTGGAAATATTATTGCCCTCGGAAATACTACTGTGGGTCCCATAAATGCTGCCCTTGAAAATACTACGGCGGGTCCCACATACTCTGCCCTTGAAAATACTTTTTAGTCCAATAAACAAGATCTAATAAACAAGATTATCTAAACGAACTTCAACAGAACCATCATACCTCGCACTGGCGAGAGTTGCTGTGATTGAGCCACTGCAAGAGGCATTGCCGGTGCATGCCCTTTATGCTCCTGCTACAGGTGCATGGGTACCTTAAAAAGGAGGCGCGAGAAATCCTTTCGCTTCCTTCGTCCCCTCCGCTTCCGATCAGTTATGCTACAAAGAAAAAGTTGCTAGATGCAGTTTTTTGAATTTTAATTGTATATATCGTGGTCGTCAGTATGGCGAGTATATTTTTAACTAAATTTAGACTTCTATACATAAAACATATGCATTTAATCAAAAGAAGATATATTATTTGATTAGAGGGCTCATATTAAATCTGAATTTTCATCTTTCAATGGTAGTAATTGGCGAATAGGAATATCAACATACTTTAAGAGAATGGAGAAATGGAGATACTATCATCTATACAACTTGGAAAATATTTAAATTAAGAAACAAGTAACATATGCATAATAAATCATGCAAAATACATCTTCTCTTACAAAAGTTCTTGTAAAGTCAATTTCTTCATGTTAAACTTATGTGCACCAATACAAGATAAGACCACAATAAAACTTTTTTAACTTGAACTTGGATCACTATTGAATATTGATCACCACAAAAATAAATCATTTTTAATAATAATAAAGGGTTTGACTTTAAAGAATCAAGTATATATCGTTCTAAAATATAACTTATTGAATATTTATTTTTTTTATTAAATTTAACCCCACTATAGTTATTTCTGGTTCACGAATTATTAGTATCTTTTGTGTTCTCTTAATAATATATCATCCTTCTGGTGTAGATTTAATTTAGGATGAAACTTTATTTAAGAAATAAAATTATGAAATATATTGAAAACATAAATGGAATTATGAATTTATGTCCTTCAAATTTCAACTCATACCAACATATTCTCGGTTGAAAAATAAAGAAAACAGAACAGAAAAAAAATCAAAATCGCCACTTATTATCAATTTATCCGTGAAAGTAAGATAATAAATTAGAACGTCGGCTATTGGTCTAATATTATTGGGCCGGCCCATTTGTTTTAAAAAAAAGAACCCAACAATTAACGAGTTCGACACTGGATGATCCCATACTTGGCTAGTCCACATCCTCGGTGGTAACAGAATATTTGTGTATAGATCTGGTCCGAGGTAGAATGCACGGGAGCCTTTAATAGTCGTGCTAAAGAAGATCGAACCGTCCGGATCTAAACTTTGCATTTCTGTTACCTCAGGAGATATGAATTCCTACTTGGTTGAGTCCAGTACTCTCAGGAAACTCAATCTTTGATTTTAGATCCGGACCGTCCCATCGAGACCATCCCTCTTTAACATTTGTGCCTGATCTGATTGAACGGTATGGATCTGAACATAAAATTTGAGTTACCTTACAGGTATGAATTCGTTCGACGCTGGATGATTCCCTGCTTGGTTTCGCTAACCGTGCATCAGTAGTGAAGAGAGGTCAGAGGAGAGATCAAAACAATCTTTCAAAACCCTGCCCCCTTCTCTCTCTCTCTCTCTCTCTCTCTCTCTCTCTTCCCAGAGATGGAATCTCAAGTGTTAGTAGCGCTTGCGCTTTCTCTGGTGGGGGGACTAAGCACATCTCTAGGTATTTGTTTCAGATTCCTACTCGTCAATTTTGTAGAATTTTCAATGCTGGTTAGGTTAGAGCATAAGTTGTTTGGTATTTGAGTCCTAAATTGGATTAGTAATATTTAGGGCTTAATTACTTTGGAAAAGAAATTAGGCTCAAGTTCAGAGACCTTTTGACTTTTGACAGAAACTGTTTAAAAGTTCCCAATTAACTTATTTTCCTATATGAAAATACATAAATGTACTAAACTTTTGCAATTTGAAAATTTTCTGATTCATTTCCTTGCTATTTTAGAACACTTTTCAAACCCCCGACCCAAATTAAGTTTTTATTTGATATTTGTTTTGTCACAAATTGACTGGCACAATGGTTGTATCATACTGATTCTGGTGATCTGGTACATAATTTATTTTGTTAACGTTGATTTTGTTCAGAATTTTCAAGTTGGTATGATATTAAATCTGTGACCCATAGTTGCTATAATTTCTTTGATTCTTGTAAGTGCCAGAAATAAAACAATTCCGTTACTTTTTATCTACTTGTGTGCGTTTTAGGGTTTACAAAACTTTAACCTTTTATTTTCTTTTTACATGGGTGCAGGTGCATTATTTGTGATAGTGAATAAAGCACCAAACCTTAAAATGCTTGGCCTTCTTCAGGTACTTTAACATTATCTTCTTTCATTTAAATAATTATAAGCAATAAATGGTTAATATAATGCAAAGTTGTACATACAAGAATGTCAGGGTTTGCAACCTTGAAATATAGGAAGTATTGCTTTTCATTACTCTTAATTTATTCAAAATTGCAAAAATTTCCCTATTTCTTGGCCTAATTTTTGTTGAGATAAATTCTGTATATTTCTTGGCCTATTTCTTGGCCTAATTTTTGTTGAGCGTTTTGTGATGTGAACAGCAAAGGGGGTGGGGTACATATGAATATGATACTGTATAGTTTTAAAGAGTTGTTTGTTTTCTCGTGGTTTACATGGGAAGACTTGATATTTTGACAAGTTAAGGGGCTTATCTGATATATTACATTTCAAGGTAGACAGATGGCCCATGAACTTGTGATTTTTTTTTCTGTTCCTTTCTTGTTAAGTAAATTTTAAGTTTGTATGTATTGTAGGGTTTTGCAGCAGGTCTTATGTTGAGCATATCCTTCCTAGATTTGGCACATAATGCGATCAATTCCATTGGTTTTTTAAAAGGGAATATTTGGGTAAGAGAGAAAAACTTTCCATATATCTTTGCTTTTGCACATAGATCCTGATAAAACTCCAAATTCCTTGCATACCCTCTAAAAGTGCTCCCACTTCTCTTACAAGTGGGGTACCGATCAGGTACCACTTCTTTTGGTAATTGAGTCTTTCGTCTAAATCTCTTACCAGAAGAAGCACATAATAATTCCCTCATTATAGTTGCTGTGCTGGTTCGTACCATTTAATAAATTCCTACATATGACTATAACTATTGGTTTATATGCTCTTGATTTAGTTTTTTGCAGGGGTACTGTTCTTTGCTTTAGTTGTCAATTTTATCCCTGAACCAACAGTGGTACCACAGTCTGAGACCGACAAAAAAATGGTCAGTTTGTTGAACACCTTTTTTTGTGTGTGTGTTAAGGGTCTTTTGACAGTTCTTGTGAAAATTTTGCTATATTTGCAAAACACGTTTCTAACATCCACTTAATTGTAAACTAATGTTAAGTTGGTAAACCTTTATTTTTCAAAGTGGCCTGTGATACTTTTTATCTCTCTCAACAAGAAGGCTTTAATATGAACTAAAAACCTAATGTATGAATTTTCTTTGTTTTTATTTAAGTTGTATTATGGGAAGATGGCTTATTTGATCCTGAGGGGCGAATTATACTTTTTTGAATAAATTTACCTTTACCACTACTATAACCTATGTTATTTTTTCTATGCAAATGTACAAAAATAAATATTGGGTTTTTTTTTGTGGCCTATGATAATATTGGTTCGATTTGCAAAAGTCGTAAATATAAACAGAAAACCTACTAGTATCGCCAAATATGCATGTCGGTGTCTCTTGTTGTTTCACTTCAATTGTGTATTCTATAATTTGCTGTTTCTTTGATTATTAATTTTGGATTGAAAAACAAAAGAAACCTGAGACAGAGGATGAAGGATCCGGAAAAGATATGATGAAGAAACACCGTCGCCAGGTCTTCTTTAGTGGCATCATCACTGCTGTTGGTTAGTTTTTTATGTGTTTCCTATTTTTTTCTCGTCCATTTGTAGAAAGGAAGGTATTTCAAATCTGCCCCTATGATTATCAAATATCATGCATACTCTGATAAACAAGAAATATGACATATACTCGTGTAAAACAATAAAAAATTTGCATGCACTAGAGTGCATACAATCCATTTTACTTATTAGGTTTATCAGTGATGTTTCCATGTTTTCCTGGTGTTAATTCTATTTCTTGTTTTCAAGGCATATACATGATATATAACGATCTTTCAACGGCAAACACAGGAAGTGGTTGTTTTTCTTTTGCAACCAGTGGATTCACAAACAAAAATTATTTAAAGGGGTATGTGTAACATTCCTTATGTTGCGGTGGTAGATATTGCATTTCAAAGTTTAGCAGGGACAAATGTGTAAATTATGTTTCTGATAAAGTGAAAACTTCATCTGTAAACTTGCTATCTAAACAAAATGTTTCAATAATTATGAGATTGTTTGCAATTTATATCTCTTGTTCCATGGGTATACAACTATATATATTATGAGATTGTTTGCAATTTATCATAAGATCTTTTGTGGCTGTAGCCTTTATGAAATAAGGTGAGTGAATAAGCATGATGTAAGCTAGCGCCATATAAATTTGTAGTGTTTTGGATCGTTGCCATTGTGATATATTTATCTTTTTTTATGTTATAGGCATTAGTTTGCACAACTTTCCTGAAGGAATGGCCGTTTTTCTTGGTTCCATCAAGGTAAATTCTTTTAGGGTTATTTCGGGTGCACCTAAGTAAAATGTTACACTGTCATGATTAGTGCAGTGAGAAATATCTTGATTGAAATTACATAAGAAATTTCACATGTAACTCATAGAAATAAAGAAGAGCAACATTAATAATTTGATCACTAAAAGGATCATATGTCGCTGCGTTTATATCTAAATAAGTAAGGAGAAATAAGAGCAATTTGGATTGCTTTGAAGGTGCTGTTAATGACATTATAAATTATAATTTTTTCCTAGGGCAACTATGCATTGAGTGCTTTGCAAGGGCATATGTGATAGTTTGCTGTGATGTAGGGGCATACATGAAGATTTTCCTTTTTTATATTTTAATAATTGAGAATTTCTATTTCCAATCTTATGATATTGAGCAAGTACTTTCATGCTCCTTTTGTACCAGTACATCCTGACTGGTCCTTACTAGGACCACTTTAACTGGTACAGTGACAAGTTATTCTGGCAATGATGAAAATGGTGTATTCTAGTCATTACTGGAACTGATCTTATAAGAAAAAGAAGACGTTTAATGTTTATATTGCACGGCCTTTGTGGTCCTAGTCTTTCTGGAACAAGCCTAGAAATTTTTGTGTTGTACTGCTTTGCTATTACTATATAAAGTTAATATTGAAAACATGTAGGGGCTTCGTGTGGGTGTCAATTTAGCACTTGCAATAGCCTTGCACAACATTCCTGAGGTAAGTTAATATTCGTTTTGCTAAAACTATAAGGTTTATTTGGTCTTTATTATAGTTCTACTATAAAATTCAAAGGATTTATAACACCCCCCCCCCCCCCCCCCCCCTTCCAAATTTCCTCTTTTCAGGGTGTTGCTGTGGCTCTACCAGTTTACTTTGCTACAAACAGGTACCTAACAACCATGACATTGCTTTATTTAATAAGTATACTTCTTTTGTTCTATCTCTAATGTTGGCAAGAGTCATTGGGAGTCACTGGGAAGAGT
Organism: Carex myosuroides; assembly: GCA_028015225.1. Taxonomy (NCBI): domain Eukaryota; kingdom Viridiplantae; phylum Streptophyta; class Magnoliopsida; order Poales; family Cyperaceae; genus Carex; species Carex myosuroides. Next base: position 7,105,451 of record CM051490.1, read on the forward strand.
CATTGGCTATCTCTACAATTTCATAATTTGAATACAAGAGTGTCAAAACTCCTTGTGATTTGGAGGGGGGGGGGGGGGGATGTTATATCTATAGGATCACCACAAGAGATATCTATAGGAGTGTCAAAATAGGAGGGGGGGGGGGGGGTTGACTCTTTGAAGAATGATTCCAACCTAATCTTTTGTTCTATCTCTTGTTTTGACACTCATAACATTGCTTTTTCTATGCTCCCAATGACTCTTGCCATCATATCTCTAAGGTTTATTTATTTTTCTATGCTCCCAATGGCTCTTCCAATGACTTCTTTTGTTCTATCTCTAATGTTGGCAAGAGTCCTGACATGTTCTATCTTTATTCCTAATGTTTATTTATTTTTCAAAAGCAAATGGCAAGCCTTCAAATTGGCAACCCTTTCAGGTTTAGCGGAGCCACTGGGAGTCATAATTGTTGGTACTTTTTTTTTTCTTTCTCTTTTTGGTCTTTTTAAATATATGTCACTGTATATCATCATTTTTTATGTACATTTTGTTCTCAATTTCTTACGCTTTTTAATTAAATTTGCAGCATACTTGTTTCCAAGCAGTCTAAATCCAGAAATCCTTGAAGGTTTACTGGGAGCAGGTACGTAACTTTCTTTGTTAACATGTGGCATGGGATATTAATATGAAGTGCTTTTGTATATAACACCCAGTATGATTCTACCACATAATACCAATGCTTTAACATATTGTATATATCATACAAAAGTTTGACATATCTAGCCCCGACCTTCAGCTTATGTTATATTTTATGTGACTTTATCTATAAATTTTTTCACTACTTGCTTCTGTTTAACATAATGAGCTAAATTTGAATTAAAAATCAAGCAAAATTAATGAAATGGTGGTTTCAAGAATCTGTATTGTTAAATGCTCTTTTGCATATAACCAAAATATTGTGGGTATCTTTGCAAACTATTGTGTAAATTTATGAACTGAATCTGTATTGTATGACCTGCATGATTTTTTAATTTAGTAATAATATTTTTTTTTGTGAATAGTTGGTGGTGTAATGGCATTTTTGACATTGCATGAAATGCTACCTCTTGCATTTGACTATGCTGGTCAAAAACAAGCTGTGAAAGCTGTCTTTTTTGGCATGGCCTTCATGTCAGCCAGGTAATCTCGTTCTCTGTATAATTGACCCCAAGATACAGGGGCGGAACTAGAAAATTTAGATTTTGGGGGGGCTGAAACGTAAATAATGTGTGGTAGCTGGGATTTGAAACCAAGTATCTATGGCCACAAGATAGAGTTCTAACCACTAAGCTACAGCTACATATTTAGCATTTTATGAGAGGGGGCTGAACTATGTAAACACTATTAAAAATTATAAAATGTAAAGATAAAATTGCTAATTTGTATTTGACCTAGATCCACTCCTGCCAAGATACTTTGAATATCTATCTTAAAATCTATATAAGAATTTTATTTCTTTTGGCATCCCAGTATAAGTTTAACATGCCACATGCAACTTTTGGGAAAATAAACCACAAAAAATGAAAATAAAAAAATATTTCTTGTTTCTCTTGTGTGTTAGTCTTCTCTTTTAGTTCAAAGAAATGTTAACATCCTTGTCCATTGATCAGAAATCACAGTAGTTTAATTTTCATTTTTAATCAAGAATTTCAGTTTTATCTTTGATGTTAATAAATGTGCAAAATTTGAATTCTGCAGCTTGTATTTCTTAGAGATCAGCCTGCCAGAGGACATGTCTTTGTGAAATGTCCAAACTGCCCCTTGTGAAGCACTACACAGGTTAGTACCTTTCTCTACAATTTCATAATTTCAATACAAGAGTGTCAAAACCCCTTGTGATTCGGGCACTCAATGAATATCCATGTCGGCATGTCCTTATTATTTGAGGTTCCACAAATGGATCGTCATGTGGATATTGAAATTGTACCCTTTTGCTTACTGGACATGCATTTGGATCTTAAAAATGAAATCTAGTTTTCTATTGCATTTGGATTTGGAGCCAGTTCAAGTTCAATCGAAATAGTTAATGAATGTAGTGAATTATATAGTTGTATGATATATTTTTATGAAAAAGAACAGACTGTTAATATGACATGACACCAAACCCTAGTATAATTAAACTAAATTTTTGGATACCAAGTATCCTTGCTAGCTTATAAATAATTTCTTTTATTTACATAAATATAAACTGGCATATTTTGTTTTGGTTTTGTCGCAGATTAGGTTTTGCCAGTAGAATCATAGGTGATGAGCTGTGTTTAGCTGGTATAAAAGCTTGATTTTAATTAATGGCATGTTGACAAAAATGCCCCCTGTCATTTATAAAAAGTGTAAATTCTCATTGGGCCTTGTCTGGGCTTTTAATAAACACAGTACTTGCATGATATCTCAATGCTTAGAACATTATGCTGTCTCTCACCTTTCACTTCTCCAGTGGAAGTTTCAATCATAGCTTCTCTTACTGCCCATGCTAATAATTTAAAAAGAGAAAAACATGAGACCCTTATTCACTTTTTTTTTTTTGCTAACACAAAAGGGCAAACACAACTAAATGAGCATCCAATTTAATTGGTTGTGTTTCCAAAGTATCTGATCAATAAAGAAATTCTTGACCAAGTGAGGATCAATAATGTTATCTTATACCTGAAAAAGGAAAAGAAATGCTTATGTTAAAAATTAAAACATAGCTTGGTGGTGGTTGCTATCTTTTAATTTTATATATTCTAAGCAGTCATCATCAATTCTCTACTAAAAGTCATTGATGAGTTATAATGGGTAAAAAGAGTTTGGTTCTTACCCAGACTGTGATTTTGAAAGAGCAGTTCAATTGTTCACAAATTTAGCAATCTATATAGTAGAGCATGGCCTTTGTATTGCCCACACTAGGTAATCTCTTTAGGAAGAGAGAGATGTTGACTATGGGATCCAACAAATAAAAAACTGTCTTTGATTCTTTTTTTTTAATCATTGTATGTATATTCCTTTGGTGCCTTTAGACCAGAAGTTTTTTTTTGTTCTTTCTACTGGATCAAAATACTCATTTAGGGCCTGTTCGGCGGACACATGGGCAGGGGAATGGATACAGGAACAGAAAAATTTTGAACTGATTTTTACTGTTCACGTGGGAAAAAAAAAAATTCAATTTGAGTAAAATTTTTTTTCTCACGTGAATAGTAAAAATGAGAGTGCAGCCGAACAGACCCTTAATCCATCTAGAACCCTATATAATTTTGATATTATTTCTAAAAATAAAAAATACCTCCTCTAAAGGGGAAACTTTAGTGAGATGAGTGATTGACAGTATAGATAATGAAGAAATCCAAAATAAGGTCAGCATGGTACAATTATGTGATTCACAAAAATGCAAAGATGCGGTGTCATCTCACTCGTTAGGTAATATATGAGATCTAATTAATTGACATTTTGACAAGATATTTCCACCAAAATTTAAAGAACTTTGACAGGATATGGACAAATCATTTTTGTTTTTTTTGTTATGTAATATATTTGGATCTGATCTATGACATATATTTTGACAAGATATCTCCATAGAACAAACAGCTTGACAAGATATGAGAACCATATATCTCTTTTTTATTTATTTTTATTATGTAGTGGCTACCAAGCTTTTCTCTCTCTCTATCTCTCTCTCTCTATATATATATATGAGAGAGAGATGCAACACTTGGTTATGGTGGTATAAGCTTCTCTCTCTCTATCTCTCTATCTCTCTCTCTATATGAGAGAGAGAGAGAGATGCAACACTTGGTTATGGTGGTATAAGCTTCTCTCTCTCTATCTCTCTCTCTCTATATGAGAGAGAGAGAGAGAGATGCAACACTTGGTTATGGTGGTATATAGGTGTGTTCATAGGTAATGGGCATGTTAGAGGGAGTAGCAAGTACTTTAAGAATTAATTCAGTAGCTAAGATAAAACTTAATATTTTGATAACAAAATTATTAGTTAAAAATTATATTTTAGCAAAGAAAAATAATCACTAATTATTATAATTATCTTAGTAAAAAATATTCGAACAAATTACAAATCTTGCTAAAAGATAAAACATGATGAGTAATTATAGTCGAGTAATTAGATTTAAAATTGATTGACTTTGTAATAATATGATATATCATACTTTGAAGTCCAAATTAAAATGATATATAATTAATTGTACGAACACACTTCCGATTAGGAATTAAAAAAGTCACGGCGTAACCGAATACGTCACAACACGTGTATTGGTCACGACACGTGCTGTGACCATTTGCGTGACATGACCATCTTTTAAAAATTTGGCATGACACGACACATCACTCGAACACGACACGGCACGTGGTCATGCGATTCACGTGTAATTAGAACCGTTAGATCTTGATCGAATGGTGAATCTTGAATAAACTAACTTAAATTATGGAAAAAAAATAGTTAAACGTGACTAATCATATTTGAACATGTCACGGTGTGCCCTGGTCATGTGCTGCGACCATTCACGTGTCGTGGCCATCTTTCCAAAGACACGACACACAGGGGCGGAGGTATGTGAATTGAATGGGCATCAATTGACCCTCATTTTTTTTAATTTTTTTTGTATTTATATATGATTTTTTATACAATTTAGAGTAAAATATTAAGTTATTGTACAATTAATTACCATTAATTCTTAGCTTGAAAATTTATATGATTGACTCCCATTTAAATTTGATCCTTATAGTTTGAAAATCTGACTCCACTCCTAACGACACATGATTCAAATCACGACACTTGAAAATTTGATCCTACTTCCGATTGTGCATGGAATGATTATTGTACCATTTGATATTTGAGGCGATCGACATGTGTGTGTATATATATATGTTAGTGACATTGACATGATCTTAATATATCCAAACCTTAGAATTATTATGTGTATAGCAAGCAGCATGGGGTGCTTTTGTTTTGTAATTTGTCGTAGCTAGCTAGGTGTGTACGCTCTTGGAGTAGTCTTTTTCAAGATGCAGGATCGATATGCTTTTCGCTTTAAAGATCACATTTCTTTTCGTAGAAGAGACCTCGCCAAATAGACCCCAGAGATTTCCCTTTAATTTCCTCTCTTTATATATTTTTCACATGGCCTAATCGAGAAACTACCAAAAGCTATATAATTTTTAACCATAGAAAACGCATTTCAAGATGTGTGTCAACCTTATTTGGTTTATTTTTTTACCAAATAACCCCTTTCCTCTCTTTATTTTTCACATCATATGACCTATATATATATATAATCAGTAAATTACCAAAAGTTGTAATGTTTAACCATTGAAAAAGTTTTTGTTTTTTTATGAGTTATACCCATGTATGTATGATATGTAGAGGTGAAAAAGGAGCAAATACGGAGCGGATAGTGGTAAAAACCCATATCCATATCTCTTTTTAATTTGCCAGATACGGATACGGATCGGATATCAGCCGGATATAAATACGGATCGGATTCGTTATTTATGAAAATAATATTAAAAAATACCAAAGTTCATAATATTTATCTAATTTTAATGATGAATAACAATATTTTTTCATAATATATATTAAAATATATGATATATGAGGAGGGATCAAGTTACAACAAATTTGAGTTACAACAAAGTTACAACAACCATTTTTTTCATTTTCACAGTCCAAATCGTCGATCCAAACCATTCAACATGATTATCTAAATAAAATGTGCTTGCAGATCAAATTTTACATTTTTTTGAATTTTTTTACTATTTATTAAGATGGGTACAAAATTCAATGGTCTGAATATGACTATTTTTTGTAAAATACTTAATAAATAGTAAAAAAATTCAAAAAAAATGCAAAATTTAATCTGCAAGCACATTTTATTGTGTAGATCATGTTGAACGGTTTGGATCGATGATTTGGACTTTGAAAATAAAAAAAATGATTGTTGTAACTTTGTTGTAACTTGATCCCTCCTCATGATATATATCTACTATTCGGATATAGATAATTGAAATGTAAAACTATATCAGTATCCATATCCACATGGATATTCAGATATCAGATATCCACATTTAATTTTTTGAATACGGATCGAATACGAATGGAATATTATCCATACCGTTTTTACCCCTAATGATATGCGTCTTCTACAACACACAAGTTGTGTGTGAACTTTCTTTGGTTTAATGTTAACCATAGAAAACGCATTTTTTATTTTTTTGCTCTATCACCCATATGTGTATGATGCCTTCTACAACACAAGATGTGTGTGAACTTTCTTTGGTTTAATTTTTAACCATAGAAAACGCATTTTTTTTATGGGCTACACCTATGCATGTATGATATGTGTCTTCTACAACACAAGATGTGTGTAAACGCATTTTTTTTTGCACTATCACCCATATGTGTATTGTACAACACAAGATATGTGAACCTTATTTGGTTTTATTTTTGTATTTACATAAGGAATTAAATTTAAGAGTAATTAATTGTTTTTTTTATATATATAACGTACTTTGCATCCCCTTGTTTTACAAATATACGACAATATATATATATATATATATATATATATATATATATATATATATATATATATATATATATATATATATATATATATATATATATATATATATATATGCAATTAGCACAAGCTGGCTACAAGAATTTGTCACTATCTTTTGAGAATAAAAGAATGACTATTATTGAAAGTAAACCGACATAATTGTTATTTTCAAGAATATCACTATTACTGATGAGAGTATCCGGGACGATACGACATTGTGTTAAGCACTTTTACTCTCGTAGATAGTGGCAGATTCTTGTAGCAATTAAGTTTTTATTCTTGAAATATAATAACTATTTTCTCGGAAAGGATATAGATTGATGGTAATTTTTTCAATGGCATAAGGACTGAATAAATGATTTGGTTTCTTTCTACATTAATATAGATCTTTGAGTTTGGTCACAAAAAGTTCAAAATTTAAAGGAACCGAAACATTATAATTATGCATTGATGCTAAAAAAATCGAAATAATAATTGGGTTCCATCAATTTTCAGATTTTTTTTATGATCAAATTCAAAGACAAAAGAACCGAATCAATATCCCATGAGATAATCTATTTCATTCTTCACAAAATATTTAATAAATTTCTAAAAATAAAAAAATTCTGTGCAACTAGGTGTGCACAGTGCACCTACAAATGTTGGTCAAAATCAAAGAAGCTAGCATAGCAATTAATTTGAATGGATGTCATATTGTCATGTCATGTTTCAGAGCATTATCCCCAGATTTGATACGTAATTTTGATGATTACAATAGGTGTCAAATATTACCTTTATTTCCCCAAGTGGACCTCAGTATAAAGAAAAAAAAAAAGGAAAAACTTGTAAAAGAGAGGCATAGAAATGTTCTTTTGTCACAGCTCAACCTCTTTCTTCTCCCCTCTTTTCTCCTTTTTCTCTTTAGTGGGGTTCCCTCCATTTTCATGTGCAATGGAGAAATCAGTTATGTATATGGATCCATCCAAGCTTCATAGTTATGTAAAGGCAACCATAATTTATCCATTTATTAAAATAATACATTGGTTGCAACACAGGAGCGCAAATAATGTCCTTTTCAGTTAAAATTGGGGAACTGTTATATTATTTTTAAAATATTGATATTTTTAGTAAGTTTAATGAATAATATAAGATATGAATTATAAAAATACCCTGATGTTAATAATTTTGAACGTTGATTATTCAATTTCTTGATTCACATAAAACAAAATCGAAAGGGAATAATTTTATATATGTATGCAGAGAAAATTTTATAAATCACGTCCAACGATTTATTTTGACATACAAATTTTAGAAATTTTGTTATTAAAAATAAAAAAATAAAAACATGACAAAACTAAAAATAGATGTATTTGAATCTTCTTAGCAGTGTTGCAAATAACGTTATGTGTTTGTCGGACGAATAGAGTACCTCTAAGAGATTAAAAATAATCGATCAATTAGTCAAGAAAATTTGTGACGGTTTAATCGTCGCCAACGACTAATTGGCCAATTAATCAGCCTAAACGATCTTTTTTACAACACTGCTTCTTAGAATTTAATTATCAATTTCTCATGACAAATAATAATACACTTAAATTTGACTGTATAATATATTTTAAAATAAAAAAGAAAGAATATGCACAAAATCTATCAGGGACAATTAATGATTCCGTACAAGTGAGAAGAGAGGTACCCCTCCCCTTTGGGATTTGCCAATAAAAAAATAAATACAGTGCATATAACCACACATTCTAATTCAGGATTTTTTTTTTTAAATAGAATTCATGTAAACCAAATGAACGGAACAAGCCTTCGGGGCTGGGAATTTAGAAATCTAGCCTCCACCGATCCCTAGGATCAGTGGAGCAGAAAAAACGCAACCTACACCGGTCTCTAGGATCGGTGCAGCATGTTTTGCACTGGCCACAGTCTCCTACACGGAAGGCCACACACGAAATAAGCCTACACCGATCCTGTGGATCGGTGGAGCTTCAAAAATGCCTCCACCGGTCCTGTGGATCGGTGTAGCTAGCAACATATAACTAACATTATGTTGAACTGCATTTACCTCGGGTTCGAATTTTGGAGATCAAGCCTCCACCGGTCCTAGGGATCGGTGGAGCTAAAGATGGGATTTTATGTGGCAAGAGGTGCAGGCTGCACCCGTATGGTGCAAAACAGGCTCCACCGATCCCCAGGATCGGTGTAGGTTGGGTTTTTTTGGCTACACTGGTCCCTAGGATCGGTGGAGGCTAGATTTCGAAAAACCCAAATCCAGAGGCTTGTTCCGTTGATTTAGTTTAGAGTAATTCTATTTAAAAAAAAAACCCTAATTCAGGCTCCACATTAAATTAAATAATGGGTTGATCTTGTCTTGTCTACTGTCAACCATGCAAGCTTCAACTTTGTACCACTTTATCATATCAATCATTATATTCTACTAGAATTTATATCTAATAATTTCAGAGGATTGGAAGAGATGGAGAACTCTGCAATTTTCTGACTGATATGACCTTTCAAACCATCTCCCTTGACTTTTTTTTTTCCATTATTTCTATTTCTTTATATTTATATTGACTCTATTTCAATTCCCAAAGCTCTGAAAAAGGGTATCTATATTCTTTTTTCCACATCAAAGAAATATAACAGAAATAAATATAATAAAAATAATTATATGTCCATCAGGATCCAATTATAACATCTCAAAAGTTATAACATCTTGTAATAATTTAAATTTATAATTTTTAAAGTCTAAACGATCCAAACTGTTTAACATTATATCTATATTAAAATGAACTTGAAGATCAAATTTTATATTTTTTGAATTTTTTTATGAGTTATTAAGTATTTTACAAAACTGTTGTTTTAGATCACTGATTTCTAATGATTTATTTATTTTACTTTAAAAAATTGTTTTGTTCCCTACCTGAATTAACATGAAGCTAGTAATCATTTGATTTAACTACTTCACATTCTAAATATTACATCATTCACACATACCCATGACAAACTGAACTGGCGATGGGAAACATCAGGGAAGTTCACAACTCACTCTCTTTATAAATTTCTAAATTGTAGATGGGATTTCCCAGTTTTACCCCTGATGTGGTGGACACTACCTGTACCCCAAAAAATTAGAAGTTTTATGTGGTTGACTCAAAATAATAAAATTCTTACAAAAGATAATCTTTCTATCAAAGGTTGGACTGGGTCTTCTACTTGTGTTTTTTGTACTGACAATGAATCTGTTACACATCTGTTTCTGACCTGTCCTTTATTGCAACAGATATGGTTTTGGTTAGGTAAAACACAAGAGTTTATGTATCAATGGTATTCATTTTCTGATATAGTGGACTTTGCTATACAGCTCCCTACCTTCAACAGAACTGGATTTTTAATTGTATTCAGTGCCTTATGCTGGGTAGTTTGGAAACACAGAAATACAATATGTTTTGAGAACTGCAATATCCAATCCGCACGAACTTTAATACTTCTAATTAAATCAATGTCATTATATTGGGCAGGTAACATGAAGAAAAATGTTAGGCCGGATGTTGAAGAGTGGCTTCCTGTGATAGAAGATGCAGTGCCTCTGGCACATGCCGCAGGAGCTTGTCGTCTACCAGCCTCCAGAGATTCCAGGACCAGAATGAAGTTGAAGACTTATCCCTTTTTGTACTTAGTTAACTTCCCTAGCCCTTTACAGTGCGGCTTAGTTAGTGCAAACTTAGATTTCTTTTGGAGTTTAGATATCTCACAATCCTGGTTTATATGCTTGATGTGTGGATTAAAATGTTGCTTTATTTTCCGTTTACCTCGACTAAGAGGCTTTTGGATCAGCTTTGCTGACTAACTACTAAAGTGTATTTAAAATTTCAGCAATGAAATTGGCAAATAGCCTTTAAAAAAAAAAAGTAATCATTTGATTTGAATATCTCACGGCACTTGTCCCATCCATGAAACATTATCTCTTCCTCTCTCTCTCTCTCTCTCTCTCTCTCTCTCTGCTTACATTCTTAAATTTTACCAAACCCAAAGGCGCCCTGCCAAGTGCCAAGTGAAGCATCATGTACAAAACAACCCAAATTCCTATGGATTTTTCTAAAAAAAAACATTTTTTTTTCAAAAGCTGCAATTTGAATTTTTCATTTGTTAAAGAATTTCCTTAACAAAAGGCCCTCCATATGCAACCGCATTTGGTGCGAGTTAGACTGTACTTTTGGTCTAGTCTTGTTTCCTGCGAGCCACTGCTATGCTACTGTTCTCTGTAAAGTGTCAAGGGATGTATAATGTGACTGATCATAGAATATATATATATATATATATATATATATATTTAATACATTGCAAGATTCAGTAATGATTCAATGCACTTCCCAAAAAATATTTTGAATAAATACATTTTCTATATTGGTCCCCCACATAATTTTATATATTTCATATATAGTAATAGCAAACTGGGGACAAAATACAGTATATATATATAGATTCAATAATTCTTTCACACTCGGAAAAAAAAAATTGTCACAAATCCCATTGATTTAGTATCTACTATTTCACAATTTTTTTTTATAAATATTGCAAGACTGTAGGAACAATTGTTTAATGTAAAATACTTAATAAATAGTAAAAAAATTGAAAAAAAATGTAAAATTTGACCTCCAAGTACATTTTAATATGGAGATAATGTTGAACGGTCGGATCGACTGTTTGAACTTTGAAAATAAAAATATGCTCATTTTACAAATAGGTCCTTAGGTGCATAGAAGCATCCCTCTATATATATAGATTCAATAATTCTTTCACACTCGGAAAAAAAAAATTGGCACAAATCCCATGGATTTAGTATCTACTATTTCACAATTTTTTTATAAAATATTGCAAGACTGTAGGAACAATTGTTTAATGCAAAATCAATCAGTACTACTAAAAAAAACACCTTTGATTTAGTGACTAAATACAGTTAATGTCCTTTATGACTGCAAATTTTTATTTCACAGATTACTTGTGCTGTTTTCATGTAATGTTATCAAATAAATTAAAAAGGGAGAAGAGTATTTTGTTAAAAGATTTAGAGAAAAAGGGTATTTTTGTTTCAACTTTTGTAAATGATGGACATTTTGTAAAATTTTATTTTAAGTGGGTCCAAATAGAATAAGAGATTGTTCAGTGAGGGTTTCTGGGTCTATTTATATAGACAAATCATTGTCTACATCAAGTCATTTATTCTGTGTATATATATAGAGAAGTATTTTAAAACCTTTTGGGGATTTCAGTAACTTCTGTTCCTTTGTTCGCTAGCCTACTGTGTGTATATTAATTTTTGAACAAGAAATAGAGAAAAGAACACTATATTTATTTAGAATAAAGCCAAGGTGTGTTGTGCTCACCGAGATGATTCGGTGAGCACCACTCAAAAAATCTCTCAAATTGGCTTCAAACGACGAATTTAAACGTTACAATCCATCTACTTCAAAAGTGATCCGTGTAAATGCAAAAATTTAAAAGTTTGAATTTATTTAATACAAAGTAAGCGGTAAAAAAAATGAATCTTTTTATAAGTTATTTTTTGCATTCATTTTTCATCATTTATTTGACCGTCTGATATTGTACTAAATGAATTTGAAACTTTTAAAATTTCTATAGATTTTTGAAATTGTGCTCACCAAACCCACTTGTAATTCCAAAACACCCCCGCTTTTGCTCTATTTATTTATTTATGTAAAATTGCTTTGCTCTGTTCTATGAGCCACAAAAAGTTAAAACTATATACGCACAAGAATCGAATTCACATCACCTTAGGTTACCTGACTCAAGCAAATTATGATCGGGCGGTTATTTTAACATGGCACAAATATCAAAACAGGCCCCCCTACAGTCTCCATAGATACCGGATTGAGTTTGGCCCAGATAGGATTAATCTCGGCCGTCCGTTTCAATTTGCTTGAGTCAGGTACCTGGGAGGATACGGATGTAGTATCAGTAACTATATATATAGAGAGGAGGGATCAAGTTACAACAATTTTGAGTTACAACTAAGTTACCACAACTATTTTTTTCATTTTCAAAGTCCAAATCGTCGATCCAAACCGTTCAACACAATCTCCACAATAAAATATGCTTGCAGATCAAATTTTATATTTTTTTGAATTTTTTTACTATTTATTAAGATGGGTACAAAATTCAATGGTCTGAATTTGACTAGTTTTTGTAAAATACTTAATAAATAGTAAAAAAAATTTAAAAAAATGTAAAATTTGATCTGCAAGCACATTTTATTGTGGAGATCATGTTGAAGGATTTGGATCGACGATTTGGACTTTGAAAATGAAAAAAATAATTATAGTAACCTTGTAATAACTCAAAAGTGTTGTCATCAGATCCCTCCTTGTATATATATTGCTTTGTACACGTTACACTGTAATATATACCTATATATTATATAGAGTAGAACTAGGGTGCTCTCGAGTTCACCAAGCCCTTGGTGAACTCAAGTCCAAAACTCATCGGATCGGCTTCAAACGACGAATCCGATCGTTGAAACCCGTCTACCTTACGAGTGATGCGTCTACATGCAAAAAATTTAAATTTTGAAATCAATTTTGCATAGAGTCAAGTGGTCAAAATTAGAAGGTTAATAAATTAATTTTAATGCATTCATTTTTTGACGTTTTTTTACCACTTGACTCTATGCAAAATTAATGTCAAAATTTAAAATTTTTGCATGTAGACGCATCACTCGTAAGATAGACGGGTTTCAACGGTCGGATTCGTCATTTGAAGCCGATCCGATGAGTTTTGGACTTGAGTTCACCAAGAGCTTGGTGAACTCGAGAGCACCCTAGTTCTACTCATATTATATATATATATATATATATATATGTAAGATTAGAATAGATTTGGTACTTTTGTGCTTTCAGTTTCTCGGTTAATGTATCAGAGTAATAATCAGAGTACTAGGAAAGGTGAATGTCAGTTCATACATTAAATGTTTTGTAAACTTCATGTAGCTGCTTTTCATGTTGCAAAAAGACAAAATAAAACAAAAGGTTTGGTTCAGGAAATACCCTGACTTATCAGTAATTAAAGAAGACTTTGTTGCCATACCATGCATTCTACAAGTATACACAATTTTTAAGGAATTGACCACTCAAATGTCAATATATCATACCAAGTACTATTGCCATGGTGCAATTCTAAAAAAAATTCAAAATTACTTATTTCTCCCTCTAAAATTCATAATATTATATTACCTTTTCAAATTTTGAAAACTCACAAATTTATCAAATTTATTAACTTTTTTTACTAAAACTAATTTTAATTTTATAAAGTACCCGTTTTATTTTTAATAATAAAAAAATGATAGCCGGTTTAAGAGGACTATCAAGTCTTCTAATTAATTAGTCGGTTGTGAGAGCAAATTGTGCATTTTCTTACTTGTGACGCACACACAAGCGTATACCTGGATGTCTCTGTGTATGTGTCCCAAGTAGATTTGTCCTCGGAAACCGACCAGTTAGAAGTGGTCGGTTAAAGTTAAATATACATGTATAAATAAATAAAAAAATCTATCACTTAATAGCATTGTATAGGTTATTCGTATAATATTTCTAGCAAATTATATATAAAGAGTGAGGCTACGGTACTATGCATAGCATGGTTTGGTCCGTGCTACGGCTCAATATTTGAGTTTTCAAAATTCTAACGGTCGATCTGAACCGTTCAACATGATTATAAAATGAATATGTACTTGCAAACCAAATTTTACATTTTTTTCGAATTTTTTTACTATTTTTTTAGATAGGTAGAAAATCACTTGATCTGAAAATTCTGGACCATCCAAAAACAGTGATTTTCTATCTATCTAAAAAAATGGTAAAAAAAATAAAAAAAATGTAAAATTTGGTTTGCAAGTACATATTCATTTTATAATCATGTTGAACGGTTTGGATCGACCATTAGAATTTTGAAAACTCAAATATTGAGCCGTAGCACGGACCAATCCGTGCTATGCATAGTACCGTAGCCTCACTCATATATAAATGCAAATATATATATATATATATATATATATATATATATATATATATATAGAGAGAGAGAGAGAGTGGCTAACGTCAAAACGTTTGTTCCTGGGCTCAGGAACAAACGATTTGGTTCTCTGATTTCCAAAGTCCAAACAACAAATCTAAACCGTTAGATGTTCAATCTATATTAAAATCTCCTTGGAGACCAAATTTTACATTTTTTGGAATTTTTTTACTATTTATTAAGCTGGTTTGAAAACCGCTGTTTTTATTAAATTTCTGCAGCATTGAAAAACAGCGGTTTTCAAACCAGCTTACTAAATAGTAAAAAAATTCCAAAAAATGTAAAATTTGGTCTCCAAGTAGATTTTAATATAGATTGAACATCTAACGGTTTAGATTTGTTGTTTGGACTTTGGAAATCAGAGAACCAAATCGTTTGTTCCTGAGCCCAGGAACAAACGTTTTGACGTTAGCCATTCTCTATATATATATAAGCTTTTTAGCTACTTATAATATAACATTTAAAGCACGATGATATCACTTGTTTAAGTACTAAGGAAGTTTAGTTTATTTATTGCAACATTTTAAATCTAATTATATTGTCGTTTTGAACCAATAATTTAATTAATTATCTTTCATCTGATATAACATTTCTCCTAATGCAAGGCGTACATACATGCCAAATTAATTAGTGCTAATTAAAAGCTCAGTGGTAAAGTGTAAAATATAAAGAGAAAGGATAAAGGAAGCTTTAATTCAACACTTTTTTTTGTCTTTAATCACCGCATTAATTAGTGGAAAACATGGATTCATAGGAGGAACCTGGATGCTTTGTTAATTTTAAATTGCAATGAATTTTGTGTGTAACATTTGTGTAGCGGGTTGTCACAATTTAAAAACAGTGATTCCCTACATATTTTACCACACTACATCTGTAATAGAGGTACACCAGGTGCAGGTCAGGTTCAAAAGGGGTAATTGGTGACAACTGACAACAGAGACCTTAGATTTTGGCCATCATTTCTTTTGATTACGGAAAGGTATCCTCTCCATTTGTTTTCAAAATTAGAATATTGGGCCCTAATTATACCACGCAAGTGTATAATTAACTAGTAACTGAATTAAATGATAGCCATATATATATATATATATATATATATATATATATATATATATATATAGAGTCCGGCTAAATTGCTGCCGGCAGCATTCTGGACAGCTGCTGCCGGGGGCAATTCGGTCATTTCCGGTGTTCAAACAACAAATTTTTTTATACAGATATTCAATCTATATTAAAATCTACTTGGAGACCAAATTTTACATTTTTTGGAATTTTTTAGCTATTTATTAGGCCACTTTGAAATTGGCTGATCCGGGTGAACAGTGCACATAATTCTGGACCATGTGATCTGAAATTTTCAAAGTGACTTAATAAATAGTAAACAAATTCCAAAAAATGTAAAATTTGGTCTCCAAGTAGATTTTAATATTTAGAACACGTTGAACGGTTCGGATTTGTTGTTTGAACACCGGAAATGGCCGAATTGCCCCCGGCAGCAGCTGTCCAGAATGCTGCCGGCAGCAATTTAGCCGGACTCTATATATATATATATATATATAGGTTGGCTAATATCAAAACGTTTGTTCCGGAGCCGTGGTGCAACCAATTAGTTTTCTGATTTTTAAAGTTCAAACGATCGATCCAAACCGTTAGATGTGATCTCTATATTAAAATGTGCTTGGAGACAATTTTATATTTCTTAGAATTTTTTTACTATTTATTAAGTCAATTTTAAAATCACTGATTTTAATAAATAGTGAAAAATTTTGGATCATTGAAAACAACGATTTTAAAACTGGCTTAATAAATAGTAAAAGTTCCAAAAAATGTAAAATTTGGTCTCTAATCACATTTTATTATAGATTGAATGTTGAACGGTTTGGATCGACTGTTTGGACTTTGAAAATTTAAAAATCGAAGCGTTTGTTTCACGGCCTAGGAACAAACGTTTTGATATTAGCCAACCTCTCTATATATATATATATATATATATATATATTTGGTGAGTTATGCAGTAAGGATCTTGTTTTCACGCTCATATCTCCGTTTTCATAGACCATACAGTCGATCCGAACCGCTCAACAATATATCCATATTGAAATGTGCTTGGAGACCAAATTTTACATTTTTTGGACATTTTTTATTATTTTTTTGGATAGGTAGAAAACTGCTCTTTTTGAATGGTTCCGAACCATAAAAAACAGTTATTTGAAATATTTAAAAAAAAAGTAAAAAATGTCCAAAAAATGTAAAATTTTGTCTCCAAGCACATTTCAATATGGATATCTTGTTGAGCGGTTCTGATTTACTGTTTGGTCTTTGAAAACAGAGATATGAGCGTGAAGCAAAACAAGATCCTTACCATCATAACTCACCATAGCCCATCTATATATATATATATATATATATATATAGTAAGGCTACGGTGCTTTGCAAAGTAAACCCACCCCTTTACTTCGGGGCCACTTTTTGGATTTTGAAAATCCAAACAACCGATCCGAACCGTTCAACATGTTCTAAATATTGAAATGTGCTTGGAGACCAAATTTTACATTTTTTGGAATTTTTTTACTATTTATTAAGCCACTTCGAAAGTTTCTGATCCGGTGGTCCAGAAAATTTTACTGTTTTTTACTGTTCACCGTTGGATCAGCGATTTTCAAAGTGGCTTAATAAATAGTAAAAAAATTCCAAAAAATGTAAAATTTGGTCTCCAAGCACATTTCAATATTTAGAACATGTTAAACGGTTCGGATCGGTTGTTTGGATTTTCAAAATCCAAAAAGTAGCCCGAAGTAAAGGGGTGGGTTTACTTTGCAAAGCACCGTAGTCTTACTCTATATATATATATATATATATATATATATATATATATATATATATTCCTTAATTTCTGAAAAATAGATGGGATGTGACTATGCAAGTATAAACCACATTAACTAGCATAAAGCAAATTCATGCTGCCTCTAATTAGAGCTCTGGAAATTAAGATAAACAGATCCTGTCAAAGTGTCAAGCACATTTCATTCAGGTAAAATAACTTCTTTAATTCACAATTGAGACAGGACTAATTTAGATATCTATATATCATTTCATGGTTATATTCGAAATATTTCTAAGTTCAGGTCATGTTTGAATGTGGAGTAAAGTTAATGAGAATTATATTATTTTATTTTACTCATATTTTGTATCTTGTTTGGTAGTTTAATTCATGACTTAAATTAATCTGTTTGGAGGAGTAAAATATTGGATAGTGAACCTTTGCCTATAAAAGTCGGCACTACATACGGAACGGAGTAAGTGTGGAGTAAAGTTACTTCAGATTAAATTGCTTACGTACTCCAAGCTAAGATGCATTAAGTCATGTTTGGTTGGAGCTTGCTACCGAGGCCATGGATTAAATTACTCTTGTTTGGTAATGAAGAGAGAGAAAATAAAAGATGAATCTTAATCTGACGGAGGGATCCATGGTCGGAGTAAATGAGGAGTAAGTTACTCCGCTTGAATAGGGAGCTAGAGTAACTTAATTGCTTCAGATTAACTTAGATGTTACTCCATCTTACTTCTCCAAATTTACTTCTCATTTGACAGTTTAAAAATGAACTAATTTACCGCAACATCTCCAAACCAAACATGTGACAGAGTAACCCTCGAAGAGAAATGTCAAATTTTAGGAAATCAATATTTTAATTTGTTGCGTTTCAATCTTTAAATAATTCACACAAATTGAAAAAAAAAATGCTAAGTTTGAAAAATTAGTCCAACAAGTAGGAGAGCAGGTTGGGTCTGATGCCCATCGGACTCAAATTTGGGTCCGATGCCCATCGGACTCAAATTTGGGTCCGATGGGTTTTGGAACCGTCTGATCTGTTTTAAAATTCGTGCGCACGAATTTTAAAACATATACGAAAGTTGCGGGCGCGAATCTTAAAGCAGATCGGTCGACAGTCATCTAACCCATCGAACTCACTTTGAGTCCGATGGACATCGGACCCAAATTGACCTCAACAAGTAGATGCTTCAATAACTATCTAATTAGAAATTCTGTCCTTCTATTGTACATCTTATTGTGATACATTAATTTGATATTTTAATGAATACTATCCAACTTTTCAAGACGTATTTTTAGTGGCCATCTTAATGGATATATATATATATATATATATATATATAGAGCTAGGCTATGGTGAGTTGTGAAGTAAGAGGTCATTTTTACTTCACGCTCATATTTTCATTTTGAGAATCCAAACAACCGATCTGAACTGCTCAACATGTTCTCTATATTGAAATGTGCTTGGAGACTAAATTTTACATTTTTTAAAATTTTTTTACTATTTATTAAGCCACTTTGAAAATCGCTGATCCGGTGGTCCAGAAATTTTTACTGTTTTTTACTGTTCACAGTGGATCAGTGATTTCAAAGTGGCTTAATAAATAGTAAAAAATATTTCAAAAAATGTAAAATTTAGTCTCCAAGCACATTTCAATATAGAGAACATGTTGAGCGGTTTGGATCGGTTGTTTGGATTTTCAAAATGAAAATATGGCGTGAAGTAAAACGACGTTTTACTTCACAACTCACCATAGTCTCTCTCTCTCTCTCTCTCTCTCTCTCTCTCTATATATATATATATAAAATCGAACTTGAAGTTGGGAAAAATCGTACATAATAAGCATAAGTGAAAAAAAAAACACATTTTTACATGTAAAAATTATAATTTTATTAATTTGGACAATATTGACAAAAAAAATGGTACCAAATAGACATATGTGTACTATAATAAAATTTTACTTTAATGCAGAGAGATGTATAGTAGAATATATATAGGAAATATTATATGCCAACTTCGATCAAACAATTGTCATTTTCAAAGGAATTATTGACAAGTAAAATTTCTCAATTCGTTATCATTTTTCTTCTTCCTTTAATTTGAGAAAGAATGGCCGGACTAGACATGAGATTTTCTAAACATCAACATTTCTAGTATGTTAACAAGTAATATATATATCGATCGGCGCAAACCAATTAATTTTCAATAGTTGCAATTCATGATCACTTTCAATTAAATTTTTGGACTATCCAAACTTCAAAATTCCCTTAGTTAGCAATATATATTAAGCCTATATATCTTGGTGCAATATATATTAAGCCTATATATCTTGGTACAATATTAAGAACATTGGAATAACCTTACATCACTAATAAATAACACATCGATCATCACCAATGGTACATGATTAAGTGACAGTTTTTGTAGACAACCATCAGTGTTAATCCTTGGCAAACTAGTAAATAAGTTGACATTATCACTGATTCTTTCCAAAGAAACCGTTTGTGAAAGTGCACCAACAAAACATAATTAATGACATAAGAAATTAAGCAATTATACATATAAAGTCCCTACAGATGCTACACTACTTAAATTTATGTAATAATATATCCAGAGTAGCATCACAGCATATATATATAGATAGATAGACACACACACACACACACACACACACACACACACACACTAAAGACATGGCTAGTAACATATATCCAAAAACACATCTGGCTATATATATTGAGGTTGAAACAAGATTATACATACTCACTAGTTGATAATTAACATAAATTACCAAGTTCATCAACAAAACATAATTAAGAAGTAGTAACTCAAGCTCTTGATCAACCATGCATGCCACTACAAACAAATCTCCTCTTCTACATATCTCTACTGTATTAATTCACTGATTCACCCTTAGTTAACGATCAACACCTGCCGCCATTGCCAAAGCTATGCTCCACCTCAGAAGACAGCTCCCTCTCGTCTTCCTCCACATCATCAAAGCAATCTATCCCGTGCGCCACATGGCCATTTCCAAATGCCTTGATGTGATCTTTGAGCGAACGCTTGTGTTTGAAGTCGGATCCGCATGTGCAGTACCTGTCGAAATTATGTAGTAATTTATATTCGTTAGCAAACGGAATCAAGTTTTGTTGCAAACATGATATATAAGATAGAATTATCCAGCTGAAATCTCACTATACCTCCTTCTATGAATATATTAATGGTTTATGGTTCTATCAATTGAAGTAATTTGATCATCATTATCAAGACCCATGCATGTTAAAAAAGATTTGTTTCAAGTATAGATTTACCAGAGTTTTCCACAATTTTTCTCATGAGTGCGCCAATCACCACGTACCGCAAACGCCTTGCCACATTTTCGGCACAAAAATGGTTTGATCCCATGCCGGCGCTTGTAGTGGGTTTGCAGAGTACGAAAGTCTTTTAGGGGGCGGGCCCGTGGGTGGTCAATGTGGTTTCGGCAGCCTGGTGCACAACAGTAACAAGGAAGACGTAGCATGGCAGTCGGTTGGGTCCCACGAAGAGACTCTGGACCACGACGGTATTGTGACCCATGGCCCCACATGTGCATCTACAAGAATGTACATACATGTTAGTATGCTTCGGTACATTTAGGAACAAAGAGGAAATTTTTGGAGACAAATATCAATGAAATTTTGGTGAGTTTATCATCCACTGGTATTTATTTAAACTAAATACAAGTAAACCTTTTATTGCACAACCAAACCCTAAATTTTGTTTGTTTAATTTCTGAGTTCACCATAAACTTTCAAAAAGAAAAACCCAAGAAAAATGAGCGGCCAAAGACTCAGCTGCTGTCCAATGATCTTCACACATTGAAAATTTTTTGGGGTAAACGCACCTTGAATCATTCAATCACACATATATGATTTAGTTCCATCAAACTAATCCAATTGTTTTCAAAGGAACAACAGAATGATTGAGAAAGTATCAAAGTAACCATGAGTTATTTTTTTTTTTTTAAAACAGCACACAAAACTACAATCTTTTTTTAATGAAATTCAGAAGGGAAACATATATTCCATTTGTGTGTATCTTAGCTGCATTTTTACAAACTTATAATCAATATTCCATTTGTGTTGTGTCAGATAGATAGATAGATAGATAGATAGATAGATATATAGATAGATATTAGAGAGAGAGAGAGAGAGAGAGTCAGAGAGAGCAGGAAATTTTGTTTCCTTTTTTAAGTAACAGGCTTTTGCTTTTGCCTTTGACATTTAAAAGAAACATTCTTGTTGTGATTTTCGTATAAAAGGACGTCATTTTTAACATACATATATAATCAAGAAAATTGCATTTAAAAAAGTTAACACGTAATAAGATAAATAACAGGAGCCAATAGAAAAAGGTTTCCATTGCAGTATCCCTAAACAGAGGTAAGAGAGAAGAGAAAGGGAGCAATGAAATACAAGTCATGCATCACAGAAAGAGCAAAACATATATAAATCTTTAATGAATACTTGATATTTCTATCAAGTACATATCACATGACATGAAGCATATATGAAGGAAGATAATTAATATATACCAACACTGCAACAGTCTCTCTATTTCTAGAGAGAGAGAGAGAGATGAGAAAGAAATGATTGTAACATGGATATATACTGTTTATGTATGTAGATTGACAAAATGAGCTGTAGTAATGGTGCAATATCTCATCAACAGTTTCTCTTTCCGTATTTCCTGCTGATAGAGGTGTAATGTAATGTAACTGTGTAAGATATATTCATCTTACATTCTTACTATTGAACTCACATGCATGCAAACAAAACAAAAACTCTAAAAATTAGAAAAGGAAATAAATGTTACCAAGTGCAACTACATGGGAGGAAACGAAAGAGAGTGAGAGAGAGAGAGGGTAAACGTAAATGTGTTTAGATCTTGCACTGGGAACAGTCAGTACTGACAAGAGTCTATTTGAAAGGTATTTTTTTCTCAGTAGCAGAAAGAACTTTTCAGCACGAAAACCTCTGAGCACCATAAAACACAAAATCCAAAAGGTGCATATATGACAGAGAACAACTTTGCTGTTTGCTCTCTCTCTCTCTCTAACCCCCACACCCCCAAAAAAAAAAGAGTAATCAAGTTTCAGAGGGTTTTTTTTTGCATTTGATCAGATAGATATATGGTGAGAGAGAGAGTAATATATGTTTTAAATTTGCAGTAATTATAATCAGAGATACATAAAGAGGATATACTATCTATTTTAGTGAAATGAGAAAAGAACACAACAATTGATCAAAGGAGATTAGATCTATAGGGGACAGCACCATAAAACAAAGTAAACCTTTTTAAAGGAGAAAAGAAAAGATGCTCTATCTTAATTTTTCTTTTGTTCTTAATTAATTTCTAGAACTATATGGAGTACAAGGAGATCTAACAGAATATATATAGAGGTTATTAGAAACATGTCAGCCTCCTAAAAAGTTATCCAATTAAAAAATTCTGACAAAAAGTACTTAAATATTTTAATTGAAAATGTCAGTCATCTCAACTTATTTCTAAAAAATCCTTTTTGAGAAAGAATCACAGCTAAATTTGGCAAATCAGTTCATGTACCTTCTTCTCAATAAAAAAATGATCACCTTTCTCTCTTGAAAAACTTTGAAGTGACAAAAGTTGAAGGATCTGAAACTGCTATAAAGATATATGTTTCATGCAATATTATATTAGGAAGAATTGAAGATATCGAAATATATATATGCATGTAGACTAAAATAAACCTTTCCATTTAAATTTCTTTATAGTTATCTAGAGACAATTAGCTCTTATCTAGATCAGAGAAAGGAAGGAAGAGATAGATTATTAATACATATATTATAACAAATTAACAGATGAGTTTAGAGTGTTAATTATGTCAAACTATATACTGCATTAGAGCCATATATATATATATATATATACACTTCCATAAGAACTGTATGAAAATGTAAGAAAAAAACATGTATATATATATAGAACGAGAAAATTAGGGTTAATTAATTAATTATAATTGATAAATAAATTGCTCACCTGCATATTGTTGTACCGGTTGAAGGTTTTGCAACAAACCTGGCATGCAAACTGTGTGGGGCCAATAAGAATTTGAGCTGGAGTAGGAATCCAATACTGCCCCTTGTTAACCCTCCCTATCTCTATTCCTTCACTATGCTCTGTACTATTCTCTTGGATATCATTGGAATTGCTATTCCCCTCTATCCCCACCTCCTCCTCTTGATCTCTACTCTCTCTTTCCCTCTGTTCCACCTTAGATAATAAATCTACTGTATCATGTGCTTTAACCGTGCCTTGCTCGTCAATGGATGGTTGAGGTAGACCTATGTTTAGTGCTATAGTCACTAACTCTTTCTCTTTGTCGACATGGCTGTTTTCGTTGACATGGTCGTGCGCAAGGGTTTGAGATTCTTCTTGATCTCTCATGGGGAGGAGAGGGAGAACTTCTCTTAATGGAGGGGAAGGAGGTGGGTTGAAAATGGAGAGGTTATTGTTGGTGGTGCAAGGGTTCATCATGAACTGTTGTGAAGAAGGGGTGTAATTGTTGAACAAATAGTATCCATTTAAGAAGTTAGTGTATGGATCTGCCATGGATATATTGCAGCTTAGGATTGTGTTATTAACACATAGAAGGAGAGATAGAGAGAAAGAGAAGTAAAAGATGTGTAGAAAAGAAGAAGATCAAGAAGAAGAGGTTGTCAATAGGAAAGGAAAGGTAGAGGGATGGGGGTGTGATGGGAAGAGAGAGAGAGAGAGAGAGAGGGGAACAGTGGAAGGTGGGAATAAGATAGGGAGAGGTGTAGTAATCTTTGGGACTCGCAAGAATAAAAGCTTTCTTATTCTTCATGGAAGTATGTGGAGGTGTATCTCATCTATACTCTCTCTAAGCTCTCTTTGATCTCTCTTGATTTTCTGTATTCTCTTCTCTACTGCAATACCAATCAATGATCTCATATATATATATATATATATATATATAGAGAGAGAGAGAGAGAGAGAGAGAGAGAGTTATAGATAAAAAAAAAGTTGACTTAATTTTCATGTCAAGATACACTTAATTAAATATGTATATATTTGTTTTCTTTGCATGCACTCAGTACTTACACAATTCCACTTACATTTAATTACATATTCTAATCAAAATCTTTCAAAAAAAAAAATGATTATTACTAAAAAAATTATAATAGAAGACTATGTGTCTCCCATCAAACTGATCAGTTTGATCATCAAGATACTCATCATAAAAATAAAATTTCTATAAATAAAAGTATGTGAATTATATAATTAACTCAATTATCTAGTTATGTTTAATAAACTCTTCAAAAAAAAATGATGGTATATATATCTAGAACTATTTAATTGTCGTGCTAAATAATTTACATATTTGACATTGTGAATATTGGAACAATTTATCTAAGATAGCAATTATAAACACAAAAATCATTAGTGAAAAAGGAGAATAACTTTTGTAACATGTAATGAAGTCAACCTCCTATATATGGATGGCATGGGTAATATAATATATGAAAAGAAGAAAAATTAAGTACTAATAGGAACTTCAAGTCTAATGATCTCCAAGTCAAAAATTAGTTTTAACAATTTCAGTATTTTATTAATTAAAGTTGATACAAAAGTTATATTTCTCAATTATATTATATTTAATTTCATTAAATGTAATCAGAGTAGATAAGTAAACAGTGTGAAAGCAACTCTGTCAAGTACATACAGGAAGTTGCACATTAAATGCTACATGAGAACAAGGATATTGGTTGTGTATTAACACTATTTATTTAATGATGTAGCACAAGAACATATATAAACTAATAAATGGCATCCAAGAAATTAAAAACTATACAAAATGGACTCCAGACCCATCCTACAAGAACCCAAACAAAAAAATGTCAAGAGAGAGGAGAGCCCAAAGACAAAGTTAGATGCTACGAATAGGTGTTGTCTCCCTCAAAGCTTAGAGTAAGAGGTCTCCAATTTTCCATGTACTCTAACATAAATTATGAAGCAATGTTATATAGCTACCAATTTCTTCCACCCTTAATCCTCTCCATTACCTCAGATTTTGGGAAATAAATCTGTTGTTGTTCTCAAGGAATAACAGCAACATGTTATTCCGATCTCAACACTTGGTCTTTGTTGAGATTCGTGCATGAAAAACTTACTTTTTTGAAATTTGTGCATGAAAAAGTTTGAACGGTTGAGATCAGAATAACAAGTTCTTGTTATTCTTTGGGAATAATAGCAGATTTGATTTCCAGATTTAGAATTTGAACCGTTTGATCAAAATTTGGGCCGATCCGGGTCAAGCTTATAATGAATGAAGCTAGTCTTATAATATTCATGCCAATATAGATCGGACGGTCCGGATTCATTATGTAGAAACTCAAAGTTTGAGTTTCCCTTAATCCTAATAAATAATGAATGATACATGTTTTAATTTAAAAAATATATATGGAGCAATATTTTAATTATTTGTGTAACAAATAGTATTTCTATCATTTGTAATTAATTAACTAAAAATGTATTGTCTGTCTTGTATCAAGCATTCAGTACAATGTTAATTAGCTTGTGGAGAAATTTATTAAAAGAATTGAAATATACATAAATTATATATAATGGCTCATAGCTTGAACCATAATGATTTAGCAAAAAAAATAAAAATAAACCCTCAAAAGAATGAAATTGCATAAATAGATTATTACAAATTGTTAATAATCCTAACTTTAAACAAATGTATGTGTGCATGCACAATACAAACAAGAAATGAAGCGACATTAAATATATAATTTGATCTTCTTTCAATCAATTGACAACATTTGTAACATTTGATCAAATTAAGATGGCATGTACCAAACACCCACATTTTTTATACCTATGTTATACGGAACGAAATCGGCTGCAATCCTCTCTTCCTCTCTATCTATCTCCTCCTCTTTGAAGAGAAAGATAGAGAGGTAAATGGGATCACAGGCTGGAGAACAGCTTGGGTCTGATGTCCATCGGACTCAAATTGGTTTAGGGACCGGCCGATGGGTTTAGGGACCGTCCGATCCACTTTGAGATTCGTACACACGAATTTTAAAGCAGACGCGAAAGTTGCGAGCATGAATCTTAAAGCAGGTCGGACGGTCATCGAACCCATTGAACTCACTTTGAGTCCGATATATGGGCATCGGACCCAAATTGGTTCCCACAGGCTGTTATTATTTTGCTGAGAATAATATCAGATTTGTACCTAGCTCTATTATACATCTTCATTATAAGATCACTGTAGTAACTCATACACATAAAATGCATAACAAAATCGAACTGTTGTATGTAATCTTATGATTTTTTTGACGTACACTAAAAAAATTACGATATTTGAATTTTATTTTAGTAAATTTGTAGAAATCTGCCCATACAATTGCAATTTTTTGTAAGTTGATTTAACTTTCCCTTACTCTATTATATCGTCAAAATGACATAACTCTTTTTAGTCATGAAAAGTTGATAAATATCTCAACTAATGACTTTATTTTCTCATTAAATTCTTAATTTATTTTGATTTTAATATCCCAATAATGATCTACCTTTTCAGTTCTTTGGAACGGGGAGCAGTTGCGTTGCTCCCCAGCATTTAGCTTTGGTACAAGGATTCATGTCACCCAACAAAGACGCTCTTGTTTTTTGTACTTTAACTTAATTACTTTCTTCTAAATCTAAGTGCACTCTTGCAATGCATAATTAATTATCTGAAGATTGTAATTAATAATTTAGTATATATACGGTTAAAATGCACTCTTGGTTTAATTTGTACTCCAATCATGCTCCACTTCCTTATCTCCGTTTTAAAAATCTGAACATTCAATTTGAACTGGTCAATATGATCTTTATATTAAAATATGTTTGGAGACTAAATTTGATATTTTTTGAAATTTTTTTGCTATTTTTTTAGATAGGTACAAAATAACTATTTTGGATGGTCCATAATGATATAAAAACAATGATTTTGTACATATTTAAAAAAACTGTAACAAAATATTCAACCAAATATACACATTTTAATATGAAGATCATATTAAGCGGATTGGATCGACTTTTCGGACTTTAAACACGAAGATAAGAATGTAAAGTTTGATTGGAGTACCATTTTAATTACTCAAACTTTAAATGATTTTTTTTTCATTTTGCTAACCTTTTCCGTTATAAAAATGCTGTGTTTTAATTTCATAGGTGCCGTTTATTACTATATTTTGTGTGAGTATATAGTAAAATGTTTGAAGTACAGACAATTGGAACTTTTTAAGTAATATTTTTTTAGTATAACCAACTAGAAAAAAGGACATAGTGGGCCAAGGTGAACGGCCCATATAGACAGTGTAGGTGGGCCTAATATGCCCAAATTAGCTCTGTCATGGGACAACGGCTATTTAATGCTTAACAGTTCCGTATAATATTTCTCTTTTTTTTTTTTCTGAAAAGAATAAAACAGCTAAGATTAAGAAGCATCTTCCCTTGGATTTGGGAGAAATAGTGTTTGTTTATACTATTTTGGACTGTAGTCTTTGTATATATTAGCAAATAATTAACAAGTAGAGGTTAATTAATTATTTACAGAAATTAATTGAGTAGCTAGCTAAAAGTTGATGAACAATTTTTATTAGTTATAGGATTAAATAAATGAATGAGAGATTTTTTGTGTGATAATGTATAAACATTTTTATATTTATGAGTGAATCTACAGTCAAATTAGAAATGCTTCTTCACTTCAAAATTTTACAATTTTTAATTATGTATATTGTAATTTAATTATATATATATAAATGTTTGATTTGTGCTTTACAATTGTAATTATATATATATATATATATATATATAGAGAGAGAGAGAGAGAGAGAGAGAGAGGCTAATATCAAAACATTTGCACCAAGGCTCTCGTGCAACCAAGTCGTTTTTGGATTTTCAAAGTCCAAACGATCGATCTAAACCGTTAGATGTGATCTCTATATTAAAATCTGCTTGGAGACCAAATTTTACATTTTTTGGAATTTGTTTACTATTTATTAAGCCACTTTGAAAATTGCTGATCACATGGTCAAGAATTTGGTTGCACTGTTTTTACTGTTCACCTGGATCAGCAATTTTCAAAGTGGCTTAATAAATAGTAAAAAAGTTCTAAAAAATATAAAATTTGAGCAATTTTCAAAGTGGCTTAATAAATAGTAAAAAAGTTCCAAAAAATATAAAATTTGGTCTCCAAGCAGATTTTAATATAGATTAAACATCTAACGGTTTGGATCGACTGTTTGGACTTTGAAAATCCAAAAACGACTTGGTTGCACGGACAAGGGCCTTGGTGCAAACGTTTTGATATTAGCCACTCTCTATATGAGATATTAGTTGTTATATATATAATTTTAACTATATATATATATATATATATATATAGAGTCCGGCTAAATTGCTGCCGGCAGCATTCTGGACAGCTGCTGCCGGGGGCATTTCGATCATTTCCGGTGTTCAAACAACAAATCCAAACCGTTCAACGTGTTCTAAATATTAAAATCTACTTGGAGACCAAATTTTACATTTTTTGGAATTTGTTTACTATTTATTAAGCCACTTTGAAAATTCCAGATCACATGGTCCAGAATTATGTGCACTGTTCACCCGGATCAGCCAATTTCAAAGTGGCCTAATAAATAGCTAAAAAATTCCAACAAATGTAAAATTTGGTCTCCAAGTAGATTTTAATATAGATTGAATATCTGTATAAAAAAATTTGTTGTTTGAACACCGGAAATGACCGAAATGCCCCCGGCAGCAGCTGTCCAGAATGCTGCCGGCAGCAATTTAGCCGGACTCTATAGATATATATATATATATATATTAGTTGTTATATAGTTCAATCTCTTAATAAAATGTTTGATTTGTGCTTTTCACTTGTAATTGTTAAAATTTCAATAATTATATATTATTCATTTTATGTTTAGTCCTCAATATAAAATTTTCAATTCCCACCGGCTTGCATTTTTAAAATATAATTTGGCTAAATGAACCCTGGATGGACAAACTTTGCTAGAATTAATTTCATATATACAGTTTAACAGAAACAACTATTTCCAATCCAAGAGGTACTGAAGTTGAATCATAGAGCTCAGTACAACACCATTCAAGTAGCTTCATCATAACAAGAATTAAAACTGTACTTGTCAGGAATGGAGGCAAGATAATTAGTATGGTGGATAAAGAAAATTTAATATTTTTTTCTGAGAAAAAATATAGAACTAGATTAGTATATTTTGGGGAAAAAAACACAAACTTTTATAATTTTTAAAAGCTTAAGTGTATTTTTATAATTTTTTTTGGAATAGTCATAAAACTAGAAGTATATTTTGAAATTATTTAGAGTCATATCAAGATATCTCAAAATATATTTTATCGCGGTTGAAAATCATTTTTTAATTTAGAAATGTAAGACAAAATTCTCTGTATAAGAAGTCGTAAGTTCGATATTCGAATAAAAAAACTTTATAAATTTTTTAAAAGTTGGATGGTTTAATCTCGTCTTTAATCAAATAGAAAAAAATCTTATCATGATCAATTACCAATAATAACCTTATGCACTAAAAAATAAATCTTTTGACATTGAGAGACTTCACTAGCTTTAATTATAGCACAATAAAAGAAACGATAATAATCGATCATTATAATTAACATCTAATGACTAATTAAGGATCATAGAATTATCTGTGAAATAATAGTTTACACCATATAGATAGAAATATTAAATAGGCTTTGTTAAAAAGAAATTTTTTACTAGTTGGTTAATGAGTGAGGTTATGAAACCATGCATATATAGCACAGATTAGTCTGTACTGCGGATCAATGTTTCTGTTTCCAATATTTAAATAGTCGATATGAACCGTTACACGTGATCTCCATATAAAAATGTACTTGCAAACTAAATTATTCAATTTTTAGAATATTTTAGAATATTTTATTAGATAGATAGAAAATCGCTGCTTTTGAATGTTCTAGAATTTTTAGATCAATTGATTTCCTACCTATCTAAAAAAATAGTAACAAAAATCTAAAAAATGTACAATTTGATCTACCAGTACATTTGTATATGGAGATCATTTTGAACGATTCAAATCGATAGTTTAAATTTTAAAAATAGAGATATTGATCCATAGTATGTATCATTATGCGCTATATATGCATAGTACCATAGCCTCACTCTTGGTTAATACATTAATTATTTCAAAAAAAAAAACTTGGTAAAAATGGAACCACTAACTAACTTGTTATGATAATCAAAATTTCAGAGAAGAAAAACAATTTACCAAAGTAATAGATTAAATACATGGCATTATGGCAAGGTTCCCAAATTCAGCGTTCCTATTTTTCAAACTTGTGATTTCAATGGTTAAAGCTCAAATTCGAAAAAGATAAATTAATAACTACTGAAAAAACACGAAATATTTTTTAATAAATTTAAATAATGATGAACATTAAAAAAATTATAGATATATTATTTCATATTTAGATAGACTAATAATCAAGTTTCAAATATACAATTTGAATATGATGATGATGGATCAAAAAATTTAGTTAAAAAAATAGTTACTTTTTCTCGAACATAAAATAGTCATTAATCCAAATTAGAAATATTCACTAACCCAACTAACTCTGTTATTTCTGAGCACTCAAACGCACAATAAGAGAACATTATTATATTGTGGAAAGAATTTCTGAAACTTTTTTGAAGAATGAATAGTGAAATCAAATAAAGGAGCGTAGCTTTTTGTGAGGTATAAATGCAACTTGAACCGACAAACAGGTATAAGTTATAGAATTTTAATTGAACCCAAAAAGCCAACAGCCAGTGCAATTAATGTCATATATAGTGTTAAGCTAGACAGGGAGCTATCTCAAGTCATGTATAAACCAGACCACCATTAAAGCTAACACCAAGAATTTATCTTGCATTAATTCCTATACTTAATTTGCAATGCAAACATAAGTTTTGTTTTCAAAATTCAAACAGTCGATATGAATTGCTCAATATAAGATTCATATGAAAATGTATTCGGAGACCAAGCTTAAATTTTATTTTTATTTTTCCAGATAAGTAGATTATCACTAATTAATTTTGAATGGTTCAAAATCTTTAGATCGTGTGATTTTCTATCCATCTAAAACAAGAGTATTTTTTTATTTTAAAATGTAAAATTTTGTCAGTAAGTACATATTTTTATATGGACGTCATATTGAGTGGTTCAAATCGACTATTTGAAATTTAAAAAAGAGATATGAATCCATATCACGGACCTCACTCTTCTAAGTCATATATAGTTGGGCAATGAATAAATTTGTTATTATACTCTTTTAAGAAATTTTTTGAGGTCACTAAATTTTACCTTATTTCAAAATTAATTGCTTTGCTTTGATAAATCCCACATAAACAACGAAACTCTTAACTTGTTGTAATGAAGAAATTCTCATGTCTTGTTTTGCAATAGAGGTGAGATTAAAAAAAGAAAAAAAGTACTTAATATCGACATGGATGAAACTATTGATGTGTACAATTTTTTAAAATTGATAATTGATTTTATTAGTTTTTGAATAAAAGATGATGGGGTTCCTTGATTAAAACAAATTAATTAATAGTTTCACGAATGAGGCTATGGTACTATACATGCATAACACATATTAGTCCGTACTATAGACTGATATCATTGTTCAAAGTTTAAATAGTTGATCTTAATCGTTCAACATGATTTTCAAATGAAAATGTACTTGCAGACTAAATTTTACATTTTTTACAATTTTTTTACAATTTTTTTAGATAGGTAGAAAATTACTCCTTTTGAATGGTCTAGATTTTTTAGTTAAAGTGATTTTTTACCTATGTATAAAAATTGTAAAAAATATAAAATTTGATGTACAAGTATATTTTCATATGGAGATTATGTTGAATGGTTCATATTGATTGTTTGAACCTTGACAACGGAAATGTTGATCCATATATAGTACGAACCGATCCGTGCTATATATATATAGTACCATCTATAGGATCACTCAAAGTTCAGCGATGTAAAACACAAAATTATATTTCAATAATCTAAATATGTAATATCATAATACGACTGTGTAATTTCCTTAATTTTGTTTTTTAAACGATGGATTTCAAACTCATTTTGCGTAAATTTTAGCGTATATTATTTCTCAGTCACCATTAACTCCATATATAATTAATTATAGACCAAGTTCATGCAACATTTGTTGAAGAAATAATATATGAAAGTGCAGTATGTGTATGTCACACATGTTTGTATTTAAGAAAGAAAGAGACTATTCATGCATTGAGACTAATTAAACTGAGTTTGGTATAAAATAGCCGCTCTCTAGATTTGGGGGCAGCAAAGCAAGTCATGTTCTTAGTAGTCTAAAAAAAGTTGTTATATATATATATATATAGAGATATAGTACATGCAAAAAGGCTACACTTGTTCTTAGTAGAGGTGAGCAAACTCTTGTGAAACTTATTTTCTCTGGTCTACATGCACCTATTTTAATAGGTCCTTAATTTTAAGTACCCATGTTCTGTGCTTACTAGCTAGCTAGCTGCTTAGTGTGTTATAAATATCTTCCCAAAATTTTGAACCTAATAAATAGTATAAAAATTCTAAAAAATATAAAATTTGGTCTCCAAACACATATTAACATGGAGATCATGTTGAAGTACGGTTTGAATCTACTGTTTGAACTTCAAACTGATATTTGACTTATATGCATTATGTGGTGAAGTTCTTATATAAGCATATATATTAGCCAGACTTTTTTTTTTTATAGTTATTATTTATGGACTCTTGTTAATAGGTAGAAAATCATTGCTTTCTAGATCAAGTGATTTGTATCTATCTAAAACATTAGTAAAAAAAGTCTAAAATATGTAAAATTTGGCTTTCATATGAAGATTATGTTGAACAGTTCAAATCGACTGTTTGAGTTTTGAAAATAGAGATATTGATCCATAATATAGACCAATATGCGCTATGCAAAGTACCATAGCCTCACTCTACACAAATAGTCGTTAAAGTTTTAAAAGTTGATAAGCTTGATCTCGTCTTTATTTATTTTTTTTAAGT
This sequence comes from Carex myosuroides, assembly GCA_028015225.1. Classification (NCBI taxonomy): domain Eukaryota; kingdom Viridiplantae; phylum Streptophyta; class Magnoliopsida; order Poales; family Cyperaceae; genus Carex; species Carex myosuroides. Next base: position 7,139,111 of record CM051490.1, read on the forward strand.
GTCCTTTTGGTTCTAAAGTACCATCTGTTTACTCTTTTGATACTTGAAATTATAAAATATCATTTTAGTCCTTAAAGTATCACTTTATTTATCATATTGATCCTTAAATTTATTTATTTCTAACAAATCAGCCATATGTAAATAAAGAAAACTAAAAGAAGATCCATATTTGCATCCATGCCATAATAATAATAATAATTATGGTAAGGTATATGTAAATATTAATTTTATTTAATTTATGATGGCACAAACATTAATGCTAGTATAAATTAATGTAATTGATATTTGACATGTCATGAATAATTATTTTCTTTACGTTAATTTATATTGTTTGGCGATACAACGACCATACTAGTTTTAGTTCCAAAAATAACACTACGATAGGTGAAAATGACAATTTATTAAAATTGATGTTAAATGTAGGACCAATTTGATACAAATTAAAATTTTAAATTAAAAATAATTGTTTTGAAACTTTTACCGACCAAAACGATAAATGTCATATGCAATTTCGGAGAACTTAAATGAGTACGAAATTTGGATGTTTTAGTTGAATATACATGAATTTCAACATTGGATAGAAAATGGATCATCAAGTTAACAGACTGATAGAAGAATCAGTCTTTGGTTTAGTGGCAAATTAAGGCAATACTCTATGTGTGAGAAGTCAAAGGTAAAAATATTAAATAGTATGTTGGGTGGTTTAGGGGCGGATCTTAGTGTACTTCAAAGGTGGCTAAGCCACCCCAATGATTCTAAATTTTATAATTAAGTATATTAAATTTTAATTGAATTTTCTGTTTTTTTTTTTCAATTTTTATATAACTTAGCCCCCTCATAAAACTGCAAATCTTTACTTGTAGCTAGTGGTTAAAGTTGCTTATTGGGTTGTTGGAGAACTTGGGTTCAAATCCCACCCCACGCTATGGATTCAAATCTTCAGTTTGAAGGTCCTAACAGTCGATTCAAATTAACTGTTCAACATGATCTCCATATGAATATATAATTGTAAACTAAATTGTACATTTTTAGAAATTATTTACTTTTTTTTTAGATGGGTAGAAAATCACTTGATCTGGAAATTCTGGACCATCCAAAAACAGTGATTTTCTACCCATATAAAATAATAGTAAATAATTCTTAAAAATGTAAAAAATTAGTTTACATGTACATATTCATATGGAGACCATGTTGATGGTTCAGATCATCCGTTATAATTTTGAAAACAAAAATATTGATCCGTAGTATGAACCAATTCGTACTATGCATAGTACCATAGCTTCACTCTTAAACCAAAATGAAAGAAATGGGAAATGGGAGAGAAGATAATAATGGTATATTTGTTCATCTAATTTTTAAATAAAGTAAATAAGAAGTTAAATAAAGAGGAAGGAAGATATAATGTTAAATTTTTAATATACTGAATATTATGGTGTTTTGATGATAAATTTAGCTATTTTAAAAGTTTGTATGGACACATTAGAAATTCTCCCTATAAGATATTATGAAATATTATTGTTAGTCCCATTATTTTTAAAAGAATATAAATTATTAATTAAATAAAATTATAAAATGTTACATTGATTAATTTCGTAGTGAAAAATTGATGTTATCATATATGATTTTATATTTGGCAATTCTCTAACAAGACAACATATTCAAAATAGTTCTTACTTAATGATATCCATATATATGATATCCTTACCCAATAAGTTAAGAAAACAAATACAGTTCTACATATGAAATGAACAATTCTCACTGTCGACATTCCTAACTGAAAGCACTAATTATTAAAATAATTTAATTAGCTGACTTGGCACCACTAATTAAAATAATTTAATTAGTTGACTTGGCACCACTAATTAAAATAATTTAATTAGTTGACTTGGCACAAGTATAAGAGAGGACCGACTCTTAATTAATTTAAGGGTTAAGATGCCTTCTATTGAATTTTTTGACAACACTTGTGTCTGGAAAAAATAAAAAATAAATAGAAAAAAATATAATTATGTTTTTTTCCCTATAAGTTGGCTGTATATATCAAATGTCGTTAAATATGGACCGTTACAAATTTCATTTCATTAATTTGATAATGGATGAAACTTATTACATCAAATTTTATTATTTTTATGTATGTGATTGTGAAGTGTATAATATTATACATTATATTTTTATTTATAGGATTATGAATAAATTATTTATTATATTTATTAAGATATATTGTCAAATTAATTAGTTGTTAATTAATAAATCTCGACCCCATAATTACTGTCGGCAAGTAGAGTGTGTTGGGTTGGTCATATAAAAGTGCTTTTCTTTTTATTTTCTTTTTATCCATTGAAAGGTTGGTGACTTGGTGGCATGCACCAAACTTCATTCCTTTCTGTAGATCATGTGATGTAGGGTTTGGCTTCCGGTACATAATATGAATATAGCTGGGTTGCAACTTCAAGGCGTACTTGCACTAGTCTTCATTTATTTATCAAATAATTATTGTGTTAAAAATGGCTAGCTAATCTATATATCTATATATATAACTTGTTATGTGTTAATTCCGAAATATAAGGGACCTTATAAATATGTGTAAGCCAAAGAGTAAAATACCTAGCCGGCCTCTTAAAATTAATATATGGGTACGTTTGGATTGAGAGTGAGGTTAGTGAGAATAGCGGGCTATAATTCAAATTTGTAATAGTCGCTAACCCAACAAAATGTTGAGTTAGCGAAATAGCATATACTAACCTGAGCTAACTCAAGTAATAAAAATAGCTACTTTTTCACTCAAACGTGGAATAGTAGCTAACTCAACTAACCATGCTATTCCTTGGCACCCAAACGCACCCACGGAGACTAGAGAGCAACTATCTATGTTCACTCGGCTTAAAGGTAGTTATGAGGTTGTATACTTAATGAGAAATGAAATATCAAAATAGAAGGGGGAGGTTATGATATTTTGCAATACGCAGAAGCACAAATCGGTCTATAGTATGAATTTATTTTTTTTATTTTCAAAATTCAAACAATCGTTCTAAACTGTTCAACATGTTACTCATATGAAAATGTACTTCGAGACTAAATTTTACATTTTTTTAAATATTTGTATATTTTTTTTAGATAGATAGAAAACCACCTGCTCTAAATTCTAGATGATCATCTGAAAGCCGTGATTTTCTATCTATTTAAAAAAGTTAGTAGAAATATCTAAAAAAACATAGAATTTGGTTTTCATGTACTTTTCATACGAAGATCATGTTGAAATGTTCGAATCAACTGTTTGAATTTAAAAAATAAAAATATATATGAATTCATAGCGTTCTACACATTGCAAAGTACAAAAACTCACTGAAATAAAAACACAATTATTTGCCAAAAACAACATAAAACAGAGATCGATGGTGACTTGTGTATATATATATATAGTCCGGCTAATTTGCTACCGGAAGCATTTCGACCGAAGTGCTTATGGGGGCATATCTTAATATTTGATGTTCAAACAACAAATCTAAACCGTTAGATGTTCAATCTATATTAAAATGTACTTGGAGACCAAATTTTACATTTTTTGGAATTGTTTTACTATTTATTAAGCTGGTTTGAAAACCGCTGTTTTTCAATGCTGCAGAAATTTAATAAAAACAGCAGTTTTCAAACCAGCTTAATAAATAGTAAACAAATTCCAAAAAATGTAAAATTTGGTCTCCAAGTACGTACATTTTAATATAGATTGAACATCTAACTGTTTGAATTTGTTGTTTGAACATCAAATACTAAGATATGCCCCCGTAAGCACTTCGGTCAAAATGCTTCCGGTAGCAAATTAGCCGGAATATATATATATATATGGAGTTGGGCTCCAAGCACATATTAATAAATAGTAAAAAAATTCAGCAATTTTCAAAGTGGCTTAATAAATAGTAAACAAATTCAGAAAAATGTAAAATTTGGTCTCCAAGCACATATTAATATGGAGAATATGCCCACGGTTCGAATCGACCATTTGAACATTGAAAACGCAAAAATGAGTTATAAGCATATGTGGGCATATGCTTATGGAAGCACAATAGCCAACCTCTATATATATATATATATATATATATATATATATATATATATATGGAGTTGGGCTATGGTGCATTGCAATGTATAGTCCCTCTTGTACATTGGACTATAAATTGTTGGTTTTGATTTTCAAACAGTCGTTCCAAACCATTCAACTTGATCTCTATATTAAAATGTGTTTGCAGATCAAATTTTACATTTTTTTAATTTTTTGCTCTTTTTTTAGAATTTTTGAAAATCACTGTTTTTGGGTGGTCCAGAAATTTCTGAAAACAATTATTTTCAAAATTTATAAAAAATAGCAAACAATTCCCAAAAAATGTAAAATTTGGTCTCCAATCATGTTTTAATATGGAGATCAAGTTGAATGGTTTGAATCGACTATTTGGACTTCAAATCTAACGGTTTAAAGCCCAATACACAAGAGTGCCTATACATTGCAATGCACTATAGCCCAACTCCTATATATATATATATATATATATATATAGAGAGAGAGAGAGAGAGAGAGAGAGAGAGAGAGAGAGAGAGAGATGGTCCATCTCTGCCGTTGAGGATCTGTCGACAAGAAATAGGTGGTCCATTTTAATCAACAGAAATAATTGCAGAGAATCTAATCAAGCATGCATTGAGCGTCACCACGCCATATATACCTCCATGCTACATACGTGCTCTACTGTTATGGTACTTATCCTTGACAGCTGCAAATTATAAAGGATTCTAATGAAATTATAATTGTTTTTCAAGTTTAGTTTTATAAAAAAAATTCAATGTAAAAAATGATTTTTTTTTTTACATTCATCGAATTCTAAATACAAGTAAATATCGTTTTCAAACTCTTTAAATTTTACATTCATCAAATTTAATTGTCTTTTGTCAAATTAGTTTGAAATTAAATTATAAAAAAACATGTAATTAATAATAATTGAGAATAATTATTTATATATTGAGATTATGTTTTATAAATTAATAACACATTAAGAATTAATCAATAAGTAATTAATCACAAGTTATTATAAGTGAGAATTTACAAAAGAGGTAAGGATTAATTATAACATAGCAGTTTTGGTATCATGCAGCACACAAATTATAAACAATATAATTAACGCTGTTTTAATTTTACAGTATGTGCACTGTATGAGCTAAAATTACTCTGTTAAAAAAATATCCAACAAAATTAAGCTGGACATTATCTTAAAGAAATAGGGATTTTTTGTTGAACAAATGCCTCAAGCCAATGCGTCCTAGAGCGCTTAATTATAAGTTAATTAGGGACATTGATCAATTAATTAATCAATGCATATATATATATATATATATATATATATATATATATGTGTGTGTGTGTGTGTGTGTGTGTGTGTGTAGAGTTTGCATTTAATTCCTGATCAATGCAGGACGGTCCTAGATATGTGTATTCTGTTGTGTAAATAAATACGAATAGGGTCTAGCATTATATAATATAATATGATATGTGTAAAAAAAAATTATCTATGAGAAAATTTATATGAGAAGTCCACTCATAAGAAACTTATTTAGATTATATCCTTAATTTGTGTGTGTTTTGATGGAAGCATAAATTAAAGATCTCTACTTCAACTGTTAAATAAAGAAATTGTTTTAATGAAGTACTAATATTATTTTAATAAATGATATTGATAATGAGGTACTAATATTATTTTAATGAAGTACCAAGAGATTTCACAAGGGTGTTGATATTTACTGCGCCATATATTGGCTTAATATATACTACACATATATTGGCTCTGTGTTGTAATTAATAACAAATTATATAAAGAAACAAAAATAAACTACTGCATGTAATTGTTTATAAGTAATGTAGAATATCATAATATTATTATATATTCTTAATTTATTTATTTGTTGAATGGTTTGTTATCATATCTGCAATAGACAAATAAGATGGACTTTGTTAAGGAAATTATTGTAAATGAAACTAACCATCTTAAAAAAAAAAATACTAAAAACAAAAAAAAAGTTTCAAATTTTTTCCTAACTAATTTAGTATGTAGACTATCTTAATTATTAAGTAATATTTGTATTTTCATAAATTTAAAAGTCGGTTAATTTTGACAATTGTTTAAGTATAATTTTTATTTTGAAAAGAAAAATCACTCAATAACGAAGTATGATTATTGATCTGTTAAGTAACATCAACAAAATAAAGTATATGAATTATGAAATTATATTAAAATATTTGTAGCAGGATGTGATTAGCTACACAATCGAAGTGAACCAAGTGTTAGTACATATTTTCAAAAGTTTGTTATTCAATTTTATTAGGAGGAGGGTTCTAATGCATCGTGGTTTTGTGCTCCAATTATGTTCCACATTATTATTTTTATTTTCAAAGTCTGAATAGTTTATTCGAATAGCTCATTATGATCTTTATAATAAAATATGCTTAGAGATCAAATTTTAAATTTTTTGGAATTTGTTTACTATTTTTTAGATAGATACAGTCTCACTTTTTTAAATGGTCCAGAATCTCCTAAAAATAGTGATTTTGTACATATTCAAATAAAAATAATAAATAATTCCAAAAAATATTAATTTGGTCTCCAAATATATTTTATTATGAAGACCATGTTAAGCAGTTCAGATCGACTGTTCGAACTTTTAAAACAGAGAAATAAGGATGTGGAGCATAATATATCGGAGCACAAAATCATGGTGCATCTGAAACCTCCTCATTTTATTATATATGAATAAATAAATTTACATACATGTGAAAATAACAAATTACTAGCCGTGAGTAAAATTTCTCAATCCAGTGAAATCAGTTCTCAGTATTAATTATCCAAACAAATGTTGGTGTATAAATATTCGAAGTACATAAATATTCGAAGTACATTTATGTTTAAAAAACGAAAGCTATGTTAGAGACTTACAGGACCATATAGGTACTCAAATAATTGAAACAGTTTCTGTTGACAGCAACAATACTAAACGCTACTGTTGTATATCACATTCATCCTGCCAATACACTGTGCATTCATATATCCTATGTATGTATATGTATATATATATATATATATATATATATATATATATATATATATATATTGGAATTGCTAATATGCTATGCATAGCATAGAGAGCCTCCGTGCTTCCGCTTAATATTTGAGTTTTTAAAATCTTAACAATCAATCCGAACCGTTCAACATGATCTCCATATGAATATGTACTTGCAAACCAAATTTTCCATTTTTTAAATTTTTTTTACTATTTTTTTAGATAGGTAGAACATCACTTGATCTGAAAATTCTGTACCATTCAGATCAAACTGTTTTTCTACCTATCTAAAAAAATAGTAAAAAAATTCTAAAAAATGTAAAATTTGGTTTGCAAGTACATATTCATATGGAGATCATGTTGAACGGTTCGGATCGATTGTTAAGATTTTAAAAACTCAAATATTAAGCGGTAGCACGGAGGCTCTCTATGCTATGCATAGCATATTAGCCAACTCCATATATATTTATATATATAGAGATAGGTTATCATACTTTGGGAAGTAAAGAGGGTGTTTTACTTCCAGCTTATATCTCTATTTTTTAAAGTTCAAACTGTCGATCTGAACATCTCAACATGATTTTCATATTGAAATGTGCTTGGAGACCATATTTTACATTTTTTGGAAAAATTTTACTATTTTTTTATAATTTTTAAAAATCACAGCTTTTCATTAAATAAAAAAATAACAAAGAATTCATAAAAACACTGATTTTCAAAATTAAAAAAATAGTAAAAAAATTTCAAAAAATGTAAAATTTGGTCTACAAGCACATTTCAATATGAAGAACGTGTTGAGAAGTTCGAATCGATTATTTGAACTTTGAAAATTAAGATATAAGCGGGAAGTAAAACACCTTCTTTACTTCCCAAAGCATGATAGCCTATATATATATATATACTTTGAAAATCGCTAATCCGACGGCAAACAGTAAAAAACAGTAAAATTTTCTGGACCATCGGATCAGAAACTTTCAAAGTGGCTTAATAAATAGTAAAAAAAATCCAAAAAATATAAAATTTGGTCTCCAAGCACATTTCAATGTTTAGAACATGTTGAATGGTTCGGATCGGTTGTTTGGATTTTCAAAATCCAAAAAGTAGCCCGAAGTAAACGGGGTGGTTTACTTTGCAAAGCACCGTAGCCTTACTCTATATATATATATATATATATATATATATATATATATATATATATATATATATATATAGTGAGTGGCTAATATCAAAACGTTTGTTCCTAGACCGTGGAACAAATGCTTCGGTTTTTACATTTGCAAAGTCCAAACAGCTGATCCAAACCGTTCAACATTCAATCTATATTAAGATGTGCTTGGAGACCAAATTATATATTTTTTTGAATTTTTTTTACTATTTATTAATTCAGTTTTAAAATCGTTGTTTTCAATGATTCAAATTTTTTTCATTGTTTATTAAAATCAGCGATTTTAAAACTAGCTTAATAAATAGTAAAAAAATTTCAAAAAATGTAAAATTTATTCTCCAAGCACATTTTAATATAGAGATCACATCTAACGGTTTTGATCGACCGTTTGGACTTTCAAAATCGGAAAACCGATTGGTTGCACTGCGGCTCCAAAACAAACGGTTTTATATTAGCCAACCTCTCTCTCTCTCTCTCTATATATATATATATATATATATATATATATATATACACAAATATATATAGACACACACACACCTCTTTAACTATCGCCTACTGATTTGTTTTTATATGAAAAATCAATAATAATAACAATAATAAAAGTTTGCTGTGCATTGATTCCTTTTTAAAAAATGATCACCATATATAATTTATTGTTGTGTTGTGTAATAAATTTAAGGATGCAAGTAAAATACTTATAAAGTTATATATACATGCAGTCTATTCACCAGAATAATATGAAAAGAAAAAAAAAAGTCACAAATGACTTTTGTCTAAAATATCAAGAGGGAAGGGGTTTGATGAGTATCAGATTAAATTCATCCAATTAATGTACATTTTTTCTTGTTTTTGCATGAATCTTTACATGAATCTCACAGTTTAGATTCGGCATCATATTAAATTTGATCTGATATCTATCGATTACCCTGTTACCCTAAAATATAATTTTTTAGTTGTCCAATCAAATTCTATGAGTACTAATTATTCAAAGAAAATGATCAATTAGTAATTAATTACAGTTTTAAAGAAAATAATAGAAATTAGAAGGGTGTGTCAGCTTTATTTTTTGAGGCATTTACCAATGAAACAAACCATTGCAGCGTTGGTTTTGGCCTAATTCGATCTTCGACTGCAAAAGAATGTATACTACACGGTTAGTTGTATATCTATACAACAGAAGATCCGAAGAAAAATTTATCCGACGAAAAATTAGCTGACTGATCAAGTGATCATACGGATCGCGTTCGCTCCCATTTTAATTTATCCGATGACCAAAACAGTACAACTCAATGTGAAACGGGTTAACTTCTTACATCTATGGGTTAAAAGAATGAACTGCATCAAGTCCCACAAAAATTGACCATAGATCACGTGGTGGGTCCCATATGAAAAACTCCATTGCCTCAACTGGACGACGCGTGTCGCGCAATGAATGGCTGTGCACATTTTGTTGTTTTAGAATTTCTATGACGGTTACTGTACATATAAACTTTCACTACTAAGTGGTTGCATTCGAAATCGGCCGATAATGGGTGCTGATACATAGACTACTCAATATTGATTTCACAGTGAATCACGTGTTACTTTCTGGGCCAATTGGAAGAAGCCACGTCATCCATGTTGTCCTTCGAATTGAGATTTTGTCCAAAGAGAAAACAAAATCGGACCTAAACCATCTAATATGTGTTGAGATTCGTGCGAAAGATTTCAAACTTAATTAATTTAAATGATTTCATAAATTTAAACTATTTGTGTGAATTTTGACACAAATTGAACAGTTTAGGTCCAACTTTAAATAAGATTTCGTCCAAAGTCCTTTTGAACAAAAATCCCACCAAAAAAATATACTTCTCACGTTAAGGGTCAAATACTTGTCTTAAGCCAAATACAGTTGTATTAATTCTAAAGGGTCTCTGTACATTCCACCTTGAGTTAGATTGGTCTGAATTTTGATTGGACTGTCTGAATCAAATCTCAAAATTTGAGTTACTTAAGAGGATATGGACTCCAAATAGTTGATGGGTGCATATAGAATGGGAAAAATGGCACGGCAGAGCCGGCTTCGTCACGGAATGACATGGTTACAGCACGGAATGGCACAACACTCGTGCCAGTTACGTGCCGTGACCATTCTCGTGTCGTACTCATCTTTTGAAACTTTGGCACGGCACGACACGGCACGTGAAAGATTTAGTCACGGCATGGCACAACACGTAGTCACGTGTAATTAGGACTTTTAGATATTGATTTAATGGTGAATCTTGAATAAACTAACCTAAATTATGATTAAATGGTCACACAAGTCACGCGAGTCACGTATGATCACGGCACGTTTAGGCATGGCGTGACTCACGTGGCGTGACCATTCGCGTGTCGTGACCATCCCTTGACATTTTGGTCACAGCACGACACGTGAAAAATTAACTTGGTCACAGCACGACATGGCACGATACCAAAGTCACGGCGTGTTAGTCACGGCACGTTTTTTCCACTCTAGGTGCATATGCCACAAATTATACTTATTTCATTTAGAGTTAAGCTATAGTATTATGTATAGTGCATATTGTTTTATACTATGAATCACTATCTCTATTTTTAAAGTCCAAATAACTGATTTGAACCGTTTAATATGATCTCCATATGAAAATTTATATGTAGATTAGATTTTACATTTTTAAAATTATTTACTAGTTTTTTAAATAGGTTGAAGATAACGTAATTTGATAATTTTAGACATTCAAAAGTAGTGTGATTGTTTACCTCTCTAAAGTAGTAAAAAAAAAAAATTAAGAATGTAAAATTTAGTCCATAAGTATTGAACAATATAATTTAGATTAATCATTACAACTTTGAAAATAAAAATATTAATAGACGATACGGATCAATATATATCTACGCATAGATGCCTAGTACTAAGGCCTCTGACATTAGAGAACAAATGTTACAGAACAAAATTGATCTTATTGAAGACAACAAAAGAAATATCTGAGATGTACATCTAACCTAGCTATAAATAATGATGCATATATATATATATATATATATATATATATATATATATATATATATATATATATATATATATATATATATATATATAATGCATGGGACCCATAAATCAATAGTTCTTTGTACGATATAACAGTTCTCTCTCTTTGTCACAACTCACAAATGAGAGGGCAAAATAACCTAACTTGTTGTTCATTAGTGCAAGGCAAGGTATATAAATGACAATATATGGTACAGAGAGAATTTAGGTTTTGAATTCGTCCCTTTCTGATCTGTAACAGTGACGCACCGAGAGCAACTACAAATTATTTCTGTCTCAGATATGTATGCATTTATGGAAGTTGTCATATATGATATGAAATTAATTATTCAGACTTGAGAGTAGCTTGGACATATATGTTTCAGCTAGCTTGTGACAAACAAAGCTGCCAGAAATTAAACAAGAATAATCATGCATGCATGTGCTCAAATTTCAAGTAGTTGCAAAATAAAAAATAAAAAAATGATACCCGATCGATCGATCGACATGGTCACATGGATTAATTTGTTCATGGATTTTGTAGTATAGTACTAATAAGATTTACTTTTTGGTGTATGTCTCGAGATCGATGATGATTCGTATTCACACTGGAGTCTAAGAACATACCAGATCAACTACAGGACGTGGAGGAGGCCAGCATGGACATGAACACGTACGGCAGCGGAGGTTCTGGTATCTATGGCAGAGGTGGAAATTAAGTGGATCGATCGATCGGGACCATCTGATAGAAGGAGATAGCTAGATCTCTTCAATCACTCTTTAACATGCATATATATATATATATATATATATATATATATATATTTGTAATCTTATACTAGGTATATATGGTACGTACTATATTGATATATTGATGAAAAGATTTTTCTTATTTTTAATTCTTTCAATTAATTGAAATGTACGTAGCATATATGTGTATTTTCGATAATTCAATCTCTTTATCTTAAAAGTTTTAATATTTCATTTAAAATATATATATATATATATATATATATATATATATGATTACTTTTAAAAGAAATTTAATAATAATTTTCATTATTTCTATCATGATATTGATGAGAGAAATAATGAACTTAATTATCGAAAAAATGCTATTTAAGATAAAGAGGATTATAGAAAATATCAATAATTTTAAGATAAAGAGAATCATTGACCCTACCAGAGAGAGGTTAATTCTGGTCCTGACAGTCGCTTAAGTCCAATGTTTGAAGACGTCTTGAATGAAGATAAAGACGATGTGGACTGGGATTTGTTTGATTACTGATATCTCTTAGTGTTTTTAATTAGTTAGTTTTTGGTTATATGTTGGTAAACTGTGTATTTTGTGCAGCTTTAACTTGATATGTTGTTGTTTTGTAACTATAACTGATATATTATATTGCTGGCTGAGTTATAAGTTCCTGCTTTAGGACCTTATACTTGATCGATATGGTTTCTAATAGAAATCGGTGGATTTATTTCCATTACTTTTTAAAAAGTATAGTAATAAGATTTATTAATTATTTGTTTTCATCTTCTTTTCAAATAAATAGACGAATTAAAACGAACTTTTAATTAAGTTTATTTACTGAACTTTTTCGAATTATTTACAAATTTTATATATTATGCTCGAATTTTTTTTGGAATTTTTTTTCATCCTTAGTATTTTCAAAGTACCAAAAATTTGTTTTTTTCTTAATTAATCATTTAAGATATACCAAATATTCTCCTACCAAATTGCCACACAAAAATCACTAGTAGAAAAACACACATCAAGATCGATTAATTACGCACATCAGAATCGGACATAGAGCCGATCCTGATCCAGTCGTTACAAATAGTCAATCTAAATTGTATCGGTTAAAGAACCGATCCAGATACCAACAATCTGGATCGGTTATTTACATATAACCGATCCAGATTTGTAAGTATCTGGATCGGTTCTTATTATTAACCGATCCCGATTTGTTAGTATCTGGATCAGTTATTTTTATCAACTGATCCTATATTTATTATCTGGCCAAATTTATAAAATATTTTTTTTAAATTACAATTATACAATTGGATCGGTTCTTATTTAACCGATCTTATATTTATTATCTGGCCAAATATATAAAATATTTTTTTAAATTATAACTATACAACTGGATCGGTTCTGTAAAACAACCGATCATGTTAACTATCAGGATCGGTGCTTTATATTTAATCGATCCAGCTAACTATCAGGATCGGTTAAATATAAAGAACCGATCCAGATGTGTGCTAATCTGGATCGGTTCTTAATAAAGAACCGATCCTAATAGTTAACAGGATCGGTTAAATATAATAAAGAACCGATCCTGATTTGTTATTGTGTTTTAAAAAAATATTTTATATTTGGCCAGCTTTCACTATATTTTGCTGGCCTATATAGGATATCACATGCATCAGGAATTATCACAAATCGAATATCATATACATCTAGAATTATCACAAATCGATACACATTCTAAATTATTACAAAAGTATCACGTTCATGCAAATATTTACACCATATACTAGAATTAAGCTCCTAAATTATTACAAATTATCACATCTTAAATTGTTTTACTTTTTTGAATGAGTACTTCCTTTAAGAAATAGTTACACCACAAGTTGCGAATGTCGTCGATTTTGTAATCCGGGTAGCTAGTGGGGAAGTCCTGCATTTTTTAAATGATATAAGAGCACAATTAAATATGTACTTAATTATATTTGAAGCAACTATGCTTACTTTTGGAAAATATATAAATGTATATATACCTTTAATTTCGGAAAAACACGGAGAAAGCGATTTATTATGTCATGCACGTACATCATGACATAATATCCACATTCCCAACCGCCGCGTTGTTGTGGGCACTACATTACACATCAAGAGAGTTAAAAAATTAAACAATTTTTGCACATATAGATTTTCACCAATTTTAATTTGCATCTAGGTCCCTATAATCATATCATAACCAAATTTCACCATTTTTTACATCTAAGTCCCTTGTTTAACATCATCAACTTAGCAACTTACAAACAATAAGAGAAGTTCAAAAATAAGTACTTACCCTGCAATATGTAACCTTCAAATTAGGGCATTTTCCAAATCCTCCAATCATCTGGTCCAATCGGTAGGGTCTGTTGAAAAAAAATACTTCCAATTCAAAGAAAAATATTAATGAAAATCTATACATTTGACAAATGAAAGTTTGAAAAGCATACATTTTGAGCGCATCGACGATCTTCGGGTGGTTTGGAATCTTATTCTTACCAACGGTCTTACCGGAACAATAGACATTGGAAGAATCGAACATGTACACCTGACTCTCTCTTAGCATAAGAGCCAATGTTCTCTGCATGTTAGGTTTGTATCATCTCACATTCTATAATTTCTACGAAATGAAAGAAATTTAATAAAATTAGAATATATATATAGCACTAACATCTGATGATACGGTATGAATATCAATCTCTTGTCCCGGTTTTATTTTTTCTGCTTATTATATGGCTTTATATTAAAAATGCCAAAACATGACAAATTGACATGCTTTAGGTTGCCGCAAGTCTGTTTCATATTTAGGTCTGGAAGAGCGGTAAAGTGGGTGGTTCTTCCCTTTTGGAACCATTAGGGTTTACAGAGCCTAATATGAAGATACATGTTTTAATAAATTATATTTCATGTTCAAGAGTTTAATGAAGGATGAAGGGCCTTCAAAAAAAAGGAAGAGTCCAATGAAGAGATCGACAAATCATATGTTCCTTCTATGGAATCGAAAAAATTTATATGTTATTCTATGGAATCAAAAAATTCATATGTTCCTTCTATGCAGTCGAAAAAATTTATACTATCAGGAACGGCCTTAATTTAATTAACCGATCCTGATAACCATCAGGATCGGTTTAAAAATAGCCGATCTTGACTGTTAGATATCAGGATCGGGTAATAAAACAACCGATCCTGATACATAACAATTAAGATCGGTTAATTATTTAACCGATCTTTATGGTTATCAGGATCGGTTAAAAAATTAACCGATCCTGATACTCATTATCAAGATCGATTAATTATGTAACCGATCCTGATACCTAACAATCAAAATCGGTTCAGTTATTTACCCGATCCTAAAGGTATTAGTGTCAGTTTTTTAATTTAACCGATCCTGATGAGGTGATACTGTTTGCACATTTTTCACTAGTGAATAAAGTTATATAAAGAGAATTAGGAACACACAAATTTATTAAAGGAGTCTAGAAAAAATCCTATTTATAGAAAAATTAGGGGGGATAAAATAGAATTCGGATCATTTCCAGTACTGCACGCTCAATTACTAAATCTGGACCGTACTTTTAAGTTCACACAAATCTTAAAACGGTCCCCTATTTCTAGATATCAGATTGAGTTTAATTCAGCTGAGAGTAAATCTGGATCGTAAAGTTATGGGCCCCACTTATGTGGGACTTAGAGATGATACGGACTCGGATAATATATCTACCAATTCACATGAAATAAACCGTTGGAATAGTTGAATAAATCGTTACAACATTTAGTTCCTGGTTTAGAAATTACCTTAACAGTTTGCTAGCTAGTATATATCCTTAAAAAGATATATGCAAATTCTATATTTAGCCTTTTTTTATTGTCACAGAAAATTGCATTTTTGACTTGACCGTTTGAACAATTTATCCGGTCCTTTAGCCAGTTCAATAAAATTCTTAACTGAGAATGTTTTGACCTTAATCGTTACAACGAAATAACCAAAAAATAATTATTTCAACCCCCACTCCAGTACCTGCAACAACAATAGAGAAAGGTTGTACTACGGCCCCCACTAATTAGAGGAAGTACTATGGTTTTTCTTTTCCAGTCTCCACACTCGTCACTACTAGAATTTTGGTTTCTTGCATGGATGAAATTTCGGTTGTTGCATGGGCTTACTCATGCAACAAGCCCGAAAAAGGCTTGTTGCATGGGTTATCCATGTAACAACTACCCATGGTACAAGCCTCGATGCAAATACTCAATTTCAGACTTGTTGCATGGGTTATTCATGTAATAACTTTTCCAAATCTTATTGCATGGGCTTTCTCATGGAACAAGTACCCATGCAACAAGTCTGAGAATTGGCGCCTGCAGGAAGTATTTGCATGGATAAATAGCGTGGGCCCCATCTGAGTATTTGCAAGGATGAAGAGCGTGGGCCCCACCCTAGTATTTGCATGGATAGACAACTGAGTATTTGCAAGGATAGAGAGTGTGGGTCCCACACAGGTTATTGCAAGGCAATTGAAGGGAGTAATTGCATGGATAGACAAGGTGGGGCCCCCAGGTTATTTCCATGGCTATGTAGGTGGGCCCCACCAGGTTATTTGCATGGATAATGCTGGTGGGCCCCACCAGGTTATTTGCATGGATAATGCTGGTGGGCCCCACCAGGTTATTTGCAAGGATATCATTTCGACCTATTGCATGCACTGTATTACCCAATATTTGTAATGATATTCCGATGGAAATAATTGACGTTCCAGCAATATATTATCGTGCCAGATTTCTATAATCCTCCCAGTACCATTTGGTACCAACCCAGTGGCAAGCAAGAAATCTGTTTCATTTCCCATTCAAACATAATAAAAACAATACAATAAAACATGTGGCAAGCAAGAAATCTTTGGCATTTGCCATTTGTTCGCGCAGAAGCGCAACGCAAGTTTCGGTACGCTTGAGGGCGTACCTTTTAAAACCGCGTTTACACTCCACGAGTAAGGGTCGCAAGTGCACAACCCCTATCGAGTAGTATAATCGGGTATCGATCCACAGGGACGGACAATTACTAGGTTAGAATCTACCTAACTCGATTAAAAACTAGAAGTGAGAAAGGTTTGGTTTGGTGTTTAATTTCCTAAAGGTCAATTCAAGCGATTCAAACAATGTAATAAAATGCTAGAAGAAATGTAAATTGTGTTTTGATTATGGATAAAAGGCGTTTCCAGGGTTTCAGACTTCATCTCTGATCTGCCTCTAGTGGTACGGCCCGTACCAAGTTGGTACGGCTAGGCCGTACTTCACTTGGTAAGGCAAGGCCGTACCACCCTGGTAAGACCCGTACTGGCTTCCCAGAACAGAACCTACCAGTTCGAGTGAATGCATTTCCTTGCTGGTACCTTGTGCTAAACTCTTTAGAAAGGTTCAATTGACCATACCTAAGGTTCCTAACCCTCAACCATCGTTTGTTGGATCAAGATCTAGGTTGGAATGCAATTGATTTCCTTTTAGGGATTTCTACACCTCAACTCTCGTGTGTTGGTACAGATCTACCCTAGCTGGTTGATTGGAGGTCTAAGGCACCCTCTAATCTGTCGATTAGAGGAGAATTCAACCTCTCGGCTTCAATTCGAACTATTCTACCCTAAGCATTTGATTTGGATGAGAGATTGAGATGATCACATGACCTTGATAGGTTCGATCTAAACCTAAAGGGACATCATACAACAATCACAGCAAGCAAAGCAAAAGATAGCAAATAAGATCACAATCAATCAAACTAAAGAGTTCATACAAAGTACAAGTCAAAGAAAGTCAAAACAAATCAAGAATCGATCTCTAACCCTAGAAACTAAAAGAACTACTCACAGCACATGATAATATCTAAAAATACAATAAAAGGGAGAGAGATAGCCATGGATCGAAGGGATCGAGAGGAGGAAGCTAGATCCATCGAGTTTCGCCTCTTCCTCTTCCTTCCTTCTTGCTCTCAGCTCCTTAGCTCTCTTTCTCTCTCTTACTGTGCTCTCAAATGGATCTGGAATGGAATTGATATCGAAATTGGAGAGTTCCCCGCCTTAAATAGCCCCTGCCCAAATTTGAATCTGTCAGGACGCCTTCATGTACGGCCCGTACCAATTTGGTACGGCCTGGCCGTACCAGGCGTGAAGAGCTGAAAATGGCTAAGTAAGGTCCGACCCGTACCAAGCCTGGTAAGGGCCGTACCTCATCATGTGAATCGCCATTTCTTCGTGTGTTTTGCTCCAAACCTGCAGAAAACAAACAAACACTCAGCAGTACCAAATTCTAAAGATATAACAATGAGATGCACATGATTCTGGTGAATTATGGCACGAATCTGGTACTAAAACAGGCCTAAAATAGACTAAATATGCGAGGTATCAAATTCCCCCAAGCTGAACCTTTGCTTGTCCTCAAGCAAAAAGTTTCAAACTCGGGTGAAAGTGCTGGAAAACTAAATCTAAATGCAGATACAAGTCTAAATGTGAAAACTTACATGATTGCTACAATAAAAGAACGCAAGAATCTTTTTGCTATGATTCGGACTTCCCTTGGTCAATTGTGATTCACCTCACAAATTGATTAATAAAACCTCAAACTCTAAATGTTTCAAGTCTTTCAAAGTTGATTACTCGAATTTATCGATTTCTCATTCTTTCACTAAAGTATGCCGTCGTTTGTAGAGATTTTCCCTTTTTGGCACCCCCAAGCTTGAATCAAGCTTAGGTCAGAAAGTTGCGGACTTCGTGTGTTGATATGTTCTTTTATTTCTAATTGGGAGACGAGCTCAAAGGCGCCCATGCAAGGCTTATTGCCAGTACTCTTATGTTCTCCATCTTTTCATCTCTTTTTATTTTCTTTTCTCTTTTGTTTTCTTGTTTTCTTTCTTTCTTCTCTTTTTTTTTATTTGCACATACCATGAATACACACATCCACTAGCGTTCATTCACACCTACGGATATCCCAACCTTTCTTTATTTGAAATCCCTATTTCCATGTTTGAAAGGCACAATTCAGTTTCTAAATGCTATCTCGACATTCAAGTTTCCAATTTTACAAATCTCGAACCATTTGTTCCTAATTAGTTCTATTTGGTCAATTATGAGGTTATTTCTAATTTCCCAAGGTCATCCAACTCACAAACAAAAGTTTTCAAACAAGTCCCTAATTCTAGCAATCACACAAATTTATCACCTAAAAATGCAAAATTTTGAAAAATAAACATGTCTAAATGCAGATACAATTTTCTTCTATTCCACCCCCCCAAGCTTGAATGAAGCATTGTCCTCAATGCTTGAATTCACACAAGGAAAAAGTAAATAGAAGAAAATATGGAAACTTACTAGATGGTGAGCGAGGGATGAGGCGGGGGCGTCTCACTGGTTGGTGGGAGGTGGATCAGGTGGCACTGGTGGGAGCACCCACTTCTGAGGTACACGGCCCATGCGATCACACTCTTGCATCAGAAGAATCCGCAAGATTCCCATCAAGTTCTTGATCGAGCGCCCGATCGCGCTTTTGTGCGCTTCCAATTTCTCCAAGAGTGAAGCAGTCCGATCGGGTTCAAGATCTGCACTTATGATCACAGGACGACATCTATCTGGGTCTAGAAGCTCATACCTGAGGTGAGCTGCTGGAGGCTTGAGCTCAGGAGTCAGCCGCTCTGTCTGGGTCTTGACGCGGGTCGCATCAGGTGGCATGCGGGTCGCATCAGGTGGCGTGCGGGTCGCGTCCACATGCTCTTCAGGTGGAGATGCGGGTCGACTTGGCTCGATGCGACCTGGGTCCACATGTTCTTCCGTGGGTGATGCGGGTCGTGTCTCAATGATGCGGGTCGCGTCAAGTGCGGTCTGGTCTGTTGGCTGGGCTGGTCCTTCGCATTCTGGTTGAGCTGGCAGCTTTGCAGGTTGAGATTGGCGTGAGATGATGATGTGACTCAATTGCTCCAACAGCTTGTTTTGAGCGGCCATCTGTGTGGACATGTTTTGCAACTGTTCCCACAGCATCTGGTTCACCTTCCCTTGCTCGTGTATGAATTCGATCTCAGCGGGATCAACGTACGGCTCGGGTGGGTCGGGTTGGAATACGCAATTGTTCGAGTCATCGAATGGTGCAGGGTCGTAGAAATTGCAATTGTTGTTGCTGATGTAGCCATCCTGCTCCGGTTCCTCACTCCAATCAGCCAGTGGGCAATACTCATAAGAGTGTCTCCTGTCCCCACACAAGGCACATGGCTGTGATTGCTGGTTTCTGGCTGCCCTCATGCTCATTCTGATTGAATACCTCTCTACGGCCTCCTCTAGCTTGGCAGCTTTGGCATGTAGAGCTGCGATCTGATCAGCTTTGGATCGGCCGCCTCCTCCAGTTTGAAAATTGTCGCGGCCATACCAATGTCGGTCTGTCGCCATGTACATGGGATCCATGGTGTCTCGAGCTCCTCAGATAGTAATCGCCATAGTGTTCCTGAAAAAGAGAAAATAAACAAAAGAAAGATACAAAATAAATAAAGGATACAAGATAAAGTCTAGATTAACTAAGTAAGGTAAAATCTAACTAGGCAATTGGTCACCGTCCCCGGCAACGGCGCCAAAAACTTGTTCGCGCAGAAGCGCAACGCAAGTTTCGGTACGCTTGAGGGCGTACCTTTTAAAACCGCGTTTACACTCCACGAGTAAGGGTCGCAAGTGCACAACCCCTATCGAGTAGTATAATCGGGTATCGATCCACAGGGACGGGCAATTACTAGGTTAGAATCTACCTAACTCGATTAAAAACTAGAAGTGAGAAAGGTTTGGTTTGGTGTTTAATTTCCTAAAGGTCAATTCAAGCGATTCAAACAATGTAATAAAATGCTAGAAGAAATGTAAATTGTGTTTTGATTATGGATAAAAGGCGTTTCCAGGGTTTCAGACTTCATCTCTGATCTGCCTCTAGTGGTACGGCCCGTACCAAGTTGGTACGGCTAGGCCGTACTTCACTTGGTAAGGCAAGGCCGTACCACCCTGGTAAGACCCGTACTGGCTTCCCAGAACAGAACCTACCAGTTCGAGTGAATGCATTTCCTTGCTGGTACCTTGTGCTAAACTCTTTAGAAAGGTTCAATTGACCATACCTAAGGTTCCTAACCCTCAACCATCGTTTGTTGGATCAAGATCTAGGTTGGAATGCAATTGATTTCCTTTTAGGGATTTCTACACCTCAACTCTCGTGTGTTGGTACAGATCTACCCTAGCTGGTTGATTGGAGGTCTAAGGCACCCTCTAATCTGTCGATTAGAGGAGAATTCAACCTCTCGGCTTCAATTCGAACTATTCTACCCTAAGCATTTGATTTGGATGAGAGATTGAGATGATCACATGACCTTGATAGGTTCGATCTAAACCTAAAGGGACATCATACAACAATCACAGCAAGCAAAGCAAAAGATAGCAAATAAGATCACAATCAATCAAACTAAAGAGTTCATACAAAGTACAAGTCAAAGAAAGTCAAAACAAATCAAGAATCGATCTCTAACCCTAGAAACTAAAAGAACTACTCACAGCACATGATAATATCTAAAAATACAATAAAAGGGAGAGAGATAGCCATGGATCGAAGGGATCGAGAGGAGGAAGCTAGATCCGTCGAGTTTCGCCTCTTCCTCTTCCTTCCTTCTTGCTCTCAGCTCCTTAGCTCTCTTTCTCTCTCTTACTGTGCTCTCAAATGGATCTGGAATGGAATTGATATCGAAATTGGAGAGTTCCCCGCCTTAAATAGCCCCTGCCCAAATTTGAATCTGTCAGGACGCCTTCATGTACGGCCCGTACCAATTTGGTACGGCCTGGCCGTACCAGGCGTGAAGAGCTGAAAATGGCTAAGTAAGGTCCGACCCGTACCAAGCCTGGTAAGGGCCGTACCTCATCATGTGAATCGCCATTTCTTCGTGTGTTTTGCTCCAAACCTGCAGAAAACAAACAAACACTCAGCAGTACCAAATTCTAAAGATATAACAATGAGATGCACATGATTCTGGTGAATTATGGCACGAATCTGGTACTAAAACAGGCCTAAAATAGACTAAATATGCGAGGTATCACCATTGAAACATAATATGAACAATTCAAACCAGTTAACATGGAGAGTAACATTTTAATTATCATGAACCAACATTTAAATTCAAGCAAGCATTGTAACATAAGACCAAAAAGAGCACGGCCCTTTTGTTTTTGTATACACAAAATATAAGCACGGCCTATCACCAAAAATTTACAAAAAGAGCCTACTATTTGTAGCTGCAACATCCCCACACTAGAAGGGCTGATTGTTGGGGTTGTTCTGGTTTTCTCCCCCGAACCATTGGTTGATGGCGGCTTCGCATGTTGCCACATCTTGTCCAGATTGCCCATTGAGGAGTGCTTGGAAAGTGGCTCTCCCATCTGATTGTATAAAGTCAGCACCTAGACCCTACATATACCACATTAGCATAGAATAGAAGTTAGTATTATTTGCATTGTACCAACACCGGGTACCAGCACAGCACTAAGATGAACAGCAGAGGTAGCAGCACATCAATAATAGGAATATAAGTTAGTATAGATAATGGTTCAGCACAGCCACTGAACAAAAACAGCCGGGCTGCCTTATAGAGGAAGGATAATCCTTGGATTAGAGATCACCAAATACAAGCTAAATTAGGTCAGCTATTTATGCTTGTAAGTATGGTACGTAAAAATCCAGAAATAAAAGACTTTCATAATACAACATATGTTACCCAAAAAAATAAGGTTCCAACTACAGATATGATACCTGAGAGATGGCCATCGGCATTCGTGAAGCTCCTTCCTGAGACTGAGGTATAGTTGTGGTACCTTGACCCTAAGCATTAAACATTGTAGAATTATGTTAGAATATGGACATTTCAACATCTTGTTAGTGAGTAATATTAACATCATCTAGTATTGTAGTTAACAATTTAACATGCAAATAAGTGATTTTCCCCATTACACCAACATGTAGACTGTTAAACATGAATCAATTTGAATGATAAATTTAGCAATCAGAAACCCACAGTAAATCAAGAGACACATGAATCTTGATTGGTAGGCTATGTATAATTTCAGGTATGTATCATTTCAAGTGACAAATGAATCTTGATTGGTAGGCTATGTATAATCAAGTGACACATAAATCAAGTGACTCATAAATATAAAAATTCAGAAATTAACAGTAAATGATATATTTGCATACAACACATTAACATGAATTTTGATTGGTAGGCTATGTATAATTTCAGTAATATACCCGCAATTACTTTATAACCATGATGAATTGAAGATTGTAAAAATTCTCGAATTTTGTGCTGATATTGAAAATAATACCATTTCGTACCTGTAAGTTAGGCCTTTGCACCCCCATCATTGCAAACAGTTGCATGAACATGATGTTATTTTCTGCTTGTATTCTTTTCCTCTCTTCTCGCTCCTCAATAAGACGTTGATCTCGTTCTTGCACTAAGATTGCGTTCATTTCTTCATGAGTGTAAGTTTTCTGCGACCCGTGTTGTGTCACCCCAGAAACAGAAGATGCTGCATGGGTTGCCCTGGCTCGTGTGGTTGCTGTTGGCAGCATAGGATCAAGCACGCTTCCGAAGCCTCGTATCCTGCCACGGATTGATCCCCCAACAGCAGTAATATACAAAGCGCTCTCGTCCTTGTCAACATTTGCCTCATCGGCCCTCCATTCAGTAACATCTTCCTATAAGTTGCAACAGGTGAGTAAAATGAATTTTTGATACATGTAGTTAACAATAATAACTTGATGTAATTTTGTTCGTATGTGGTTTACATCAAGTTCACTTCAATTGGAACAATTTTGCTCAGGAACTGCACTGAACAGAGTTGTGTGCAAGACATTATATACATATCTAGTTGTATGCAAGACATTATATATACAAATTTACATCCAAAATACCTTTCTATACTACAAATTTACACCCAAAATAACTTTCAATACTCATAGAATACTTGTATCATTTATAATCCTTAAAATAATGTGTCTTTAAGGTACTGTACTGTTATTGAACTGATACATGAGGATACCAATTTCGGTTTGGGTATCAACTATCAACTATATTCCCACCAACATCAATCTAGCACAATAAATATAATTTCGTTTACTCTTCATGTTTGCATCAGATATTAGACTTTAGAAATAAATCCTCAATTTTCGCCAAGATCCTTTCCTTTGTAATTGTGCCATAAAACCCCTCAAATATCAACTTTTCTCACTTATTGTCATTTGAATCATGCATAAGCTGCTATTCAGTCTTATTGGTCTATATATAGTGCAATTGTGGTAATTTCATGTCATGCCAAAGTGAGTACTGTTAATACAAACTGTACCAGAAATGTACAAAAACAAGGTTGGTACTGCTAATAAAAACAGCATACTAACAAGGTTGGGACTGTTAATAAGAACGGTACAATAACAAGGTCTTGTGACTGTACAAAATTACCACTTACATAAACTTTTTTGGCTCTATCGTTGGTGAATTGCAACGAGTTGATATCGAAAGTTAAGGAGGGTGTGGTAGTCTCCTCTGTTGGTTGGTTTACGATGTCATTAGTATCACCATCTTCAGTGGTTTCAGTCACGCCCTCCGTGGCAGCCTCATATTGAGACAGCACAGGTGATTTTCCATTTTCTAATCTACAATGCATGTGTAGGTAAATCTCCTCCAATGTTGGAGTTCCTTTTTTTAGTGTTGTCTCCACATGAGAAGGAATAAACAAGAGGTTTGCAATTAGAGGTTTACTAGTAATCTGTAAATAGTGTTAATTTTTTAACACAGTAGTTAATTAAGCTTACCAGTTTATCCACATGCTGGAGTGTGCTAGCTGATCCACCGTGGTGTGCGATTTTAAATCCTGACACTATGCGGTTTATTTTGTTTTGTGTCCTCAACCCTTGCCACTCCTCTGTGTTGAAGATGTCACAGAGACCGTGCCAATTTGCGGCTTTAAGACACCAATGCGGCACGTTGGCCTTCCATAAGGGCATGTCCCAACCAAATTTGTTGATGCACTTGTCCCTTGCGGTGTGCAGCTCCTCAGCGTACC
Source organism: Carex myosuroides (assembly GCA_028015225.1). NCBI lineage: Eukaryota > Viridiplantae > Streptophyta > Magnoliopsida > Poales > Cyperaceae > Carex > Carex myosuroides. The sequence goes on from CM051490.1 coordinate 7,164,295, forward strand.
TCTTGACAGCTATGGCATCACTCGACAATGGTCGGCATCTTCACCTTCTCTGTATCTAAATCTTTCCTGTAAAAAAGAAAAGGGAATCAGATAAGTTCGAAATAAATCATCTATTTCAGATAAGTTCAATAAATCTTTCATGTATCTAAATCTTTACTAACTCCGAAATAAACCATCTATTTCAGATAAGTTCAATAAATATTCATGAAAAATATTAATAATTCTAGTCAATATAAATACTGTCATGTCAGTTTCTGGCGACATGCATGTCGACATTTTGACTTGGCTAATTGAATTTCTGACTTTGTATGTATAAAACAAAAATCAAACTTATTTTATAATATAGAACATTACTGGTACTGTACTGAAAGTTGCACTTGTTGCACTTATTGAATTACTCACTAACCAGATGTTGAATTACTCACTAACCAGATAAAGGTCAGCTGTCCAGAATCTATATTACTTATACTGGTACTGGTACTGAATCTATATTGTGCAACAAGCTGTCCAGTTATCAAGATGCTCCCTGCTGTCCATAATCTATATTACTGGTACTGTACCGATAAAGGTCAACTGTCCAGAATTATCTACATTTCAACATCTCAAAAAACACAGATGCGACCCAACTCAGGAACAGATCAAAGTGTGGGAACATGAATTGTGTTGTATTAAAAAAACATGAAAGTTAAAGGGTACCAAAAACGCCTTCTCAACGTTATCCTTTGTACGAGGATCAAAGGCGTTATAACTTCTTAATGGCGACGGCATGTAATTAAGGGCAAGCCTAGTTATTGCAGCAGTGATTTGCCTTGAGTCCTTTCCGCACGAGAACTCGTGCATCCCAACAGGCCATATCTCCGGTCGATTTTCAATAACCTCTGTCGCATCTCGTATAGCTCCAGGCCCTCGTCCCTTTTTCTTTGGTGGTGGAGTATCACATTCATGAGTTGCATCTACAATCCCGACACCAAGGGTCTGCTGATCTGTTGGGCACTTCCTCTTGTTATATTTAGTTGCTCTCGCTCTTGTCAGACCAGAATTTCGGGGAGGCATTTTGGTAGTCGCCTTCTATATTCATAAAAAAACATAGAAATGTGTTATAGGCCTTAGAGGGTTGATTAATACAAAATAAAGGAGGCAATTCATCGGAAGCCCCAAAAAAACATAGAAATGTACCATATAAGAACCCACCAGGCCACCACTAATTAAAATCTACGTGTATCATCTGTTTACTATGGTTTGAGCCATTAACTATTTAAAATCTACGTGCTGGATCAGGTGGTGGCGGAGGCGGGGGCAATGGAGGTGGGGGTGGTTATGACGGAGGCTCTGGTTATGGCTCTGGCTACGGGTCTGGTTACGGTGAGGGTACCGGTTCAAGAGTTGGTGGGGGATATGGCAAGGGTGGTGGCAGCGGCGGGGGTGGTGGGGAAGGGGGTGGTATGATAGGTCTAAATTATATACACATTCGATCTAGTTTTTATCACATAATAGCACCAAATAGCTTATATTTTAGTAGAGAATAGAATGAAATATATCCAAGAATCAAGTTACTGCCAAAGTCTATTTAAGTTACAGGAAATGGAGCAAATTGTAGATCTTCTCGCAAGCTTTCCGAAAAGTGGTAGAACACTGAAAACGGAGTTACGGATCATAAGTTATGCCCGTTTGAATTTCAGAGCAAAACAGGAGAAACCGAGCCCAGTGCGGACGCACTGACCCAGAGTGCGGACGCACTGACACAGAAAACAGAAAATCCGAGCGCAGTGCGGACGCACTCGGGCCGCACTCGATCCGCACTCAGCGACACATAGTTCGTATTTTGGCCATATCTTTGTCATACGAACTCCGATTTGGGTGATTCAAATCTTGACAGAACCAGGACAAAGAGATCTACAACTTTCATGAAGGAAAAATATCCAAATTCGGAATGTATAATTCTGTACAGCCGCATTAATGGCCGCATCAGCCTGAAAAACTGCTAAATATGGAAAGTTAGTGGGCTTAGTGGGTGCCAAAATTAGAATAACTTGGTCTCCAAGTTCAGAATCACAGAATTAGAAATATAGAAGTTAGTAGGCTTAGTGGGCGCCGAAAATAAAACGACTTGATCTCCAAGTTCAGAAAACGTTATATAAGGCTAAGGAGACCACATGAGAAATCATCCATTATTATATCCATTTTCCACATATTGAGAGAGAGAGATCCTGCAGAAATTCTCGAAGCTTTTCAAGGAAGAGGAAGGAGAAGATTCAAGCAAGGAGTCGGCAAGATCGAGGTTTTAGATCTAAGAAAGGGTGTAATCATTTCTTTATCTTATTTCTTATTGTTTTTGCCAATCTTTGTTATGGATCTCTCCAAGAGAGAGTAGTTCTCTTTCTAGGGGTTTAGGTCATGTAGCATGAACTTGTTTAATTCTATTTTACTCGGATTTTAGTTTTTATTATGATTGTTTGATTTGATGTTAATTTCTGTGATTTATTATTTGTGATGTTCCATGATTTGTACTTGAATTGTAGCGTCCCGCTTTGATCATTTAGACCCAAAGTAGATTAGGATCATATAGGATAGTGCAACTTGTTGTGTTTGACTTGTAGCGTCCCGCTTAAGTCTTCTTGATTAAAAGTAGATTAGGATCATATAGGATAGTATAAATTGTGATTGCAAATACCTTAGGATTTGAATTATAAGCGACCGTACTTTTGTATTCAAATCTGGAAAAACAGAAATTAAGGTTAAGGTTTGGTGAAGGACTTAGCGGTGAAGTCAAAACTTGATTAGGACACCTTAGAACAAATATCGATATATACATTTGAAGCACGTGATTAAATATCCCTCTAGGTTAGTGACAGCCCTAGAATTCGAGGCACATTAATCCGTCCACCCAAAGTATTCGTATTAATATTTGTTCCAAAGGCTAACTTAGGTTAGAAACCTCGTCATAATCAAACATGAATTTAAACAAACCGAGTAGATAGAATTAGAAAGGGATTGTGGACCGAATACCCCTAGACTTCTCAAACTTGATTTTTCACCCGACCTTTTATTGCTTTTTGTTACGAACTTTTAGTTTACTTTAATTTTCCTTTAAAAACGAAATTACACAAAACCCCCCTTTTTACTTTTATTGTTCAGTTTAGAAGTAGTTTTCTTTATTAAAAATTAGTATTTCCCTATCTCCTTGCGGATCGACACCTTAATACTACAATCGATAGGTTGTGCGCTTGCAACTAACATATTCATTGAGTACGAAGGTTTTATAAATTTAAAGGCAAAAAGAGTACAAAATCTCTATATCTAAAATACTCAACATGGTACCGGCATAGGATCTGGTTACGGGTCTGGGTATGGCTCTGGGTCCGGATCAGGATATGGTGGTGGTGTAGGTGGTGCAGCGGGTGGCGGTTATGGCAGCGGTGGAGGTGGTGGTGGAGGGAAAGGTGGAGGCGGAGGTTCTGGTAATGGATCTGGGTATGGATCTGGTTATGGTTCTGGGTCTAGATACGGCGAAGGTGGTGCTCATGGTGGTGGGTATGGCAGTGGCGGCGGTGGAGGTGGAGGTGTAGGTGGGGGTGGTGATGGTGATGGTGGCAGTGGATCTGGGTCAGGATACGGATCCGGTTCTGGATATGGTTCAGGATCCGGTAGTGGGGGTGGAAACGGGCATTACTAAGCTTTGAGTTTGCTGGTAATTCCAAATGCACCGTATGTTTAAGTTTGAACTTTGTAATTCTGTGATACAAAAAATAAGTAAGTCACAAATATAATTAAAGGTGATGTCGAATATTGTTGCTGTCACAAATATAATTAAAGGTGTCACACCTAGTGGATGTCGAACATTGATTTCGCTGTCACAAATATAATTAAAGGTGAAATTGTTGCTGGACATTAAGATTTCATTGATGAGCGGAAGTAATTATGTTTACTGATTACATTGATGTCAATTAGGGTTAAAATGTTAAAATTGGGGATTTTATGTTTCAGTCAAGAGCTGCATTTTTTTGTTTTCTTTTTTATTGGAGATTAATTAAAGGACTGGAAGAGGAAAAAACAAAGATACAAGATGAGGCTAGAAAGGCATCAGCTCAACAGTTCTATAAGAATGCTCTGGAGAACTACAAGGTATAGCGATCTTTCAAAAATAAAAGAGAACTTTTTTTTTGAAGGTTGGTAGCATTGAGCTCCAACAATTGATTGACAATAAAAATATATTTACAAGGTCCCAAGTATAAATCTACATCAAATATATATACTAAAAGTAAGGTAGGAGGAACATATACATGGTCTCCCTCAGAATTGTTTCCCAATTATGTAAAAGAGAATTGTTTCTTTGTTTTTTTAATATATTTTGGGGTGATTTCTTTATAAGAAAACTTACTAAATATCTTTTGTAGAAAATAAATGAAGCATCATCAAGAAATCATGAAATGGGATCATCTCCTTCTAGTTCTGTCAGGTTATATTTTGAACTTCAATAAGAAATTAAATTTTGAAGCGATGTTAACACACATATTTAAAATCATGTAGTATACTGTCCATGAGACATTTACACACAGTATACAATGCATATGAGACATTTACAGCACAATTGTTCATACAATGCCTATGAAGACTACACAATTTTATAAACTTCAAAATGATCAAACTACACAGTATTTCTATTTTTTCAGACATGAACAATTATCATTTCAGAGAATGGTGATTGTGGAGCACATATCAAGTGTAAGTCCAGATTAAACTACATTTTCCGAGAATTGGCAAAAATATCAAGAGAAATATTCTAATGTGAGGTGAGAAGGTGGGAACAATGCATAGATACGCACATTTAAGAGAATCAAGTTCGAAACCGGTTAGATATTACCTGAAAAGGAAAGTAAAATCAAATTTCTTGAGGGGTGCATGTACCTCCAAGAAGTGTGAGAGGTACCTCCGTTGGTTGGATCTACCTCCGTGCCGTCAAGAAATTGGGTGATTTTTTAGAGACGGCGAGAAAGAGGGTCAAGAAATCGTGACCTAGCCAAGGAGAGAAAGAGGGTGGAAATGAGTGGAAAAGTGAGGGAGGCGGCTAAGTAACTGAGGTTATCTAATGGGGAACATGTATCCTCTCCAATACTGCAAAAGATTCCCTTTCAATTTACGGTTTAAGATTTACTCTTAGCAGTTTTGAGATTCGGGAAAGAACCGTCTGGATGCAGTAAGCGTAAAAGGCTCCCTGGTGCGGTACCGGGGAGGATGTGAATTCGGTAAAGGGGGGGACTTTTCGCTGGCTGCGATGGGGGGAAAGTTTCCGCCAATTTTATTAGCACATCTGTTTTACTTTCCGGCAGTTTTTTAATTGGTTTATAACGTGAAATGTACCAATGTGATGTGCTGCGTTGAACCACACCTGCTCTGTTAATATAAATATACAAAATTTGAGAGGGAGTTGAAATAGAACTCCGTATTCTCGCTAGGTACACAGTATTTTGACACGTGTCAGGTGCTTATTCGGAAATTTATTATGGGGCCAGGAGTTCAGTGAAATAGGGTTTAAATAAGAAGTGGGATTTTAGTATGTTAACATGTGGATTTATAAGAATATATATTCTGAACAGATGAGATAAATTTTGTAAAAATTTTAATAATTATATATTCATATTTTAATTAAATTTGTACAAGTCATGAATATGTGATGAACAAATTTAATTTATTAAATATGTGTTATTAGTTTTTTGCAATGAGTTGTGTAATTTAGTAATCAATGAAGAAAATTGGCATTTCTTTTTGTTAAAAAAATTTATTGGAAATTATATTAGTATCTCTATTACCCCAAAATGAATTTTTAAACATGTTTTTGCATATTAGTAAATGATTTAGACACCTAAAATATTAAGTTAGTACATGCATTTTGTCTTAACAACTCATATGCCATATATACTTGTCATGCAACCATAACTCTAGTTGTGCAAGTTAATGAAGGCGCAAACCAAAATGTCGTGGCCCGGTCGATCGGAACCGTTACAATTAAAGATTATTACCTTACTTTTGGTCTTTTAAAATTTTGTCCAAATTTACGTTGATTTTCACATCCATCTAGCCTACGGAATATCAAGCCATCGAATGGCTATAATCAAATCACGTCGGATCGAAGCTTAGAGACGGCCAGAATAAAAAACACTTGTGTTGTACATGTTAAGGGTCCTCACTTGATCATTTAAAAATCAACTTTGAATCATTTCATGACAAATCAACCGTTGATTTATAACGTGAAAATGCACGGTCCACATTCACTAACACTATTTTAAGATGCAAATAATATTAAAATGGTATAAAATTGATATTTGTAAGAATAATTTACATATATAATATGATAAACTTTAGTTTTTTGCATTTTGCATTTTCAGTATATTATTTGCTGTGTAATTATTATCTAAATGGCCACTGGGCGAATCAGAGCCATCTGATGTGTGATGAACTGTCCTGATTTAAAAATGGGATCTCCATTTTAGTAAATGAAAATTATGCGATGATGTCCCCTCAGGTAATATAAATAATGTGTTTGTATCCGCCCCAGGTGGAATCCCCTCTTTACTCTAAGATTTGTGCTAGAGGATCATGCGGCACCGATATGCAGTGGTAAATTTGAGGTACCTCAGGCCCTCATAGTAAATGCGATACAGAGAGGGGTTAATGCAGGAGTCCGGATCCCCTAATGTAACCCAATTTTTGAGTTTTGACGTGCACGGTGCCTATTCGGTGGTAGCGCAGGGGCCCAGTATTATTTGTGGGGTCCAGACTCTTTAAGATCGTGTTAGAGCATCTTGGACGGTTTGGATCAAAACTCAAAAATTGGGTTACATTAGGGGATCTGAATTCTTAATGCAGAGGATACGAATTCATACATACTTAGGTCTCTGGAGAGGGAGTCTGGGACTTAGCTTTTTTTGAAAAGGCAACCAAAACCCCTCCTCTCCCTAAACCCTCACACATTACCGCCCGAGGCGCAACCCTTCCTCTCCCTCACTCCGCCTCTCCGATCAGGGTCGCCGCCAAAGAACACTCCCACCCGTCGCTCTGTTCTGTCTCTCGATCGACCACATTCTCAACCCTCCGTACTGACGATCGATCAACCCCCGCCGCTCTCTCCGCCAATCTCGCTTACGTCGGAGATCGAAGGCTCTTCGGAATAGGTACGTAGATAACTCGTTGCTGTAATTTAGGTTACAAAAATTAGTTTTATTAATTTAGGTTTTAGGAAATTCGGGCAGTAGAATTTTAGGTTTTAGGAAATTAGTTTTATTTAGGTTTTAGTTTAGGTTTTAATTTTAGGTTTTAATTTAGGTTTTACAATACAACTAAATAAAACATTTCTTTGAAGTGTCCTGAATATAATATGAGTTAATTAAATGGAAAAAAAAATTCCCATGAAGAGAAGTGCAGAACTATTGTTGGAAACATTTATTATATATATACGTAAACAATAACATGTATTGTCTCTGAATTTTGTATATGGAGGAGGAAGTTGGGAGGTTCCAATAAAATTCTTTTACATAATTATTTATATTTGGGCGGGGTGCTGTGGGTATTGCGCGATCTAAAAATAGTACTAAAGAATTTATATCTGCCGTAGTAATATAATGAAACAACGGTAATAAGTACACAATTTTATGAAATGAGAGACACAGGCTCCTTCATGCAAAAACAAACGATAGAAATTTCAAAGGAGAATACTTGCATGTGCACGGATAAGTTTGGTAAACTCGTGATGTTTGGTTATATATTGACAACCACTACCAAAAAAGAACCTCAAAGTAGATTGATTAGTTAGGTTTTCTATGAACAATTAAACCATATATATATAATGAATTTCACAACTATATGGTATTAATGCATTAATTTAGGTTTTAGGAAATTAGTTTTATTAATTTAGTTTTCATTCATCTTTATTGACTCAAAACTTTAACTTGGGTTTAAAATCATTAATTTAACTCAGAGGTAGTTGCTATTATATATATGCATGAAAAATGAGGATTTTTTTGTCAATTGTTTTTTTGTATTGCTGACCTGATCAGATGTAGTCATTCCTATATAAGATGTGGCAACCTGATTTGTCCCTTGTAGTCTTATGTTGTTTGTTTATAAATATAATATTCTGGTAATGAATTAAAAATATAGAGTTATTGTTGCATAAGCTCATTGATGGAGTTTGTTATTACTGATACTTTGATTTAATGAAAGGTAGCTAAGAACCTGTTATCCATGGTTGGCTTATTCTGCTACTGGTTACCTTTGTACCTATCATCGTCAGTCAGTATTGAATAGCTCTGACACGTCAAATTCTGAAAATCAATTAGCTTGGGTTATGGCAGTAGGAGCCTTCATAGTCAGCATGAATAGATTACCTTCTCTTATACTCAGAAAAGCCCTTTATGATCTCCAAAAGCACCAAATAAACAAAAATATATCAATTGATGGTATTACATTCAGAAACTGTAGTTAATTACATTGATGGTATTACAATGTATTGCTGTAGCTTAAAGGTGTCTAGAAAAGCTTGAAAGTACGAGAGGCTTGAAATTAAAGGTGTCTAGAAAAGCTTGAAATTCGAGTTAGGTTTACATCGATGGTCCTTTGAAAACTTTTTGGGGTACTGGAGCATGAACCAGTAAGAATAAATATTGAAACAAAAAGAACCTCTTTGATTAAGGATTGATCATGTCTCAATCGATCTTCAATTTGGCAATTGTCAACTAAAATCACTGTCTATTTGTCACTGATACATTAAATAGACCGTTTAATAAATGATAAACTGGACCTTGATTCTGTTAGGTCAATTTAGTAGAGAGAGGGCAGTATCAATATTTTTTGTTAAGTCTAGGGTCTATTTTGTAAAAAAAAAGAGATATTAGAGGTCCAGTGTGTTCTAGTGTGTTCTAAACAGCTTGGTGTTTTGTCCCTCAAGTTCTGTTCATCTTTGGAAAAAAAAAGAGTAGAGATAGAAAGAAAAAGAGAAGAGTACGTGGGTTGGTATTGAAGGCTGGTACAAGCTTTTTGAGTCATCTCTCTTTGTTTATCTCATTTGTTTTGATCTCTCTTGCAATATGTACAAGATGAAAGATGTGTGTATAGTTCTGTAAGTGCAAAGACCTTGATAATCATCAATGAAAAAATGTCTCTGGTTTCAGAATTTGTGCGTTTGCTTATGGTTGCTTTTAATCTATTTTCTTGCTGTAAATTGGTGCTGATTTTCTGGATGTACTAGTACTGGTACGCATCTATGTTGTATAGTTCTTATGTTATCTAGTTCTGTAAATTGGTGCTGACTTTAGTCTTATGGTTGCTTTTAGTCTTATGGTACGCATCTATGTTGTATAGTGCTTATGGTTGCTTTTAGTCTTATGTTGTATAGTTCTGTAAATTGGAGCTGATTTTAAACAAGTAATTATCTTATCTAAATAAGTTGACAAATCTAAAACATTTCATGAAAGGAATCACTTGAACCTGATTATTGCTTACATTGATGGTATTACAATGTATTGCTGTAGCTTAATTAATAATTTTGTATTGTTCTGTCACAGATATGATGGAGCACAGTGATGATTCCGTAAGGACCACGGTGTCTGGACGCCGGAAATCTCCGAGGCTTCATCCTGAGGTGGAGGGAACTGACACGGCGACTGTGACACGTTCTCCCCCGCCAATGGCAGAGCCAGAGGCCACTATGACACCTCCTCCACCGAAGTCCCTTTCCTCTAAGAGAATGGTTCGTAGACCAAAACCCTTGGGTGCTGACGTTGATGGCCGCCGAAGATCCCCAAGGCTGAATCCTATTGAGTATCCTCCTCTGTCACCACCTCAGCCCACCAAAGTGAGTGTTCCACTTGCCCCATCCTCCAGCCCTCCCACCGACGTACCTCCTCAGCCCGATGGACATCCAAAACCGGTCGAGCAGCCGGTCGAGGAACCGGTCGAGGAACCGGTCGAAGAACCGGTCGAGCAGCCGGTCGAAGAACCGGTCGAGCAGCCGGTCGAAGAACCGGTCGAGCAGCCGGTCGAAGAACCGGTCGAGCAGCCGGTCGAAGAACCAGTCGAAGACCCGGTCGAAGAAGATGAGGCAGAAGAGGGGGTCGAAGAACCGGTCAGGGCCAGAACATATTCAGGGTATAGTCCCGCTTACCTGGCATACTTGAGGGCCAGAAGAATGTTGGATGATGACTCTGACCAGTCTGAAGAATCTGATGAAATTCTCAGCAGTGAAGATATTGACACCGCCCGAGGAATGTACACAATTGAAGAGGATGAGACAGAGGGGGCCTCCGCCTCCTCTCCCAGTCAGAGTGCTGAACCCCAGTCACAACCGCCAGAGCCCCCACATCAGCCCGAGCAGCAGCCGCATCCCAAGCAGCAGCAGCCCGGTGTGCATCCCGAGCCGCATCACAAGCCGCCGCCCGAGCCGCCGCCCGAGCTGCAGCCCACTGTGCAGCCCGGTGTGAGTCCAGCAGAATCTGACAATACTGAGGATATTCACAATTCTGACATGAACCAGCCATCTAACTTCTCTGCAGAGGAGGCTGCTGCTGAACCCCAGTCATTACTGCCGGAGATAGAGGATGATGGAAGTAGGAGGTTCCGTAAGCGTCGGGTTCTACGCATGTGTCCTGAAGCATTCGAATTGAGCGGTGTAGACCTGGATTGGTCAGCAAATATAGTGCAGACTAGCAAGCGAAACCAAAACAGGAAGGGGAAGAAGTCTGATGTCAGGGGTGTACGGGGTCTTGCCAAGTCTCGTGACCCTGTTCACCCAGATAGCAGGCCTGTACTGAAGGTTGTTGGTGACTACGAGTTCACAGCAGCCCCTGAATGCTCAAAGGTGGTGACAACAATAAGGCTCGTGACTTGTGAGTGCCTGCCGGGACCAATCAGGTCGTTCAACATGTTTCCTTCGACTGTGAGGTTAGAAATCCTGCGTAAATTCTTGCAGCGATACTCATGGGCCGAGGGCGAAGATGTCGGGCGTTGTCTCGATGTCTTCGAGAACATAGCGGCAGATACCTGGCTGCGTGTACTGACAGACACTAGGAGAGTGTGCAGGAACAAATTTGGAGAGGACAAGGAGTTATGGAAGGATGTTTGTCCAAGGTGGTGCAAGAATTCGGACCACTGGAAGGGTCTGTGTGACATTTGGATGAATCCCAAATGGGAGAAATCTTCAAACATCAACCGGGCTAACAAAACTGGGTCTAGCAGCTCTGGAGATAAACGTGCCGTCAGTCATGTGGGTGGATCCAGGAGCTCGTACAGGCACAAACAAAAATTAGTATTTCTTCTTTCATCATATACTTTACAAATAAACAAGAATTTGCTAGGAGGTTGCTTATTTGCTGTAATTTGCTAAGAAGTGGCTTATTTGCTGTAATTTGCTGTAATTTGCTGTAATTTGCTAAGAAGTGGCTTATTTGCTGTGATCGATTCGAGATTTCCATCTTACACATTGAAAATTTAATTTCATGAATTTCCTTCTCTTAACTGTTGTATTGATCTACATCTTATACATTGAAAATGAAATTTCAGATTGTTGAGAAGGGGAGTGCCGTTGGTCTTCAGGATGTTTTTGATCGAACTCATTTGAAGAGGTCACCGGCTGGGGAGTACGTCAGCGATAGAGCAAAAAGGGCAGCGGTAAACACAAATTTTGTCTATGTCTTCATTTTCACACAACATGAACCAATTTGATGGTATTTACGTACAGCATGAACCAAAATTGTGCAACATGAACCAATTTTGGGTGAGGGTTTTACCAAATTCTGCTTTTGACCATTTAAAAAAAAAATCCTTTAGCTATTGGGTCAACTGGAGAACTTTCTATCTATTTCTCAACATTACCAAGCCGGCCTGGTTTGCTATAGTGTAATCAGTTCCTTCTTTTGAGAATTACAAGCACAACTCAAGCAACATAAATGTACCCTTGTTTGGAAAGTGAAATTGACTATAGCACCCTTAGCCCCAAGATTACAGTCCGTTAGATGTAATATAATGATTTGCAATTTATAACTTAACTTACTGTGTCGATCCAATGCAGGATCGGTTCAAATCATTAAAAGAGGCACATGGGAATGAAATGGATGATGAAGCGCTATGGAAACTTGCTGTGGATGGAGAGGACAAGAGAGGCAGGATGTACGGATTTGGCAATCGGTCAAGAATGTCAAAAGCCAACCAAGAGCTGGAGGCAATGGAGGCAGCCCCATCGGAACCTACCAAAAGCACTGCCACCTCTGCTGAACACACAAAGAAATCGTACACTGCCGAGGAGGTGGAAGAGTTAGTTAAAAGGAAACTAGATGTTGCACAAAGAGGGTTTGCTCAGGAGATTGCTGCCCAAGAGATGCGACACCGAGAGGAAATGGAAGAGAATAAAAAAGAAAATGCGTACAGCAGGGCATGTATCGCGGCGCTCTTAGCCAAAACAGGAGCTGACCCTCCTAACTTCTCTGTAAGTGCAATGTCCCTTTCAACTCATTTTTTGGAAATCACATCGTAGTATATTAATGCATATTTTCCATTATTTTTCTGCATTTTGTTAGGAGGTTGTCACAAATGTGCAGTCTTCTGGTGGTGGTGGGGCCGATATCGGAGGGGGAGGGGAACCTTCTGGTCGCGGTGGGGGTGATAAAGGATGTGGATGATCTCTGGAACTCCTAACTTCTCTGGTTTTACGCCATTTGTAATAGTGTAGCGGCTAACAAAACATAACATTTATGTATCTAATTTGATTGGGAGTTATGTATTAAGTGAACAATATTAAGTATTTCGATGAACAATTAAGTAGGATGTGAACAGCATTAAGTTTAAACTGAAGTTTACTATACTTCAGTCACTCATCTTAGATAATTAACTCCTGATATGTTTTTTCTTATCCTTGGCATATATTGAGTTTCATTTTCTGTTGGGATATATAAAATGGGATGTAGTCTTATGTTGGGATATATACAATGGGATGTAGTCTTCAGGATCTTTTGTGTAATGTTTTGTCTTCCATTTTGGTGAATTGTTTTGTATATTAATTTGGTGAATTATTTTGTATCTCAATGACTTTGTAAGGTTTATTCTTAAGACCAAAATTTATAGATTCTACATTTTAAGTTTCGGAATATATTTGTGTATCTCATTTAGTTTTTAATATACTGCTATACTTCATGTTGCTTGCTGTGATATACAAAATATATTCAATTTGAAAGGAGAGATCAAATATATACAGGAAAGGCTCTGTCCAGGAATTTATATAACATTTAACATGGGTAGTCGCATGCAACTAATATTTCTCGACAATCTAGATTAATTGCATGGATAGTGTAGGACTTCTTACATGGACCTTTGGAATAAAATAAGAAAAAAAGAATCATCAAAACTTGTTACATGGATAAGCCCATGCAACTGTTGGGTCTCAGTTCTGCAGACTTGTTACATGGATAGTGTAGGACTTCTTACATGGACCTTTGGAATAAAATAATAAAAAACTAATCATCAAAACTTATTACATGGATAAGCCCATGGAACAGTTTCGTCTCAATTCTGTAGACTTTTTGCATGGATAGTGTAGGACTTCTTACATGGACCTTTAGAATAAAATAATAAACAAAGAATCATCAAAACTTGTTACATGGATAAGCCCATGCAACTGTTGGGTCTCAGTTCTGCAGACTTGTTACATGGATACTTCTTTTGGTTTTTGCATGGACCTTCATTAAAATATACTATCAGGCGTTGCTGGCGGGTCACGGGTCATCAAATATTAGTTGCATGGGTCGGTAAGAGACAATTGCATGGATAAACATCAAATCTTTTGCATGGGTTACTTTTTGCATGGGACACCCATGCAACAGATATTGTTGTGTCAGAAATGCCAATTCTTTTGCATGGGACATTCACATCCATGTAACAACTAAGTTTTATCCATGCAAGAAACCAAAATTCTAGTAGTGCGTTTCCACGTCAACCTTCATAGGTACAAATACTTAGAGCATAAAATATTAATACTTGTAAAATAAGATATAAATATTTGCATGCGTAACTTGATATGATCATCCCCTTTTCCAGTCCCCTAATTGTTCCCGCGTCAACTTTCCTCTAATGAAGTAGTAGGGACCCCGTATCCCCCATCAACATTCCCTAATAGTCTTCGCGTCAATCTTCCTCTAACAAAAATAATTGACCTTATAGATATAAATACTTGCAATACTTGATATTAATACTTTCAGATGTAATCCAGTGTCATATGTAAAAAAATACTTGCGTGACGACGAGCCCAAAAGTACGTCATCATGGATCTCATTTGAAAGAAAAAATTACGTAGAAGATGTTCGTGGTTTTAAATTCGCAAAACTCCTCACAGATCATCAGAAATATGACAGTTAAGATGCGGATAAAGGTCAACTATTCTTTTTAGGACTTGTAACCTATAAAAATAGGATATAAATCTGTTGTTATTCCAAAGGAATCACAGAACCTGTTATTCCTATAACATTCAAAGTTTTTCATGCACGAAACTCAAAGAAAAAAGTTTTTCGTACCCGAATCTCGATAAAGGTCAATGGTTGGGATCTTTATATTTTAGGAGGCAGTTTATATAATTTATGAAAAAGTGCAACAATTTGTGGTATGGGCCGAATAGTAAGAGACAAAATTAATTAGATGGAATCAAAGAGAAGTGAAGCCCAATTCCAAGCCCAAGCCCAAGCCCAAAATTAATTTCTTGTAAGGCTCCCCTGATTTTGAATTTGCTGGAGAAGGTTATCAGTGCCATTCTTTCTCGTAAAATCACTATAATATTCAATATCTTCATAAAAATTTAATATTTTTTTTATTTCTAACCTCTTTTAATTACTTAACATTTTATTTAATTATTTTAAAAATTGTACTGACCAATATGTCTTTTGTTTTGAAATAGAGATGTCATGTTATCAAAAATATTTTATTGTATATAATTTTTTTGTGATGCATCTATTACTTAAAAAATATTTTATCAAAAATAACAAAAATTACACATGAAATTTACATTTTTATTTAATATAAGACAAGCTTAGTCATCTCTGAGTCCCTTTTAAATCGAACCCATGACCTTCCTACGGGTCCCACATTCTTAATCCACAATAATTATAGATGTATCATGTCCACTAATCTGGATAAAGATATTGACAGAGTTATTTTGATTTCACGCAGCACACGATAATAAAGTTAAAATAAAAAATATAGGAAAAATAAGTTAATTGGGAACTTTTAAAACAGTTTCTGTCAAAAGTCAAAAGGTCTCTGAATTTGAGCCTAATTTCTTTTCCAAAGTAATTAAGAGCCATATTCTCATTCGAAGAATTTGCCCATAAACTGAATACATTAGAGCTCAAAGTTTTGAACTAAAGATAACATTCTAGAATTTAAATAATATACAAACTTTGACTTTTTAATGAGTTGACAAAAACAAAATATTAGAAATAATGGATCCGAATCTGCTGCTATTCTTTTTAGAATAATAACAGCTTTCTACTCTTCACTTTTTTCTCTCTCTTCAAATGAAGAGGAAAGAGAGAGGAGAGAGAAGATAGAGAGAGAAAGATGAGAGAGATAGAGAGGATTGCAGCATAGAAGGAAAAATCATAATCGGAATCAGAATTGATCACTTGACTGTAGAATCGGAATCGGATAAATTGGTCAGAATCGGTTGAATCGGATCAGAAACTCGCAATTTTGTTTTAGCAGAAGCTTGTTTTTTACTAAAAGATAGAAAACAAATTATAAATAAATAATTTATCGAAATATTATGTTAAGTCAAAATATTATACTCAAATAATTTATTAGTATAAATATTTAAAACTAAACATATAGCCTAATTAATTCTCAAATAGAGTAGAAACAATAAATTAGATATATTAAAAAATAAAATGTATGTTAATGAGTTTCTTAAAAGAGTAGGGTTAAAATGTTCCATTGGTTTTGTGCTCCAACATCATTATATCTATTTTCAAAGTCTAAATAATTGATCCAAACCGCTCAACAAGATCTTCATATTAAAATTTGCTTGGATACAAAATTTTATATTTTTAGAATTTTTTTTGTTATTTTTTAAGATAGATACAAAATCACTGTGTTTAGAAGATTATAGACTATTCAAAAATAGTGAGTACTGATGTACGGTTAGCGAAATCAAGTAAGAATTTCTAATAAGAAAAAAAAAAACCAAGTAGGAATTCATACACCTGAGGTAACAAAAATTTTGAGTTAAGATCCGAACGGTTCGATGTGCTTTGGCACGAGTAATTAAGGGGCCCATGCATTTCATCTCGGACCGGATTGGCTCGGATTTTGATCTGACAGTCCGGATCTAAACACAAATATTCTCTTACCACAGATAATGTGGACTCACCAGGTATGGGATCATCCAGTGTCGAACTCGTTAATTGTTGGGTTCAATTTTTTTAACAAATGGGCCGGCCCAATAATATTAGACCAATAGCCGACGTTCTAATTTATTATCTTACTTTTTTTTAAGTGGCAATTTTGATTTTCTTTTTCTTTTCTTTTTCAATCGAGAATATCTTGGTATGAGTTGAAAATTTTAAGGACCTAAATTCATAATTCCAATTATTATTTTTTCAATATATCTAGTTTAGAATTTTATTTTCTTAAATAAAATTTCAGCCTAAAATAAATCTACACCAAAAGAATGATATATTATTAAGAGAACACAAAATAATAATAATAATAATAATAATAATAATAATTTGTGAACCAGAAATTACTTTAGTGGGGTTAAATTTAATTAAATAATAATTTTCAATAAGTTATATTTTAGAAGGAGGTATACGTATTGATTTAAAGTCAAACCCTTTATTATTGTTAAAAACTTAAAACTGGTTTATTTTCTAATGGTGGTCCACAGTGATCCATGTTCATGTTAAAAAGATTTTATTTTGGTCTGATCTTGTATTGGTGCACATAAGTTTAACATGAAGAGACCTTTTTTTTTCAAATCCAATAACTTTTGTAAGAGAAGATGTGTTTTGTGTGATTTATCATGCATATGTTACTTGTTTCTTAATTTAAATATTTTCTAAGTTGTACAGAGGATAGTATTATATAATTTGTTATCTAGAGAAGAAAATTCGCAAAAAAAAGTTTATTTTTAACTTCTTAGAGCTTCATAATAAGATGTCTCCATTAATTATTCATTTTTTTAATTTTATAATAAGAAATTGGAGAAAATCAACAAACATATATTATAAATATTTAACAATATAGTAAGTAACTAATTTAATGATATTGATTATTAGCACTATTTATCTGTGTTTTATTCTCATTTTAGAATTGATCCACAAAAATTATTGAGCTTTTAAAAAAAAAAAATTAATTGTCAATACGCTTTGTAATTTTAACACGAATTTCCTCTTCTACCGATTTTTTTTTTGTCCATTTTGTATTTCAACACTTGGTAGGAAATAACCAAAATATTTTTTTTTGCAGAATTCAAACTTTTTGTTCAAATGATGGTTGCAGGGTTAGTCCCATGGACAAATTACAGAACATAAAATTATTTTACGTGTGATTTACTAATAGGTTTACTGCATTAATGGAATGGGACAAAAATTATTAATTTTGTTACGTCCGTCCATCTGATTATATCCGTTAATCAATTTAAGTATCTTTGTTATATTTTTTTAGAATGTTTTTCAAATAAAAAAATTGTATTTGCCTTCAACGTTTAGATTCAACATGTATCAAATTAGTCTGATGAGCAAATCATTTGAATATCGATTAATTAAACCATCTGAAAACTTATACGGTTAAACTCATGTAAATAAATAAAATTTTCACCTCATCTGTAAAATTCAACTAATTAACTATTGAGTTTTGTTTATTGCAGGAAATGATATACTTGGTAGCAACAAAGAATTCACTCAAATAGATGTTCAATTTGGAGGAAGAGAAGACTCCAATGATGTTGTTTGGAGCTTTCTCTGCTCCTCTTTCCAAACCCACTGCCTTCTGGTTCCTATCCTGGTCCAAGCACCAACACCAATTGTGTCTGTAACTGTAGAGGAAAATAAAGATGACAATAAAGTATGTTACTTCATCAAGGCGAAAGAAAACGAGAGTAACATGTCAACACTTTTAGTGAAACTTTTATCAATGACTAAACAAATGTCAAATTGTACAAAAACCAATATAGCCATGTAGGAATTACAGACAACATATAGCCATGTAGGAATTACAAACACAACATATACTGTTATATAATTAAAAAATATTTTATCAAAAATAACAAAAATCACACATGAAATTTACATTTTTATTAAATATAAGACGAACATAGTAATCTCTTAGTCCCTTTCAAATCCAGCCCAGGGCCTTCCTACGGTACTGCTGATGCTAACACTAAAAATATTGTTATTGTTATCAGCATAACACAATTCAAAAAAAATCTAATTAATAGACAACTTTACTCTCATCTATCTTCGTTAGTTCAATTTATTTTGTTTCTTCAATTAGCAAGTTTATTTGGAAATATTTTGAAAAAATAAACAACCACTATAGTAAGAAAATACAAACTTGTCCGCATTTGTTTTTACCGTATAAGACATAAATTACCAACTATAGTAGAAATTATATTTTTTTTTATTAATTTCCTTGAAATTAAATAAACGAAAATTTTAAACAAAATATTTTGTTTTTTTATTATGAAAAAACTTTTGTTTGTTTTTACAAATGGCTTAATTTGTTTCTTTTAGCCTAATTAGTCGATTGTTTTGTTCTTGAAAAACTTTTAATATATACTTAGTGCATGTTTGTAATTGCCATATATAATAAACTTGTAAATAAAAGACGTGTTCGTCATGATATAAAAAAGAAGCTTGATATACTTTAAATTTCCAATAAAATAACAAAAAAAA
This sequence comes from Carex myosuroides, assembly GCA_028015225.1. NCBI lineage: Eukaryota > Viridiplantae > Streptophyta > Magnoliopsida > Poales > Cyperaceae > Carex > Carex myosuroides. The sequence continues at coordinate 7,183,215 of CM051490.1, forward strand.
GTAAAAAAAGATTTAGTAATTGCTTCTCATTTGAATCTAGGGGAATATTTGTCCCCATTAAAAAAATTAACCGATCTACTAGGGCCATTAATTGTACAACACATATATTTGTTTTCATTTGGGATTCTCTTAAAAAAAATTAATATTGCAAAATAATTAAGGAAATATCATCAAATATTTGAGAGGCAACTGAAGAATAAATTTGTCTATCAAATTAAAAATTTAAATAATATTGTGTCATTAACAAATTATGTTGTGCGGATATCAGTACCCCTTCCTACGGGTCCTAATTTAATTAATAAACAGAAACCATTTTAGATTTGGCCGACTAAAATAGAAGGTAATTAGTAATTAATTTAAGTCCCACATTCTTGATCCACAAATAATTGTAGATGTATCATGTCTACTAATCTAGATAAAAATATTGACAGAGTTATTTTGATATCATAGAGCGCAGGATCAGTAAAGTTAAAATATTAATATATGATTAATTTGCTGCGTGAAGCTAAAATAACTTTGTTAATATCTTTTTCCGATTGATAATTTCTATTGTGTACCCTTGTATGTCGAAAATTATAAATTAATTTCCTACATTGATGTTCATCCAACGCGAATGGAAAACTTGAACAATTTAATTTCTTAATAAAGACACTCAAATCGATTACATTTCAAATTTTGACATGAAATGCCACTTGAAATGTAGCCCTTTGGTTAACAAAAACCTCATCCATATTTAACCTCCGGGTACAAATTTGAAGTTCATGAAAATAAAAAAATTCTAAAAAAGCCCAAACTAACCTAACCTATCTCTAAACCATAATTCACTAACAACCTAATTAAACAAATTTCTCTTTTATAAGCATCCATCTGATAGCGCTGTTTTGACTTTTTGCAGCGCACAAGTCATATGATATTTCATTTTGACTATATTATTTGTGAATTGTACGGAACCAAAACAGCGCTATCAATATCTTTACACGAGAAAGAGAGCACCTTTTTCTTCCACATCCAAAGTTTACAAATAATCCCCTCGGAAAATTAGACATTTCAATCTGCTTGTTGAATGGTTGGCCAGAAGTTTGAAGAAATTACAAATACTAAAAGGACCAATTTGAAAAATGGATGTACATTTACAAATTTTGTAAAAATACTAATATAGGGGACCATGGAGCAACTCAGCTATTTACGTAACTTGTACCAGTAAAATCCCATTCCTATAGGAAAACCATTGTTAATACATTAAACTGAGGGGCTATGATGCAAAAAATAACAACCAGTTTTCTTAAATTGCCTATTAACAGCCTTCATTTTTCTACATAATTATAAACAACAGGTAATTATGAAAAAGATGCACCAATTACCCCTATACATTGTTCAATAACCCTACCAAATCTTATAAATTTGATAACTAACAACAGGAATTGTTTTGCTTGATTTTAATTGAATTGGATTTAGGGATAGAAAAGCCTACAATAGTTAAAAGCAATATTCAAGTTTTTGGGTGCTTGTACCACCACAGTAAGTTAACTGCCAGGTGCTATTTGCAAATTACACAAAAAATGTTAAAAAAAAAAAATATATATATATATATATACTTTTTTTGGTCTGTATAATTTTTGTTATTTTAGTTAAGTGGGTGAATTGACTGTGTCAATAAACAAAATTAAGTAACTTTTTGTGACTTTAAACGGAAGTACCAAACTGACAGTTACCAAGACAAAATACCAAACAGGTTAGTATTTATGTTACCAGTTTCTAAGCAAATGTTACCATAAGAATTTTTTTTTGCAAACGTTACCAGTTTCTAAGCAAGTTCAAAATTCAAAGAAGCAACTCCTTCGCCTTTGTAACTTCATCTTTTTTGTGCATCACATTGATTTAGTTAAATGAGACACTTGCGCCAATTGGGAACTAGAATCTCTTTTTTTTAGGAGCTTTTTTTCGTCCTTCTGCTTTCTAATTCTTTTTTACTGGTAATGAAAAATTTTCTGTACGGATTTCTCAGAAAAATAAAGTTGCATATTATATTTGTTTTTTCATTGCTTTATAGTTTATACCAATGTTTAGATGGTACGTATGGTTAATAAAAAGGAGGTAAAAGATAGTATTAAACAATATTTACAAAAATTATATATTTCAAATTATTAACTATATACTATGATCATTCAACACTTCAAACTAGTTTTGGACAGAATTGATTGAGATATTGAATATCTAATCTGAACTTAATAATTATAGAATTCAAAGGGACATGCGCCTTCTCAGTATTCAAAAAATTAAATAGAATTCTCTGAAACCACTGGTATTCTTCATCTTTTCCAATGAATATGTATTGCTAGGTCGATCCATCATTTCCATCTTTAAAAGGAAGAATCAAGCAGTTCTTCTTGCATTCCTCTCTGCTTTTTATATAGTAATAAAGCCTCTCCTTTATATATAACTATGTCACTCTCTACACAGAATCCTGTCAGTACAGCAAAAACCAAATGTTGTACCAGACCAATGGAAAAAGTGACTGAATCACATATGTTTAAGATTATGGGGTACTCCTTAGATAAGGATATTGGCAAAGGGAATTGTATTGAATCGACCATTTTTAGTATTACTATTCTAGACCAAAGTGGATGTGCTTTACCCTTAAACAAATCATCAGGAATTAGAAATTTCAGAAACAATTCAGATTGGGGCTTTAAACCATTCTGTAAAAGAGCAGAGTTGGAGTCAAATATCAAGGATGATTGTTTTATAATTAAAAGTGTCGTTACTATTTTCAAAGTTTATCCTGTGGAATCAACTGCACAAGTTGTCGTTCCGCCTGGTACCATACTGCAGCAAATTGGCCATCTTTTGGAGAATGGAAATGGAGCAGATGTTACATTTGATGTGGATGGGCAAACTGTTAGTGCTCACAAATGCATTCTCGCCGCAAGATCACCAGTATTTTCAGCACAATTTTTCGGTCCGTTGAAGGAGAAATCAGATACAATAATTAAAATTGAAGAAATGGTAGCTCCAGATTTTAAAGCTATGCTTCATTTCATATATAATGATTCACTTCCTGGATTTGAAGAGATAGAAGGAAATAATAAAATTGAAAAAATGGTACTATTGAAGCTAATAATAAAATTCCTCTTCATTCTCTCTATAATTGTTATCAGAAGAAAAGTGTCGCTATTTAAAAATGTGACTTGTACAGATCAGTATTAGAGATAACAAGAGGGTGACTTATTGTAACACTCAATAAATTGTTTTTAACATTATGCCTAAAGGTCCAGGGTTGACTTTGTCGCCTCTTCATTCTTAAAATACTGCATAAGACAAAAGATTTCATCCAAGAAGAAAAAAGAGGAGAAACCCTAGCCGCCGCCGCTCCCTTCTTCCTCCACATTTCTCCATTCCACTTCTCCCACTCTTTCTAGTTTTCTTCTCCGGCATAGCGATATACTTCTCTCTCGTCTCTATCTCCTCAAGCGGAGAAGAGAATGAGGGAGAGGGAAGGGAGCCGAGTCGAGTGGAGCCGATCAGAGCCGAAAGCATGGTATCGTCGGAGCTCGATTGTAGAGTCTTTACCCCCATCTTGATCGGAGCGCGGCAGTGAGCAATCTGGCCGTCGGAGCGCGGTGGCTATCGGACGAAAGCAGATCCGGTCGTGGATAGAGATGGAGAAAGAGATAATAGGGTGTTTTTTTAGAGTAGATAAATATGATTAGTTGATTAGAGTAGTTTACGTGATTTCATGAGAATAAATGAGTTTAAATCTTAGAAGAAGGGTTATTTGATCCGTTGTAAGTCTGTTGTTTATCAATAAAATTGTTAGTGTGCATTTAAAGTCACTAACTTAAAAAAAAAACATTATGCTTAAAAGGTTGGTAAAACAAAGATATTAATTTGTTGGTATCAAAGTTTTCAACTCACTCAGGTTACAAAGAGCTCATGTTATCTTTTTCTAAGTAGAATTTCGTCGAACAGGTGACTTGCGTGTTGCCACTTGCTAGGAAGGGGGAATTCGTATCCTCTGCATTAACTCAAACTTTGATTTAACGCAGAATGAATCCGTACCGTCCGATTTGTGTTGGCACAAATATCAAAGGAACCCGTGCATTTTATTTTAGATCGGATTGGTCCGGATCCTGATCCGATGACCGAGATGCATTAATGCACAGGATACAAATTCCTCAATTAATTATATATAGTAATGTGATATAAGTATTGTGCTTAGGGGTGTAAATGGTTGGATACGGATCGGATAGTGGTCAAACCGTATTCTTATCTGTTATAATTTTGATACGAATACGGATAGTCTCGGATACATATACGGATCGGATAATTAAATGGATATTAAACGGATACGGATACAAATCGGATATCGGACGGATACGAATACGGATATGAATATAATTCGGATAAGTAAAAATAAATTACTAATGTACATTCTAGTAAAAAATAACATCTAAATATAATTTTTCATTCATATGGATAGTTAAAAATCTTACTGTATCCTTATCCGTTATAATTTTTCAGATACAGATACGGATACGGATACGGATACGGATCAGATAATTTAAGTAATTTTCCGGGTTCAGATCCAGACAAAATCAGATAATATCTGATCCGTTTACACCCCTAATTGTGCTACAATTACCATTAAGAGATTCCAGTTCGATTTCGTTCGGACTATCATCGACTAAAAATTGTCGGACTAAAACGGACTAAGAACGAATTCGTATTTCCTAAGGTAACAGAATATTTCTGTTTGGATTCAGACCGTTCAAACAGAATCTGCATGAATATTAATAAAGGACATGTGCCTGACACTTTGAGCTAGATTGTCCCGAATTTCGATCGGACGGTCCAAATCTAAAAAGAAATATTCTATTACCTCAGAGGATATGGATCCTATAATTGAGTGTAGTTTAGTTCAGATTAGGGGTGAGTAAATTGCTCATAACTCGCTCGCTAAATGCTCATTAACAAGCGTTCATTATCAACTCGCTATAACTCGCTCATTAACAGCTCGCTCATTAATTAACTTAATGAGCCGAGCATGAACATACCTCAACTCGCTCATAACTCGCTCATTAAGAACTGAGTTACATAAATCCTGCCACATCTAATCCACTTCTCTAATAGCTGTTAGTATATCCAGAAAAATAATATTAAGAATTTGTAAATTTTCCTAAAACAAGCAGAATTACAATTCTCATTCAATGCACTATTCCTTAATTTTCTTTGATTTTGGGCCATACTCATCAATACACCAGTCTCAAAATATAACCCAAAATTTTATCACTAATACACCGTTCTGAATTTGTACAGTTCTAAATTTGTATATTTCTAAATTCTAAATTTTTATTATTGTTTTGATCATACAAATTTGTAAGTATGTGACAAGGAGATAGCTTTGAGTATGTGACATGTAGGGCCGTGAGAACGACAAAAAGATAGTTGTTTGATTTTGTTAAATTTGCTTATGGATAATTTTTTGTAAAATTATGTATTGTTTAATTAGGTTGGATTATAACAATTTGTTAAATTCTATAAATGAAAATTAGTTTTTGAATGATGTATTTTAAACAACTCGGCAACTTGCTCATTATCAACATGCTCATTAACAACTCGCTCATTAAGCTAATGAGCCGAGCATGAGCATACCCCAACTCGCTCATGCTCGCTCATTAATCACCCCTAGTTCGGATAGTCATCCGAAATAGATTTGGGTTTGATGGCATCGAAGCCGTCTAATGTGCATTAAAATTTGTGCACACTAATTTCAGAGCAAATCAGACAACTCTAATATCCATTGAATTCAAATTTACTTTTGATAGCTATCGGACCTACACTTTTTTCATATTATATACTTGATTTACTTTTGTATTGCTTCTAATTTTCTGGAATTAATTGTGTGGGAGTGAGTTGATCCTTAATTTTTGTTTATTTTCTCATGAACTTGAAGGCAAGCAAAAGCTATAAAATGGAAAGGTATTGTGTGTTTAAAAAAAATTGTATGTTGTTAAATTAATGAACAAAATACACGAATTGATTTTTGAATAAACAATTCACCCAAATTGGTCCCTAAACTCTTCTACTTGTAAATTTTATATGTGCATACTTTTTTATTCAAAAAATATTGATTTTAGTATATTAGTCAGCTTTGATGAATTGGAATTAGTCCTACTTGGTACTTAAATATAGAAAATTTTAAATTAAATAAAGTCAATTGATATTCATTCTCTCTTACTGAATCTACGCTTATATATGGAGATCATATTAAGCAGTTTGAATTGATTATTTGAACTATAAAAATAAAGAAATTAATTCATAACATAGATCAATGTGTGTTATATACATAGTAATGTAACCTCACTCTAATAATACTGAATCTGCGCTTACATATGGAGATCAATATTAAGCGGTTTGAATTGATTATTTGAACTTTAAAAATAAAGAAATTAATTCATACCCAGATCAATGTGTGTTATATACATAGTAATGTAACCTCACTCTAATAATACTGAATCTGCGCTTATATATGGATATCATATTAAGCGGTTTGAATTGATTATTTGAACTTCAAAAATAAATAAATTAATTCATAACACAGATCGAATGGGTGTTATATACATAGTAATGTAACCTCACTCTAATAATAACAATAATCCAACCCATGACCTTCCTACGGGTCCTAATTATAGTTAATTAACATAAACCGTTTTAGATTTGATTGACAAAAATAGAAGGTAATTAGTAATTAATTACTTAATTACAAAAATAGAGAGTTATTTTAATTTTTATACAGCGCACGATCAATACAGATAAAATAAAAAAATATGAAATTAAAATAACTTTGTTAATATTTTTATTCTTATTGATATTTGCTATTGTGTACCCTTGTATATGGAAAATGTATTAATATCCTACATTGATATCCAACGAGTATGGAAAACTGAAACAATTTAATTCAGAATAAAAAAACACATTAATTCAGATCGATTATATTTCAACTTTTGACATGAAATGCCACTTGAAATTAATGTAGCCCTTTATTTATTTTTAAAAAATTCATTCGTATGTAACTCCGGGTACAAATTTTAAGTACATGAAAATTAAAAATAGTCCTAAAAAAAGGCCAATAAATATAGCAAACTAACCTAACTTCTCTTTGAACCCTAATTCACCAACAACTTAATTAAACAAATTTTCATCCAACCAAGATAAAGATATTGACAATGTTATTTTGGCTTTCTGCAGTGCACGAGTCATAATTTTTCATCTTAACTCTATTGTCCGTGCATTGTTGGAAGTCAAAACAACGCTATCAATATCTTTACTCATCCATTCAGCTATAAAAATCCACCCCTCCTCTTCCTCTCTTTAAGCCTGCCAAGCACAAGAGAAAGAGACCGTCTTTTTCTTTCAGTTCCTAAGTTTCAACACCAGGCAGGTTTCGACAGAAACTCAATCGTTGCAATGGAGATGAAGAAGGCCGCATGTGCTTTGCTTTTCATTGCTGCATCTGCCACTGCTGTAATGGCATCTGAGGCACCCGCTCCTGCACCTACCAGCGGGGCCTTCTCTGTCTCTGCACCGACTATCGGGACCCTTGTCGGTGCCTCCGTCCTCTCCTTCCTCACCTTCTACTTGAACTAAGTTCTTTCTAATTTATGGATTAGTTGAGAAAAAATGTTGAGAAAAGAGAATTTATGGAATGTGGGGTCATGTATGTGGATCATATAGCTCTTTCTTGAATATTAAATGATTTGATCCTTAAGTATTAATTAATATTTACTTGTTAGTTTATTAATAAAATGATTGTCATTTAATTATTGTACTTTTCATTTGTTAATGAAATGAGAGGATCACTTTATTAGATAATAAGGTACCAATGGAGCATTGGTCTATGGTAGCATTAATTCCTATTCTTGGATATATCCTCCATTATCATTCAAATTGCTTATTATTTAAGTTCACACATAATTACTTGAATTGTGTATTTGTGTATATTTATGTGTTTCATTAAACAGCCTAACACGCTCCTGATTTGTTGTGCTTCAATATAAGTACCTGATACAGCAATGATTATTTATTTACACAATTTAACTAAGATTTAAGAAAACCATAATTGTGTTTTGCAATAATAACACAGACCAACGTTTTATCTATCTAAAAAAATAGTATTTTTTTTTAAATGTAAAATTTGGTGTCTTAAAAAAAAACTAAATACATTTTCATGTGGAAATCATGTTAAGCAGTTTGAATCGATTGTTTGAACTTTGAAAATGAAGAAATTAATACATAACACAAACCAATTTTTGTTATGCATAGTACCATAAATAATAATAATAATAATAATAATAATAATAATAATAATAATAATAATAATAATAATAATAATAATAGTCCAACCCATTACCTTCCCACGGATCCTAATTTTAGTCAATAAACAGAAACCATTTTAGATTTGACTGACAAAAATAAAATGTAATTAGTAATTAATTACTTAAAAGTCCCACATTCTTGACTCACAATAGTTGGAGATGTATCATGTCCGCTAATATGAAAAAAAGATATTAACAAAATTATTTTAATTTTATGCAGCACACCATCAATAGAGATAAAATTAAAAGAATATGTGGCTGATATGATGTATAAAGCAAAATATTTTTTGTTAATATCTTTATTCCGATTGATAATTTTCTATTGTTACCGTTGTATATGGAAAATATATTAATTTCCTACATTGATATTTGGGACATGTACCTATTTTCTCATACATGTTGATCCAACGAGTATATGGAAAACTGAAACAATTTTAATTTCAGAATAAAAACACATTCAGATCGATTAAATTTCAACTTTTGACATGAAATGCCACTTGAAATGTAGCCCTACATTATTTTTTTTTTTTAAATCTCATCCGTATATATATAACCTCCGGGTAAATATTTGAAGTACATGAAAATTAAAAATAAGTCCTAAAAAAAGACCCATAAAAATAGGAAATTAACCTAATCTCTCTCTGGACCCTAATTCAATAACAACCTAATTAAACAAAATTTCCTTTCATAGAGCATCCATTCATGGTAAAGATACTAACCATACTGTTTTGCCTTCCTACAACACACAAAATTATATAATATTTTATTTTGACTTTATTGTCGGTGCGTTGCACAAAACCAAAACAAATCAATATCTTTACCCTCCGTTCCCTCTCCCCCTTTAAGCCTGTCAAGCACAAGAGAAAAAGAGCACCTTTTTCTTCCACCTCCAAATTTACAATACAAGGCAGGTTTCGACAAACAAATTCGATCATTGTAATAATATGGAGATGAAGAAGGTTGCATGTGCTTTCCTTTTCGTTGCTGCATCCGCCACTGCTGCAATGGTAAACTGCTCATGCACCAGCCAGCAGGGCCCTCCCTTGAGACCCTAATACCATTGCTTTCTTGGGTGTGATGAGAAGACTTCTTGTTTTTTTCCTGTGATTTGGGTCACAGAGTTGTACTGTAATTAAATTCAACATTCGATTAAGATTTAACGATTCTGATCACATGTGACTTGCGTGATCTCGTACCGAGTTGTGACCAAACTAGTTCGTGTGCCGCACCATTTCAACTAAAGAGAACAAAACATACAATACTCATTATCACATTACAATCTGAAAAGAACAAAAAATCATTCCACAAATTACTACACTATGAGGAAATGATATTCATCTCAGGTCTGATATTCAGATGTGTATTGTAAACACGCTTCAGTAGCACTTTTATGTAAGCCTTAATTTTATCTTTCTCCTTGCCTTTGATCTCCTTAATGTTAAAGTTGTTGCCTTTGATCTCCATAATGCGAAAGTTGTTCCCGGTAAATCCAAGGCTTATCTCCACCTTGTAATGTGACTACATTGAAAATTTAATCAAGAGTTGGTTAGTTAGGAAGGACTTAAAATGCTTAAAAACTAGTACTGATGCAACCCAACAGATTCTATCTGGTAAGAGAGAGAATTAGTTGGTTCAATCTAAAATCTAAAATCGGTCTATCCAATCTAACATCTAAAATCAAAGGTCTATCCAATCTAAAATCGACGGTCCAGATCTTTCTCGGTCTCTCCAATAAATTTATCAAATTGGAGAGAGATTCGTTATTCCTTTCCTGCCAATGCTAAAAAAATTATACATATTCCTAAAATAGCAAAATTAGCTAGCAATTCAAAAGTAACATAACATAACATCTCTCGCTATTATTAAATATTACTTTTCTAGTCATCGCTAGAATCAAAGTTAACAATTTAAATATAGACAATACAAGTTAGTCTACACACAACTCCAAATCAAGCCAAATAATTTTGCTCTTTTTTGTGATTCCAAAAGTAAAACACTACTGGCTGGACTGGTAGAGATTTCCTTAATTTTCCAATCAATAATAACATGCTTACGTACGTGTTAAAAAAAGATTCTAAAGGCTTTGAGATATATGTTGCATTTTAAGCAAGCAAAACAATATAATATATAGTATGTCCAAGAGAGAGATTCTCAGTTATTTATTATTAACTTTATTGACAGAAAAATGCACTAAAAATACATAACCTATCCTTTTTTATTTCTTGAGAACCAATAAAATTGGAAGTCTGTTTATGTATACAAAAAATGCATGGATCAAAACCATTTCACATCTATCAATCCTACAATTAATCCTAGCTACTTCACAATAGCAATAAATAAGAACATTTATAATAGCAATAAATCACAAGAGAACTGTGTTTTGCAAGAAAGAATGCGTGCAATTAAGACTCAAGTTGGTCTTAGTTAAAATCATCAGCTTATAAATCACAATATATACCTGGCAGTGGCAATGAACCAGAGTGAGCTTTTCAAGGTTACGTGAATGGAAGAGGAAACAAGCTACTAAATCAAACTCATCAGTCATGCACCATTCTCCAATTTTCAAGCTCTTTAAATTATCAAAGGATGGAAATTTAGGTGTTTCTTCTTCAATTACATCCTTCATTTGCTAAATTAAGAACACAAAATAGCAAAAATACAAGTCAAGTCAAGCCAGTCAATATATATTTTCCATACTTGAAAATAAAATAAAATAAATAATGCAGAATTAGTTATTTCATAAATAAAAGTGTTCTAGTAGTTTGTGTCAGATATATATCTCATATTAAAATGTACTGTTGATAATTAATTTGGTAAAATGCTTCCAGCATAGTCATATATATTCGTTAGTTGCACATTAATAATACGAAACATTCTTCAAGCACCGGCATTTTTTTTATGCCTCATACGATCGAAATTAAAACCCGCATAATCACCACAAAAATAATTATATGCATATTATTATTATTTATGTTAGCCTTATGGTTCAAATAAAGTATATTTTTACTTCTTCAAATTTGATCAGGCTATACTTATTTACATTTTTGAAAGAAAAACTGGAACAGATAATTGTCCTTCATTTGGGTTCGCCAATGCGAGTAATGAAATTTAGAAATTGAGTTTGTTTTGCAAGTAATTAATAGCAATACAAGAATCCAATAATTATTATCAAAAACTAAGTTACAAATAATATATAATCGTACCAAGACACCCGATTGAGACAACAGCATTAACTCAAGATAGGTTGCATTTGAAAGACCCGTCAGAAACACAGGGTACTCATTGGCATGGTAATGGATGCACGCTTTCACAAGAGACTCCAGCTTTTTGAACTTTATTCTTCCCATTGACCAAGAATGTACCTTCAAGTAGAGCAGATTCGGGGTTGAAATTGATATGTCATGAGGAGTTTCGGGGTTCAATTCGCAGTCAAGTACCAGACACTTCAATGTGGCAGAAGATATGTTACAGGTGTTCAAATCGCACCAAGAGAGCACCATTTCTTCTAAAGAAGGCAACCCTAACAGCTTTTGCATTACCTCATCTACAATCTCTATGGAATCAAGGGTTAGTTTCTTGAGGCAGGGAAGGTTTAAAGACCTAGGCCTTATATCTTCACCTTCCAAGTGTAATTCCATCTCCTGCAACGATTCACAGGAGAAGATAGAATCGGGAACTTGAAAATCATAATTCTCTGTGAAAATATGAACAGATAGAAACTTGAGTTTGAACTTTGCTGCCACATTATCAAGCCATGTAGTGGCAGGTTCGGGGTTGCTTCCTTCCTCATCCCATTTGAGTTTGAATGAATCCACATTTATTATTGGATCACGGTGTTCAAAAACACCATTAATAAAATTTGTGAAATTTTCTTGAATATCAGAGATATCCTCTTCGTCTTCATCTTCTTCCAGATCTTCTAGGCGGAATTCATGAAAATCAAAATTGAGAACAGGTACAGCAGCCCAGAGATTCTGGAATCTTTTGGCTAGCAAGGAGGTCTGAACAGCCTCCTTTGTGCTCAGCAAAGACAGAATCAGTATCAGCATATCATCTCCCAACTCACTTATACTATCAACATCTTCAACTGCAATCTTTCTTCTCTTTTTTGTAGGGCTTTGAGTTGGATCCATGACTACTGCTCCTGTTTGTGTATAATTAATTAAAAAAATAAACAATTAATGACTACTTAAGTCAATCTAAAAAATAAACAACAACTCCTTCTGTTAATAAATAAATACCAGACACATAAGCAAAAGAAAGCAACAATTGGTAATAAATTACTCAATTAAGCCTCAGGCAATGTCTATTCTATACTCAAGTACTCTAGCAATGGCTAATCCTCAGGCTTAATTGTTTGTTCCTTTCAAAAATCAGTTACTCCATACATAAAACGTTTAAGCCTCTAAACTAATTATTTTATTATCTACACCATTTAACAAATCATTCTGAAATAAAATTGATAATAATCTTTCTCTCTGATTGGAAAATGTAAAGAAAGGATACTTAATTTATATATACATAATTCAAAGAATTTAGGGTTTAAATACTAGATAATTTAAAGAAAGGGAGAGGGACTTAGTGATAAACTAATTCAGTGAACTAGCATTTACAAATTGATAATAATCCTAAAATTATGCATAAACCCTAAACTTTTTCATCAACAGTGGACAATCTGATGGTTGAATTGAGTACCTAATATTGCCAAATCAGGTATTACGAAGCGACAACTCAGAGTTATTGAAATTGATTAAGAATCGAGTAATCCAGTACTCCTAAATTTTGCCCCAAATGCAATTTAATTCAGAATAAGACGAGATGAATAAGGAAAAGAAAAAGAAAAGTACAGTTCGAGCACCTATTACAGGAGATCGTAACGCAGAGCGGCGGAGTCGTGGAGGTGCTAAAGCGGCGGAGGAGGCGGAGGAGCGGGGTGCGGCCGTGCGCCGATCGCCAATCTATGTGAGTGAGAGAGAATTTTGAAAAGATTTGGGGGTTTATTCTATAAGCTGGGTTAGGTTAAATAAGGAAGTAAATCAAGTGGATAAATATAGAAACGAATCAGGACCGTCCCATCTGTACCTGCACGAATATTGATGAATCTCGTGCATTCCAGATTCTGATCGGACGGACGACATTCTAAACTCACGATCTGAGTTCCCAAGCGGTCGTCAAAGTCTTTTTTTAGTAGGCCTTACTTCTATCAAGTCTATTTTTTAGGGATCCTTTTTTATACTAAGTTTTTGAATTAATTTGAATTTGAATAATTATGGTAAATGGGGTGGATTAGTACCACTAAGATTAGTACCTCTTCTTTCTTTAACTAGTCCTTTTTTACACAACCCAATTACCATATGGCTATTTCATCACTGGCTAGTATTAGCAAAAATGAAATTAAAGAAATCCACCTTTTTTTCTATAATAAATTTCATGCGGTGTATTATATACTTTTTATTTTATTTTATGTGTTTTTATTATGTCCATTTTTAAATATCTAATAATAAAATTTATTAAATACGAAAGTAAAATTAATATAATTTATATTATTTTCTCCACATATACATACAAATTTTATAATATTTTATTATATCCTCACCTCTAATAAGAGGGAAGTAGTGTGATAGGTACATGTGCCAATGATCCTCAATAAACTTAATCTCGACCCACAAGTGACTTGGGATTCGGACCCTTCCAAGTGCCAACCCGAAGTGGAACAAAATAGGGCCCTTAATAAGCTGGTCGTGGCCCAAAAGTAACTCGGGACTAGGACCCCTTCCCGGGGCCAGCCCGAGACCAAAAGCAATAAGGTCTGTAGCCGGCAACAAGCCTGTCCGACGAGGCCTAGTCGGGTCGCATGCGACAGGTCCAAAAAGCGACTCGAGACCCGGACCCCTTCCTGGGGCTAGCCCGAGACCAAATAAAGCAAGGCTTGCAGTCCAGCTGCCGAACGGCCCGACGAGGACCGAACCGGGCCTCGTCCAATTAGCCCGAAGCAATCATGCTTGGCGAAGTCAAGTTGGGCCTCACTTGATAAGGCCAGTCCAACCTCGGCTTCCCGTTACCGTCGTTTATGTAGTTTTCACCGCTTTTATGCGAACTCCCCTAACCGTATTGACAACGCGTATTCAACGGTTAGGGGCAACCTATTTAAGGCAAACAGTTCCTTGAAATACGGGTCGCAATTTCTCACTAAGCAAGATATTATAGAGGATATAGCACTAATACCTTCACACCTTTCCACTTTTCTTAGTCTCGGCCCGTGGACCCGAGACAAGACGAGCCCAAATCTTTAACTTTCTCCCCATACGGCCTACTCCCCCGGAATAAGACGTATCAACCACTGTGGGGCCCCTGCTCTAACTAAGCGAGATGGTTGTGATTGGCAAGCAGGTTGAGTCTAGTGTTAGCGCTCCTCTAGAGGCTGCTCGGCAAGTTGAGCAACCCGCTCGGCGAGTTAAGAACACTCAAACCCCAGCTAACCATTCATTGGGCCCGAGACCCAATGCTCCTTTGAAGGAACCTCCTCTCGGGAACTCGAGCACGGTAGCGACAAGTTCAAATCCCCTTGACCCGGTCTGGACAATCCCAGCCTGGTCCCGAAAACCCTGGCCCTGGTCTAGAGCCTTTGAGCCTTGGTCCAGAGAATCTTGCTCACAGTGGGGAGCGGAACAGGTTAATGGCATGCAGGGTCGAAACCTTATGAGTGAGTTTGATGGAGCGGGAAGCGAAATCCCGTCTGAGGCGGCCAATTCAGAAAGAAGTGTCAGTCATACGAGATCTAAGCGGTCTAGAGATGACCGTAGCAAACGGACAAGGAGGGAATGGTCTGTGTATACGAAAAGGACCCACGGAACTTTGTATACGGGTTCCTGGAAAGGCTTCAGTTACATGAAGCATCAGACGTCGTTACGTGCCGTGTATTCACCACCTGTTTGACTGGTGAGGCATGGGAATGGTACATGAAGTTAAGGCAGGGGTCAATAAGAACTTTTGATGAACTGGTGAAGGCGTTTCTAGCTCGCTATGACATGATTCGGCCTTCCCGAGCCACTTGTGATTCCCTCTTATATCACATTCAAGGTCTCAAAAAGAGGACCCGGACATTCGTTGACAGATTTGTGCGGGCCTCTTGAGAGGTTCAAATTATAGCGAAGATTTCGCTTTGGCAGCAATTCAAAATGGGCTCCGGCAAGGAGGGCCGGGTACCCTCAGGTATGATGCTCGGAAAAGAGAGTTCAAAAGTTTACAAGAGTTTTTGGTTTTTGCGGAAGGGTACATTCGAGCGGAGGTAGACGCTGCTAAGTTTGCTAGGCCGCGATCTCGGTCACCGAGACCATTGCAGGACAATTGGCGGCATGAAGGTAATCAATCTCAGAGGCAAGAACCCCCTAGCAGGAACAACCAACCATTAGAGGAGGAAATAAGCGAGACGATGGTAGTGAAGGATATCGGCCGCATTATGTTCGCTATGCTCCCTTTGTCAAAAGAAGGAACGATATGTATCACGTTATCAAAGACATGGCCGACCTTCCGAGGCCGTTACCTAGAGAAATATTTGAGGTTAAAGATATGAATCAGGAATGTCTTTTTCACTGCTTCAAAGGGCATTCGACGGGGGATTGCCCCTAACTGAAAGACGTCATGGAAAGAATGGCAAGAGAAGAAAAGCTAACGGAGTATATCAAGCCTGATTTTTACAAAAAGTATACCCGGAAGTATAATGGGGAACAAGAGTATAAGAAGAAGATCCAGTACAGGAAAGACTATACCGGACCTAGGTATTTGAAACGAAAACCTCAAGACGATCGCAAGGAGAGACCCAAACAGCCTGAGAGGCAGAAAAGTCGAGAGATTAACGTAATCATTGGAGGGCACAGGGAGGTGATTCTAAATAAGCACAACCGGAACGATATCAAGCCATACCCGACCATACTAAATGTTGAACAAGCTCCGGAGACAACTGTCTTACCGCCCCATTCTAAGCTTGTGTGCTATTTAAAATGTGTTTTTCGCGTTTAAAGCAAAGTTAAATGTTTTACAAATATTAAGAAATTACAAACCAATATTTTGGTTCTGGTACCAGAGAGGTGGTATCAACTGATAATGTAATAGTTTTCATTTGTTATGAAAATCGGTGGATCATCCCACTTTTTTTCAAAAAAATAAAAAGAAATTACAAACCTATAAACAAACGACAAATAAATTGCTCTACGCGATTCCCTTCACACGTTTTATATTGGATGATACTATTCAGAAAAAAAAAATTCAATATTCTTCATTACAGTAATGGACAATTATATGTAATATTCTGCTTGCTTGTTGAATACATCAAACAAAATACTTTCTTTGGATTTATTTACAAAATATCTTTGTGAATTCAAATATACACCCTTTTTTACTCTCTCTATCTATCTCTCAATTATTTTTGCTAACAAAAATAAATTGAGTAAATGAAAGGGAGGGGACAGAGAGCAAAGCAAAAAGTATATTTGGATCCAACAAGGTCATTTTGTAAATGTATTTAAAAAAGAAAGTATTTTGTTTGATGTTTCCGAGGGAATTTTTTTAAATTTTTCCAACAAATAATAACAGGTACAGAGATAAATGTGATATAAAAAAATTAACTGTACCAGCATGATAGTTATGTATTACATCACAAGGAAGCTTCAACTTTAGCTTATATTAAGCATATTCCCCGGTATGGTACATCATTTATATTTATGAGAATGGAATAACCACACCAACTTTTATTTTTTAGATTACACTAAGACTCCTCATGCAACACAACAACAACAACAAAAACGCACAAATAATGAATGAATCAAGTCAAGGGCAAAATGGAACCTTAAACAAAATCCCTCTAGCTTGCCTATTTCTATATCCCGATACAGAAAGTGTTAATTCCGGTAACCAACACCAAAGTGGAATCTTCTAGCTTGTCTATCATTAAATGCATACTCCAGCCTTAACGGGCCCAGAGGTGAGTCTACCCGAATGCCAACCCCATACCCGTAACCACTGCCCGGTTTTCCCCTTGCTCCTGCTGGGTCACCTGTCAAACACAGACCCCACAAAAACACAAAAAATATTACACAATACAACCTTTTTAGATTTAGTATACCATTGTTTTGGTCTTTCTATAATTAGTAGTGTGAGGCTGTGATACTATGCATAGCGCAGATTGGTCCCTACTATGGATCAATATTTTTGTTTTCAAAATCTAAATAATCGATCTAAACCGTTCAATATGATCTCCATATGAAAATGTACTTATAGATCAAATTTTACATTTTTTAGAATTTTTTTACTATTCTTTTAGATAGGTAACATTTACTTGTATAAAGATTCTAGAACATTCAAAGGTAGTGATTTTCTACCTATCTAAAAAATGAGTAAAAAATTTTCTTAGGAAATGTAAAATTTTCATATCATTTTGAATGGTTCAGATCGATTATTTGGAATTTGAGAACAAAAATATTGATCCATAGTATGGACCAATCTGTGCTATGCATAGTATCATAGCCTCACTCTAATTAGTATATATACATGTATCAATCCAATATACAGTTATGAGTTGTATGTGGTATCTATCCATAGCCTTTTTTACTTGTTTATGAGAGAGAAGCTTACCAGGTACTTTAGGACCAGATCCAAGATCACTTCCGTAGTCACCAAACACCACTCCTTCTAGTGGCCCGAACTACAAATTATAAATAAGGATTATATTTCAACTTGAAACTCATGAATAATGTCTCATCCCTAAAATCCATTTCAAATCAGATCATAAGATAACCAAGTATGTTGCAGAAATTACATAGCTCCCCGGTATTTGTTTAGGAAAAATCAGTGCATTACCAATCCGAACCAAGCAGTACCGAATCAGAATCCAACAATTCAATGAGAGGCTTTTTCACAAAGGCCTCGGCATGAAAAGTTTTGGGGTTGATTATCAGTCTATCACAGTGCAAAAAGAACTGTAAATAGGCGTGTTCATTGGGTCCAGTTTATTTGGTTTTCAACCGAACCAAAAAAGTTTGGATTTTATTGGTTCCGTTTTTCGGTTAAATGGATCGGTTTGGTGAAATTTTTTATTACTTCGGTTTTTTATATTTGGTTTGGTTTAGATTTTTCAAAACCGAAAAGACCGATCTGACCGAACTCTATATGGTTCAAATCCATGCTTTATATATAATGCATGTAATATCAACAACTTATATTTTGGTTTGGATATTTTAGAACATCTACATATTTTGCATGGAATTGAACAATGTATGTAATGTCAACAACTTATATATATAATTCATATTTATTTCTATGATTATTAAATGTATTAGTGTACGTATTGAGATTTGACTTTTTAAACTTTAATCTCTATTATTTTGGTTCAACCAAACAAACTGAAATTTACTTTGGTTATTTTGGTTCGGTTGACAAGTTTAATTCGGTTTTAACCGAATTGACCCAATGGAACACCCCTTAACTGTTAAAAAAAAAATGCCTTACCATACGGAAAGATACTTCACCACTGCCTACAGCATATGACCGACCGGACCCCACGGCTCCTTCCTCATATCCACGTACGCTGTTGGTGCCACCAATTGCAAATGCTTCATGAGGCGAAAAGTTGCCCTCCACGTGGCCACCGGATCCACTGCAGAAAACACAAAGATAAAAATTAAGAGGTCTTAATTCAGGTTTATGACAAACTTCTTTAAATATTGAAGCACACCAACTAAGAGCAGTCCTTTCCATTTTTAATTTATGCAACAAAATAAGTTCAAGGGCCAAAGTGTTCTGATCTAGGAAAGGAAGAACTTAAAAAAATTTAGTCACCATAAAAAACATGGAAGAACACAAAATAAAATAAAAAAGAGTACCTAAAAAGGAAGCGGGCTGGGCCGACATCAAAACCTTGGCGAAAACGGGCAGTTACTCGGTTGAAGCATAACCACTCAGGTAAAACTGGTAGCCCTTGCTCTACATTCAACACTAACTGCAACAGATAAAAAAATCTTAGACATACATACATAGACAGATAGGAGCGGAATCACATTTAAAAAAAATATGATTGGCAGGGGTATTTAAAGATACTAACCATAGTGGAACTATAGTCGCCAGAATCAGTATAGATGCTTTCAAATTTTGCGAGGAGTGTGTCATCATACGGATTTCCACTAGAGTAGATACACAATTAATAAGCTGCTTATGCAGTAGTAATAAAGGACAGAGGGAGGGGGGCCCACCTGGCAGTAAGCTGGCAGTTGTAGAAATCTCTTATGATTGGCTCACCCTTGTCATTACGAGCACCCGTGTGCTTATGGAATAAAACAAAATATATCATGACATGTGTCAGTTCAATAGTCAAACAAATAGCAAAAGTTCAAAAGCCCTTGCACAATTTCAATTCATTTTACTTTCAAATACTAGGCTCCTCACTTTTACCATTCATCTAAGAAATTACCTAGTAATAGAAATGGCTCATACAAGCCTATTGCACAATAGTGAGGCTATGGTACTATGTATAGATCGGAATGGTCTGTACTACGGATCAATATCTTTGTTTTCAAAGTCCAACCAATCGATCTAAACTGTTCAACAGGATCTCCATATGAAAATATACTTGTTGATCAAACTTTACATTTTTTTAATAATTCTTTTACTATTTTTTAGATAGGTAAAAAATCACTTGATCTAAAAATTCTAGACCATTCAAAAGTGGTGATTTTCTAGCTATCTAAAAAATAGTAAAAAAAATTCTAAAAAATGAAAATTTTAGTCTACAAGTAAATTTTCATAAGGAGATCATGTTGAACGGTTCAGATCGACTATTTGGACTTTGAAAATGGAGATATTGATCCGTAGTATGGACCATTCTGTGCTATGCATAGTACCATAGCCTCACTCATTGCACAAACATTTTTAAGTATCTTGTAAGTACCTGGAATATTAAACCGACGGTGCCGCTCCACTTAGGCCTGAAAGGTCGGCTATATTCTATCCCAGCAGTGACTCTACCAATTGTCAGGCCTAGATGATCTGTTCGATCAGTTCCATGTACCAGTGTACCTGGAGTTCTTGAATTCTGGTACCAGCAACATAAATAAACACAATATGAGAACAATTTGCTAATCTTTTGGTAGTGACAATTTTTAAGAAAATATGTCTTGTGTGATTTGATGGGTTTATTTTAAAAATATTTCATAATCAATACTACATAATAGTAAGGAACATGTGAGAAGGATTTGTTTGTTCAGTCCCATGTACCAGTGTATCTGGTGTCTTTGAATTCCGGTACCAACAACATAAAAATTAAACACAATATGAGAACAATTTGTTAATCTTTCGGTAGTGACAATTTTTAAGAAAATCTGTTTTGTGTGATTTCATGGGTTTATTTTAAAAATATTTCATAATCAACACTACATAATAGGAAGGAAATGTGAGAAGGATTTGTTTGTTCAGTCCCATGTACCAGTGTATCTGGTGTCTTTGAATTCTGGTACCAACAACATAAAAAATAAACACAATATGAGAAGAGTTTGCTAATCTTTTGGGAGTGACATTTTTCAAGAAAATCTGTTTTGTGTGATTTGATGGTTTGTTTTAAAAAATATTTCATAATCAATACTGTATAACAGTAAGGAAAATGTGAGATTATCCAGAAAGGGTCATCTAACATGTATAAATTTTAAAAGTCTAGTGCCTACATTCACATAAAATTGAAGTTGCATTGCCCCCACCCCCACCCCCACCCACAAAATTTACTGTATCAAATCAGAACAGATGATACCAAAAAAAAGCACTGCATTATACCTTAAAATAGAAAACTACAAAGGAAGAAGTAATTTCCTGACCTGAACCATTATAGATCGAGAGGTTCTTTTGTTGTCACCATCAATCCATGGGTCAGTGTAATTAATGCGAAAAATGGAGTCTATCTGGCCTCTTTCTAGAGAGAGATTCAACTTCTTGTTCCTCCCAAACACATTTCGATGTGAATATGCAAAACTGCATTTAGGTCAAATGAGAGGATCAAGACTCCAGGTTTCTGGATTTGGCCGAATGAAATGAACACTTCATAGGAGCAAAAAGGGAAATGCAAATTACCTGCCAATGAGTCCTGAAAGTGGCCCATTTGTAATCCTGCATAAACAAATAGTATGCAATTGGAGCTTATTAAAAAGACAATTATACTTGGAGCTTATTAAAAAGACAATTATACTTGGAGCTTATTAAAAAGACAATTATACTGGAATATAATAGAGAGGAGCGGGTTTTAAGTTCACAATAGGATAAATTAACAGTTACAACCCAAATTTACAATGATAAGAATTTAACCGATCCTACAAATATAGAATAGAGCCAGGGAGTAAGGTATCCTCATTTAAACTATTTTTCTATTCCACTTTTTCAAAAGAGAACAGCGAAAACATTTTTTGGAAAAGTGTTACAACTTGCATAGTGTATCTGAGGTATACATTATGATTTGCATGTTTTAGAATAAATAAATGATAACAAGAGCGCATTGGCACGTCTGACATACCCACTAGAGATGCCACCACCAGCTGAGAAACCACCTGAAGGCCTTTCTACAAGGTTCATTACAAGATCTACTTTGCTAGAATCTAAACAATAAAAGATGGTAAGTTTTTAGAGCATCCGTACATAAAGAAACAAAAGTTCTCACCATAGGAATTAGAAAAACAGAAAAAGAAAAAGAGTGACGCTACGGTACTATACATAGCGCGGATTAATCCATACTACGGTTAATATTTTTGTTTTCAAAGTCCAAATAGTCGATTTGAACCGTTCAACATGATTTCCATATGTAAATGTACTTGCAAACTAAATTTTATATTTTTTTAGAATTTTTTACTATTTTCTAGTAGGTAGAAAATCACTCCTTTTGAATGGTCTAGAATCTTTACATCAAGTAATATTCTACCTATCTAAAAAAATAGTAAAAAAATTCTAAAAAATGTAAAATGTGATCTACAAGTACATTTTCATATGGAGATCATGTTGAACAGTTCAGATTGACTGTTTGGTCTTTGAAAATGGAGATATTGATCCATAGTACGGACCAATATGCGCTATGCATAGTACCGTAGCCTCACTTAAAGAAAAATAATAAAAGTCTTTCTTACCTCCACTTTGTTGGGGAATTATGGAGGCATCTTCCATAATTCCCATTGTTAGTATTGTCTCAGCGTCTCTCTGAACTTGTTCCCGATTAAACACCTATTAATTTAACACAGATAAGAAAATAAGCCAGGTTCAGTTTAGATAAACCAACATTTGGTATATGAAAAACAAAAAATAAAATAAAATGAGAGGATACCATTTAGATTACAAACCTGGCCTTTCTTTGTAGTTAATTGTTGGAGTATGGTCTCTGGTTTTGTCTTACCAACAATAGGTTCACCCCTGAAAAGAACATAATAATGTCAAGTGCAAAATAATACAGAAAGTATAACCTTCTATAAAAATATGTGGGATATTAAAAAAAAAGCTTACGTTTTTCTATCAAGAAAACGAAGAATAATATTGTTAACCTCGCACTCGGATACTTGCATCCTAAGCATGCCCCCTGACAGAATTTCAATACCTGTGAACTAAAAATAATAAAAAATTGAAGGTGAATTAATTAACAGTATAGCGAAACACGTAAATTTATGAAAATTGAAACTGGGCACTTACAGCACCAAGTAGACCACGATCATAATACCAATCATTGATGGATTTTATGACTCGTTCAAGATGCCGTATGTTTACTATCTTCCCTGCATGACTTGACACAAGAAACTTTTAAATAAGGAGCCCCATTTCAGATATTCAAGGGTTTTTGTAACTAATTTAACACAAATTTACCATATTGGTCATGGAACGCATCTTGTAAAAACTTGGTTGGAAGATGATTTGCACCTTCACAGATCAACCCTCTAAATTCCTGGTTTGGCTCCACCTGTAAAAGCAATTAAATCTTTTCAATCAACTCAGTCAATTCTACAATAAAACAATAACAAAAAACAAAGTCAATTCACTGCCAAAACTAGTGCAGTTAAGAAACAAGGAATCTGATGCATGCAGATTATGGCCGGTAGTAATAATAACTGTATATTATAATGAGATATCCCATTTGACCTTTATATTGTAGAGCATGCCATATAAAGAAGTGACCCCAGCAAAATTTAGTTATATCATCAGAAAATACTAATTGACTAAACTTACACTTTGTTCTTTCTCTTCACACACAAGGCTTTATATTATATTAAGTTAAAAATCTGAAAACAGGGAATTGATGGAGTCGAGATATGCCAGTACTGTTAAATTTAATATTACAATGAGTTAACAAATTGAAATAGAAATTGCAGGACCTTCTGAATTTATATGAGAGCAAGTATCCAGATGAAACTGAACTCTTTCATTTCTTAATAGAAGGGTATATAATATAAACATTAGTTTGATGGACATTTTGATTCCCTTCTATTTCTTGGTCAAACCAAAAATAAGAATATTTTATTTCCGCCACCCTCATAGATGGAAATGAATATTTCTTAGTAACCATTTTTACAAAATAAAGCAAGGTTCTCAGCTGAACCTTGAGCTCGGCAACATAAGTCAGATCTCCAGTTCAGACATCAAAATCTATCATACACCGATTGCATCCAATTCCTAAAAATAAACTTTTGATTAAACAAAAAAGAGGTACCTGAAAGACGAGACGGATGCCATCACGGGTGTCAAAGGCAACGGGTACACAGGAGCGGAAGAGTCCGGTCTCTACAATGCGGGTCACATCCTCATCTACATCACGTGATGTCAGCGCTGTGTTCGCTCGGGACGCTCTCAATGCCCTCTTTGCCTCCTCTTCCAGGTCACTCCTCTCCAATGGCTCCCCGTCCTGTCAAACAATTTTCAACCAGGCATTACAAACTTTCTATTTTCTAGCCAGTAGGAGGTGTTACTGGTAATAAGGCCAACTACCAGGCATATAGCTCACAGCAAGCAATTCTGTTTGAAATTTTTAACTTTTACCAGAATCCTAATAAAATATTATATAGGCATAAATAATTCCCCAAAATTTCTTTGAAATTCCTAAGTAACTGTTTTGCATATAACCAGCATTGGGGTATTTTCAAGCCAGTAGGAGGTGTTACTAGGGGTAAACATTTTGACAGAGAAGTTTTTGATTCATGCAGTGCTGCTTTGACTCTATTGTCCGTGTGTTGCATGAATTAAAAACTGCTGTCAAAAATTTACCCTGTTACTAGTAATAATGCTAATTACCCAGCATGTAGCTCGAGGCAAGCAATTATGCTTCCAATTTCTATTTTTTACCAGAATCCTGGTAAAGCATTATATAGGCATATATAATTACCCAATTTTGAAATTCTAACTTGTAGATGTACTGAAACAGTTTAAATCATAAGAGCTCACCTTAGTTCGTACCAAAACCTCGCTAATCAGAATTCTCTCTTCCTTAAGTGTAATACCTTTCGGGTCCTGGTTCTGATCGGATATCGCTAACGCGAGCTTAGGTCGAAGCTTTTGGCTCACGGTTTTGACATATGACTGGACCGAGTCCACGAAACAATCCAAGCGGAGGCGTGCGAATGGGAGAGCGGACAGGATAGGAGGCACTGGAAAGGGAGAGGAAGAACACGGATCGAGCGAAGGGACTTTGATGGAAGAAGAGATGAAACGAACTTCATTGTTCTTCGTACGAGCCATGGAGAAAGGAGTAAAAATGTTAGGGTTTTGAGTTTGGAGAGGGTTTAAGGTTTACGCCATTGGAGGTGGAGGTCGGAGAAAGAGGAAATTCAAGGTACCGAATGAATTCATATTACTTTGAGGTAACAGAAATTTTGAGTATAGATCCTTACCGTTCGATCTTCTTTGCACGAATATTAAAGATTCCCTGCATTCCACCTCAGGCCGGATCGGCTCGGATTCTGATTGGACGGTCCTGATCTGAACGCAAATATTCTGTTACTCCAGAGAATATGGACTCGGTAGCGGACTAGGGTATAACGTGGAATACTGATTCCCGTTCGAAAGTCGGGGAAATGGAGGGGACTGGTTCGGATGGGTAAATATTTTAACAGAGTACTATTTACTTCATGCAGCCCAAAGACTATGAATCAAAACAGCACTGTATTGTATAGTTCGTGCGCTGCACGAAGCTAAAACTGCTCAGTTAAACTCTTTTCCGTTCGGAGTCCAAGCTCTGCAGTTTAAAAATAAACTGGATACTCCTAGAAGGTAAAGGCAGAATTCGCCGAACTTTTTTTAATATCCATAAAAAAAAGTAAAAAGTTATACAAATATCCAGGATTTATTGGTATTTTTAAAAACTACCCAAACCGAACTTCTAGCACTTCAATTCTACTTCTGACCATCAGAACTCTAGGCGGAAATTTTTTATTGGCAGTAATTAATAGAAAATAACAGAGACAAATGGTAAGATTACAGTAATATTTATATTGGTAGTAAGATCGGTAGAATTTCTACTGATTTTAACATTTTTTTTATCTGATGTATAGATAGAGAGAATTCTTATATTTGATTTCTAGTAAAATATGAAAAGTTTTCAAAAAATAGATGAAATGTTTTTGATACATCTAAATTTAAAGATACTTTATCTATTTTTTTTAAAAGTATATATTTTACTAGAAAAAATAAAAAAAATAAAAAAAACGAACTGGTTTAGATCGGTAGAAATTCTACCAATCTTACTATCAATATAAATATTACTGTAATCTTACCATTTGTCTCTCTTCTTTTCTATTAATTACTACCAATAAAAAATTTCCACTCTAGGCGGTCAAAAAAGGAGTTAGTTTGGGAGGCACAGGATTTCCTCTGTATATTTTTTTTATTTGACATCATTCGACAGAGCTGAAACCATGATTCTTTTTTATTAATTTTTGAAAATAACTGGAGCAACTTACAATTTAAATATACTAAAAGAATCATCAAACAAAATAGATGAAATATATTATAATTTAGATATACTAGAAGTACTACGAAACATTAATTATGAACTAATATATATTAATTTCTTTCTATTATGTTACCAAGCAAAAAAATGTTATTTTGAATTACAATGGAAAGTCCAATTGAGCACAAATCCGAGGAATACAAAACTGATTAGACTCTTGTGATGATTTTATAAAATATTAGGATTTCAAAAAAAATGTAATGTGTTCTAAAATGACTACACGTGTCACAGAATGCAGTGGCGGATCATAGGCATGCCTGGGGGGTGCTAAGCCACCCCAAGGTTTGAATTTTTTTTATTACTAAGTATTTAAAAATAATATTATATGGTTTAGTTTACGTGTATAAGCCCCCCAATAATAATATACAAAGTTACAAGGCTTCAATGTAAAATTTAAAAAACAAAATTAGATATGAATATTATGTTTTTAGTTTGATTTTGATAGACATGATACTTTGTTGGTGTTAGTTATTTATTGTATCATTTTGTGAAATCAAATAGTGAAGGATCTTCTTATCTTGTGTTATATTGTGTTATGCATTTTTTTTATTAAAAAAATTAATGATATCATTTAGCTCCCCTATACTCAAATCCTGGTTCCGCCCCTGACAGAATGATACGATTTTGTTATGGTGCGGTACGTGTACTTGTTATGAGTCTCGTGCTATCACTATTCACGTGATGTGACCGTTATTAGAAAAATTGAAACGATACACGAACTAGTCTGGTTGCAACACGCCATGTGCTAATGCGAGTCACATGTGATCAGAACCGCTAGATCTCAGTTGAATGTTAAATCAGGACTACTAAATATCACGCATATTTTTTTGGGATCCAATCCTCTATCTGTCCAGAGGCGATCTGAGCTGTTTTTTATACAAATCTGAGCCACTCATCAAAAGTATATCTCAATCTCAGCCATTAATCAATGATTTCGATTGTATGCATTCGTTTCATGTTATCTAACATGTAGAAATCTAAATTCAGATAAAAACGTACCCGTTTCAATGCCATACATAATCTCAGCGCCACATATTTTTCCACCTTTTTTTCTCTTTTTTTCTCTGTTGCCTTGCGCGGAACGCGCTTTTCTTCTTCCCGATGCAGAGAGAACACGTTTTTCCTTCTCTCCTTCCCCACACGGTCTCCTCCTTTTTTTCTTTCTCCTTCCGGCCTTCCCAATGCCAGTGACTTTTTCACCGACTCTTCTCACCTAGCTCGGGACGATGCAACAACAACAAAGGCTGAAGGTGACCTCCGTTGTCCTACCGCGCTGCGCCTCTCACGTCTCTCTCTCTCTAGCTTCGAAATCAGTAGCACGACCATTAGCAAGGTGTGACGATCTCCTTCTCTCTCTCAGGGTGGGCTGAAACACCTTGTATCCTCTTAATCTCTGACTTTCCCCTCTCTTTACTTCTCTCAACGAGGTGGGCTGAAACACCTTGTTCTAATAGTTTGGTTTTATTTTGTTCTTTTTTTTTGTAGATATGTTGACAATAATGAAGGTGAAACGGAGAAACTAATTGGGTTAATGCAAAAAAGGTGCAAAGGTTAATGCTTCTCAAGTAAGTTTTATTCGACAAATTGGGTTAATACCAACTGAAACAGTGGAATCAGCAATTCCAGATATATCTGGAATAAACCATATTTCACAATAAGCAGGATCAGGTAAAAATTGTGAGGACGAGAACCAATAACTACTGGAATAACTTATCAAGCCCTCAATTTGATTACAGATTGGTCGAAATACAAGTACCACTGTCGTTTTATTACTGGTTGGCAGGAACAAAGCCAATTTTAGGCATTATTATGGCGTAAATCTTGTACCAAACAGTACCGAGCAAAATTAAAACATAAATCAAAATCATTAATATGTAACCTAGGATCTGCACACGGGGGATTGTTTGACTGAAGTCATGATTAAACCAGATACAATCTCTGAAACTCGGTTCCATGTTCGAATTTGCGTGCTATGTATGCATGAGGCAAATAGCACGCAACCGGTTAAGATCTGAACCCGACAACCGGTTAAGATCTGAACCCTTTAAAATGAAACCGACATGTAATGGTTTGGATTTCATACGAAAATGTTAAGAGGCCCAAAATGGCAATAGTTTTCAAAAAGATAACATTTCAAGCTTATAGCTCTGTCTTAAAAGGCCCAAATTTGTACGTAAGCCTATATAAATTGTTGAACCTTATATATTTTTCTCCCATCTTGTCATATTGGTTTGACAATCCTCTACTGTTATAGGAACTAATTTAAAATATGAATTGTTTTCAGTGCTCTCTAAAAGCCTGTGACTTAATCGAAAGTTTGAATTTTGAGAAATGTGAATGTTTAATATGCATATGCATATAGGTTTCATGCTAAATTATATACTGAAATTCTTAGACTTGGACAATTCTTTTTGTATTGGATGGGTTTATTTGATGCTTGATTTGACTTCAAAGGGGTCTGTGACAGTTCGCTTATTCTTTATCTGAAATTGATTGTTTGTATTTATTTTATTGTAGTCTTTGATCGCGAAGGTTTCGGTCGCAGATTCGCCAATAGAAAGCAGAAGATCATGTTTGCCTTGAGAAGCATCAAAGGTATCGGTCGCAGATTCGCCAACATCGTGTGCAAGAAGGCTGATATCAACATGAGCAAGAGGTACTTGTAGCTCATTGTATCATTTATTGTAGTTATTTTTCTCTAGACTTTGTTTTCGGTTTCCCCCTTTTGGAGTTAAGAGGTTTGGGCCTTGGCTAATCTGGATTAGTTTAACTCTCATTCTTTCATAGATCAGATTATAATCTGATTACGCAATTAATGAGCTGAAATTTGAATTTTATTTTTTGAATTTGGCCTTATTGTTGTTCCCAACTGTTATGGTTAAGATTGATTTTAATTTTCTTTTCCTGAAATTTATATAACTGGTTCCTAAGTTATTAGATTAGTTGCTTGTTAAATACATGTATGTATGGCAATTGTTTAGTGAACTTTTAGATGATTATTTGAAATAATAGGAATCTGTTAACAATGTAAAAAATCCAAGTTTGATAGAAAAAACAATGTGTAGAAATCCTATATAAAAATGGAGAAGGCGTAGAAATATCAGACTATGAAGTTTTTCGAGACCAAATATATGATCTGTTGGAGACGAAAGAAAAAAGTGTTCAGCTCAATGGTCTCTCTAAGGTCATGTAGAATCAGCTAATATTTCCCTATGTATAAATTAGTTTATACAAAATTAGGGATCTCAAAGAAAAATGAAATGTTCTTAGCTGGTACACCATCATAGTCTGGTATATTACATTTTTCCTCTTCCATATTTTTACTGAGACACTCTATTTTTTTATTTCTTTTGTTTATTCCTGTGCTTGTCTTATATGTGATTCTTTTTCAGGTCAAAGTGAATATAATTGATGAGTTTAGGAACTCTTACTGTAGAATCCATATCCTCGATGGTACTGTAAAAGATTCCCTTTTACAATTAGCTATTTACGGTTTGAGATTAACTCTCAGCCGGTTTGGGATTCGGGCTGACTGAGGGGGCAGTATTATTGGGCTTTGAGATTCGTGCCAAGTTAAAAAGAACGGTCCAGATCAAGTAATTGTAAAAGATCCCTTTTACGGTACCGTCGGTGATATGAATTCTCTTACTGTAAGAGTGATTGACTCATAAGAGAGCATAGAGGGATTATCATATATCATATATATATATAACACAAGCAAGTTGAATTTTCTCGAAATTGGAGGTACTTGTCATTTATTAGTTCTCTTTTTCTTATAAATTTTATAGTGCTTATAAGCCAACAAGATTTTTATACTGGCTATACAAATTTTTCTTAGTTCACTTTTGCTTGTTGAAAACTTGAGCATGCCTAGCTATTCTTGATTATAGCCTGATTTTAAATCTTTTGCTTGTATATTCAGGTTATGGAGGGGCCACAGAGAACTATGCAGTCATGAAAATAGTTTACGCATTGGCAAGAACCATATTTCCTACAGAGATAGCAGATTAACACATCAGTTGCATGATTTTTTTGCCTTGTATGTTCATTCAACAACTTCTATTTTACCCCAGCTATTTTTAATGAATTATTAAAGGGGCAAGCAGTAGAAAAATGTCATGTATATATGCTCACAAAATATAGGGAATATATCATGATTTCTCCTTCTCTAGCTGGGTGTAATGAAAGAATTAGAAGGGTGAGGGAAACAAATAATGTTATGTGGTTTTGTAGGGGCAAATGAGAAAAAAATTATATCCCTAAGGTTGGCTTCTTCTTCATCCCAGTGGCCAATCTAATTCAGTTCAATACTATCAGAAGACTTACCTTGGTATATTTGTTTTAGAGATTTTTGGAGATTAATATAATTCTCTTGAAAGGTAGATTCTTTGTAGGTCGTTCTTCAAACAATTAACACTGATAAGTTACTTTGTAATTAACAACCACC
The DNA here is from genome assembly GCA_028015225.1 of Carex myosuroides. Lineage (NCBI taxonomy): Eukaryota > Viridiplantae > Streptophyta > Magnoliopsida > Poales > Cyperaceae > Carex > Carex myosuroides. Next base: position 7,214,041 of record CM051490.1, read on the forward strand.
ATGATTTAATTTGCAATAAAACCCACCCTTTTGATATACAATTTTTACTGATGCCTTTTGCACAAATTAAGTTGATATCAGTTAAGTCTTTTAATATTCTACATGTGCATGGTAAGACATGGCATCAGTCTTTTCTTCCCCAGATATATATATTATTTTATTTTGCTAAAATTTTGTATGAAATGTGAAAAAATTAAACAAATAAAAGAAACTATAGAATTTCTCTTAATTAATTTGTATACCACCAACAAATGACATTCCCTACTTTGTGGTTTGATTTCTCTAAATCTTCATTGATCTTTTACGCCTTCTGATGCTTTTAATTTGTTTTCAAAATTATCAATACAGAGACTGTCAAATTCTTAATCAACGGCTCAAGATCAGCCATAATTCACAAAGCAAATACATATACTATGTGATGACGATTCTCTGTTAAGATCAGTATGAAAATCATGATATATCGTGCTTAATCTGGAGCACCACCATTACATCTATATTTTCTGCCGAACAAAGAATTAATAGATGGACCTGTTTCACCTTAATTAATTACATGTTTTTGTTAGTAAGTAATAATCTAGAAGTCAATAATATGATAATTTAATTATATAAAGCTTTGTTCATGAATTGAATGATTAATAAAATGTCATTTTGTTTCCTTGAGTATTATTGAATTTATGAATCATTTCGAGTTAATGACTGGAATTGTGAAACTTCATAATATATATGATAATACTCTAAAAGGTCACTGATCGAGGTAATTAGCAGGAACACTAATTACCGCTACAAGGTTAGTATGTGGATTAAAAGATGGTCAAGTTTTACAGACCATAGACACAAAGTTGTCATTTTAATCACATAGATACATGTTCTAGGAACATGGTATTTGACAGACCCCGAATGAAACATTATACGGAATTGTGTTCGTGTCATTAATGCTTTCATTCAGTGTTAAGTTCTACAGTATGAGGTATTCATCTTTCCTAACTAAGAGATGTGTATGTGTGATTGTTACCTAACGCTATCTGTAAAAAGTAGCTATAACGGTAGCTCTTCGGTATACATAACTTAGCTAAGGTAGTGATGGTCTACCAAAAGTACTATTGTCCCTTGTATTTATTATACGAGTTATAGTGTCACTGGGCCCCTTGATAGAATAAGATTATCTGCATGCGGTATGATTGACAAGAGTTAATCATATTTGATAATCTGTTCAAGATCAAGAAAAGATTAATTTGCAAGGATGACACAAACCTACCTTGAAATTAATCTGACAGCTATGAGACGAAAGAATTAAACACGAGTAAAAAGTTTACTGGATCGTGATATTGTACTGTACATCATCATCTGTGTAATTGGATGGTCATGATGCGTTTTGCCAGATGCCTCTCATGATTATAGAAGTTAAAACGGTTTTAATTCTATTTACCAACATAACACAGATCCTATCGGGTCACACCTATATGAGTTAATCGGAGAATCTTATTGATTGATTATAAATTGATTATGATCAATAATAAGATGGTTTATAATTAATTATACTTGATATAATTATATTATAAATGTCATGTAAAAATGACAAGCAAAAACATTGGTTAGTTTATAAACGTGTATGACACGTTGTATAAAAGTTAACCGGTTAATTTATAAATGTGCAGGACACGTTGTATAAATTACCGAAATCAACAACCGCAAGAAATATAATTATTCAGAATAATTATACGGATATTAATTGTGTTCGGGGTGAGGGCATTCTGGTCTTTTCAGATTCGTCCTTATCCGCATGACACGTCACTCATCCTATCCACATGACATGTCATCAATCCTATCCACATGACACCTCACCCCTAGGTGGCATGCCTTGTCATGGGGGTATTTTGGTCTTTTCACAACATTTCAAAGGCTATAAATAGAGGGGTAGGGGTAGAGAAAAATATAGAAATCAGATTCGACTCGATTCGATTCGGTTATAATATTTTCACTCTCAAATAGTGTTGCGGTTTAAACGAAAGTTATACGTAACAGTTACGTATTATCTTTCGAGTTGTTGAATAGTGTTTGCGGGATTTCGGTGAATAGTGTTTTCCCGAAAGTCGCAGTATTTCTGTTTTTCTTATTAGTAAAATCAGAATAACTGTCGGTCGAGAATTCTGCTATTTCGTCTTTTTCTCGTGAATAGTGTTTTTGCGCAATACCGCGGTTTACGGTATTTCTGGCAAAAGAAATAAACCGCTCTCTGGTTAGTCCTGATGGATAACCTATAGAGGCACCATATTTTTGGTGCTCCGAAAGAAGTCATTGCTCAGATCCGGTCTTCTCGCTCGGTCTGCATTCCAATTGTAATTTGGAAACAAGGTATAAATGTTATATAAATATATTTACTTGGTAAATAGATTTAAGTTTTAGAAATCAATTACGGGAATAGATCCTTAAAGGATTAAAAGAACGATACCATCTTTTAATCCTTGGCTTGAGTTAGACGTAGAAATTTTTGTTCTACGGTCTTTCCGCAGCTTGAGCCTAAAAGTTAATCAACGGGTTTGAACAGTCAAAACCTGGGTTTGAACAGTCAAAACCCAACAGTTTTTCTCACATGATCAGATTCTTTAACCTTTTCTTCCTTGAGAAAAATGATCATGCTTGTTTGTATCTTAGGAAAATCATATGCATATGTATACCTTGTCGATCGGTCTTCTCTTTTTGGTTCTTGATGCACTTCTTTAATTTTCTTCAGATTTGTTTGAAATCAAAATACCATAAAACCAACGTAGAGTTAATTGGAGCAGTGTAATGAGACACAGGAGGGAAGCGGTCAGCTGTGTTATGCTCGTTCACTTGTCTAAACCGAGTGTTCGTGAGCCGCGCACAAGAGTGAACACGGGTGTTTGTGGGCTGAGAGTTCAATCAAGAAATGGAATTTCGCTTGTTTAAATGAAGCCCTGCCGCACTGACCTGCCTGTCAAAATTTTCTGATTTTTCATTTCATTTTATTTTTTCTTTTCTTTTCTATTATTTGGCTGCCTCAGATTGAAATGAATTTTAAACTCAATAAAATTTTGATTTAAAATTATAATTATATTGAAAAATATATTTGTAGTTATTTTTGAACTATTAATCAATTTTTGCTTATAAAAATAAATTTGATGTGTTCTCTAATTACTAGCAGAGTATGTAAATAATTTTAAATTAATTAAATTATTTTGGTCAAGAATCAAATGCCTTGATTCGTAAGCCATTTTTCATGCATTTAAGTAATTTTGTCACAAGATATATATTTCATATATGCTACATAAAATTTGTGCTTAATTACATGATAATTTTTATTCATGTCATTAGTAATTTTGGAGGAGAAGAGGCAATTGTTGTTGGATTGTGTCATAATCTACTTGTCTGTTTGACTAGATTTGGAAACATATATTCATTAAATTTTACAGTTTCGTGTCTTGAGATATTGTGCAGGTTCATGACGATATAAATTGCTAAAGTACACATAAATGATACATGATGAATTGCAATAATTAATCAAGAATGAGTCATGAAGAATCAAGCATTGGAGCTAGAAGCATCATCTCGAGATTAGGTTTAGAAATCTGTAAAATTGGTTAAATATGCTTGAGATTGTGGTAATTCACCTTAACCGTTGCAACGGAATAATTCAAACACAGCCAAATCGATTTATTCTATTGTGACAACCATTGCAACGGTTACCTAGAATTTCCAGAGAGCAACCATTGTTGACAACCGTTAGGGTTACGCAGGCAGTGAAACCTATACTCTGGTGGCAACCGTTATAACAATTAATCTACCGTTGCAACGGTTAAGACCAAATACCTAATTTTGCACAGTTATCTATAAATAGAAGCAAAACTAGGTTTGGATCATCACTCTAACCGCCCACAATTGCAATATTTCGAATTCCTTTTAGATTTAGAAAAAGTCATTGTTATTTGTGCACACAACTTCAATATTCATACTCCAATCTCAAACATACTCAACCATATTCAATATCTTGTAAGAAGTAGAGTGACCCTTAAGTGATCATCTTGTTTGATTCATACACTTCAGCCTTTAGTGCTCATGAGCCATTTTCGTGCTCGGGCCGTGTGACTTCCCAAGGTTTGTAAGGGCTCACCGGTTCCACCTTGTACTCCTTTCTCATTGGGTAAAGAAACACGCGCCATCTCGAAGGTCGCGAAGCCCCGGAGACGTAGGCTTAGTGCCGAACTCCATAAACAACTCTCGTGTAAAGTGTCTCTTAACTCTTCTATTTACTTTACGCACAGTTGCTTAGTTTAACGTTATTCGAGTTTCCGCCAAGAATAACGTACACACAATAGTTATAATAAATTAGCTTTAAACTTTAAAAGGCTATGTATTCACCCCCTCTAGGTGTCTTAGGGACCAACAATTGTTACTCTTATTAAAAATATGTCATATAATACTTCATCAGTGCCATAGTACAAAGATTTGATATTTTAGTTCGGAGTTATTAACAATTAATTATATTCAAAAAATTCTAACGCTATTGTTTGATGTCATTATTGACTAATATATGATGAAAAAATTAAATAAAAATTAATTACATCTAAAAAAAGCAAATGTTTAAATAGCATTTATCGCGTCACAGCGGAACGGTTGAAAAAATAGCGCTATGCCCAAATAGCGCCGCTATAGCGCGAAATAGCGCACAATAGCGCGCTATAGCGCCAATAGCGTCATAGCTTTTATGGTCTAAAAATGCTAGAGCGCCGCTATAACGCGCTATTTAGAACCTTGAAAAAAAAGTGATTAAAACAATATTTCAATTTCCGTTGCAACGCACGGACACTTAACTAGTTTATAATAAACTAACTTAAATTGCAAAATAAAATATGATAAACATGACCGTCCAATTTTATAATAAATTAATTCGAAAATTAATAAATTTGCACCCATTGTTCTACATACTTCCTCTCCATGCCGTTGCTCAATTTATATGGATTATTTGTTATGTAATGATAATTTGATTTCTGATTTACGGTTCAGTTTTGACTATTTAAAACTAAATAAAACGAGTGAACCAAATAGTATTTTGTATATATATTAATTTATAAATTATTAAGTGAGTACTTATATTATTAATTATACATAACCAGATTAAAATTTGATAAATTTGGTGCGTTCAATTTTAAAATTTAATAAGATTAATACCTCTGTAAGAGTGTAAGTTCAAATTCAAATTAATTGAAAATCTTAGTCTAAAGGACCCCTAAAAAATAGACTTGCCATAATTAAAACCTACTAAAAATAGACTCCACGACCGCTTGGGAACTCAGATCTTGAGTTTAGAATGTCGTCCGTCCGATCAGAATCCGGAATGCACGAGCTCCTTTAATATTCGTGTTGTTACGAATGGAACGGTCCTGATTCGTTTCTATATTTACCCACTTAATTTACTTCCTTATTTAACCTAACCCAACTTATATAACAAAAAACCCCCAAAATCATTTCAAAATTCCCTCTTTCTCTCTCTCTCTCTCCACCGCCTAAATTTGAGCGTTTTAGGGTAAGATTGGCGATCGGCGCACGGCCGCACCCCGCTCCTCCGCCTCCTCCGCCGCTTTAGCACCTCCACGACTCCGCCGCTCTGCGTTACGATCTTCTGTAATAGGTGCTCGAACTGTACTTTTTTTTTTTCCTTATTCATCTCGTCTTATCCCGAGTTAAATTGCATTTGGGGCATAATTTAGGAATACTGGATTATTCGAGTCTTAATCAATTTCAATAACTCTGAGTTGTTGCTTGGTAATGCCTGATTTGACAATATTAATTAGGTACTCAATTTGACCATCAGATTTCTCTGATATATATATAGGTGCATGTCATGTCAGTACATGATAGAAACAATTTGTGTTGACTATTGAACCCTCAGATTGTCCACTGTTGATGAAAAAGTTTAGGTTTGATGGATAATTAGGATTATTATCAATTTCTGTGTTGAATGCTATTTCACTGTCAATTAGTTTATCACTTAGTCCCTTCCCCTTCCTTTTCTTTAAATTATGTAGTATTTAAACCCTAATTTGAATTATGGATGTAAAAATTAAGTATCCTTTCTTTACATTTTTCCAATCAGAGTATCAATTTATTTGAGGATTAGACATAGCTATAGTACTTGAGTAGAGAATAGAAGCATTTTTATTATCAATTGTTGTTTTCTTTTGCTTATGAGTCTGGTATTTGCTTGTGATTGACTTAATTAGTCATTAATTGTTTATTTTCTTAATTAATTATACACAAACAGGAGCAGGAGTCATGGATCCAACTCAAAGCCCTACAAAAAAGAGAAGAAAGATTGCAGTTGCAGATGTTGATTGGATAAGTGAGTTGGGAGATGATTTGCTGATACTGATTCTGTCTTTGCTGAGCACAAAGGAGGCTGTTCAGACCTCCTTGCTAGCCAAAATATTCCAGAATCTCTGGGCTTCTGTACCTGTTCTTGATTTTGATTTTCATGAATTCCGCCTAGAAGATCTGGAAGAAGATGAAGACGAAGAGGATATCTCTGAAATTCAAGAAAATTTCACAAATTTTATTAATGGTGTTTTTCAACACCGCGATCCAATAATAAATTTGGATTCATTCGAACTCAAATGGGTTGAGGAAGGAAGCAACCCCGAACTTGCCACTACATGGCTTGATAATGTGGCAGCAAAGTTCAAACTCAAGTTTCTATCTGTTCATATTTTCACAGAGAATTATGATTTTCAAGTTCCCGATTCTATCTTCTCCTGTGAGTCGTTGCAGGAGATGGAATTACACTTGGAAGGTGAAGCTATAAGGCCTAGGTCTTTAAACCTTCCCTGCCTCAAGAAACTAACCCTTGATTCCATAGAGATTGTAGATGAGGTAATGCAAAAGCTGTTAGGGTTGCCTTCTTTAGAAGAAATGGTGCTCTTTTGGTGCGATTTGAACACCTGTAACATATCTTCTGCCACATTGAAGCGTCTGGTACTTGACTGCGAATTGAACCCCGAAACTCCTCATGACATATCAATTTCAACCCCGAATCTACTCTACTTGAAGGTGCATTCTTGGTCAATGGGAAGAATAAAGTTAAAAAAACTGGAGTCTCTTGTGGAAGCGTGCATCCATTGCCATAAGTTTGAAAATGAGGCCCCTCTGTTTCTGACGGGTCTTTCAAATGCAACCTATCTTGAGCTAATGCTGTTGTCTAAAAGGGGTGTCTTGGTAAGATTATATATTATTCGTAACTTAGTTTCTATATATGCCATTTTTTTATAATAATTATTGGATTCTTGTATTGCTATTAATTACTTGCAAAGCAAACTTAATTTCTAAATTTCATTACTTGCAACAAGTATGGAAAATATATATTGACTGACTTGACTTGTATTTTTTTTTTTGGTTCTTAAATTAGCAAATGAAGGATGTATTGGAGGAAGAAACAACTAAATTTCCAACCTTCAATAATTTAAAGAGCTTGAAAATTGGAGAATGGTGCATGACTGAAGAGTTTGATTTGGTAGCTCGTTTCCTCTTCCATGCACGTAACCTTGAAAAGCTCACTCTACTCCATTGCCACTGCCAGGTATGTATTGTGATTTATAAGCTGATGATTTAAACTAAGACCAACCTGAGTCTTAATTGCAGCATTCTTTCTTGGAAAACACAGTTCTCTTGTGATTTATTGCTATTATATATATTCTTATTAATTGCTGTCGTGAAGTAGCTAGGATTAATTGTAGAATTCTCTTATGATTGGCTCACCCTTGTCATCACCAGCACCCGTGTACTGATGGAATACAACAAAATTTATCATGACATGTGTCAGTTCAATAGTCAAACAAATAGCAAAAGTTCAAAAGCCCTTGCACAATTTCTATTCATTTTACTCAGATACTATTAAGCTCCTTACTTTTACAATTCATCTAAGAAATTACCTAGTAATAGAAATGGCTCATACAAGCCTATTGCACAAGAGTGAGGCTATGGTACTATGCATAGCGTGGAATGGTGCGTACCACGGATCAATATCTTTGTTTTCAAAGTCCAACCAGTCGATCTAAACTGTTCAACATGATGATCATATGAGAATGTACTTGTTGATCAAATTTTACATTTTTTTTATAATTCTTTTACTATTTTTTAGATAGGTAAAACATCACTTGATCTAAAAATTCTAGACCGTTCAAAAGCAGTGATTTACTACCTTATCTAAAACACTCTAAAAAATGAAAAAATTAGTCTCCAAGTACATTTTCAGAAGGAGATAGATCCACTGTTTGGACTTTGAAAAAGGAGATATTGATCCATAGTACGGACCATTCTGTGCTATGCATAGTACAATAGCCTCACTCATTGCACAAACATTTTTAGGGTTATCTTGTAAGTACCTGGAATATTAACCCAAGGGTGCCGCTCCACTTGCAGCATTCTTTCTTGTAAAACACAGTTCTGTTGTGATTTATTGCTATTACATATGTTCTTATTTATTGCTATCGTGAAGTAGCTATGATTAATTGTACGATTGATAAATATGTAACCGGTTTGGTCCATGCATTTTTTGTATACATAAACAGACATCCAATTTTATTGGTTCTCAAGAAATAAAAAAGGATAGGTTATGTATTTTAGTGCATTTTTCTGTCAATAAAGTTAATAATAAATAACTGAGAATCTCTCTCTTGGACATACTATATATTATATTGTTTTGCTTGCTTAAAATGCAACATATATCTCAAAGTATTTAGAATTTTTTTTTAACACGTATGTAAGCATGTTATCGTTGATTGGAAAATTAAAGAAATATCTACCAGTCCGTACCTAGTTTTTTAATTGGATAGACTTTCTGCATCCTTTTGTGGTGTTTTAGAGTCACAATAACCAGCAAAATTATGTGGGCTTTATTTGTAGTTCTGTGTCAAATTTACTTGTATTGTCTATATCTAAATTGTTAACTCTGATTCTAGTGATGACTAGAAAAGTAATATTTAATAATAGCTAGAGATGTTATGTTATGTTACTTTTGAATTGCTTGCTAATTTTGCTATTTTAGAATATGTATAATTTTTTTAGCATTGGCAGGAAAGGAATAAGGAATCTCTCTCAATTTGATAAATTTATTGGAGAGACCGAGAAAGATCTGGAACGTCGATTTTAGATTGGATAGACTGGTCTATAATTATATCCACCCTAACCCTAACTGTATTATTCTGCCCATTTGTCCATTTAATTAATTTTAAATCGACGGTCTGGATCTGTCTGTCTGGAACTCTTCAATGAAATCAATCCCTTCAAGTTCATTTGGAGTGCAAGAAGAGAGGCAGTGTTGGTTAGTATTATTAATAAATAAATACTCTTAATTAAGTCCTTCCTTCCTGACTAACTAACTCTTGATTTAATTTTTCAATGTAGTCACATTACAAGGTGGAGATAAGCCTTGGATTTACCGGGAACAACTTCCGCATTATGGAGATCAAAGGCAATAACTTTAACATTAAGGAGATCAAAGGCAGGGAGAATGATCAAATTAAGGCTGATGTAAAAGAGCTACTGAAGCGTGTCTACAATACACATCTGAAAATCAGACCTCAGATGAACATCATTTCCTCGTAGTGTAGTAATTTCTGGAATGATTTTTTATACTCTTTTCAGATATTATTCTGTTTTTGTAGTGTGATAATGAATTAGTATTGTACGTTGTCTTCTCTTTAGTTGCTTCTTAAAATGATATCACTGTTTTGAGCCTGAAATCCCGATCAGACATGTAAGCTAAACCTATTCAACTTCTGAAATCATTAACAGAGGTTCTGTTCTTACATATAAATAGGAATTTATAGGGTCTTGTTTGTAATTTTCACATATCATTCTTGTCAGTCCTTTTATAGCACATTCATCTCCAACAGGTCAAGTTAAAAGAACAATTTAGTCCAAGTATTTAATGTGTATACCAGTATACCAGTAACTGGTACAGTAAAATTTGAACAATATATAAATTTCTCTTAAATTTATACTTCAGATTTATATATATTTCAAAAAAATAATACATAGGAGAATTGGGGTTAATTTGCAAGTCTGTCTTCTTCATTGTCAGTCTCTGATCATGGTCTTTACATTTTGCTTAAATGAACAAAAAATAACAAATTTTAAATTTTAAATGATTAAATGAAGAGATGGGAATATAAATAATACAATTGAGTTTTAATTGGAGAATAACAAAATTTTAAATTTCAATGGGAAAATATCTAAAAGTAGAAGTTTTGATGGGGATATATACAAATTTCTCATTTTAATTGTTTGTATACTACTAGCTAAGTTTCTGGATCCGTACAAAACATGACCAACATAGAAAAATAAAATAAATAATGTATTTATATTCAATTATTAATTTACTAGCAAGTACAGTACAATAATTTGTAGGATTTTATTTTCATATAAAACCCTTACATTTACCAAATAGCAAAGATTTTTAAGTATTTGTTACCTTCCTGATATAATAAGGAACCTCCTTTTCAAAGTTGCACTATTCTTTTTATTTTATTTTATTTTTAATTTCAAACATGAAGACCAAATTAGAAGACCCTTATTTGACCAGTCAACATTCCTAACAACTAATTATTTACAATATTTGACTAGTCAAAACCTTTCTATTTCACTGATTTATCTATTCATTCCTAACAACTAATTTTTAAGTAGAAGATGGTTGAACACATCTTACACATGCTACATATTTTTGTTATTTTTTTAATAAAAGGGTAAAATGTGACTTCATAAATTTAAAAATGAGTTTTAATAGAAAAGACAATAAATTAGATAAACTTGTGAGTTTTTGAAATTTAAAATGATTAATATGATATTATAAATTTTGAAAGAAGAAATACATAATTTTAAGATTTTTGAAGGGTATACATAAAATTCCTCCAAAACAAAGGCAGGACCTTAAAAATTGAGAGAATTATATATACTCATCAAAACATTGTGATTTCGATATCCACTCATCATTTTTTTTTTTTAACAAAATTGAGAAATCCCACTGATTTCTTATTAAAATCACAAACCATACAAGCATAATATTTTTAGAACAGAATATCAAACAGTTGGTATGAAGACCATAAACAGTACATCAACTATTACGAGTAGAACTAGGGTGTTCCTAAGTTCACTAAACTTTTTTATGAACTCAACTCTAAAATCTATTAGATTAGCTTAAATGATGAATCCTCGAAACCCGTCAAACATATGAGTGATGCATCTACATTTAAAAAAAAAAGAATTTCAACTTAATTTTGTAGAGTCAAGTGGTAAAAAACGTTCAAAAAATGAATGTATCAAAATTAATTTAGAAACCTTCTAATTTTGACCGTTTAACTTTATACTAAATTAATTCGAAAACTTCAATTTTTGACATGTAGACGCATCACTCGTAAGGTAGACGAGTTTCAACGGTTCGGATTCATCGTTTGAAACCAATCAGATAGATTTTAAAGTTGAGTTCACAAACCTATTTAAGAACACCCTAATTCTACTCCAACTATTACATCCATAACCAATCAAATATTACAATTAGTCTTTACCTAATCATGATATTTACCCATCAATTTTTTTATTTGACTTTGTGAGATATGAGGTGCAAAAAAGCTACAAGTTCTTCCTATTCACACCATAGTCTAGCAAAAGTCAAAAATACTAGCCAACCACAAAAGCTCCCCTCCCAAATCATTTAATATAATATTAGCCAACCAAACAAGACTAGTCCCCCTCCCCTCATTATATAATTTGTAGATATTAACACAACCAAAAGCTCCCCTCCCAAATCAAATGGCAGCAAGTGGAAATCAGGAAGTGAAATTACTTGGGGTAAGGTTGAGTCCCTTTGTCATAAGGGCTGGAATTGCACTGAATCTAAAAGAGGTGCAATATGAATTCCTCGAAGAGAAATTCGGTGCAAAGAGCGAGTTGTTGCTCAAGTCGAACCCGGTTTATAAGAAGATGCCGGTTTTGATTCATGACGGGGAACCGATATGCGAGTCCATGATTATTGTGCAGTATATCGACGATGTTTGGTCCCGATCCGGAACCACTTTGATGCCGACTGATGCGTATCAGAAGGCAATGCATCGGTTTTGGACCGTCTATCTTGATGACAAGGTATTACATTTTTCAATATAAAAATATCATTTAAATTTGATTATCTGTTATACTAACTTGTTATTTAACTTTTGCAGTTTGAACCCTCTTTATATAACTTAGCAATGTCTCAAACTGAGGAAGCTAAGGCCGAGGCCGAGGAGCAAACTATGGCAGTTCTACAGCTGTTAGAGGAAGCTTTTGTCAAGATGAGCAATAAGGGAAAACCATTCTTTGGTGGTGACATGATTGGATACCTCGACATAGCAATCGGTTCTTACTTAGGATGGATGAGAGCAACTGAAGAGATAATTGGCCTGAAGCTGTTAGACAATGCCCGGATACCGCTTCTTTGTGCATGGGCTGAAACCTTTTGCAACAATGAAGCGGTGCAACATGCTTCCCCAGAGACTGTGAAAATCGTGGAGTACGCCAAGTTTCTCCGGTCGAGGTGTAAACCCGGACCTCCTCAGGCCAAGTGATGTTTCGATTTTGATAGATGATGAGGGGTAGGTTCAAGGTTGCATGATGACTTATAAAGTCAGTTTGTTACTGACATGTATGATTTGTATTTGTATAATATTTTGAAATGATTTTTGTTGATTGAAAGGGCAATTTTCTGCTCATGAAAAATGGAAAATAAATCCAGTGGTTGACCAATATATCACATAACTCAGTTTCTGACCTCTGTTTTGTCATCTCTTTGTTCCTCCTATATATTGTTCTTTTTCTTTTTCTTCTGTTTTCACTTTGGGTCTCATCAATAGAGTATGGGAACTTGCAGAATAGTATGACTGGCTTTGGCCTAGTACTATTTGGTTGAAATTAGTAGGTGGAAATTTCTTAAAAAGGGGTGTAGTGTAATATTGAAGGTATTAATGAAGGTAGGTAGCGATGTCATGTTGTACAAGTAGAAGGGCTTTGAGCATATAAGAAGAGAGTAGAGGAGAAGAGTAGAGAAAGGTGAGGGTTGAAGGGTTGATGGTCCCAGTTTCAGAGAGCAGGGAAGAAATGGTTGGACATTTCAGCGAACGGTGGTGTGCATCAATCAGGTGGAAGATTCATGGTCGGACATTTCAGCGAACATGTGGTGTGCATTCATGGTTAAGTACTGTCGACCCGTTGTTCTCCTTCTTATCCAGGGGTATTCCTGTCACAAATGACCCTAGAACTAATCTCCATGGTTATCTGACCTGTAATTTGCAAAAGGGCTTAGAACTTTTTAGATTCACTTATTGCTGTGCACAAGCTGCCAAGAGATCAGAGATGAAACAATGGCTCAAGTTGTGTTAAAAAAGTTGCCTCTTCGATTTTATAGAATAGTAATACGAATTTTTTGTATTGGAATATTCGGGGTTAAGAGATGCCTGTTGTATGGCACAGTAGCCCGATATTTTTATTAGTACCCCAAAAAAACAAATTATCAAATCTGCCCCCACTCCAAACTTATTTTTATTTCTACCCCAACCGCCCGTCCACTGGGCGGTTCAATTTCCCTACCTGGCCGCCCAGCAGCTGGGCGGTCCGCTATTATTATTTTTTTTTATGGCGGTTTTATGTTTTAATTTGTTTGAATGTTTTATATTAAATTGTTGTAATGATTTGTTTGATTGTTTACTATATTAAATTGTATGATATATATTTATTATTTGTTGACGATTATAGTTTTATAATTGACGATTATTTTTATATGTTATGTAATTGTCTAGCTTTAATATAATTGATTAGTTTTATATTTAGTTTGTTAATGTTTAAATGTTTTTAAATGGTAATCTAAATGGTAAGTCTAAACAACAAAAGTAGGTAATCTAAATGGTAAGTCTAAACATGAAACATAACAGTCCAAACATGAAACATAATAATCCAAACATAAAATACTAGAAACCTATCAAATTAAAAAAATATAAAAACCCTAACGGCGATGACGAGGGCGAGGTCCGGAGAGCTCCAACCTAGTAGGTGCATGGCGGTCCCTCTGCGACGGCGGACGCCTCTGGGGAACCTCATCCACCTGCATGTCATCGTGTACGGCCTCGCGCGCCCATGGGTCCTTCCCCAGGTGTAATGGATGCTCCCTATGGATCCCCGCCTGTGTACGCAACACCCACGGATCGGCCTCCCAAGTAGGAGGATACTTGGCCAGAGGCGATGTGCCAAATATAGCAGAGGCAAAGCCATCTGCAGTCTGTGCCCCACTCCCACTGGCCTCGCCGTCGTGCTGTCTGGGCTCCATATACTGCGGTATGTGGGAGCTAGCTGGCTCCCATCCGCCCTCATCTCCAGTGAGGTCATCCAATGAGAAAGCGGCAGCCTCATTCTGTATGTAAACAATGTTAAATTAGAGACATAGAAGTAACGAGTAAATTAATTAAATAATGAACTTTTGCTACCTCGGTCTGCTGCACTGGAACTCCATGCTCGTTATAGTACGCGTTCCACGCGTTGTTGTTCAACACCCATTGGTGGATCGCCCACCCCGAGTCATCATCTGCAGAAATGAAGATAAATTAATAAGAATGATCTTTTAAAGAGATGCTTAATAATGATCATTTGTATGACATATTATTACCTGTAGGAGGTGGCGGCATCTCCTCAGCGTAGATAGGAGCTCTAGGCTGCTCCGGATCTGGTGGTGGGGCCTTTATCTCGCGCCAATTGATGTCCTCCCCAGCATCGTGCAACATACCAACCAGGCACCCGTCCCACCCAGAGTCCTCCACGATCGGTGCACTGTGTTGGAGCATTTGACATCCTATCGCTCTCCAACTTTTTCTCGCCATGCACACCAAGCTGTGTGCCACTCCTCTAATAGCGGTCAAAATCTGCACACAATGTATTTTCATTATTATTATTAGAAGATGAATAAATAACGTCAATTTTTTAAGCATGTCAGTTTCATTTAAACATACCGTACGAGCATGGATCGGGCTGAAAGGCAAGTAAGTCCTAGATCCGTCACCCGTGAGTCTCTGTCGAAGAGCATCACCATAGTCCCCCTGTAGATAAACCGTCGGCATGCCCCATCTCTGGTACCAGACTAAGTATCGCAATCTCCAAGGCCCGACCGGCATAGGGGCATCTGGAGCTGGAGGTGGCGGGGTCCATAAGTGAAACTGGGGTGATGCAGCACGCTGGTAATGCTCCCAGAAATGCGTACTCCAGTCGACTTTGGGCTTGTTGTGTTTAGTGCTGCAATATAAATTAATTAGTAACGTGTATGGCTGAACAAGTAATAAAATAGACAAACAATAAGGCAGTGGGTAGTTACCTGTGCAGCTGGGTGGTCTGCTGCTCTCCCAACTCTGGAAAATCAGGGACATAGGCATCCAAGCCAAACTGACGGGGCACTCGATCAGGATAGTGATACTCAACTATCCAGAAGTATACGCACGGCCCCCGATAAAACGAGATATATCTTTGCTCTAATGTCAGCTGGCACAGAAGGCCCCGATCGTAGAACAGACGATAGGGGTACCAGGTGATGCTCGCCTCGTGAAGCATCTGGAGCTGACCCTGGACATACAAAATCCCCACAGTCCTCCCCCTGCCCGTGTCCTCGTATGTGTGGGGAGTACCCCATATGGCACCGTACCCCGGACGTCTCTCGGGGTCATCTCCCATCCATAACCCCGCCTGAGCTGGAGGAACAGGCCGACACACCGGTATATGTGACCAGGACCACGGCTGGAGTAGAAGAAGCGGTCCGGCAATCTGCTTGTTCGTCGCCTAAATTTTGGACATGTGGTGCACTTCTGGTAAATATGGAACCCTAATATTTGTAATAAAAAAAATTAAAATATTTGTACAAACTTACCAGACAAGCATGACACAAGCCCCGGTATAAGTGGGCGAGCACGGCTCCACCCCAATTCCACTTCGACGGTCACTGAATGTCCCTCAGTAGAGAGAGGAACATAATCGGGATTGCGTCACCGCTGGAATCGACAAACATGACGCTACCACATAAATCCATGACAAACGCCCTCACGTACCTGCAATATAAATTAGAGACATAAATAACTACATTTTTTGTTGAATCCATAACATATTTTAATTTGCAACTGTTTGTGATTACCTCAGAACGGCCCGCTCGTCACGTGTATCGGGGGTGATCCTACGCCGGTGGAAGTAACTGCGGAGCACCGCAAGACTAATGCAGTATTTGGAATACTGGCACTCCTCCTCCTCTCATTTCTTCTTCTTCTTCTTCTTTTGCAAGTCCGTCGGAGCGGCCCCTAGCAGCTCCGGTATCATGTGCATCAGGTCTGGATGGTCTGAGACACCACCGATGGGGTCGCCGTCTATCCGTAAACCCCACAAGGCGCTGACATCACCTAGTGTGACTGTCATCTCCCCAACCGGAAGGTGAAATGTATGTGTCTCCGGTCGCCATCTCTCTACTAGACCGCAAACGAGGGCCTGGTCAATATCACAATGAGGCATGGTGGCCAACTGATACAACCCGAGATGAAGGATGCACTGCTCCATCAATGGGTGACGGACGTATGGTATCTCAGGGGTGCGATGCCTCACTGTCATCATCGTCGTGTCTTGCATTTTACAATTATTTCAATATAAACGTCTAATTAAATAATGTTATTTAAATTAGGAATACAAAACCAACGTACCTCCATAGATGCAAGTGAGACACGGTGCCTGACATGTGGGGTCCACAGAAGAGGACTAAATGTGTCAGGATGGTGAGGGGGATAATCTCCAAAGGGAGCATCTGCACCGGATGCCTCTGCACCGGATGCCGCTGCACCGGATGCCTCTGCACCGGAATCCTCTGCATCATGTGAACTCTCCCCCGTCTCCAGAGGGGCATCCCATGCACGTCCCCGTCTAGTTCTGACCATACTACATTTCAATAAACAGAAAATTCTATCTTATAAATTCTGATTTATAAACCCTAACTTATACTCCAATTCTGTCAACCCTAAACCCTAATTTAACAATTCAACATAATTTAAACAATTAAACCCTAAACCCTAATTTAACAATTCAACCCTAATCTAACAATTCAACCCTAAACCCTAATTTAACCCCTAAACCCTAAATTAACAATTAAACCCTAAACCCTAATTTAACAATTCAACCCTAATCTAACAATTCAACCCTAAACCCTAATTTAACCCCTAAACCCTAAATTAACAATTAAACCCTAAACCCTAATTTAACAATTCAACCTAATTTAAACAATTAAACCCTAAACCCTAATTTAACAATTCAATCCTAATTTAAACAATTCAATCCTAAACCCTAATTTAACAATTCAACCCTAAACAATTCAACCATAATTTAACAATTAAATCGCGACGAGAAAATCAACAACCCGCACACGATAATTAACAATTCAACCCTAATTTATAAACTTTAGTTTTGTCAACCCTAAACCCCTAAACTACAAACTTTAATTTTGGAAACTCTAATTTTGAACAATTCAATCGTGTCGGGAAAATCAACAACCGCACAAGATAATTAACAATTCAATTCTAACAATTGTTCCAATGCCAATACAAGATACAAAATATAAATTAAAAAAATTATTTAGAAACTTACTCGAAAATAATCGAATTGTCGCCGAGATGGCCGAAAATTGGGGTTCGGGTGAGAGAGAGAGAGGAAGAGAGAGAGAGAGGAAGAGGGAGAGGAAGAGAGAGAGAGTGGCATATTTGAAGAGAGAGAGGGGAAGAGAGGGAGAGAGAGAGGAAGAAAGAGAGAGAGAGAGAGAGAGAGAGGGACTGGCTGGGGGTGGTGGTTTCGGGTGGCGGGGAGGCAGAGAAGAAAGAGAGAGAAGAGAGGGCGGACCACTTATAAAAAAAATAAAATAATAGTGGACCGCCCAGCAGCTGGGTGGTCAGGTGTGAAGAGTGGACCGCCCGGCTGCTGGGCGGTCAGGTGGGGAAATTGGACCGCCCAGCTGACGGAAGTTTGAGGTGGAGCAGATTTGACAATTTGTTTTTTTTTTGGGTATTAATAAAAATATCGGCACAGTAGCTGCTTGAAAACTTAAGAAGTTAGAAGAGTGGTTGTGCGCATGTGCACAAGGGTTATGCTGTGACAATCTCATGAATCAACATTTCTTGTAAAGTGACCATTTTACCTTTTTCTTTTGTGACCCATTTAAAATTCTTATTTCTGCTGTAGCATGCAAACAAGGAAAAGCGAAAGCTGAAGAAGGATGGCAAATCCAAAAAGAAGGATATGGGCTGGATTGAAATCAGGCCCAACAGTCTGGCTACAAACATGACTTCACATATATTGGAATCCGTATCCTCTGAGATATAAACATGGCTTGTACGGACCAGATTTAAACGTTGCCTATTTAGATGCAGGGGCACGAATTCACATTCATCCTCCCCGGTGCCGTAATAGAAAATCTTTTACAGTTACTGGATTTAGACCGTTCTTTTCAACTTGGTACGAATCTCAAAGCCCAATAATACTGTCCTGCGCTAGCTCAAATCTCAAAGCGGCTGAGAGCTAATCTCAAACCGTAAAGTGAAGGGAATCTTTTTCAGTAATGGAGAGGATATTTGTCCTTCACATCCATTGTATTACCCGAAAAGGGAATCTTTTACAATTAGTGGATCAGGACCGTTCTTTTTAACTTGGCACGAATCTCAAAGCTAATTCTCTTTTGCTGGGTACAGTAGTTTTTTGAATTTTTTTCTGGTGTACGTACAGATGGATAATATCTAACTTTGTTTGTTTTATGATATACCAAATAACTAACACCGTACCAGGTCGGAAAAATATATATTTCGCTATTTTCACATCTCTCCTTTTTCTGTTTTTTCATGTTTCATTTGTTGTTGAGCTATATATATATATATATCCAGTTATCGATCAAAGTATATAATTAACATGGAAGAGAAGCGAGCAAGTCAAGGTCAGGTGCTACGCCCGTTTTCTGAAGCAATAAGTGACCTGAAAGTTAAAATAAATAAATAAATAAATAAAAGTTTCTTTTGAATGAAAGCATATAGCAACAATTCAGTCACCGACATCAAAACTGGGAATGACGGAAACTTGTTATTCCTATCCATCCCAACCATTCAACAAAGAAATTTTTTCATGCGCGAATCTCAGCGAAAACCAACCGTTGAGATGAGAATGGTTCCTGTTATATATTTCCCCCAAAATTAAAAGTCCTCTTTCCTGACTTTTCTGTTTTTAAAAAGAAGCTTTTAAAAGGAGGTGAAAGCCTGAAAAGGTTGATATAATGGTAGTAGTGGAGAGCAGAATCTAATTTTAATGTGGTCTTGGTATCTAAGCCCCATATTCAATCATTTGCATCTCCAATGATTTTGGGACAGTGGTAAAGTAGTTAAAGGGTTAGATCAATGTCAAATCCTTTTTCATAAAAGAGATAGATTTTTTTTTTTTGTGTGTGGATAGGATCAATATAACTTAATTTCAGACCTGATAATAGTTTAATATCAACAATTCTGATAATATTTTTTAGAAACTATTTGAATAAAATCGAAACATGCATTAACTCTCATTTACAGGCATGATATGTATATCATACAAATCATGCTTATAATATACTAGATTTAAAATTTTAGATTTATCTTTTATAATTTTTCAAAATTGTTAAGATAAACAATTGTTAAAGACTTAAAGGAACTCTTCTATTAAATATAATTTGTAGTGTATTCATCTCCAATTAATTAGTCCTCTAAACTATATATGTACAATCTTACATATCATTGGTCACAACTACAGTTATAATTGGTTTGTAAGATCCAATACTAATATAACAATATATATATATATATATATATATATATATATATATATATATAATCTGGCTAATATGCTACGCGTATATAAGGGCCCCTCCGTTCTACAGCTCAATTTTTGAGTTTTCAAAATTCTAACGGTCGATCCGAACCGTTCAACATGATCTCCATATGAATATGTACTTGCAAACCAAATTTTACATTTCTTAGAATTTTTTTACTATTTATTAAGCCACTTTGAAAATCGATGATCCAATGGTCCAGCAGATTTTACTGTTGTGTACAAATTAGTGTTTTTTCAAAGTGGCTTAATAAATAGTAAAAAAATTATAAAAAATGTAAAATTTGGTTTGCAAGTACATATTCATATGGAGATCATGTTGAACGGTTCGGATCAACCGTTAGGATTTTGAAAACTTAAAAGTGAGCCGTTCGGATCAACCGTTAGGCCCTCTATGCTATGCATAGCATATTAGCAATTTCATATATATATATATATATAGGAGGGTTCAAATGCCTCCATTTTTCATGCCTCCACCATGCCTCCATATTTTAAAACTTTAATAACTCAAAATTTAAAACTTAAAAGTCAAAATAAAACCGTTGAATATGATCTACATCATTTTATCTATGTGCTCATAAAAAATTATCACATTTCGATTTTGTTTTTATGTAAATCAATAAGTTGAAAAATCAACGTCTAGAAATTATCCACATTAGTATGTTTTTTACAAGCTCTTGATGACAACCAAAACAAAATTGAAATATCATAATTTTTTACACGTGTATAGATAAAATGATGTAGACCATATCCAACGGTTTTATTTTGACTTTTAAGTTTTAAATTTTGAGTTATTAAAGTTTTAAAATATGGAGGCATGGTGGAGGCATGAAAAATGGAGGCATTTGAACCCTCCTCATATATATATAATCTCTTGCAATTACAGGGTGCGCATGTTCTTATTCCTTTTTCAAAATTGCAAATTTGATTTTATATATAATAAAAGAAATAAAATATATTTTATGTTTGGTAGACAACCCTCTTGATCAGTCCATTTATCAGATAAGACAAGCAAGAATCTCTTTTATTCTATGCCACCATGAAAAGGGGCGCTTATTAGTATTTCTGTCATTGCCAATATTTTTTTATTGGTTTGACCTACTTCACACAAAGCATTATTTAAATTTTGATCAAAATAAAATACAAGTACACCAGAAGAATGTTACACAAAAATATAATATATCCCAGATATAATCTATATAACTGTTAACTAAATAACTCAAATGAGTTTCTAAATAACTATTGACTATTTTTTAGAAATTAAGGTCTCTAAATTTCTAAACTCTTAAATTCCTGAAATTAATTTTATAGTTTCTATTAAGCCACGTTAGCAATAAATTAAAACGAAGAAATAAGTTGAGCCAATCATTTAGGTAGCATGAAGTTTATAAATATTTTTTTAATAAGAAACTTTCCTGTATAGTTTCTAAATAAGAAATTATCTCACATTTCTAAAACTAGATTAGAAATTGTTACCTCAGATTATAAAGTCTAATAATATCAGAGATATAGATGCTCTAATACGATCACTAAAAATAATTAACTTAATTTATCTTTACCACTTTACAACTGTTTTTTAATTTTTTTTTTAGTTTTATTGATGTAGCGCAGTGAATTTTCTAAATTTATTTTTAAATAATCTGTGCATTGGTCCAGGTGTTACCAAAGGCCCCCTTTGGTTGCAGTGGTTGAGTCTGATTCCACATTGAATTGCACCTTTTTCAAAAGCAGTTTTGTCAGGATATGCTCAGAACTGATATATATGAACAAAATTGAGTGTGAGCTGCTCACCAATTTTTCTCTGTGAGCACCCTTTTAAAAGATTATTGGATTGTTTTTCAATGATAAATTTAAACAGTTAAAATCCATCTACCTAACCATGTGTATGTGCATGATTAAGCAGTCAAAAAAATAATAAAAAATAAATACATAAGACAATTTAAAAAATAACCTATAAAATGTTCATTTTTTTTACCGCTTGATCATGTGCTAAATGAATTCGAAATTTTAAAATTTTTACATGTACATACATTACTCACAAAATGATGAATTGCAATAGTTTGAATTCGTTGTTAGAAGTCAATCCAGTAACTTTTTGGAGGTGTGCTCACCAACCCCTCCTGGTGAGCACATCACACCCTAATTTTGCTCGATATATATCTCCCTATATGCAATTCAGATATCTTATATGTCATTTTAAAAAATTAAAAATCTAAAAGTAATCTGCATTTCTTAAAATCTCGAAACCTAAGTTTTTGAATTTTCAACTTAAAAAATGTCACAAATAAAAAAATTCGGAGTTTTGCAGGATACCGAGATTCATAACAGAAATAATAGCCTTGAAGATATTCATATTAGTTAATAAAAAGATATATTTAGTGTGACATTGACTACAAACTCATTTAGTTATGAACCATGCACAAATTTTAATTTATCCATAATTCTCTTTTTTATCGCTTTTGGACGAAAGCATAATTTCTCACCAATTTTTACAAAAATTACCATTAGTGAGAATTTATTTTCTACATGATTTTCATAATTATATTTTTTATACTTGTAAAAATTACTCACATGAATAAAGCAATCTGAAGATGCAACTGGAGATATCCAGTTAAATCCGGGGAGGTTTCCTTTACAAGTCAGGCCTATTTACGTCATTTTACAAGTCTGGCACGCGTATATGGGTCATGATAATGACATGATGACAACATTTGCACAAAAGTCCCGACCAGTGTTGTAAATAATCAGTATTAATTGAAATTATGCGGACAATTTAACGTTTTTATTAAATTTATGTGTATATATCATAATTTATTAAAAATAATTTATTTAACTCATTAAACTTATTAAATAAACTTAATTTAACTTAATTTTATTATTATAACATGACACTACGCTTGTTTCTTCTTAACACATAAGCATTTTACGTGTAAGTAACACATTTATTTAATGAAAAAGTAAATTTGAGAATTAAGTTTTTTCAAATACTGATAACATATTATTTGAAAGAAATGAAATATTTCAACATAAAATCACTAAATTTAATTAGTTTATGATAACAACTTAATTTCATAAATGAACACGTCGTACTAATTGAAAAAATTACATCAGTAAGTAAGAAAAATATATGGTATATAAATAATAGAAGAATTAATCAATTTCAAAGTAAGAAGAAAAAACATATATAAAAAATATTGGATGTACATCCAAGCACAAATAAAACTACAATACAGAATTTATAAACCTTATTATCACACACTATCACTGAAAAAAAAGCAATGTGAAAATAAATATTCACGGAAATAAACAGAAATAAACAGACGATTAAACGGTAAAACGGTCGATTAATCGTTTTCATCCGCAAACTTGCATCCGTTAAGTGTATTCGTAACGGTTTGGGCGCCGTTAATGATTAAACGGCCGATTAATCGGCCGTTAAGACCGTTTTTACAACACTCCCAACAATATAATTTTGATTTTAATGAAGTGAAATACTATATTAAATAAAAAAACGGATACGTATGTAAAATTGTAAATATTAATCTCACTATTCTATGTATACTCATCAATTAATATTAATTAATTCCTTTCGATATAAATACAAAAGTCAAGGGCCAAGAGCGTTGATTTTAATCGAAAATTTTAATTGAAAAAGTCAATATCGTAATCAAAGTACAATTCAGATAAAATTATCGACCTTTATAAAAAATTGAAGAGTCTTTGTATCGATATATTATTGTATATATTTCAATAACACCTACTTTATGAAGTAATATATTGTATAATAATGATCATATTGGTTTCTAATTTATGGACCTTTATAATAAAAAAATATTTGTTATAGAAGTTTGTAAATTATGATAATACGTGCAACATGATTCATTTTGAACTCTCTTATTATTAAACATGATATCATTCCATTTAATTGGTATATTTTTTTTTTTTTTGAGAAGGCATTTAATTGGTAAATTTGAATGTTATTGTGCCAAAACTGACCACGTTTCTCTTAAACAGAGGGAGTCACGACTGAGTCCGTTTCCTCTGCATTACTTTATATTTTGTGTTTAGTGTTTCAATCGTCCGATCAGAATTCGGGTCCTTTAATATTCGTGTCATTACGGATCGGACGGTTTGGATTTGTTCTACAGAAACTCAAAATTTGAGTTACCGCAGATGATATGAGTTTGTGACGACTCCCCCCACCATTTAAAAGGAGAAACTTTTTGATTTATCTGCTGCCCCTACCGCCTTTTCATTTTTTCAACCTAAAACCCGCGAATAAATGAGAAAAAAAATCAAACAATCGCAAGATTGAAAGAGTCGCGATTTGTTCAAATTAGAGAATTCTAAGGTAATTCCTTTTCTTTTCCACTTTGTCTTAGTTTTCGTTTACTTGGGGAATGCATAATTGGTTCCGCCTTTCTGCATATGCACCTTTTAATAATAAATACCTTTTGATTTGAAAATCTTCTTATTTTCAGCAGATACTGATAATTTATACTGACAGAAAGATCAAAATGCAGATACTGATAATTTTGGTGCTTTTAGATTATTTGGATATGGTATTTTGGCTGCTTTAGATAGTTTCTAGTGCTTGCGTAAATTCCGATGTATGACTCTTGTGTCTGGTTTTGGTACCTAATTTAGGTACCGATCAGGTTCATATGGTTTCTATATGAAATCGGTGGAAATATCCACTATTTTTCAAAAAAAAAAAAAATGCAGTACATGTAAAATTGTGTACCAGTATGTACCAGTGGTACAAGATGCATGCTACTTAAGTTTATAACAGACTCACTTTCTCCTCAGTTTTGATACTTTTTTTTTTTAATTTATGTTAGAAACTTTTGTTTTTGTAAATTTTTTCAGAAGAAATGGCAGGATCGAATGGCCTTGAAACGCCCCTTCTCGGAAAAGACCATACAACGAAAGAAGTAATTTTCAGGGTGAAGGGCATAAAATACGCTTCTTGCGCAAATTCTATTGAATCTGTAGTTTCAAAAATTGGAGGAGTTGAGAGTGTATCAGTTTCGCCTCTTCAAGGCCAAACGATCATCAGATACCGACCCGATCTCACAAATGTTTGTAAAATATACTTTCTCATGCATTTCTGTTTGTGTAATGTTACTGGGAGCAATTTTCATGTATTCTTTCTTAATAACTTCTGAATTTAGCTAATATTTAAAAAGTTAAATATGAATATGATATAAAAGTTGAAAGTAGCATCAAATTTTAGAAAAGTATAGTTGTCTCTAGAAGGAGAGGGTTTTTTTTTCTGTATGCATCTGCTACTGAAGGTCATACTGGTATAAATCCTAAAATGTAACAATTGCCAGAATTTGAGTTTTAGGCTATGAAACATTTGTAATTAATTTCTTCTTTCTTCAGGTAGAGACCATTATAGAATCAATCAAGGGCCTTAATTTTGATGTTGACATTGACTCTTCATCTCAAGAGATTGCAACATGTCGACTCCGTATTAAAGGCATGGCATGTACCAGTTGCTCTGAATCAGTCGAAAATACCCTTAAATTGGTACAAGGAGTCAAGAAAGCCACAGTTGGTCTTGCCCTAGAAGAGGCCAAGATCCATTTTGACCCAAACCAAACTAATCCAACGGGTTTAATAGAAGCCATTGAGGATGCGGGTTTCGGGGCTGATTTAATTAGCTCCGGTTGGGACGTGAATAAAATTTACTTAAAAATAGGTGGAATTAATAACTCTCTAGAAGAGTATAGTTTCATTGAGGCACTGCTGGAAGGAATAGATGGGGTGAGTACTGTAGAGGTGGACCCCAGTTGTCAGAGAGTGGTGGTTTGTTACGATCCGGACTTAACGGGTCCGAGATCCGTCATGCAATGCTTGGAAGAGGCTGCCAAGCGGGGCCCGGTTTCATTTGATGTGAAATTTGACACACCTTCTAAGGGAGCAGATGGGGACCGGTACGGGGAGACAAGGTGGTACAGAAATCAGTTTCTGTTGAGCTGTTTGTTTTCTGTACCTGTTTTTGTTTTTGCCATGGTTTTACCCATGGCTGGTACAGCCGGGGATTGGCTGGAAATTAAAATGAAAAATAATTTGACTGTTGGTTTGCTTCTTAGATGGGTGCTCTGTACTCCTGTTCAGTTCATAATTGGCTGGAGGTAAAATTCCAGTTTTGACCTTGTGATTTTGTTATATATTTTTTTAATGCAGTTTAGAACATCATACCGACACTGGACTCGATTGGTACTGATTCCAGTACCACTATCGACAATACTAATCTCTTCACTTATTGGTTCTCATTTCAAGTCTCAACTAATATAAGACCCATAAAAAAATAATCCTAAATTTGAAGCTGTACTGAGATTTAAAGTTGCAATTCTTGTCTTTTTTTTCCAAATTCCGAAACATATTTCTAACATATCTGTTTTTTCTATGCAAAAAAAAAAAGATTTTATATGGGGTCATATCATGCACTGAGACGGGGTTCATCTAACATGGATGTGCTAGTAGCGCTTGGCACTAATGCAGCCTACTTCTACTCGGTTTATATTGCGGTAAAAGCCGCAACCTTGCCGAATTTCGAGGGTCAGGATTTCTTTGAGACCAGTGCAATGCTGATTTCTTTTATTCTTCTCGGGAAGTACCTCGAGTCCATGGCAAAGGGGAAAACCTCTGATGCATTGTCAAAATTAACTGATCTGGCACCCGAGACTGCATGCCTGCTCAACCTTGACAGGTGTGACCCACACTGCTTGATTTCTGTTTGAATTTGAATTTAGCACCAAAAAAACTTACCTTAATAAAGGAATACTGATAGAAGAAAAAGGGAAAGTATAAAAAAAGTTAACCATCCTTGGTATGGTTTGTTTTACTTTTAGTGCACGGAGGTGAAATTAAAAAGCAAAAATAATGAAGAAAATTGAAAAGGTCAACTTATCCTCTACTAGATTTTTTGGGTTTTGGTCTATTGGTGCATTATTGAGTAACTTCATTGCGTGTTTTTACCCTCTATTATTCTTCAGCTCAAATATCTTAAAATTTATTTTCTGCCTTCAATGAACAGGGATGGAAATGTAATTTCAGAGACAGAGATAAGCACCCAACTATTACAAAGAAATGATGTTATAAAGATAGTACCAGGTGAGAAAGTGCCAGTTGATGGTGTAGTTTTTAAGGGACAAAGTCATGTTAATGAGAGCATGATCACTGGCGAGTCGAGACCCATTGCCAAGAAACCTGGAGACAAGGTCTCCTCTCTCTCTCTCTCTTTCACACACACACACACACACACACAACATTCACAGACAAAATTAATATCTCGTTCTTTGTGATATTGTAAAATATATACTATGGATTCTCTGTATACTTTGGCTATAAATTGACCTTTAAACATCAATTATCCAAACAGCAGTGGAAAACTGATCAAATTTCCACCGAACCATATAATAATTGGTTAGTTCTTATTATATTGGGCTTATACAAAATGTAAAAATCCGTTCAAATATTTTTCTCTCTCTAGGTGATTGGTGGCACAGTGAATGAGAATGGGTGCATACTTGTTAAGGCAACACATGTTGGGTCTGAAACCGCCTTATCACAGATTGTTCAGTTAGTAGAAGCTGCACAGTTGGCGAGAGCTCCTGTTCAGAAGCTGGCCGATCGCATTTCTCGGTTTTTTGTTCCCACTGTAAGTTCCCTATTATTATTATCATTTTTTTTTTGAAAGAGTCTGTAATAAGGTCTGATCTGCAGTCAAACTGACGTGAAAATGAGTTAACCTAATCTGGAATGATATTAAAATAAATGTAAAGAAGACCTGACCAGAATCAAATAACCTAATTGACTTATAAAAACTTAATTGACATGCTGAATTGGCTTTTTATTGTAGTAACTTGATTGACCCACCTGGACCTGATCAAACTCAAAATTGAATGATGTGACATATCGTTGATCTGAAACCAAAATAATTCAAGCCTGAATATGCTTAATATGATCTAATCTAGACAACCTGAATGTGTTTTATTTGACCTCCTATTATCAATCACCTAACAATTGAAATTAATGCAAACCCCAAAATGACCCAAATCATAATTTATTTTCTAGGTCTGGTATATTTCTGATAAACAGTAATTTTTTATAGTGGTTCAACTCCTATACTAGTGTTTTGATACAGGCAAAAACACTTCTATAAACAGTATTTTTTTTTTTACTCTCATTTATCTGGTCGTTTTTTTCTTTTCACTATAGGTTGTGGTAGCTGCATTTCTTACATTTCTCGGGTGGTTTATAGCTGGAGGGACCCACCTTTACCCAAAGCACTGGATTCCAAAGGGCATGGATGAGTTTGAGCTCGCACTTCAGTTCAGCATTTCGGTGCTAGTGGTTGCATGTCCATGTGCACTTGGTCTTGCGACTCCGACAGCTGTCATGGTTGCCACTGGTAAAGGTGCCTCTCAAGGTGTGCTTATTAAGGGTGGCCATGCACTCGAAAAAGCTCACAAGGTTTGGTTTTCGTTTGTTTCAATATATCCTCAAAGAAATGTGAATGACAATATACCTCCCTCTCAGTAGTTAAACATTAGTTTTCATCATTTAAGTACCAGCTGTTTGGTACTGCCTTTTGTAAGACTGATTGGTTTCGTAATGCAATCGGTCTATGCCACTTTTATCAAAAATATATATATATATATATATATACCTCCCTTTTTCCTTCTTTTGCATAGATTGAACCATTTGGAAAGAGGGGTATTTTGGGCATTGTGCATAGGCTAACACCTTGATGTATTAATACCAGGTGAAAGCGATAATTTTTGACAAGACTGGTACGCTGACAGTTGGAAAGCCCTCTGTGGTACAAACAAAGCTCTTCGCCAAGATAACTCTTATTGAGATGTGCGATTTTGCTGCTGCTGCTGAGGTAGTTTCCATCGAATTGTATAGTCACTTTTAATTTTGTTTAAACTGAGTACTTAACCGAAAACGACCATTTTGTTTTGTCAGGCAAACAGTGAGCACCCTCTATCCAGGGCTATTGTGGACTATACAAAGGCGCTCAACCAACAATACGGATTATCCAATAACGACTTTTCAACCTTAGAAATCAAAGATTTTGAAGTACATGCCGGTGCCGGAGTCAACACCAAAATTGGTACCCGATCCGTTTTGGTCGGCAACAAGAAACTCATGCTCCTGTTCCATATTCCAATAAAACATGAAATAGAAGAATTTGTATATAATATGGAACAGATGGCGAGGACTTGTGTATTGGTTGCTATAAATGGTGAAATATGCGGTGCATTTGCAGTTTCAGATCCATTGAAGCCAGAAGCGGGTCGGGTTGTATCATATTTGGAACAAATGGGTATTTCATGCATCATGGTAACAGGTGATAATTGGGCCACTGCACGTGCTATTGCAAGAGAAGTCGGAATCAGGACAGTATTTGCAGAGATAGACCCAGCAGGAAAGGCTGAAAAGATCAAGGAATTACAGGTAGCTTTCATACTCTGCCAATTAAATAAGTATCTTGAAAGATAAAAGAAAACATAAGAAATCTCGCCTGTGCTGTCTTACTGTTGTTTAGGTACAAAAATCTTGTCTGGTCTATTGAAGCTTGGTTGATTGCTCGGAAAGAAAATAAGTAAATAAACAAAAAGAAGAATCTTTAGGTTATAATAAATTTCCCTCTCGAGCTGTTCAAACTTCAGTTTGCGTAGCAGAATGGTTGTTATACAAAATAGAGTGAGGCTATGGTAATATGCACAAATTTCCGCACTATGGACTCATATCTCCGTTTTAAAAGTCCAACTGTCAATGTGAACCATTGAACATGATCTTTATATGAAAATATAATTGCAGACCATATTTTACATTTTTTAAATTTTTTTATTGGATAGGTATAAAATCACTTTATTTGAAAATTCTGGATCATCCAAAAAAGTGGAATTCTAACTATCTAAAAAATAGTAAAAAAATTACAAAAAAATGTAAAATTTGGTGTACAAGTACATATTTATATGGAGATCATGTTTAACAGTTCGGATCGACTGTTTGAACTTTGAAAATAGAGATATGGATCTATAGCACAGGTCAATCTGTAATATGCATATTACCATAGCCTCACTCTACAAAATAACTATATATAGAGAGAGAGAGAGAATGGCTAATATACAAACGTTTGTTCCTAGACTCAGGAACAAACGATTCGGTTCTCCGATTTTCAAAGTCCAAACAGTCGATCCAAACCGTTAGATATTCAATCTATATTAAATTGTGCTTAGAGACCAAATTTTACATTTTTTAGAATTTTTTTACTATTTATTAAGCTGGTTTGAAAACTGTTGTTTTTCAATGGTGCATAAGTTTAATAAAATCAGCGGTTTTCAAACCAGCTTAATAAATAGTAAAAAACTTCTAAAAAATGTAAAATTTGGTCTCCAAGCACATTTTAATATAGATTGAATATCTAACTGTTTGAATCGACTGTTTGGACTTTGAAAATCGGAGAACCAAACCGTTTGTTTCTGAGTCCAGGAACAAATATTTGTATATTAGCCATTCTCTCTATATATATACCAATGAAAATAATTATTATTTTCATTGGTATGTTTTCTTTACTATTCTGTATTCAGTCCTAAACCCTAGCTTCAAAATTTCAAAACCAAAAATTTCAAACCACCGGCATCTATTGTCTACAACTAAACCAACACTTCCTTTCCTAACTCTTACAGAAGAAAGGCCTAACAGTTGCCATGGTAGGAGACGGCATAAACGACTCACCCGGCCTCCAAGCAGCCGACGTCGGTCTCGCAATTGGGGCCGGGACCGACGTTGCTATCGAAGCAGCCGACATTGTGCTCATGCGTAGCAACCTAGCTGATGTAGTTACTGCCATTGATCTCCCCCGCAAAACCCTCGATCGTATCCGCCTCAACTATATTTGCGCCCTTGGTTATAACATTTTAGGCGTGCCGGTTGCAGCAGGGGTTCTGTTCCCGTTTACCGGTGTCAGACTTCCTCCCTGGCTTGCTGGTGCTTGCATGGCTGCTTCGTCTATTAGTGTAGTTTGTTCCTCATTGTTACTTCAAATGTACAAGAAACCGTTGCGTGTCGAGGAAGAAGAAGCAGTTGTGTCAAAAGCTTCTGACGGCCAGAGCCCAGTGTGAGGTAATCAAGTATTTCTGTTTAATATTCGTGCGGATTCTGATTGGACGGTCTGGATCTAAACAGAAATAATCTGTTACCTTAGGTGATATGAATTCAGTGTGAGGTTGTTTAATATTCGTGCGGATTCTGATTGGACGGTCTGGATCTAAACAGTAATAATCTGTTACCTTAGGTGATATGAATTCAGTGTGAGGTTGTTGGTTGCTGTGAGATGTTGTTGTGGCATCTTTGATTAACTTGCTGCTTCTTATTAATTCTTGAATGTTTGGCTAATAGTGTTCCAGAGTTGTAGTGTTGTAGGTGAAATGATTCTCATATATATATTTTGATTTGGTTGGATAATAGATTTGTCCAATTAAGAATGTTGAAGTATTCTCTTCCATATTTTTTCCATTGCCATTTCATGAACTAGTTACTAGAAACTTTCAAAGTCATACTACTATATGTTGCAATTTCCATTCAGTGGCTTAAATGAAATATGTAGTTCTACTTCAATTTAGGAAAATTAGGGATTATAAATTAGTCTGTTCAAAAGTTAGCAAAAAAAAAAAAGAAAAAAGGGGAAAAAAATGTGGAATACCATTCAATTTAGGGGTGTAAACAGAGCGGATTCGGGATTCGGAGCGGATAATGCTAATACTATATTCGTATCCGTTTTTCAATAAGCGGATACGGATACGGATAGTAAATGGATATCAAAATTTAAAATAAAAAACGAATACAGATACGGAGCGAATAATTCACGAATACGAAACAAATAATTGTAGGATAATTAAGTCATATAAATTCTAAGATACAAATACTCATTAACAAAATTCAAATATAAAAATGATTGAATAATTAAGTATGTGGATCTTCGCGCTTCATTCGAAATTTGTGGTTCAAGAAGTAACGTGCATAGAAAGCTATACCAAATATAGTATAATAGATCTTAAGCAGCACATGCACGCATGGTAATTAAATTGAATGCCCTTCTTTCTAAATTTCCTTGGGCCTATAAGAAACAGACGGGGCTCAGATGGGCCTGATGTGTTTCTGTGATGGTAATTAGACTGTCCGGATGGTCTGAATGAATTAGTCCCACAAAGGATAAATTCAATTAGAAGGGACAGTATATAACTGAGCCGAGAGCAATTTGTACTTGAAAGCAAACAGAATTGAGAGACTAGTGGGTGAGCATAGTGCCAAGCTTATATCCGATCCATTTAACTATTTTGGAAATTATCTGAATCGGTATTCGGATTCGGATTCTTTCTACGTAATCAACAATTATCTGGATCCGTTTACACCCCTAATTCAATTCCATGACAAACACCATACTTAAAATATGGCATTTTACTGTCCACAAGAAAAAAAAAAAAGAAATAAGAGGAAAAAAATGAAATCTGAAATTTATAATTCATTGATCTGAACAGAGCTCTTATATATTGATTAAATTAGATTCACTGAACAATAGAATCGCTCACCTTTCACATTCTGTCAGAAAATAATTGTCTCGTTCAATTCTCGCGAATTATTGCAGAGGACAAATTATTTCTTTAGATAGAAGAAGTAAATACAATTTAAACTTAATTATGTTAGAATTTAAACGATATAATTCTCACAACAAAGATATAACAAATCTAGAAAGATGCAATCAATTTGAAATGCACTTTTTTTTTTCTACTTATTCACAATTCGCTTCAGAATTTCATGATTGTGATTCACGATCCGAATCACATATTTGACAATATTGAATAGGTGCTTCAGTTTTTCATTAATCTAAAGTCAATTTTTCAATTGATTTCAAATTTGAGTGCAATTGATTTCAAATCAGGGTTACATTCGTTATTTGTTTAAGATGAATTTTTATCAAATGAAATTTCGACTTAATGGCCACTGAAATTTAGACATGGTTAAATATTTTAACAGAGAAGTTTTGACTTTCTGCAGCGCACAAACAATCTGTTTTGATTACATAATTTGTGCACTGCATGAAGCCAAAACTGCTCTGTTAAAATCTTTACCCATCAATTGATTATTTTAAAGGAACACATTTTTCATTAAATTAAAGATTACCGTTAAACATGCCTGGTGAAGAACAGAGGTAAAAATTACAGACCTAAAAAAAAAAATTAATTAAAAATTTAAGGGATATTTTATTTATGTTCAAGCAAATCAAACTATCGCAACAAATTGTATATTATCTTTTACAATTTTGTTTACCTAGATATGTACACTGATCAGTTTTACTTAAATTACTAATTAAACACTTCAATCCGATAGCAATATAATATATTACTAGTGTTTGTTATGAAAACAAAACACGCTATAAATTTGGCAAATTTTCCTAACAGGAAAACAATCAAAACAAATTTCACTGTAGATAAACAAACTTAAGTTACAAACATTAGCTCAATATATCTCTATATATATCTTTTCCAAAACTCACAAAATTAAAAAAAAAAGCTAGAAATTGGTACTTGAGAAAGGAAGTTCCTTAATATTATTGCTAAATAAACCCAAAAAAAGACAGAAAATAAATAACCATGGACTTCCTCAAATATCTCAAGTGCACAATTTTGCTCTTTGTAATTTTTGCATGCACAATTCATGCTCAAAACTTGAGTTCATGTGTCTACAATGTAATGGATTACGGCGCAGTTGCTGACGGAAGAACCGACAGCACACCAGTGAGTTATCAGTATTAGTTTACAGTTCTTGTATTAATATCTGATCACTGATCATGATATACTGATACATAACAGGCATTTTTAAAAGCATGGGAGGGGGCATGCATGGCAAACGAAGCACCGACATTGTTGATACCTGAGGGGGCGTTCCTTGTGGGGCCATTGAAATTCAAAGGACCTTGCAAGAGTCCTATGTCAGTGAGTCTGAAAGGCAACTTGTCAGCATCGACAAACCTCGATCTGTTCTCTAGTAACTGGGTTGAATTTCATTATATCAAGGGGTTGAAAGTTGCGGGAGGAGGGACGCTTGACGGACAAGGGGCGTCGGCTTGGCCACGGAACCAATGCCCCAATAAATCTATATGCCATACCCTACCTACGGTAATTAAACATTTATTCACTACCTTCTTTGCAATTGAGTGAGGCTATCGTACTATGCATAGTGCATATTGGTCTGTACTACGGATCAATATTTTTATTTTCAAATTATAAATAATCCATCAAAAAACGTGATTTTTATGTGAAAATGTATTTGCAAACTAAATTTTACATTTTTTAGATTTTTTTTTACTATTTTTTTTAGATTTATAGAAAATCACTACTTTTGAATGATTTAGAATCTTTGGATCAAGTAATTTCTACTTATCTAAAAAAATATTAAAAAAATTCTAAAAATGTAAAATTTGATCTACAAGTACATTTTCATATGGAGATCATGTTGAATGGTTTAGATTAACTGTTTGAACTTTTGAAAATAAAAAATATTGATCCATAGTATAGACAATATACTATATATATATATAGCATATTATCATATATAGCCTCACTCTTTGCAATTATATAATATAATTGAGCAAATGTGAATACTTGTTCTTTCAATTCACTCTTTTCTTTTTGTTTTGTTTTAGACTTTGGTGCTTGCCTTTGTTGAGGATGCGAAAATAAACGCAATACACTTGATGAACAGCAAATTCTTTCACATGACTGTCTTCGCCTCGAAAAATATCCATCTCAACAAACTCAAGATCAAAGCACCCGCAGATAGCCCGAACACAGACGGCATTCATATCGGAGATGTTTCAAACATCAACATCACCAACACGATTATAGGCACCGGCGATGACTGTGTCTCGATCGGTCCCGGGAGCACCAATGTGACGATATCAAATGTAAAATGTGGTCCCGGACATGGTATCAGCATAGGCAGCCTTGGTAAATATTTGAATGAGAAGGATGTTAGGGGTCTCCATGTCGAAAACTGCGCCTTGACCGGAACCATGAATGGACTAAGGATTAAAACTTGGCAAGATAATCCTTCTCCATTGGTAGCATCTGATATCGTTTTCGAGAATATTCAGATGGATGGCGTGGCGAACCCGATCATTATCGATCAGAAATACTGTCCCCATAATTTTTGCAGTGATGCTGATGTAAGTTCAACAGATACATTTCTATTTGGAAAAAAAAGGAAAACAAAATTTTGATAAAATTTAAGCTTGTTTTACCACAAAATTTGATAATTACTTCATTTTTTTTCATCTAAATATTGTAGTCTCCTTCAAATGTGAAGATACAGAATGTCGCATTCCGAAACATCACCGGTACATCGGCGTCTCCTGTGGCGGTCCAGCTACTTTGTAGTGATGCAGTGCCGTGCGAAGGTATTGAGCTGAGCAATGTCGTTTTGAAGTCCGATAAATATGATTTGAAGACTCAATGTGTGAATGTACATGGTGTATCAGATGGAAGCATGAACACGGTCTCCTGTGTATGAGCGATAAAGCTATTGACAGCGCTGTTTTGCCTTCTTGCAGCGCACAAACAAAAGCTATTGACAGTCCTGTTTTGACTTCTTGCAGCGCACAAACAATAGAGTCGAAACAGCACTACATGAAGCCAAAATTGCACTACATGTATCCATATATTGAGTTTGGTGTAATTAAATTATTTTTATTTATTACATGCTGAGTATTGTTTGTTATGCGAAGATTGGGGGCTGGTATTAATTAATCTCCATTTATTGGATTATTGGAAAAGATAAAAAAAATTCTTTTAGCGTAATTTAAATATTGGGGGCAACGCAAGAGCTATTTAAACATTTTTATTCGTTATTTCGGGCTTAATGGGCTGCGGCCCAAATATAGATAGGCCCCTACATGTAAAACAATTATAAAAGATGATATCTATCTATACTATCTATCTAATTTTGGACAGGGAGGGTACTATTCACCTACAGTCAGGGCGGACACAGAATTTCTGTCAAAAAGGGCAGGAATTGGGTTAAAATAGCTTATCGGGTTTTAATTCATTAAAATAATCAGATACTAGATAAAAAAAACAATCAAAGTTGGTAAGAAACAATAAAAATGATATATAGTCTTACATAATAAAAAACAACAAAATAATATCATTTTACATATTAAACAATAAAGTTGGTACGGATCTGTAAATTTCTATAAAATTTATATAAAAACAACAAAGTTTTTCATTAATAGTGCTTTTGGATTGGTCTGGCGGACTTTTTAATTCTAGAGAGAGACAAAACAATTTCCAAAGAGAGATAAAGTGGTATCGAGTTCGTATTTTTCCACTGAATTTCAAAATTCAGGGAGGGGCAGCTGCCCCCCTCTGGCTATGTGTGGGTCTGCCCCTATAGAGTCAATATGAATAGTGCCTCTTACAGGTGGGTCCCACTGTTCATACCTCTTTTCTCTTCTTCTTTTATATGATCGTCAGCTTTTTATGTATTTTTTCTGACTCTTTTATTCCCTACATTTGATCATATCTGACATAATTTAATAAAATTTACGGTTAAGTCTGGATTCGGGGTTTAATATAAAAAATGGGCAAAAGAAAAGATGTAACAACTATTTTTTGTTCCTTTTGCAATTTCAAATATGGTTAGTTTCGTACTGGTTTTGTGTTCAATCATCTCAACCAACAGTAAGTCAGGCGTACATGACCCGTGAAATGAAGGGACCCGCTCGTCAACCTCCCAAAGATCTAACAATTATTGAGTGGTGTGGGGGCCCAGTAGGGGCTTTGTTCAATGGACACCCAATTTAAAACCATGCAGAAAGTACCCCGGGCCTAGGCCTGGTGCTTCCACCACAAATTCAAACGTGTATTGGTTTCTTTACGACAGGAATTCAGGGAACAATCCGATATGTATCTAGTGTTTTGCAAACGGGGCGGTTCGGGAATTCGGATTCAGTGAAGTAACTCAATCTTTGAGTTTTGAATCGAGACCGTCCGATTCGAATCTGTGAAAATTCATCCGCAAGGCGAGCGCACACATCCCGACGACGAATTCGAATCCCAAGATGATCTCGAGCGATGAATTCGAATCGGACGGTCTCAATCCAAAACCCAAAAATTGGGTTACTTTAGGGGATCTGGACCCGTCCTCCGGTCCGGTCCAAACTCCCACAGTTCACGAGTTGGTCCGGTCTGATCCAAGGTCCGGTCCGGTCCGACAGGGTCCGGGTTGGTCTATTTTTTTTTTTAAATCAATTGTTTTTAAAAAACGAATTTTGGTTTGGGTTTGGTCCGGTTTAGTCCGGGTTTGTCGGTTTTGGTCTGGGTTTGGTCCGATTTTGGTTCGGGTTTGGTCTGGGTTCAATCTGGGTTAGTCCAGGTTAGTATGGTTTGATCCGGTTCGGTCCGTATTATTCACTGTCCAGACTAAAACTGTCCATGGGTTTTGAACCGACCGGGTTGGCATGGTTTTAGTAGAGAAAACCAACCTAAACCCGAGTTAGACCTGTCTCGTGACCCTGGTCCGGGTTGGCACGGGTTTAGACTCCAGTCCAGGTTAGTCCGGATCAGTCTCACAGGTGGTCCGGTCCGAATCTGAACCGGCTGGTTTTTTTCAAAACTCTATATGTATCAGAATGTTTTATTTTTAGAAATTCAATAAGAAAAATTATTAATAAATGAATGGAATCAAATACTTTAAAGGATTTTACGTGGTCAAGACTCAAGATACACCCATGGCGTACATTTTGTATAGAATATAATATTTGATTCGGTTTTTATGTAATCGAAAAAATAAAAATAAAAATTCATTTTAATAAAGTTTGAAAAATAAAAAAGTATGTTTCTACTTTCTAGTGAGTAGTAAGGTGGGTTTTGAATGGTATTGGAAGAATGGTACTAATATTCCATTTCATCCTTTGTTTTCTTTCTTGGATTGTTGCGTTTGTTCAGTCCTATGACAGGAACTGAGGAATGACCCTGATTCCCACTTCTCAATTTTCCTTTCTTCTCTTCTCTAGTACAAAACAACGTTATAGATTCAAAATCAAGTTGCTAAAGCAGCTCTATTTTTGTATGGTTGAAGTTGCTAAAGCAGCTCTATTTTTGTATGGTTGGAACTTGGGAGCATACTGATAAATGAAGAGTTCGGGTTCAGTTCGGCGGTGTTAAAAATTCGTAATTCGAAAATAATTTAGGTATAATTCGGGAATGATTTTGTACCATAAGGAAGCAAAAAAATAAAAACAAAAAATTTTAATTTTTTTAATTTTAAAAAAAGTTTTCGTGTTTTTATTACGAATAATTTGTGATTCGCGTTTTATTCGCAAATAAAACATATAATATTTTTTTTGCATTTTATTCGGTGTTACTATAGTTGAGAGGCAGTTAAGCTGGTGACACCTCTTTTAGGAAATAAATCTGTTGTTTGTTGTTATTTCTTGGGAATAGACAAGAAATAACATAACCTGTTATATCAATTTCAACCGTTCAAATTTTTTCATGCGTGACTCAACAAAATACGTTGTTTTGCACGAATCTCAATAAAAACTAACGGTTGAGATTGGAATAACAGATTCCTGTTATACCCAGGGAATAACAGCAGATTTATTTCCCCTCTTCTATGTTTGCAAAATGAAGGTACCTCACTTGATATTATAGTGATTAAATTCTATTACGGTTTAAACAATAGTTTCAGTTGATAGAATGATGTGTCATGTTTAGACTATTTTTGGTGCCTTTATTCCATTTTATTATTTCGAGAGAGAAAAAGAGATCGACTTTTCACTTGAAAAAAAAAATGGTGCTTCATGAAAGTGATAAAAACATGAGAAAGGGCCATTGGGTTTAGAAAGTTAAAGTTTTGCACGTTTTTTTGGAATTTTGATTGTTTCATTATTTAGATCCCATTAATTCATCACAATCGAGTAGGGTTAGAATGTTTCATTGGTTTTGTGACCCATCATGTTCCATCATCATTATCTCTATTTTCAAAATTTAAACAGTCGATCTGAACTGCTCAATATGATTTTCATATTAAAATGTGTTTGGACACAAAAATTTATATTTTTTGAAACTTTTTGCGATTTTTTAAAATAGATACAAAATCACTGTTTTTAGGAGATTCTTGATCATTCAAAAATAATAATTTTGTAGCTCTCTAAACACTTAGTAAAAAAATTCTAAAAATTCTAAATTTTTTTATCCAATCACATTTTAGTATGAAGATCATATTGAACAGTTCGAATTGATTATTTACACTTTAAAAATAAAGATAATGATGCTATAACATAATGATGCACCAATAGAGCATTTTAACCCTACTCTTGTAATAATGTACCAAAATAAGTTTGTTTACCGCGTGAAGGAATAAAGAGTAATATATAAAAGCTTTCATTGGAGGGGGGAAAATGACATGTTAGGTATGTTGATTTAACCAAAGCGACACCAAATGAAAATAACATTAAAATATTATTCAGAAGTCAAAACAAGAAGGTGAACCGTGAAATTCAAGCGCCATTCAATTTATTTTTGTCACGACTCCGCCACCGTGGCCGGGGCATGCGACAAGAGAGACACCCTTGCATCCATTCTTCGTCCCGTCAACTTACATCGCAAAAAAAAAACACAAAGAAACAATACGGAGTAAGCTACAATGCTCAGTAACCGGTTATTTAACCACGCAGCTTCTCTATAATTGACTTAATTAAACAACCATTCAAACAGACTGGATTAATTCACACAAATTCAAATCAAATAATCCACACAAATTCAAATCAAATTATGCCTGCATATTTAACGACGATAGCACCTGTCTAGGTTATCAGTAAAACAAGTCACACAGTATTTGGAAAGTCTGTCACAGACCATTCCCACATTCACAGTACACACAATCTCATCAGTTCACAATCAAATTTGAACCTCAGACCCACTATCCCATTAAAATATGCCTCATAATCCAATACTCAATTCAAATATCCAATTCAATCATACAAATCGAAAACACATATTATAGAAAAGTCCGGGTACCTAATAGCGATCAATCCAGAAATCCAAATCAGATTGCAATCAACAGTGCGTAGTCAGAATTCCAATCGGATATGAAATCAAATATCAATATATTTATCATACTATTTCCTTTATTTTTCTTTGAATTTTCTCTTTTCTTTTTCTCTCACATTTTTCTTTATTTTTTTATTTTAGGGTTCCTTCATTTTTTTTTTCTCTTTGAGAATACGAAAGAAAGAATATTTATGGGGTGAAAGAGATCAAAGGGGTGGGGATTTTACATGCAATGAGCCGCGTGGCAAAGGGGTGCCACGTTGGCATTTTTTTGTTTGTTTAAATTTGGATATTTGCAATTTCCAAGTTATGGGGTAAATATGGTGGTAGGAGATTTACCATGAATAAGGCACGTGGCATCTATTGCCACATTAGCTTCTTTTATTTTTACTTTTTGTTTTGCAAATTAAACCTTATAATGTCTAAATATTACATATATATCCAAAATAAATTAAAATAATAATTAAATTACCGGAGGTTACAATTTTATTTTTAGAAGTTGAAAAAAAAAATCAATTTTGGAAGAGACATATTAATGATATTTTTTTCTCTAAAATAATAAGAATCGAATTATTTCGTTTCGGTCAAATTAAAGGTGACCGAAACAATAATTTGATCCATTCTTTATTTACTTTTACATGAAAGATGACTCAAAAAAATCCGAAAAAAGGATTAACAATAATTATAGATTAGGTTTCCTCTTTTTTCTGACTATCTATGTTGTTAGTAGTGAGCAGTTGTGACTATAGTAACAATATACGCGATAAATTTGTGAATAATTTGTGTTTTATTCATTTTTTTTACGTTTCCGAACTGAATTCCGAATAAAACGCAAAAACACATATAATATGTTTTATTCATGAATAAAACGCAAATCACGAATTATTCGTGAGAAAAACGCGAAAAAAATGCGAAATTTTATTTTTATTTTTATTTTTATTTTGGGGCTTTTCTTTGGGTTTTTTTTTCTTCCTTGTTGTACCGAATCATTCTCGAATTATACCTGAATCATGAATTTTTTACCCCGCCGAACCGAACCCAAACTATTTATTTGTCACTATGGTTGTGACAAAGGGGTGATCGAATTATTAATTTGATTTATCATATTTTGGATCGAATTAATAATTCGGTTATTCTTATTTTTGAAAATAAAATAAAAAAACCATTCTATTTTCCATCAATTCTTTTTTATTTCTAAAAAAATTGCTCCCCGTTAGTCCGTTACCTGCTTACCTAACCAACTAAACTGAGATGGATACAATCAAAAAAGAGAAAGATTAGTATGCACTGAATTTCCTCAAAAAAAGAAATGGATTTATATGAATTCGTATGACCTAAGGTAACACAAAGATTCTGTTGGATCATCACGACTAATAAAGCTTCCCTGTTAGTTCCACCTCGGACTGGATCGGCTCGAATTCCAATTAGACGGCCGTGATCCAAATATAAATATTGTGTTACCTCAGAGGACATAGATTCGATAAAAAAGATCCCAGCTGTGGGGTCCACATCTATACAGAGGGCCTTTTTGGGTGTATAATTATATGACATTGACCTTACGTTATATGGCTGAATATTTATTACTTATGCTGCCTCGCGCGACAACATAAGAAATGTTCGTAATCGAACGCTATTAATAAAGGTTCGATGGTTCGACGACCGTCCGATCTGCTTGAAGATTCACGCCAGAACTTTCGCGTCTGCTTTAATTTACGTGCGCACGAATCTTAAAGCAGATCGGGGTCTTCCAACCCACTTTGGGTCCGATGGGCATCGGACCCAAGCTGCTCCCATTAATAAAATAGGGGAATTTACGTATACCCCTCAAAAAGTTCTAAATTACGTATTACCCTGTAAACTTTTAAATTATATATTCCCCTCTAAACTTCAAGAACTCACATATTTACTTATTTTATTGTTTTTATATTAAAACTCATTTTAAATTTATAAAATACACAATTTACTCTTTATAAATGCATAAAATGTCTGTTTAACTCAAATTTGAATCTAAAGGGTTCGTCTACCGTCCGATATGTGCGCGTCGCTCCAATATACATGCGTGTTCGCCTTTAAGATTTGTGTTGATCTAACTTGCATAGATTTTAAAGCAATTATGATCTGCGTGTTGATAAAGAGTAAAATTGGTATATAGAAAGAGTAAAATGAGTATTTTATAAGTTTAGAATGAATTTTAATATATAAGACAACAAAATAGATAAATTTGTGAGTTTTTAAAGTTTAGAGAGAAATATGTAATCTTGAAGTTTTTGAGAGGTATATGTGAAAATCCCCCAATAAAAATAAACGCGCGAGAGATTTTTAAATTTTTAGTTTGCAAAAATTAAATTTTCAGCTTTTTATTTTGACGATATTTTTCTTAATTTGATGATTCTCAAATATTTAATTTAATATTTATTGATTATTTTTACTACAAAATGAGTAGAACACTCATTAAATAGTCATAATTCTTTATTTTACTGTACAATATTTAAAATATATATAATGTATGATTTTTTATTTGTATATTTTTAATATTTTTTAGAAATATAAGCACACCTGATTAAATAGTCATAATTCTTTTACTATTTTTAATTTTAAATGCTTCATTTTATTTTTATAGAAAATATATAGTTTCGTATATAATTAAAATGAATAGAATTTATCAATATTGGTTGATCATTTCGTACTTAGATTAAGCACTATTTAATAAATTACTAAATTAACTACCTAGGAGGGTTCTAAATAGCTAGCTATAGCGCTGTCAGCTGCTTTCTTTTATCAGAGTCCTAAATAACTAGATATAGCTGCGCAATGACTAGTTATAGTTGTTTTCTTAGCCTTCCTGCAGCACGATAATTGGTATTTATCATGATTAATATGGATCGTCTGATCTGAAACAGAATTAGTCATGTATATTTCTGAGATGATGCAATAAAAATTTGTATAATTGAAGAGAAACCAACTCATTGTATTGGCCAATCATAACCGATTTCATGAAAAGTTTAATCACAAAATTAAATTGGAGTTTTATTATATAAACCAATGGGCAGCATTCAACCTTTCGTTGAGTTCAACCATTTATAATTTTTTTTAAAAAAGGCTATTGTCCATTTCATATTACTGAAATATTTAATTACACCAAATGCAATGCAGAAACCAGAAACGCAGCAGAAAATGAGCGAGTTATCGCAGAGGCATATGGGTCACAAGGGTCACGGTGAAGCACAACTACAAGCCGTTTAGATGCATCTGCTATGTATGCAGAGGCAATGGGAGAGACATTTGCCATGGGAGGAGAGGCGGTTGGTGTGCAAGAAGAGCCATATGGTAGCCAACTAAGGAGGTCAACTGGTTGGCGTACAAGGGCATCTAGTAGCTAAGCAGAGGCATCTGAAAGCCAAGCAGGGGCATCTGGTAGGCCATCTTCTGAAAATGGTCAGTGGTTCAAAATTAATTTTAGGCGTAGTGGGTGATTTTAATTAAGTTGTATGCATGTTGTGAACTTATTTAATTAGTTGCAGCTATGAGAAGTATTTTATTTGCAATTTGTGTGAACTTTATTTGTATGGCTCAAACAACTTTATGTAAACTAAGTTATGAGTAAGTTGAATGTCAGTTTTTATAACTTTACTGTTTTTTTCATTTTCAAAAAGTAATTCTGAAATTTTTAATAGAGAACTTCCAAAATACATTAAAATTTAGTTACAATGTTACATCCAGCCTACAACAAAAAATTAAATTGATGAAATTAAACCTCCGGTACAACACGGTGAAACCCTAATTCATGAAACTCAAAACCCTAATCCATCAAACTTAAAACCCTAAAATCATAAGGTAAGCACTAGTAATTATACTCCTTAGTAGACGGCTCTAGATCAGTGACAGCAGACGAAGTGCTAGCCTTACTAGTTCAAGTACACGGAACTCATCGTCCGATGTTGGAGGCTCTGGATCAACCTTCTTCTTTTTCAAACCGTAGCTATAGGAGTGTTTCACAAAGTTATCGTCTGAAATTTCAAACCGAATAGGCTGTCTAAGAAATTTCTCCATCAGACATACTTGACAGTTCTTTTTATCACTAAAGCATACTTGACATTTTTTTCCCTCATTTCTACCTCGACCACTAATTGACCCTCCTCTCGCTACGCCACGATTGGACGATCTACCTCGGTTGATACTGTTCATATTTTTCGCCCCCGGAAAATCGCCTCAAGTTTCGCCCTTTTCGCCTCTGAAATCACCCTTCTCTTTCTCTTTTTCTCTTCTTCTCTTTCTCTCTTTCTTTTCTAGTGAGTTTGAGTAAGTTGAGTGGGACGAGAGAGAAACAGAATATTTATAGGGTCTGAAACCGAAAAAAAAATTCTTGACCGGCTATTTTTGGGCCGATCCTAATTAAAATTTCAACCGGTCATTTTTTAACCAGTTTGAACATTTTAAAAAAAAACTCAAAA
The DNA here is from genome assembly GCA_028015225.1 of Carex myosuroides. Lineage (NCBI taxonomy): Eukaryota > Viridiplantae > Streptophyta > Magnoliopsida > Poales > Cyperaceae > Carex > Carex myosuroides. The sequence goes on from CM051490.1 coordinate 7,258,571, forward strand.
AATCTGAGTACAATTGATAAATTTTATTTTATGTTGGATAATAATAAAAATGTTAGAATCAAACCTCACCTATCACATATTATGCATTTTACACTTCAGCTCTTCTAATCTAAATATCTAGTTATGCCCATGCATAATGACATCTTTATATTAGACACATTTTGTTTGTACCTGCATTCTGCTAATGGTACTTAGTAGCTTAAAATTTTAGGGATCAACTAACAGTCCCCCCATTCAGTCCCCTAAACGTCCCCCCGCTAACTAATGCACAAAGTACAATTGGGGACCACTAACTGTAATTAACTGTAATTTGTCAAACATCTATTCATTACTAAAATTGAAAGTATTCATACATATGCAATGAATTATTCATACCTACGCAATGAAGTATTCATCACTAAAATTTGTCAAACATTTATTCAACTGGGGACCATTACTTTTCGGGGCCAGTAACGACCAGCCTGGATTGGGGACCACAACCAAAAAGTCACGTGGATCACACCACCAGTGCTACATTCATTGATTAAATTAATTCACATACAAAATGGAAAGTATTCATACCTAAGATATCAAATATTCATATATAATTCATCAAGTATTCATACCTAAGATATCAAGTATTTAAAAAAAAACTGGACACATCACTTACTCATCTTTTACACGTTTTTCAAGGTGGTTTTTTTTCCGTTCATTCTAACTAATATTTCTGACGATCTATGAGGAATTTTGCAAATCTAAAACCACGAACGTCTTCTACACAATTTTCTCTTTCAAATGAGATCCATAATGACATACTTTTGAGTAATTCTTTTGATTAAATTAATTCACTCCCAAAATGGAAAGTATTCATACCTAATCGAGCAAGTATTCATACCTAAACGAGCAAGTATTCATACTGCCAGTGGGTATTGACAATTAGATGGGGACCACTAACTGTTGGTCAAAGTCATTAATTAATGATTGACATAGTTAGTTAGAATGGGGGGACGTTTAGGGGACTGGAGAGCGGGGGACAAAAGAATTACTCAAAATTTTAATAGTTTATGCCACTAATTAATGAGAGCTAAGTTGGAGTGAGAAAGGTCTTTAGGATTAGGGATCGATAAACTAATTGATACGAGTGTCTATGCAAATATAAATATATTAAGAGGAGGGTTCCAATGCACCCAAATTTCTATGCTCTCAATGCATCTAATTTTTTATCTTCTTTATCTTTATTTTCAAAGTCCGAACAGTCGATCTGAACCGCTCAACATGATCTTCATAATAAATTATGCTTGGAGACCAAATTTTATATTTTTTAGAATTTTTTTACTATTTTTAAGATATGTACAAAATCATTGTTTTAAGGAGATTCTCGACCATCCAATAAAGTGATTTTGTATCTATCTTAAAAAATAGTAAAAAAATTCTAAAAAATATAAAATTTGGTCTCCAAGCATATTTTATTATGAAGGTTATGTTGATCGGTTCGGATCATCTGTTCGGACTTTAAAAATAGAGAAAATAAAAATTAGGTGCATTGGGAGCATAGAAAAGAGGGTGCATTGGAACCCTCCTCATATATTAATTAACTTAAATAATAAAAGGTCAAGATTGATTATATCAAACACATTAGATAAAAGAAGATATACATAAAATCAAAGAATAAAAGAAGCAATTCTTTGTTATTTGAAATAGCTAATTGAGTTTTTCTATGTGCTACTAAATAAACAATTACATGTTTAAATGGTTTTATATATTCTATATTAAGGAAATATCAGGCGTAGCATGCACATATTTTTGTTAAATGAGAAGAGACAATAATAATACATATGTTTAGGAGCGGAACTAGAAAATTTGAATAGAATGGACAAATTTATAAAATGCATAAGAGTGAGGCTACGGTACTATGCATAGTACAGTTTGGTCCGTGCTATGGCTCAATATTTGACTTTTCAAAATTCTAACGGTTGATCCGAACCGTTCAACATGATTATAAAATGAATATGTACTTGCAAACCAAATTTTACATTTTTTTGATTTTTTTTACTATTTTTTTAGATAGGTAGAAAATCACTTGATCTGAAAATTCTGGACCATCCAAAAACAGTGATTTTCTACCTATCTAAAAAAATAGTAAAAAAAATCAAAAAAAATGTTAAATTTGGTTTGCAAGTACATATTCATTTTATAATCATGTTGAACAGTTTGGATCGACCGTTAGGATTTTGAAAAGTCAAATATTGAACCGTAGCACGGACCAATCCGTGCTATGCATAGTACCATAGCCTCACTCAATGCATAATATGTGAAAAAAGCAAAAAAATAAAAATATAATTAGTGGAAATTGAACTCATGAACTCTTACCAATAGACTACAATCACACATATATTATTTTATGAGGGTGGCTAGACTATATAAAAACTTAACAAAGCAATAATTTAATTAAAGTTTAATATACATAATTAAAAAAATTAAAATCATTGGGGTGGCTTAACACCCCTAACACACATGTAAATCCGCCCCTGCATATGCCGTTCGATTAAAATAGATAAGGAGAGAGAACAAAATTGAGCAGATATGTGTTTCTTCTGGATATTTTAGGATAACTTTGTTTTTCAACCAACGTGTTTGTGTTGAGAGCAAGAATGACTGTTGGCTCACTAATCTCTATCTGAGCATGAATAACTACAAGTTGTTTGTTTATGTTTTTTCCTTGCTTATTTTTGTAATAGAGGATGTAGTTATATGTATTGATAAATGTGAGTGGGTTTAGGTTCACTGATACGTCCTGATATGTTATTAGGCACATACCAGATTTATTTTCTGTACATACATGCAGCTACTACTACTGTAGCTCTCATGTAATATACTTTCACGTTTAATGATATGTCTACGGGCTTTTTACTAAAAAAAGAGAGCAAATATGAACATAAATTATTTGACATAGCTTAAAAAACTTTAAAACTATTCTTCTGACACCCCTCGAGAATTAAAAGAATTACTTATTTCTTCCTCTAAAATTTATAATATTACATTTATTCTTTTGTACTTGTAGTGTACACACAAGCATATTCGAGATGCTACTGTGTCAGCCTCATAGATAGAAAAATGACTCATTTGTTCTCGAAAACAAACTAATTAGAATGAACAGTTTTCGTATACATACTATATATTTTTATTTCTAAAAAAAGAGTAAAATGAGAAATTTATAAATTTAAAATGCGTTTTAAAAAGAAAGACAATAAATTGAGTAAATGTGTGAGTTCTTTAAATTTACAAGGGTAAAGATAATATTATTTATTTTAGAGAGAAAATAACATAATTAATATTGAGTTTTTTTAGATGTATACATGAAATTCCTCCTAATTAATACTTACCTCTAATATAAATAAATTGCTAACATTTAGCGTCCTTAGAATTGTTCTTCCGGATTCTAGAGTTTCACACCCATCATCAAAACATAAGCTAGGGTTCAAATTTAAGAATATGTCAATAGTTAAGCAATCAGAGTCACGAAACAACTCTCCCTTTGAGAAATAAGATCTAGAAGGTCTCAATTTCAAGTGCATAAAAACAAGGTAATGATGTTGAAATGAGTAAGCTTAAAAGTAATGCAAAAAAAAGTGACCTCTCAAGAATATATATATATATATATCTCTCTCTCTCTCCCTGTCCCGTGTTTCCTTTTTCTCGATTTTCAACAATTTTTCATCGTTTCATTTTCATTAGATTTCTCTGGAGATTTCGTGCATTCTTAATAATTTCTCACAAACGGGCTCTGTGTTTGTGGAATTCAGAATAGGTCTTATGTTCATTGGACCTACTTAGATTTGATGGGTGTAATCACCGTCCGATCTTCATTAAGATGTGTGCGCACTGCATTATAATTCGTACGCATCTGTTTCAATTCCGTGCACACAGATTTTAATACTGATCGGACGGTGTTAGAGCTAATTGAATTCAAAAGTAGATCCAATGTCCATCGGACCTACTCCAATCTCGTGTCTGTGCGAATTTATATCCATTCAAGTACCTGATCCTGTAAAATGAGATTCAGACCGTATATTTTATTCTGACACAAAATTAAAAACCTCCGTGAATTAAGACAGATTCGGAAAAACAAATTCAAGAGCGGGACAAATCCATTCATATTGGATGGGGTCAATTGACCTTCATTTTTTTTACAAATTCAAGAGCGGGACAAATCCATTCATATAATTTAGAGTAAAATGTTATGGAATTTGTATATAATTGATTTCCTATTACGTGTTTAACTCACATAGTTCGAAAGTTTGACTTTATCCCTGCTCGAGTGGAATTAACCCAGCCTATGCACGTAATTAATATATCAAATTACTTAGTGTTAGGTCAACTTGTTCAACTGTCTCAAAATGGCCAGTGTTTCTAATCAAAATCAGATATTTCATGAATTAATTAGAATTCGATATTAAGTCTCTATATATTGAGGCAATTCCACCTCAAACTCTGTCAGATGAGCTTTCGTTGAATCTAAAATATTGTTGGCCGTTAAAAAAAAAACAATAAAAGAAGTATTTAAAATTTGTTAACCACAAAATTCTATTAAGTATTTACGAGAGTAAAAAATGATTATTGCTGAGAATAAGCCAACATTTCGACAGGAGTTTCTACGAAAATATCGACGCTATTAAATACATCTAGTGTTGTCATGAGAAACATTTGTTTGAAATTGTTCTATCATGTTGTAAGAGGCAGAGACATAATAATTAATATAATGGAATAATAAAATTTTGAATGAGGCAAAATTTTTTAATTATTTTTATTTTTAATTATATTTTAATAAATAGTTTTTAGAAAAAAATAAATATACATATTTTGAAAAAAAAATTAAAATAGACAAAAATTTTATATTATGTTATACAATAAAGCTTATTATTGTTTATTATAATTCCTTTTTCTATGGTGATCAGATGTTACGACAAATATTCGTGTAATAATCATTCTGTTTGTTGAATAAAAAATATCAAATATTAATTGCTGATTTTTGATGAAATTATCAAGATAATGTTATAGTAATAAGTTTTTATTTTTATTTTAGAGTAAAAATATTGTAATAATTAAAGCAAAAAACTAACGTCAGTTATCTACTATAATATATTCTGATTAATACTGCATTTTATATCTCCATCATAAAAAATATGACAAAAAAATCAACTCCGATAGATATATATTCTTAATTACTAAGTGAATTTTCTATATACTACAAACTAAATACACACACCAGAATTGTTATTTATTTAATCCGTGAACACGATAATTCATATAGTCACAGATAGAGTGGGAAAAATGATACGGCAGAGCTGACTCTGTCAAGGAACAACACGGTTACGGTATGAAATGGCACAACATGTGTGTCGGTTACGTACTGTGATTATCTGTTGAAAATTTGGCACGACACGTCACGTCACACAAAAGATTTAGTCATGACACGGCATATGGTCACGCGAGTCACATGTAATTAGGACCGTTAGATCTTGATCAAATGGTGAATCTTGAATAAAATAATATAAATTATGATCAAATTAATGGTCACACAAGTCACGTGTGGTCACGTCATGTTTGGGCATAGTGTGACTCACGTGGAGTGATGATTTGTGTGTCGTGATCAGTCCTTAACATTTTGGTCACGGCACGACACAATACGACACGTGAAATATTAACTTAATCATAGCACGGCACGATACGAGACCAAAGTTACAACGTGTTAGTCACAGTACAACACGACACAACACGTTTTTTCTGCTCTAATCACAAAATATTTATGTTTAAATTCAAATAAACGGACTGTCCGATCAGAATGCGGATGAATATTAAAAGAGTTGCGTGTAATTAATCATAATTTTAATCAGATAATTAAGCAAGCTTACTTAGTGGGCCAATAAGCACCGCCCAATGGGGTCCTGACACGACGGCGCGAGGTGGGTAGAATAGAATGTACTCAATGTAGAATGCTGTTCGGTTTCTAACTGACTAATAATTCCACCTCAGTTTCACACGCAATCTTCCTTTTATTTATTTATTTATTTATTTATTATACCTAGTAAAAAGAAAATGAAACAGTACTAGCGTAATTGACCAAATAGCACCTGGATATTTTGTACTAGGTGAACCAAATTAAACAAAAAAAGACGAGGATATAGGAAGGGCAAAATCGTCCGAGAATGCAGTGAGTTCGACAGCGACTCAGCAAGGGCCAAGGGGGCTTTGAAAATTTTGAAATCTGGGGAAAACCAGCACACCGACTGGTGTCGGTGCCCTTCACTGGCTATGACCGGTTTCGAGGAATGGCTAAACTGAATATTATCCATATATTATTGATCAATTATAAAAGAAAGCATAAATTTTAAAAGCTATAATAGTTAGCGAAGACAATGGTCTAGTGACAACTAAAATGCAATTAATTAATTAATTAATTTATAATGACAATTGTACAAAATAATTGTTCATAATTGTAGAGGTTAAGATAGTATAAATTAATTAAGAGATAATTGTAAAAATTATTGATGTGACAAAAATGATGACGCTCTCAAATAATTTCTTCCCTTCTCTTTCATGAAAATAAATTTATTTAATTATTTAATTCATATCATATTCGATAAGATAAAATGAGTATAAGAATGAAGAGAGTTACAAATTGTTTAAACCGTTCGACTTTGTTCAAGGAGAAATGAACTTCATCTAAATAAGATGATCATATACACAAGTTCCCGTGTAGCTAGTCGCATCGCATCTTCATCAAAACCTACAACTATTAATTGTACCCACTTTTTAAGAGAAATGATATTGACATAGATATTTTGATTTCACGTAATGCAATCAATTATATATGTAGATGGATGCATTAAATATGAATTTAGAATGAGATCTGAGTTATTGTCTGTTTTAACCTTATGACGAATCTCAAAATAAAACTTCTATATCTAAATAGGCTCTGAAATGAATTTGGTTCTGTTGGGAGTATTCTATCCTTGCAGTACCGTACAGAGATACTCATTAAATTTATATAAAATTCGAAAAATATTATAATATTTCCATCATGTAAAACATAGTTTTATTTTTCTAAATAGGCTCTTATAACGATTCAAATAATCTGAAGTAACCCAAATTTTGATTTTAGATCTGCACCGTCCGATCAGAATCCAGGCCCCATTAATATTCGACTAAAGCAGATCGGACGGCTCGGATCTAAACTCAAAATCTGAGGTAACTAAGGTGATATGAATTCCTCTTGTAACGCCCATAACCCCTCATAAATTGCGAGGCCAATCAATTCACCTTTCCAAGTATTCATTCGGCAATCCTTCCAAAATCAAAGCCGCTTACTCTTTCTCTGGAGAATCTTTGCCAAAACCACCCGTTAAGAGTTTCAATCGTGCACGCGAATGGGTTAGTACACCAGGTTTGATTTTTGAGATTGATTTGAACTAATTGTTATACTTCAAATTCTTTAATTTCTGATTTTTTCATTTGAATTTTGAAAATACATGGTTTGGCTTTTAGCAGCTTATGGATTTTCTTGTTTTATTTTTGGGATTGTTTTGCTATTACTGGTTTCAGAGACCATTCATTCAACAGCTATTACTGAATTGAAAGAATTCAGTAAATGTGTCCTTCTCTCACAAGCATTTATCAAACACCTAGTTGATATAATACTGATTTACAATGTTTTTTTTTTTGCTTAGTTGGATATTTCTTCTATAATTAAACAAAACATGGAGCCCGGGCCACCATGGCAGGATCCACTCTGGGGATCATACGGCTACGGTGCCGGATCTCCTCTCCAAGGCTTATCAGACAGCAGTATCACCGGCACCGGTGGGATGTTAAAGAGAAGTTTCACAGATATGGAGAGGCAAAATCAGCATGCACTGCTACAACAAGCTCTGCTTTCCAGAGCGGTGAGGCAGAAGACGTTTCTGGAGTCGCCGGTACATGCACAGGTACCGGTACCATCTGTATTCTCCGGCAGCTCTGATCTGGGGAGCCTAACTTCGGTTTCTTCCTTCTCCTCTCTTAATTCACTTCCCGGCTTCGTGTCCCGACCACAACAGAGAGAAATGATTTTCAACACAAGTATGAATATGAATAGGAATATGAGTATGAATTCAAATTTGAATTTGAATATGAATATGAGCAGGAACCCAGTGGGGTTCTCCTTTGCCACTCCCTCTCCAGCACTGGTTAATGACTCGGTGCGAAACCAGCTGCAGGAGCTTGAGAGGCAGCTCTTATGTGACGATGATGAGGATGACGAGCCTAGCGCTTCCGGCTCGGTGGTTACCAATTCTGAGTGGGGTGAGACGATGCAAAAAATTCTAGAGATATCAACTCCGCCGGTACCACAATTTCCTGTTATAGGCACAGCTCAGAATCAAACCCTTTCCTCTTCCCCTTCTAACTCCTCTTCCTCCACTGCCTCCTCCTCTGCCTCATATTCACCTCCAGTTTCAACAACATCTTCCCGGCAACTGCTCTCCGACACTGCCACAGCCATTGCTGAAGGAAATCTTGAAATGGCTTTGGCCAACCTGGCCATCTTAAAAAGGAATGTCAACTCAAACGGTGATACAGAGCAGCGGCTAACGGGGATGATGGTTACTTCGTTGGCCACTCGTATAAACTCTTCAATGGTGACTCAATTACAAGCAGGGAATCCAATCGCTGAGCTATGCGGGCCGGAGCAACGGGCCACATCACAGCTGTTGCATGACACGTCTCCCTGCTTCAAGCTCGGCCTCCTAGCCTCTAACCTTGCGATTCTTGGGGTTACTGGAGGGTCCCGGCTTCATTTAATCGACTTTGACATTGGCACTGGATCTCAGCACGCCGGCCTCATACAAGCCCTCGGTGAAGGCCGAAGAAATGTGGTTTTCAAAATCACTGTTGTATTGGACCCCACATCCCCCTTCACCCCAGCTGCCTCAACCAATGCCAGATCAGTCGGGGAGCGGTTGAAGAAGGTTGCAGAGCGTGTAGCAGTAGATTTTAGGTTCAACATGGTGACATGTCGGGTGACGGATTTGGACCGGTTACTACTAGGTTGTGAGCATGGGGAAACATTGGCTGTAAACCTAGCATTTTCGCTATCACGAGTGCCAGACGAGAGCGTCACACCTGCAAACCCTCGCGACGAACTACTGCGCCGGGTCCGCTCCCTCGGGCCCCATGTGGTTACTCTTGTTGAGCAGGAGATGAATGGCAATACGGCACCATTTACCACACGTTTCAGTGAGGCATATAATTACTATGGAGCAATCCTGGATTCTCTAGAGGCGACATTCGGTCGGGATAGCATGGCGCGGGCCCGGGTAGAGGCAGCCCTGGCACATAAAGTTGTCAATTTGGTGTCAAGGGAAGGTGCAGAGCGGGTTGAGCGATGTGAGGTGCTCGGCAAGTGGCGATCCCGTATGAGCATGGCTGGGTTGGTGCCGGTTCCTCTCGGACCTGCCATTGTTGATCATCTTCGTACCCGGTTAAATTCAGTTCGACCCAATACCGGCTTCATGGTTAAGGAGGAGTCAGGAGTTATCGGGTTTGGGTGGACGGGTCGGATCCTAACAATGGCATCTGCCTGGCGTTAGGTTGACGCAACTTCATCTCTCTTTTATTGTTCTCACCAACTTCTACCAGCATATGGAGATTTTTCTTCTTGATTTAATTTGCTTTCTTTTCTTTCTTTCCTATTTCAACAGTTAATTAATTAATTATAGGCATGGTGAATTTGGTGATTGATTGATCGCTGGTAGCAATAACTTTTGTCAATTACTCAATTGTTTCTATTGTTATTAACAAGGAAATATATGATATGAAATTATAGTGAAATGTATTAATTTGGTTTTGTGGTTTATCTAATTCCGTTAGAAAGGGCCTGGTCTCGGTCTCGTGAGGCGAATTTTAAGTTATTAAATACTTTTCTTTAATCTCTTGAATATATTTTTTGTGTTACAACTTACAACTTACAACTTACAAGCGAGCGCGTATTGCATGACCTGGTTCACAGTAGTTGTAAGTTTGCGATTGATTTCGTCTTAATTTATTTTTATTCTTTTTCAAATTGTAATCACAAATGAAATGAAACATCTTTAATTCAGTCATATATCAACAACACTATAAATATGAAAGAAATTAAGTTGGTTATTGTAGTAGATGGTAGGTAGTTATAAAGCAAGCTAGCGTATTTATTCCATTCAAGATTCTTGGGCCAGACATTAAATATCCACAACACTTTCTATACACGCAATCCTTCTAAGTTGGTAACATCATATATATGCACAATATATATATATATATATATATTAAATATAAAACTTTTGCGTGTGGTTTCATCATTTCTATTCTAATCATCCAACACTAATTTCGTGGTTAACAATGACGATTTTGTATTGTTTCTCTCTTTAAAGAAAAAGGGTGAGGCTTAACTTGTTCAAACTTCAAAGAGATTTTGACAATCTTATCTCAAATCGGATCTAAATCGTTTGATAGTCACTACAAATTTTGGTGCAGATCGAAAAGCTCCGATCTAACATCCGATTTTGATTCAATTTGCTACTATATATTTGATATTTGCCAAACTTTGTACCGAACTAATTCTGGTTCCGCATATATACAAATAAATACTTGGTGTTCATGATTGGCATATTGATCTTCTCTTTGGCTGCACCTGCACGTAAATATAGCGCTATGGCTGCACCTGCAAGTAATCATAAATTTTCTGAAAACTCTCTCTCTCTCTCTCTCTCTCTTACTTGATAATTAAGTTAGCACAGTTTGCCTCCTATTTTTTCTTCTAGCTAGCTAGATTCTCAAATAGACAATTAATAATTAAATTAGCTCGATCACTCATTTTGGCAAATTTATATATTGTGTGCTATTTTAATCATTCCTTAATTCAGGAAAAAGAAAATACATCAATTAACCTTTTGTCAAAAATTATTCATCCTGTGTGATATTTACCATAAACTGCATAAATAATCTTGCACAACATGCATGTACATAATGCCGAAAAAATAAACCAAATAACCATCGTTTGGTGGGATTTAGATTTTCACCACGGCCGCCCGGCAACATTCTGCGGACCCATTTCAGTGGGGCCGCAAAATACCGATGCGGACCCTTAAATGGGTCTGCAGAACCATTCTGCGGACCCATTTTTTTTTTTCATCCCGTTTTCAAACTTTGAGATATATGTGTGGCACGCATTCCTAGAAAATAAAAAAATATTAAAAAACAAAAAATTTGAGATATCTTGCTGGGGCCTTAGTAAAACAAAAAAAAAGAAATGGGTCCGCAGAATGGTTCTGCGGACCCAGCCAGGGGTTTACATCGGCATTCTGCGGCCCCGCTGAAATGGGTCCGCAGAATGCTGGTGCGGCCGTGGTGAAAATAGAAATTCCCAAAAAACGATGGTTATTTGATTAATTTTTTTTGAACTATGTTAGAAATAAAAATTTCGGTACATAATGCTTATCCTGGTTTAAGTTGACATCTCAACTGCAATCATTGGCATATATATATAAAGAGTGAGGCTACGGTGCTATGCATAGCACCAATTGGGTCCGTACTACGGCTCAAAATTTGACTTTTCAAAATTCTAACAGTCGATCTGAACCGTTCAATATGATTATAAAATGAGTATGTACTTGCAAACCAAATTTTACATTTTTTCGAATTTTTTTACTATTTTTTCGAAAATCACTTGATCTGAACAGTCTGGACCATCCAAAAACAGCCTATTTAAAAAAATATTAAAAAAAATTCGAAAAAACATAAAATTTGGTTTGCAAGTACATATTCATTTTATAATCATGTTATACGGTTCAGATCGACCGTTAGAATTTTGAAAAGTCGAATTTTGAGCCGTAGCACGGACCCAATCCGTGCTGTGCATAGCACCGTAGCCTCACTCATATATAAATATATAAGTAAACAATACGATTTGAGTCCACATCCTCTAATACAATCATGTGAGGAATGCATGGGGCCTCTTTAATATTCGTGCAGATTCTGATTGGACGGTCCAGATCTAAACAGAGATATATATATTCTGTTACGTACCTTAGGTGATATTAATTCCTACGATTAACGGCTGGGGTGTAGCAGAGCAGGGAATGATTTCTCAACCTGACACCATATAGGATAAGACATGAACTCAGACCATATGGGAGCACATGAAGAATACATGCATATATATATATATATATATATATCACAAATATATGTAACTAAATTAATTAATTGCCGACATGGCAACGGCATCCACGGAATTACAAGAAATTCACAAGGTTATACATGTAAAATGTTAGGTATATAAAAGTACTTAATAGATAATTATGGAAAATTAACTTTCGTCCAGTAGACAATTTAAAGTCAGAAATGCAGTTGAGAATCTGAGAGAATTAATTCCGAGAGGCAATATATACCCATCAAAAGGTTAGAATTTGGATATTTACCCATATTGTATTAGAAATTTGGGCCCAATTTGAAGATTTGATGGACAAATATCCAAATTCTAAACTTTTGATGGGTATATAACCGATTCTTCCCAATATAATAATAAAGCAAATGCATGCAAGTTGTTGGAGAAAGAGCATAAATCCCTGTAACAGAGGCAGGGAACAGTTTTAGAGGTGATCAAAAATTTAAAAAAGAGAGCATTCTATTTCTAATACATACAGCAGATTGAACAGAGACATTACAATCATGCAATTACTCCATGTGACAGCTGTTTGCAATTGCAAATCAATTGCACCAATGGAGATGCTCTTAATGAATCAACCACCTTTCCAAGTCGTTTCAATACACGAAGTTTGATTTTGATTTCCCTTTTTGAGATTTATTTGAACTAATTGCTATACTTCAAATTCTTTAGTTTCTGATTTTTTCATTTGAATTTTGAAAGTACTTGCTTTGGTTTTTTTAGCAGCTTATGGATTTCTTGTTTTATTTTTGGGACTGTTTTGCTATTACTGAATTGAAGGAATTCAGTAAAATGTGTCTTTCTCTCACAAGCATTTTATCAAACACCTAGTTGACCTTTACAGCTGTGTACTGTTGTCATGCTTAATTCAGTGAAATGGTTGTTTTTTTGCCTAGTTGGATATTTACTGGTAATGCAGAATAACTTAATCGATTATAACAGACATGAACTACCATTTGAATCTGGTCAGATAGTTGAATAAAAGAGCTTCATCAAAGGATTTCGCAGTGCATGGTTCCGTGGTAAGGTGAGGCGAAAATTACTGATTTGGGATTTCTTCTAATAAAAAAAGAATATTTGGGTTGTTTTCTGTTTAATAATTTTCAAATTTTGCCAGATGAAGAATATTCGCACTAGAGGGGGCTCTCATGAATGTCTTTTAGAATACTGTGAGTTCCTTTGCTGATACCTTGATCATATCAGTATATCACTATAGACCCTTAATTATGCAAATAAAATAAAATAAAGTTTAAGAAAATTTTGAAAAATAATGGAGGAGATGCTTTTAATATTTCTAACCCATTACTGCAAAGCTACTGGTCCATGATGCCTATAGTCAGGGGTGGAACTAGAAAATTGAGATTGAGGGGTCTGGATAAACAATCTTTTGTAAAAATTAAAATTTTTGAAGGACAAAACTGAAAATTTTCAATTTATAGGGGGTGCTTAGCACTCCTTCCCCTCTTTATACAAAACTAGTCCATAATTTGCAACATGAGTATTATATTCATATATAACCCTGCTCCTAAGTCAAAGATTTGAGTCAACTGAGATATCTTATGCAGAGACAAAGGGCATTTTCTCTTGTGCTTTTTTTCTTATATTGTTTCTTCATAGCAGTGTTCTGAAAATTGATACAATTGCCAATGTCCAAGTTTTTTTTTTTTTTTTGAAATTTTTTGATAACTCATCTCCTTTTGGTTTATGTGTTTTGCTTTTGTTCGGTTTGGCTTAGTTGGTTTGGTTTGGTTTGAGCTCTTCAAATTCTATATAAAGCCTAGCAAGAACTGAGAAGAATGCTAATGGCCCTTTTGCTGTAACAGACAAATGGAGATTCCTGGTACACTGCTCGTCTGGTACGACATGAATCAGGTATTTCTGAAAATAAAATACTTAAAAATTAATGTATATGCTAGCATACCCATAGTTTTTCTAAATTTTGCCAGAATTCAGAAATATGCATCCTCTATTTTGTCACAGTATCCAAACTTTCCTGTTATGTTCACATATATATATAATATTGCTGGAATGAAGCAAATCTTTGTAAAATTTTGTAACGAAATAATGCAAAAGCAGGCTACATAATGAGTTAAGCACAATATGTCGTGCCTTAGGAAAAGAAGTAAACAATTTATATGATTTAAACCTTTATTCCCAGATCAAAGCACAGGTGCCGCAAACAAAGCATCGGATCCAAGACACGATAGTTCCACCTGAGAAGACCAGGACAGTTGATACTTCTTTTGGAAATCACAGTGATCATAAAAGCAGGGATATAATTTCTTCAAGTGGTGAGCACAAATCTAGAGAGAGAAAATTGGTAGAGGAGCAACCTGACATGATAGGCGAGTCGATCATGGAGCTGGAAGAGGTGGCTCAAAGGTTTTCTCCAGTTTGGCATTAAATGGTCGAATGATACGAGGCATTCTTGGAAATTCATACCAGACTCTGAACCGGCTGTAAAACCAAACCTTAAAAAGTTTTGAGTTATAAAAAAACTCAGCCTTTGGTCTAGTGACAAAGAGCAACACCCTCCATGTAAGAGGTGGTAGGTTTGAAATCCGGATGAGGGTCCTTAATTTGTGTTTTTTTTGCCCTCCCCCCTACTTTTTTTTTTTTTTTTCTTTCCTCGGTAACCAGGAAGAGTGGAATGAAAGAAAGGGTGAGTTTTTTGGATTCAAATCCAGTGCGGTACCTTACTGTGTAAAATGAGATTTACGTTGTCCGTTTTAACCAGAGACCAATTGAAGAAAAAGGAATGAGATTTACATTTTTTTTCTTAATTTTTTTTTTATATTTATGTATGATTTTCTATATAATTTAGAGTAAAATATCATAATATTGTAAAATTGCCTCTCATTCTTTGCAAGAAAATTTTATATGATTGATTTTCATATGTCTGATATTTTTTGTCAGAGATGGAATGAAGATTGATGAAGGGGCGATTGTTAGTTAAAGTTTAACAGTAGATGTTTCATAAAAAAGGGTGATTAAATTTAACAGTAGATGAGAATGAGCAATTTAAATTTTAACTGGAGATGGTTCCATCAACAAAATTATAATAATATTAGTAGTTTTTTGAAAACAGAAATAAGTTTGTGTAATCTTATAAAAATAGGTTGCTCTCTAATTATAGTTGCTAATGATTAAATTTGCTTAGTTTACAATCTGACTGAAACAGTCACACCAACGTTTCCAATTAGACGGATGCAAAAGTACAATATATTTAACAATGCCTACAAATTCTCTGATTTAGCAATGCAAAATGGATCTCCATTATATAATGCAAAATTTCAAACAAGAATACACATTACATAATGATCTAATTTAGCAATGCCTACAAATTCTCTAAAAAAAAAAAAGAGATATACAACATCAGTGCATGACCATTCTTCTGCTTCTACAGTCAGTATTCACATATTTCTTGAACCAAAATTGGAAGGCATGGGTGGACGAATACCGGCATACGAAGAGTAATCCTGTCAGAAATTAATATTGGAATTAATTTATAGTACCTGGGATGATCAAATTCTAACAAATTACTTCAGTGAGTTCAGTCCCATCATAGTACCTGGGATGAACAGTGAGGAATGCTGTTCATATTGGGGTGCATGTAAATCTGGCCTGATGACACATCATTAGTAGCATAACCCTGCAATAGCAAAGGTGCATGCATCACTATACTTAAACAACTGAAAATAATAATAAAAAAAAAATCAAAATTAAAACTTTGATGATGGTATAAGTACAACATACCTGAACATACATCGGTCTACTGCCAGTGACAGCCGGTTGGTTGATCCGCGGATCCGGTGCTGAATAAGGATGGGTATCGTTGGAAAGTGCAACATACACTGGGTCCTGAGATGATGGTATAAGTGTCTTCTTTGCTTTTTCTGCATCACAAGTAGCAATATCAGAGAATCATCAATTATATATATAGAGCAAAGCTAGGGTGTGCTCACCAAGAGGGATTGGCTTCAAACGACGAATCTAAACTGTTGAAATCCATGTACTTCATGAGTGATGCATGTACATGCAAAATTTTGAAAGTTTCGAATTTATTTGCTACAAGGTCAAGCGGTTAAAGAAATGAACATTTTATAAGTTATTTTACAAGTTGTTTTATATATTCATTTTTCATCATTTCTTTGACCGCTTGACTTTGTAGCAAATAAATTCGAAACTTTCAAAATTTTGCATGTACATGCATCACTCATGAAGTACATGGATTTCAACTGTTTGGATTCGCCGTTTGAAGCCGATCCAATATACTTTTGGAGTTGTGCTCACCAAACCCTCTTGGTGAGCACATCACACCCTAGCTTTGCTCATATATATATATATATATATATATATATATATATATATGTTAATATCAGCCAAAACACATTACTGTAAATCTTTGTAACAATGCACACAAGAAGTTAGGTACTCACTTGACTTTTTATCTTCCTTGAGCATCTTTTTCTTTTTCTTATCATTCTTGTCAGACTCCTTGTTCCTCGTAGAAGCGTAAGGAAGCAAACCCTTGATCTCAAAAGTATTCTCCAGGGATTCTTCAGCACCCTCGAGCGCATCCCACAAGATCTTCTTCATCTCCTCATTGTCACAACTCTTCAGCAAAAGATTGTAGACGTACTTCATAGCTTGGTTTCTGTACACCATCTCGGCCATGCTTCCCTCAAGGTGCACCATGCTGTTACTCGGCTGCTCTCGCCCAATCCCATACAACCTCCTCCTTGCATCTTTCGTCCATCGATTCAACATGTACCTGTCAGGTATACGATCGACACTCTTGAGGTTGAGTGCATTTAATGAATGCGGGCAGAGCAAACCCATGGTCTCAAACTTCTTGCAACTACATGTGACCTCCATTGTAGATGTGTCAAGCAGCACTATCCACACTTTTGATCCCCTTCCTTGAGCCATGAACTGGAACCGGTAGAGGGACCCACCGCATTGTGTTTCCTGATAAGAAGTTGCATTGTTCCCATCAAGAAAATCTGCTTCAAACAGCTTATAGGCCTTGTGTGTGTACAATTCAGCTGCCTTGTTCAACAAGCTGCTGTTCTTGATGACACGTGGGGGCACACTCTGACTACACTGGTAATCCTCTTCTACCTCACTCTGTCGCCAACTAGCAACCAGCTTATCTAGCCTGATTACAAAATCTATCAGACAAGTCGATTCATCTGAAATGCCATTAAATACATTACTCAAGTTCTCAGCTTGAGCTTTTTCAATGGAGGTGATGCCCCCGTCATATGCATCCTTATGTAAAGCACAACACCATTTCTGACGAACATCGTAGAGTTCGTTGAGCCATGAATGGTCTTGTACACTGTACTCTCTAACCATCATGGCCCACGTCTCCTCAAATTCCATCTCTGTCTCACAACCATTCATGCACTTAGTGAAGAGGGTCTGAAAGGTGCGACTCATATTTGAAGTTCCAAGATGAGATTCCATGTTCTTTAGCACATGCCATTGGCAAAGGCAATGGCGTGTGTCAGGTAAAACATTCTCAATGGCCTTTGCCGCTGCAGGATTTTGGTCAGTGAAGAGCGACTTAGGCGCATGGCCACCCATTGATTCAACAAAGGACCTAAAAAGCCACTTGTAAGACTCAACCGACTCGTTCAGCAAGAAAGCACAACCGAACATGACATTCTGCCAATGGTGGTTGACCCCGAGAAAAGGTGCACACACCATGTTGTACTTGTTAATGCGGTATGTCGTGTCGAACACAACCACATCGCCAAAACAGTCGTAGTCAATGTGGCTCCTGCCATCACGGCAAAATAAGTTGGTCATCCGCCCCTCGCTGTCAACTTGCACATCCCAATAAGAGTCAAAGACCCGTTGCTTGAAATAGTTAATAACCCCCTGTGCATCCGCCGGTTCAATCAGACAAGGGCCATCTTGCTCAGTCAAATCCTGAGTTACAGTTACAATTTCAGTGTCAGACGAGGGACCAACACTTGCACCCATGCCGGTTTCTTCGTTTGTGACAGAGCGCGGAGGGATTGGCTGGATCGCTGCTACCATTTTCTCCAAAATTGCCGGTTTGGTCATCATAAGTGAACGTGCTGATCGCAACATGTGTCTCTGCCCAGGTCGGACCAGCTCGTGGTTATGCTCTTGAACTAAACGAATGACCTTCCACCGGCCTTGGTTATCAACCCGGAACCGGATCATTGCCTTGCAGTTGGTGCGGGCATCAGGTCGGGATGGATCTGCATCTGGATCCTCGTCCCGGCTCCCTTCCTTTGAACAATAGTAATCCTTTGTGCGGATATTTTTGGTACCAGTAAAATAGTATTGCTTTCCCTTGCGAATACTGAAACCCATTCGGAGGCCATACTCACAGTAAAGCTTGTAAGCCTCCTCCTCACTGTACACAACCTGGCCCAGTAATTCTTCACTCAATTCCTTGCTACTCATCACAACTTGGAGTTTGTTCGAGCTCCTGTCTGTATCTGTATCTTTCAAAGATGTATCTTCCATCATTGTGGATTGCATTTGGGTTACTTGTTCGGTTTGCTCTGCTTCTTCTACAACAGTCTCTCCATCATTGTCAAGGCATATGGCCTCACCATCAATTTCAATAGCATAGTTTGTATTCTCCATTTGTAAATCCTTCAAAGGAAATAGGCAAATAGCACATGTTAGTTAAGCTAAATTAACTTTCTGCACAAACTGAAGTATAACAACTAGAAATTTCCTTAAAAAAAAGGCCTGATCATTTTACAAAAAGAATGTTGGCATAATTTAAAGATATTTGATCTTCTTATCAGATTACACAAAGTAAATGGTTCTGACCTGCACAATCAGATTACACTATTCGCCTAATACTTTGGAGGCTCTGACCTGCACAAATTACACAATCAGTTTTCAAGATTCGCCTAATACCAAGAGCTTTAATGTTATGAGAGCAGTTATAAATTATGTAGTTATGTAACATGAATATTCTACTTATGATATCAATTAAAAAAACAGAACCAAATGATTACTGCCCATATTGGTTTTAAACTATAAAGTTGGTATTTTGGAGTTAAAAAATATGGCCATATACTAATATACTTCTACTTAATCATAAGAACAAAAAAAAAAAAACCATAAAAAAAAACTTAAAGAGCCTCAACATATTATAACAAGCATTGAACAAAATCAGATATATGCATTGGAGAACTAAACATACTTCTCTACTCTAAGAAACAATTCATAAAATATAATACTACAATATATAAAATAGTGATAATAGAAAATATTAAAACAGAAAACAATTTCTAAAAGCACACCGAAATTCTCAAATCACATTTAAAGAATAAACTTTACAATTAAGGAAATCCATATACAATTAGAAGAGAGCACACTTAGAAGAAGGCTTCCCAAAAATTCAGTATCATCAATTCAGCATCAATACCACAAACAGAAATTCAATTGATATAATTGAAGTAAATGACACCAATTTCAGCACTTAGCATCCTTACGTGCCTCTTTCAATGTCATTTACTTGAAATAAAATCAAAACAAATGGTCAGTTAAACCCTAGTTTCAGAAAAAAAAAATTCAGCAATTTAAATCAAACCCTAGCACAATTTCAGATTGCAATCCTTATCATGTGACTTTTTAATTAAACCCTAAATTCAGGATAATTACCACAAAGTCATCTCTTAAATCAGGCAGCTATTTAAAACGTGAAATTGCTAAATTATTACCTTCCTGATCGCGGTAAGAGAAGGGCAGCGATTTTCGCGAGAGAGAGAGATCGCGTTTGGGGAGGGTTTCTCAATAACTGGACGGGTCCGGTTTGATTAAGCAGAGAGAGAGAGGGCTAATTTTTTTTGGATCTAGCAGACGAATTAATCTGGGCCGTTGGTTATAATTGAATCCCTCATCTAAATATATGAGCCCCTCAACGGGCCTATTATTGGATCCTAGCAGGCCTTGATAAATTAGTTCAACTGTTATAATTGAATCCATTCCAAACTTCATCTTAACCGACCTTGTTATATTAATGGGCTGTACGGACTAACACCGTTAGTAGGCCCGTTATAATCAAACCGTGTCAGCTTAGCACCTTAATTCCACTTGTCTTAATATCTTTTTTTTGAGAAACTGATAGAGGCTATCAGTATTTACATCTAATAACAACAGAGCTCCCAAAATTGGAAGCAACAACCAAATAAACAAGCATTTAAATCTCTCAGTAGACCCTCCCCTGTACTGTAAGAAATGAGTTCAACAGAAACGCAGCCAAGTCATCCCTTCCTGCACTGCCTTCTCTGCTGCCCTTCTCGGTTCATTGATCTTTCCATCGAAAATCTTCCTGTTTCTTTCTTTCCACAATGTCCAGCACGATGCCCAAAAGAGTGTTCCCCAAATTCTTTTAGGTACTAAACCCTTGCAGCTCCTCCATGAGGTGTCGAAAGTTAGCTGGATAGTTTCACCTTCACACATAATTCTCTGCCCCAGCATTCGTGCTATCCATCGCCAGTATTCAGCAGCATACTGACATTGAACAAACAGATGCATAGCTGTTTCATATGTACATCCCGTGCATGTTGCACATTGGAGTTCACATATTATCCCTCTGTGCTGTAGCATGTCATGAGTCATTAGCTTACACCTCTTAGCCATAGGAAGGAGAAGATTCTAACCGTGGGTGGAATTCTTAGTCTCCAAATATGCGAGTATCGCCAATCTGTCTTACCTCCTGTTATGATGACCTCATACAATGACTTGGCCGAGTACTGGCCAGAAGGGGTCCAGCGCCATTGCAACTGGTCTGGCTGTTGTGTTAGCATGATTTCCTGTGTGAGAGTTCTGGAGGACAACACTGCCTGTTGAAGCGACAATGTCCGATTGGTAATGCCATGGTCGATGACCATCTGAACAGTAGGGTAACGCCACGTGTCGTACCAGTACGATATGTCAGTACCCGTCCCCACACTCCATCTGGTACTCCACAAGAATATGTTCCTTAATCGACTCAGTTGTTTCCAAAAGAAAGATCCCTGTGTATTCCAAATTTGCGGCCCCAGTAGTGTTGGTGTTGCACTATATAGGGCAGTACAGGTTGATGCCCATAGAGACTCCCTGTTCCTGTACAATCGCCAGCACCAGCGCATTATGAGTGCCTGATTTTGCAGCATCATATTGACAGCCCCCATTCCACCATGCCTTTTCGGAGTACACACTAGTGGCCAGTTGATCAGAGAAATTCCTTTACGTGATTCTGACTTCCCCCACAAGAAGTTTCTTCGGATTTGATCTATTCTCTTGATAACCCACTTAGGCAAGAGGAACGAGGCCATGAAGTATATCGGAATAGAGCTCAGCACAGAGTTCATTAACTGCAGCCTACCTCCACGTGACAGTAGCTTGCTCTTCCACCCCTCGAGTCTGTGCTCTATCTTTTCAATCAAAGGCAAGTAATGTATGCGCTGCGTCCTATGAATCGTAAGCGGTAAACCAAGGTAATTAATTGGGAAGTCTGACTGAGCGCACCCCATAACCGCAGTGATCATGGGTATTCTTTGCGGCCTGACATTAAGTGGAACCCATGTACTCTTTTGGTAGTTTATCGCTAGACCTGAAACCGCCGTAAACAGCCACAAAATAATCTTTAATGAAGCCACTGTTGAGGGATCGGTGGCTGCTATGAGCGCCGTGTCGTCAGCGTATTGCTGTGCATAAATTGCCCTGTTTAATCTGATGGAAATTCTGGAGTTGAGAGTGTCATTCAATTTGTGGATCATACGTTGTAGTACATCGGCAGCAATATTGAACAACATAGGAGATAACGGATCCCCTTGTGTCAATCCCCTCTTGTGCATGAAATAGTCAGAAACAGACCCATTAAGAACCACTCTTGAAGAAGAAGATTTGAGAATGTGGTCAATCCAAGTAATCCACCTAATAGGGAATCCCCTCGCCTTTAAAACATTCTTTAAGAACGGCCAACTAATCGAGTCAAATGCTTTGGCGAAGTCTAGTTTAACAAACATCGCCGAGTGACAATTTTCAGATATGTGATGTAACATCTCTCGGGTGGCATTGAAGTTTTCCGTGATTTGTCGCTGCCTTATGAATGCCGTTTGATTCGGGCTAATTAATTGAGGTAAGAAATCCCTCAAACGATTAGCCAAAATCTTGGATATAACTTTAGGGACGACATTCATGACACTAATCGGTCTATAGTCGGTTAGCCGTGTAGGGACATCCTTCTTGGGTACCATTATGATATTAGCTTTATTTACCTTCTGTAACTCAACCTGATGGTGATAGAATCCATGCAATATATTGAGCAATTCATCTTTCACCGTCAACCAATGAACTTTTAAGAACTCGTTTGGGAGCCCATCGGGACCCGAAGCCTTGTTCTTTGCCAATTGGCCGACAGCTACCTCTATTTCGGTCAGTGTAAATGGTGCATCTAAGGTTGATAAGTCTAAGTTGTCATCATATAGGCGTGCCGGATGGAATTGAAGGACCTCGTGGTCAGTTCCAAGCAGACCCTTCATATGTGACATGAATGCTCCTCTAATATCATCATCCCTGTGTAATGTCAGACCCTCATAGTCAATAGTGGTGACCATATTTCGCCGTTGTCTTGATGAGGCAACCATGTGGAAATACCGTGTATTCTTGTCTCCCAAGGCCAACCACTTACTTCTTGATCTGTGATTCCACCTCGCCTCAATAATGGTGGCTAACAAATATGCTCTCTCACGTATCTGAATTCGAAATAAGAACTCCTCTCTGTGTAGCACCCTTCTTTCTTCAATTTTATCTAGTAACAAAATTGAATTTTTACAGCACTGTAACTGCTTCTCTAGATCCCCGAAATTCTGGCAATGCCATATCCTCAGTTTTTCATGCATTTGTTGTGTACTAAGTAGAAACCGATCCAGGTAGTGTGCTCTCCGCCCTGTAGTTGATTGCCATATCCCTTTTATGATGTCATTAGCCTGTTTGTTAGATAACCAGAATAACTCGATTCTATGCTGCCTCTGTTGTTTGGAGCCCGAACTACAATTTAGGATAAGAGGAGAATGGTCAGAGATTAATACCTCTAATCCATGTACTGTGAGGTTCGAGAAATGCATAGAGATGTCCGGCGAGACGAATATCCGGTCAATCCGTGAATGAGAGGGGTTGGGTTGTTTGTTGGACCACGTAAACAAGCGATTTTTAAGCGGGACATCAATTAGTTCCTTATCTCGGATGAAGTCATTAAAAAGTGTCATTAGCTGAAAATTGTAGTTGGTTCCGGATCTGTCTATGAGCCAATGCACCAAATTGAAGTCCCCTCCCAAAATCCACGGATGGCGCACCATGGAAGCAATACCTTGCATCTCCTGTATAAATTGAGGTTTAAGTGCATCTACCACTGGACCATAGGCATTGGTGAGAAGGATTAAAGCCCCTGTGTTTATTTGTCTCAGGAGGGCGCTGCAGGTATGATATGAAGCCCAGGAGTTAATGAGTTCATAGCTTCTCTTCCAGGATATCAACAAACCCCCGGAGGAGCTCCTTGCATTAACCACTACACACTGTTTTTCAAAGAAAGTAGGAAGAAGGCGAGAGTAATACTCAAACTTATATTCGTTCCATTTAGTTTCTTGTATCATACATAAGTCACATCTCGATTGCCTTATAATATTTCTCGCTACATCACATTTTTGCTAGTTACCCAACCCCCTACAATTCCAAGATAGAAGTTTGAATTTTTTAATTAACATTAAATTATAGAATTCAAACAACAACTTGTTCAATTGCTCTTCCCCAGTCTATTCTTCGTCAGAGGTGAGAACATCAGTTGGGTCTAGCTCAAAGCGAGATAGGTCATAGTCCATGTCTTCTTCTCCATTGTTTGCCCCTGAAGTGCTTGCATGGTCCGATTTGTTTCTCTGGTTGTTGTCTTCCTGCACCATGCCTTCAATATCTTTGATTTGGAACCCACACTCTGCAGCAATTTTTTCCATTTGGGATTTGGGAAGCCGGACCTCATAACATCCTGCTGCATTTATATCAACTGTGGCCCTCTCCTGCATCGCCTCTTGGGTCCCCTGGTTTTCATGTAGCCCACCTGTCCTTATCGGGCCCGTTGTGGGGGATGGCCCAGAATCCGAAGGCCCAGAATCGGATGGTCCAGGTCCCAATTTCCCAGCAGTCTTCTTCCGCTTGCGCATTACTTTCCTAAAGGCTCTAAGTGTAAGCTCAGAGGAGCTAGGCCCAGAAAGTTTGGCCCGTTGGCCATCCTCCTCAGGATTTTTGTTTTTTCCTGGATCTAGAGTACTCATGTTGACACCTGTCTCCTGCGAAATCGCGACAGACCCCCCAGCTGACATCTGTCTCCTGCCTCGTCATGCGCCTCCTTTTCCCTTTACAGCTGAAACCCGAGCAGGAGTACCTAGGCGGATCCTTTGCGGCACAGTTCCACTCAGCGGTCCCTGAGTTGGGTTTGTTATGACTGATGCCTGACCCGCGAGATGGAGTGGAGCATTCTTTGTAGGCAGTCGGGATGAGTGGGGGACTCGCTGTGCTGGTGTGATTTCCGAGAATTGATTCCCTATTGTTTCCTTTCCCGGCCTCCTGAGGATGCGAATCGGGGTATGTTCTGCTTGTTGACCCGCTACACCAATATGCCCTTCTTCAATCATGACCCGATCCGAACTGTTTTGAGTAATCCTGAGAACATTATGATTCTCTGGCTGTACTGTCTGATCCAGTACCGAGAGATCTTCTGTGGCCATTCCTTGCAGCAGATCCTGCGGGTTCTCCATCGGTATGACCTCTATTGATGCGAACTGCTGCAGCTCCGGTGGCAGTGTATCAGCCGTGCGCCCTCGGCATAGCTCCCGGAGAATCTGCCTACTCATAGGAATAGGCTCTTGATCATCATAGCACATGTCCTCATCAGAGGAAGAGGGGGCCACTGGTGGTTGAGGCCGGGTGTAGACCTTGGCAGGTTTTGGCATGTCTGTTGCTGAGTAGAGTGGGGATCTCTTCCAGTTTACGGCGTGGACAGTGATCGTGTACAGCATGCCTCCAACATGTAGTGTAAGTCGGTGTGGCACCAACGAGAGGTCGTCTACCGCCACTGCTGCCATCCAAGACGTGAGTTTTGCTGGGTGTTCCGACTGGACTGAGCCCAAATACAAACCAAAGCGGTTGAGAGCTTGGGCCACCGCGGATTCTCTCCAAAGGTGAGGCTGCACCCCCGTGAGTGATAGCAACACTTTATACACCGGCACACTTATAGACGCCTCATCCAGGGAAGACCATGGCTGAAAAGTGATCCCCTCATCCCAAGTTTCCTGAGATGTGGCATTAATGAAGGTGTCAGGGTCTAGCTGAGCCGGGAGAACGATGAGAAACCTTGAGCCGGAGAGTTCACTGACTTGGATCTCCTCCCGACTAACAAGGTTGGTGCGGACAGCGTAGTCTCCCGCATTATCGGCCGTGAGGTCCCATTCAAAGTTGCGGGTATACATGACCACAGCATTCTTGAGGCGGTTGAGCTCTTTGAAGTATTCCTCGTCGCGTTCAATGAAGCAGTGGAGATTGAGAGGCCTCTCCTCCGGCATTTCAGGTGTTCTGTACGGGTAGGAGTCTGCTAAGAGTTCGGCGAAGGAAGGTTCTGTGAGGAGTAGAGATTTAGGTGACAACACTTCAGTGGTGGGAGCTGGTGGCGGAACTACCTCCTGTGTGCACCTAGAACCTATGTGGCCGTATGACCAACAACAGCCACATCTCTTGGGGTTGCGGCAAGTGGCCGCCGTGTGGCCAGTACGGCAACACTGGAAGCAACGACCTTTTCACTCAGCAAATGATGGAGAAGGAGGGAATCGCAGGCGAGAAGGACTGTGTGGAGAGACATAATAAACCGTGGATGGTATGGTAGAGGGTGTTGCCGGTTGTGAAGATGGAGGGGAAGGAAACCTGGTGGAGCCGTCGGTGCTCATGGCTGAGGGAGAAACATTCCTGCAGAGAACTTGGGCATAGGAGGAGTAGGGCAGGTAAGGCTTGGTTCTCGGCTGTTGAGGGCTAGAGCAGCGCCAGTTGGACGGGTATCTCTTCCTGCGGCGGACTTGCTGCCATTCTCCTTGGCCCGGCATAGCGCTCCTTGTCTTAATATCAGTTGGAAAAATTTAATTTCTCGATTGTGTCTTCCTCTTTCTCCTTACTTCAGTACAGAATCAAGAAATACAGCATTTCCTCCGTGAAAACTAAAAGCTCTTCTCTTCTCTTCTCTAGCAGCACATAACATCTTCTCCCTTTCCACTCGTTCTTTCTACCTTAATGGCAAATCAAGAGACGCCCCCTCAGATTGCCGAACAACCGAGCGAGCAAACCGAACAGTTAAACAATGATGCCACTAAAATGATCCTGATGCATGCACCAGCAATTTCCCTACTCAGATACCAACTGGTGTGCAAGAACTGGGCGGCAATGATCCAAGAACCCCAGTTCAAGAAAGACCATTTTAAGCGAAACGACGTGACAAATGAACCGTTGCGACTCCTTAAGGAGGTGGAGGAGGTTTGTTCTGGTGTTTTTTGTGAAAAGCCCATGGTTGTTGATGTGAATTTGCAACACTGCGAAATTTGGATGCCTCGAGATTTGGGCAGCGATGGGCAATTCGTAGGATCCTGCAACGGTCTTCTCTGTATTGAAGTGAAAGGTGAGATAACTGTGTTCAACCCCATCACCCGAGAAGTGGTTTATCTGCCAAAGGCAACTTATATCAAGGGATATGGGGTTGTGCACACAGACTTTTTGTTTCACTCTGCTACGGGCGAATATAAGGTCATGCTCTTTTACTGGAATCCTACCACGACATCTTGTGTTGTTAATCTATACACATTATGTCCTAACAGCTCGTGGAGACACATTGGCGAGATAAGTTGCTTCCCTTGTAATGGTGGTGTCAATGTCGAGGATACCATCTATTGGCCTTACATGTCCGATTATGATATATGCTATCATCTCCTTCGATCTTAGCATAGAGAAGATCGAAGAACAATTTTCAGATATGAAAGACGACATGCTACTCGGCCTTACAAAATGGGATAGCAAACTCTGTACTGTTGGTTTTGAATGGGAGCATCAAAGTCAAAGTCAAACAATAAAAGTATGGACACTTGATAACTCGGCAGAGCAACCATGGCCAGGTATCTTGAGATATGAGACTCAGCTACAAGGGATCAATGGTGATGTCTGGCTTCTAGCACCATACTCAATTCAAATGAACAGGTTCTCCTATGCCACTTCTGAGGCCATATTCTTTCATGGTCTTTCCGGAAACTCTGACGATGTCATCAAGGTGATGTGGCCTTTGAGTGGTGAAATCAAGAATTGTTTTGCTTATGTTGAGAGTTTACTTCCTGTGCCTAATTAATTTCTATTATTTCTCATCATTTCTGTTTTAGTATAGACTTATTGTAGAGAACCAGTAATGTTAAATTTTGTGGGAAATGATCTTAGTTATGTATCTGGTATGTGTACTGCTAAGCAGCTAAGGGATGCATGTCAGTCAAATAGAAAATTGCTGAAATACTTGTTATTGTATTTAACTTTTTATGACTACTCCTGTTACTGCTCTTACTTGCATGTCTTCTTTCTTGCTCGTGTATACCCATGTTATGATATCCAGTTCTGTTTTTCTCCTTAGAAAAAAAGAAAAGAAAACAACGCGTGATAATGTTGCCATGTTAAAATTGTCTAATGATAGCTCATAGTCCAGATCAGCTTCCATTGAAAGTGGAAACATTTTCTAGGTAAAAATTATGCTCTATACAGAGTCAATCATTCAGTATACAAATGCCACTTAATGCTAGAACTAGAGCTCATCTCGTGACAGAATTAAAATGTGTTCTTATCTGTGCATCTAAAATAAACAAATTCATATTTGCTTTTCATATCTCTGCATCTAAAATAGCAGGTTTTTCACCATATATAATTGTAGTTGCTGTGAAATCATCGGTTGATTCACCATTAGATGTGTTGTTAGTATTTTCATTTGAGATATAGTGCAGAAAAGTAAGTACAAATCAAATAATAATTCCCACAACTTACACATTCTTTTTTAAGTAATTACACGGGTAATTGAGAGCAAACTTTCAGTTTCTTATGTCAGCGCTAGCTGTTTATACATTATAATACACACGCATCATCCTACTAAAAAAGAAGTTGCAATTGAAAATAATGACAATTTAACATATTGACTCACCAGTCCAACCAATGAACTTATAACCCAAATCTCAGCTGAGTCGACATTTGTTCCGATTTTGATGAAATTTCATGTGCCTAATTAGTACATTCATTTTATCAAAACACATCAGAAATCAGAATAAGCTACAATAACTTGCAAAATAATAAAAAAAAAAACACATGAGCAACCCCCCCCCCCCCCCCCCCACACACACACACCCCACCCCCACCCCCACCCCGCGCTCAGTTTTAAAAAGAAAACCTGCTGCAATAAATTAAGTCTAGAGACCAAATTGTTTTATTTTTTTGAATTTCAATGACCAAGTCAAACAATCAGGTTGATTTTCATTGAACGGTTAAAAGGCCAAACGTTAAATATCGTCATAATATGTGCTTTATTAAGCGAAGAGAACATTAATGCTTTTCATAAGAAGAATTTATCTAGCAACAAAAAAAAAATTCTCTGCTCTTAATTTGTCCAATTTAGCAGATGAACAACTGTTAAACAACTCAGGAGTTTTACTGAATAACTATGCAAAAAAAAAAAAAATGTGGTCATCACGATGCCACCGTGTGTAACGAACAAGGGAAATAAAGAACAAATGTGCCCATATAAATCATTTTAAATTAGGGAGAATCTGAATTTCTATTGTGCCCATATAACGGATTTTAAGTCTCCGGATCTCTATTTCTTGCACAGGGAAGGATACCTGACCAAGTCGCATATGCCAGATATAGCTTTAATTGGTCGGGGACCGAATTTTCAGCGAATTGGTTGGTTTGTGGTGTAGGCTTAGCAGAAGTACGTACATATGATGAGGTAGTAGAGGCAATGAGAAGGAACATATAAAAGAGAAAGATAATGCAAAGGAGGGGGCGCTTGCAGGATCTTGGCTGGGTGAACTGGAGGTTGGAAATGGAGGGGTTGGACTCGCATGAGTCGACTCGGGCATAGCCCATTGTTGATTTAAAATTGGAAAATAAAAGAAATGCAAAGAAAGTATCAAAGTAGAAGTTTGTTGACTCTTGTTATGTGCTCGGGTTTTGGGGAAGTATAGTGGCGGAGAGTTATGGTTTGCACTTAATTGGTAAGAGGTAATGTAGCTCGTCTGTTTGATTATGTAAATTCAGTGAGAAGCTTATAAAATGAACTGAATTCAAACCTAAACAATATATTTATCAATTCAATTTTTCGCTTATATAACCCAATATGAATATATGCACTTCAAGTATCGTTCCCACTTTTGCCAGCTTGTACATATATATAATAGCATTCTTAAAATAATGGTTATAATTAACAATAAATAGGAAGCTATTTTTTGTAAGTCCAAGAAAAAAAAGATGATTACTAGAAATAGGAAGGTTAAGCTTAATTTGGCTCAAGCCTTTGAAAAACCGTGAAAACCTCTTATGATCTAATTAAAGTATCTAAAAAAAAGCTTTACATATGTTGAGTTGTTGACAAAATATCACCTTATTAATATCTAACCTTTTCTTTTCCCTTCTCTCTTCATTTTAAGATGAGCGAGTTCTTGGTCTTTTTATTTTGTCATCTAAAATCACTTTTGTTTCTACAAAAAAGGTTGCATACCTTCTTTTTCACCATAAAAAGTACTTCCTAGACGCCACATTCAGACCAACCGACAAGGCCTGAAAGCATGGTGGCTTGGATCACCACTCTTCCAGGAGACCTAATATGAGAAATTGCCAAGCACATACTTGCTGACGATGTGGTCGACTATGTGTGCATTCGTGCCACTTGCTCGGTTTTGCGGTCGTCCTTGCCTGACCCTTATGACCTTGCCTTCTGCTTTCTCCCTCGGAATTGGATAAGGGTTTATATTAATTATAAGAGAGATGCGATTATTAATAACCCGCACAAGGAGACATCTAGGTATAGCCCAGAGGGTGTTAGTCACCTCCATAATTTTAAATTTTAATCATGCATTTTTCAATTCGATAAACTTTTCATTTTTCTTGAACGTTTTTATATATATAGTTGAGCCTCTCTCATGAAATAAAGCTAAATGTGTGCTTGGAGCCTAGTGTTTAAAATTCCATTTAGTGGTTGTAGAGAATTGAGTTCAAATATCAGTGACCTCACATCACAATATGTATATTCGTATATTATGCATTTTAGTACAACCCCCCTATTTAAATTTTTTATTTCTGCCTCTAACCAGGATCGTCGATTGTTATATGGATAGCTATATAAGGTGTCTTTTTATGATTCAAATACAAGCCAAGGACCGCCAAACTCATATCCCTTTTATGCACCTCCCGACGGGACGCCATGTCGAACTTGTTCTCCCTGTGCTTGAAACACACTTCATCCTCTCTATAACTGATGGCCTTCTCATCCTGGTTCATGAGCAAACACGCGCCATGCGCTTATTCAATCCACTGACCCGTTGTATGTCTGCCGATTTCCCACCAACCTTATTAGAAATTACAAAGATGTCATGCTATGCAATTACTTCAGTTGCCCCTTCAAGGTCGATAGTTGAACAACCAATTCTCATGATTGCCTTGGACAATGATAATGTTGCATATTTTGCGAAACCAGGTGACCAGACTACACTACAGATACAATTACCATTCTGTATCACTAGCGCATTGTTCTTCAAAGATGGATTTTATTGCACAGACAAAGAAGGATCTATATGGGAAATCAAACCAGATCAAAAGTCGGTGAAATGTGTGTTTTATCATGATATTGATGGCAGAAGCTGGCACCTTGTGAAATCCAGAACAGGAATGCTCCTTATCGATTATTGCTCAAGTTCAGCAGGAACGTGTAATGATGCTTTCAGAAAATTGAATGTCTTCAAGTTCGACTTGAATGCTAACACGATCATTCCAACGAATGATATTGGAGATTGCACAATTTTTGTCGGACTGAAGCAGCGAGCTCTTCTGGTAACTCCGACGAAAATTTCCATTAAACGCAACTCGATCTACATTTCTTATGCACCTAGTTTTATCTATCATCTGAAGGATAG
Source organism: Carex myosuroides (assembly GCA_028015225.1). Taxonomy (NCBI): domain Eukaryota; kingdom Viridiplantae; phylum Streptophyta; class Magnoliopsida; order Poales; family Cyperaceae; genus Carex; species Carex myosuroides. The sequence goes on from CM051490.1 coordinate 7,290,020, forward strand.
GAGTACTGAGTCTAATGAGAAACTTCACAAATTAATTTACTGTCCAAATATCATGATGAACCTGGGAGTTGGATTGATGTGTATGGTCTGTCCTAGTTCTCCTAATTAACTAGTTCATTTTATTATTTATTTTACCTTCTTCATTGTAAGTTTGCTATTAATTTTACTCCTGAACTTATGTTTAATTTAAGGTTTCTTTTTATTGGTTCTGTGATTAATATGACTGTGGTGTCACTTGTTGTCTATGGCATGGCACCAGAGCGAGATGTTCAAATTAATGTAATTTGAGCTACTTTCTTTGAGTAACAACTTTTGATTTTGTACTAATGCATTGAAAAAAAATTCTTTCCTTATTGCTATTAATAAAAAAAATACTTTGTTGAAGGAATTAGTGTAACATCCCAATATTTGAATATATATTTGAATAAACTTTATAACGACGTAACATGTTTATACTGACCTCTAACTTTTGTAAATAAAAATAACAAATATTTAAATATGTTTTGATGATAACATCACATAAGCAATTATATAAGTTTTTTCTTTCTAATCTTTAGAACTTTTAGAGCCTATTTAATAAGATGCAATAGATTTTTCTTAACGATATGTTTATTTCTTTAAAAAAAAATATTGGGTTCGGTGTGCAAGTCATTAATTATGTTAAATAAGAAGAAGAATTAAACAAATTTCTTGGTGTCATGGCTTCATGCATGTGGAGACACCTGCATGTCATGCACTTTGATGGTTCATTTTCATCACCTTATTCCGGTCCACTAATTTTTCCAAATACTTGGATACTTCATTTGATCATCACCTAATTCCACTAATTTTCCTTGCCGCTTAATAAGCTCTCTTCTTCTTCTTCTTCTCCTGCTGCTCCTGCTGCTCCTGCTGCTCCTCCTCCTCCTCCTCCTCCTCCTCCTCCTCCTCCTCCTCCTCCTCCTCCTCCTTCTTCTCCTTCTTCTTCTTCTTCTCCTCCTCCTCCTCTTCGTGAATCCGCCAACACCTACCTCACGGGTAAATATCCTCCCGGTACCGTAAAAGATTCCCTTCACTTTACCGTTTGAGATTGACTCCCAGCCGCTTTGGGATTCGGGCTGACGGAGGTGGCAGTATTATTGGGCTTTGAGATTCATGCCAAGTTAAAAAGAACGGTCCAGATCAAGTAATTGTAAATGATTCCCTATTACGGTACCGGGGGTGATGTGAATTCCCTACCTCACTCATTTTACTATATGCTTCCCTCTTGGTACTTTAATGGGAAATTTGGGAGAAATTGTCAGAAATTAAAAATGGCTCTAGCGTAGAGAAAGCAAGGGAATTAAAGAAGAGTAGTTGTGTACGTACTTAGAGACTTCTTGACACTAGATGCTCATGATATACCCTTCATTTCTCTTGTACTTGGAGACTTCTTGACATATTTATTTTTTTGAGGAAAAATGAAGGTGAAGCCTTCATTTGAATTGTGATTGAAGTTACAAAGGGTTTGTATCTAAATTAAAAAACACAAAAAAAAATGCTCAAAACAATTGAGCTATTTTGAAAATGCTCAAAATAAAATGAAATTATTGAAACTATATGTGCAAATGTCGTTTCTTACTCATGAAATAAAATAAAATATTGTAATCCAATCAGAAAAAAACATATGAGAAAAATTGATTAATAAATTAACAATAAGATTATTGCTAGTCAAAATTTTTTATTTTAAAACAAAATTATCATATTAAATAGACACCTCATTCTCTTGAGGCGCATTTTTTAGTTAGAAATATATATGTGCTTAATTATGATATAACAATTTTCTCTCTCTCATCTTTAAATCGTCTCTAAGGAAATAGAGAAGAAAATAATTGTTTTTCTCTCTAGCTTGTCAATATTTGATAATTGTTCCCACGTATTAATTAGTATCATTATTTGCAGTTTTTGCAATAAGAAGTTTCACATTATACCTTTAGTTCGAACTAGTTATCATATGCGATCAGTACACATATTATTGTTATGTCATTCAGATGACAGCAATTTTATATCAATAATATTAAATTTTGTTTCGAAGTTGATTTAATTTATTTTGTTATACAAATTAATTGCTTCTGAATTTTGATTTAAAATAATTTAGTTTTCTTAATGTTCTCCTCCTTTGATGAATTTACGAATACAAGCAAGAATTACAATTTGATAATGTATGGTAAGACAACATTATTCATGGCTTCTTCTTCTCTACAGATATGGTTTCTTCCATTACCTAACGGTTTAAACCGATCTAAGTCTGAAACCGATGAACTAATTAAACATATTGTGGCAAGTTAATAAATAAGTTGAAAAACTGTTCTACGAGTTGTGTCCTCAGGAACCGATAGCACTGATAGGCAACTTTATTCTATCAGTTGTTACTTTATCCTATCGGAAGGGTATATATTAAAATGATAAAATTCTTAGGGACTTATTGTAAAATTTCAGAGGGGTTTTAACAAGTTTCTGGATTTTTATGATGGTTTACTGGTTATTTTCACTTTTTGAATTCTCACTGTTTTTGGGTGGTTCAGAATTTTCAGATCAAGTAATTTTCTATCTATCTTAAAAAATAGTAAACAAATTCTAAAAAATATAAAATTCGATCTGCAAGTACATATTCATATGGTGAATGGTTCAAATTAACCGTTAGAATTTTGAAAACGAAAATAATACCATAGATTCACTCTTTGGATAATACTTTCACTTCCGTCTAATTGTAAATATTGGTGTGACTGTTTCAGTCAGATTGTAAAACTGAGCAAATAGTTGTTACAAATGAAGCATATTTTTTTCTCAAATTAAAGAAAGTAGCTCAAATTACATTTATTAGAACATCTCGCTATGCTGCCATGCCATAGACAAACAAGTGACACCACTCTCATTTTCACAGAACCAACTAAAAGAAACCTTAAATTAAACATAAGTTCAGGAGTAAAATTAATAGCAAACTTACAATGAAGACGCTAAAACATATAATAAAATGAACTAGCTAGCTAGTTAGGAGAACTAGGACAGACCACACATCAATCCAACTCCCACATCAATCCAACTCCCAGGTTCATCATGATATTTGGACAGTAAATTACGTTTTCAAGTTGCTCATTAGACACAGTACTCCTATTCTTCAGATGATAGATAAAACTAGGTGAAAAAGAAATGTAGATCGAGTTGCGCTCAATGGAAATTTTCGTGGGAGTTACCAAAAGAGCTCGCTGCTTCAGTCCGACAAAAATTGTGCAATCTCCAATATCATTCGTTGGAATGATCATGTTAGCAGTCAAGTCGAACTTGAAGACATTCAATTTTCTGAAAGCATCCTTACACATTCCAGCCAATGCTGGGTAAAAATCGATAAGCAGCATTCCTGTTCTGGATTGCACAAGGTGCCAACACCTACCATCAATATCATGATAAAACACAGTTAATTCACTGACGTTTGATCTGGTTTGATTTCCCATATAGATCCTTCATTGTCTGTGCAATAAAATCCATTTTTGAAGAACAACGCGCTAGTGATACAGAACGGTAATTGTATATGTATTGAAGTCTGGTCACCTGGTTTCGCAAAGTATGCAACATTATCATTGTCCAATGCAATCATGAGAATTGGTTGTTCAACTATCGACCTTGAAGGGGCAACTGCAGTAATTGCATAGCATGACATCTTTCTAATTTCTAATAAGGTTGGTGGGAAATCGGCAGACATACAACGGGTCAGTGGATTGAATAAGCGCATGGCGCGTGTTTGCTTATGAACCAGGATGAGAAGGCCATCAGTTATAGAGAGGATGGAGTGTGTTTCAAGCTCAGGGAGAACAAGCTCGGTATGTCGTCCCGTCGGGAGGTGCATAAAAGGGATATAAGTTTTGGGGTTCATGGCTTCATGTTCAATCATACTAACACATCTATTAAAGCTATGCTTATAATAATCGAAGATCCTAGTCAGAGGCAGAAATATAAATAGGGGGGTTTAACTAAAATGCATAATATGAGAAAATACATAATGTGTGGTCACTGAGATTTGAATCCATGTCTCCACAACCACTAAATGTTCTAACCACTAGGCTACAAGCATACATTTAGCATTTCATGAGTGAGGGATGAACTATACAAAATCTTTAAGAAAAATGAAAAGTCTATGAAATTTAAATATGCATGATTATAATTTTTTAAATCATGAGAGTGACTAAGCACCCTCTGGACTATACCTAGATATGTTCTTGAACCGGAAATCAATCGCCTTTCTCTTATCATTAATATAAACCCTTATCCAATTCCGAGGGAGGAAGCAGAAGGCAAGGTCATAAGGGTTTGGCAAGGACGACCACAAAGCCGAGCAAGTGGCACGAAAGGAAACGTAATCGACCACATCGTCAGCAAGTATGTGTTAGTTATACTGAAAACTTTAATATTAATCCAGAATCCGTAAATTCAAAATAAAATAGCAAACGTATTTAAAACTTACAATTCTGAATTGATGACATTTTGCGCACTACTAGAATTTGGACTTTTTGCAAGAGTAGCACTTACTTGTTGCAAGAGTATGAACGACCCTTGCAAAAGAAATGACATTTCTAACACAAGAAAACCTGTTGCAAGGGTGTCCCTTGGAAAAAGTAACGCATGCAAAAGATTTGATGTTTACCCTTGAAATTGTCTCTTATCTACTCTTGCAAATAATAATTGAAGACCCGTGACCCGCTAGCAGAGCCAGATATTATATTTTAATGAATGTCCTTGGAAAAACCTCATTCCATGCCCTTGTAATAAGTCTAAAGATTTTAGACAAAACAATTGCAAGGACTTACCCTTGTAACAAGTTTTGAAGATTCCGTTTTTATTATTTTATTCTAAAGGCCCTTGTAAGAAGTCCTACACTACTCTTGTAAAAAGTCTGGTTATTCTGACAACTACTAATTGCAAGAGCTTACCCTTGTAACTTGTTTTGTATTACAGTGCAGAACTTTTTCTGTATATTTTAAATGTCTCCCTTCAAATTGAATTTATTTTATAAAAAAAATACCAATAAAAATAATAATTATTCAAAAATTGAGGGACATGCTAATAGAATTTATATTATTCTGTATTTTTAATTACCTTGAAATGTGATCTCTAATAATAATTTGATGATGTACAAAATAAGTATCTTTAAGTACCAATGATATCAAATAATAGCTCAAATCCTTCGTTGCTTATCTAGCCTTAGTACACCACAATAGATTGTTTCAGCTGAACAAAATCTGTTCAAAACATTCGACCTTCAAAAACAAGAAAGACACTTTCAAGATGATAAAAGCTCAAGCAGAGTCAGTTTTGAGGCTCGCTGTTCCATGACACCTTCTTATAGCGAGACTGGTCAGGATCGAAACCTCCTTCGACGGCTCCGTAAACGACCTAAAGTGTCATGGCCATCCAGTCTTTGCTGTTAAATGGTTTGTCTGATGCCACCTAAATCAAAATAGAACATTAGTAATTGTTTAATAAGGAATAAAATTTTCAGTTTGTATGATTGCCTAGTTCTGAGTAATTGTGGTGAATTGCTCTTTATGTATCCAAGTAGAAAATAGCACCATTAAAAGGAACACACTAAGTTGTACCAATACCATTTGAATGAGATTCTGCACCAATACTTAAAATGATGCTGTTAATGTGGCTAACCAATACTTGAAATGAGCTTCAATTAATTCGATACTAAGCATAGAAATAGAAGTCTGAGAAAATATGATAAGGTACTGATACCCAACATGTACGCTTCCTGTAACGCCTGCTACAGGTCTAGTTCCAGTACCACACCTGATTGATATGACATCAATATTCGGCATGGTAATCCTGGGAACATGTACATACTTCAGTGGATTAAAGATATTGTAGAACAAAAATATTGAATATGAGAATCTACCTTGGTTGGCAACAACAAAGACACAATTCTCTGCATGACTGAGCCAAATCATTCCGCACTTTTCGATCATAACAGGTTATGAAGCATCCACACAAACCAAGAAGTGCAAAAATCAATAATGCCCCTACAACAGAAAAAGATTCATTTTAGACACTATAAACAACATAAAAAAACTACAAGAAAAAATCTTTACTGATATAACCAAAGTTCAATTTGCTGTTATTGACATAAAACCATATGTCAAATTCATAATCAGATCTCAATTTCTCAAAACCAGTCTAGGAAAAGCCACAAGATTCAACTTATTAAATTGGTTACAATTTATTGTTTGCGCACAAAGAAAAACCCCATGTTTCAACATATAAACCACTTAAATTCTCATCCTCTACATATGTCCGGTATATAATAGCCTCATACATGTATCATACCTTGAGCAGCCTTTATGTCAACTGAGGTTGTTTTTCTAACTGCTAGTAGCATCTACTACACTAGTCTTACCACATATATAATAAAAGCTAATCTCATCATCAAAGCCCCATGTCACACGCAACCAGAATTGTTGATAGCCATCAATAAAATACACTAGGTATACAAATAATGATATTACTTGAAATATAAGAGAAATTGAACACCTCTAGCTCCTGTGAAATTGAACACCTCCAGCTCCTATGAAAGTAGACACCTCTACCAGTTTAATTGAACACCTCTAGCTCCTGTGAAATTGAACACCTCTAACTCCTGGTTTAATTAAAGAGAGCAATCGATCAATAAGCTTAAGCAATCAGAAAAGGGCATTTGGTCGAACATAGATTTACATCAATTATAACATAAATTTACTAGCTTGATTACTAACTTCAATTTCTTTTTGCTTGCTAGCTTGATTTTAGTTTGGACATTTCGTCGAACACTATAAATGCATGTATCAATGCAACAAAATTTATTCAAACTTGGAATGGAGTAATGGTACTGTAATCAGCAGACGAAGAATCTATTTTCTTTGACAAAATTAAGTTCACATTTCCTTATAGTTATAGATTAATTATTCAGATCGGTGCTAGTACTGCAATTGGCAGCCACGAAGTCACCATATGAAATAAAAAATTAGAGATGAAAACTTACATCTGTAACTCTTGTGCTCTATTTTGCTAGATGAGATGGAGAGCGAAAGAGGCGCAGGTAGGAGAGAATTTGAGGGGTCAGGAGAGAGAAGTGGAGGGGTCGATTTGGGAGGAGAAGAGAAACATGTATGAGCCTATACGGAGAAGAGAAACGGAGGGAAAGTGAAAATTTCAGGAGGGAAGCGAAATTTTGAGGAAAAGTGAAAATTTCAGGAGGGAATGGAGGAGGAGACGAATTTTTCCAGAGAGAACGGAGGAGGAATGAGCAGGATCCAGAGAAAAGATAAAACAAATTTTACAGAGAGGGCAGGAAGAAAAATTCGGAGCTGACAAGTGGGTTCCACTAGTCAGCGACACAGTTTTGTTAAATGGAGATGTTAGAACAACACATTATCTATCGGACGGTTCAAATATATATATTAATATTTGTACATATTAATTAATGTATGTACAACAAATACTATGAAAAAATAAAAAATTTTGTATAGTTTGTATGGCCAAAATCATAGTTATAAATGTCAATTTTAGTTTATTTAGATTTAAATTTATCTAAGAAAAATAATTCTTGCCAAAATTTAAGACAGAAGTGAAAATTTTGAAAGCAAAAATAATTTTGTGACTGCAAAATGAAATTAGAAGTGAAACAAAATAATTTTTATGAATTACATGCATGTGTAGGTAAATCGAATATTGGAGAGTGAATATTAGTCAAGTATTTTTTGGAAAAATCGAATTTTTATGAATTACATGTGTATAGGTAAATCGAATTACATGTGAACTATTTACAATTATAACTTGTATTTTTGAAAAAAATAATTTAGTAAAATATTCACTGTTAAATTTGTAAATTATATTTTTTTAAGTTTGAAAATAATTAAAGGAATCACAACAAAATAAAAACTTATTGTAAAATAAATTAAGTTCAGTGGCCTTTTTATAAGGTCAAATTGTTAAAGTCAGAATAAAATTAAAAGTTAACAAAATAAATTTCGTAAAGATGCACGGGTATATGTCACCCGTTGGTCGATCGGAGCCGTTTAAATTAAGAAGCACTGCATTTATTGTCCTGCACCCAAGTTTGATGAAATTTTGTTTTTATTTACCCATCCATCTAGTTGATATCATTTAGCAAGAAACATTTATTTATACCCATCCTGCATTTATTCTGAAGTTTTTCTAAATTGTTACTGTTTTCTAAAAAAATATTTATAGGATATGAAAAAAAATTATACTTGGAGGTTTTCTAAATTCTTACTGTTTTCTAAAAAAAAATGATACTTGATAAAATAAATTAAGTTGAGTGACTTTTTATAAAAATCAAATTTTTAAAGTCAAAATAATTTAAGTCCAGATCTCTAAAGTAAATCATATTTTTACTTTTCAGCTGGACCGTTCGATCAGAATCTGGTCCCTTCAGTATTCGTGTGAGAACAAATTGAACGGTCTGGATTCATAATCAAAATTGGGTTAATTTAGGAGATCCAAATTCGAGAGGGAAATGAAATTTTAGACAAATAGAAGAGGGAAAACCAAAATTCATTCACTGTGTGTGGCGCAAAAAAGAAGAGGGAAATGAAATTGAAATCCATTGATAATATGTACACTTCATCACAGATCATACGGCTCATATTCACAACTCTAATATAATTCTAAACACTTGTACAAAATTAAATATAAAAAAATTAAATAAAAATTGAAAACTAGTTTTTTACATTTTCTATTTACGAATCATAACAACCGTTAACAATTTTATAGAATTTCATTATTTGTAGCCTCTTCAAATTGAGCCAAAAATTGTGGGCCGTTGATTTTCGCATGAGCATTCAACGGTCGATCTGCAATAAAATAACCCCTAATTTCTTTTAAAATGATCAAGTTAGTACCAGGAACCTTAAAAACAAAAAAAAATTGGAGTTCTAACAGTTATAAGGTTCGATCCAATGTCTAGTATTTATAGCCCTACGATATCATTATATTATGTCACTTGGATGGATATGTAAATGAATATCAAATTAGATCAAACTTACCAACAATGAAATTAATGGAACACTCTTTCATTTGAACGGTTCCGATCGACCAACGGACGACATTTGTCTTTGTTCCTTCATTAACTCACCCAACAAGAGTTGATGTTCTATAGTCATGTATGTTTGACATAAATAATTGTTGCAACATGCATGTACAACTATACAATTTAATTTGTCAAAATTATTTAATAATGCAATAAAAATGTTCTAGCATTATATTTTGATATAAATTTTATCAATATCATTCTAAATTGTTGTCAGTTTAATAATTGCCAGTTTATCAATATAATAGTAAAAATATTGAGCTAGCTTAAATTTACAGTAACTAAAACCAACATCAAATATTACTCATTAACAACTAAACACATATGTACCATCAATTATAATACTAATTTGGCCACAGAAACTGTTAAAAATTTAAAAATATATTTTAGAATTATTTTCATGTTATTTATTATGCATGCATTACTTAATTTTATTTTGTTTCATTTTCACTTCCCTCTCAATTTTCCCTCACGGAGCTTTGAAATTTGGGGCGGCTTTGTTAGCAGAGCAGTTTTGATTTTATGCAACGCACGACCTAAATAATTGAAAGAGTATCCAATATATTTAACACACTGATTGAAGCTATAATTGCTCTGTTAATATATGTACTCAGCAAATTTTTTTGTTCCCATTGCATCCAGAGAGGACTTAGGGAGCCGCCATCTCTCTTGTACTCATTTTTCCCTAAGATATTTTCATTTCCCTCCCACTCAGCAATATTTTCATTCCCTCCCTCCATCTCCCTCTCTCTCCGAGGGTTTTCAAAATCGATCTCTCCGCCGCTCAGTGCAAATCCGGCTCTCCTCTCTGCCCGCCGCTCAGCAACCTCAGCCCCTCTCTCCTTCCGCCGTTACCTTCGACGAAACCTAATTGTTACAAACTAGCGCTAATTTGCAGGTTAAAGAATGGAGATGGGGAAAAGAAATATCCGGTTGCACGCTTTATCTTGAATTGCTAAGGTAAAGAAATTTATCTTTTTGTCTTATAGTTCTTATATAGTTCTGTACCTGAGTTCTATCTATTTAGTAACGACCAAATCGTGCAGCTGCATCTGGGCATTGGAACTGTACTGGTTTCTGATCAGACAAGTAAATGACGACCGAGATTACAAACAATAGCAGAACAAGATGAAATTAATGAATATACTTAATAGATAATTAATTAGTAGCTGGTTTTCCAAATTAATTTATATATTAATGTCAATAAATTTTTTATATATTCCATTTTCTTGACAGTGCTCCTGGTAACCTTTTAAGAGTGAGGCTATGGTGCTATGCATAGCACGGATGGGGTCCGTGCTACGGCTCAAAATTTGACTTTTTAAAATCCTAATGGTCGATCCAACCGTTCAATGTGATAACAATATGAATATGTACTTGCAAACTAAATTTTATATTTTTTCGAATTTTTTTACTATTTTTTTAGATAGGTAGAATTTTGATGGTTCAGAATTTTCAGCAAACACTGATTTTTCTACCTATCTAAAAAAATAGTAAAAAAATTCGAAAAAATATAAAATTTAGTTTGCAAGTACATATTCATATGGTTATCACATTGAACGGTTGGATCGACCGTTAGGATTTTAAAAAGTCAAATTTTGAGCCGTAGCACGGACCCCATCCGTGCTATGCATAGCACCATAGGCTCACTCACCTTTTAAATATTAATGTACAGATGTAGTGTGCTGATTCATGTAAAAAAGGAGGAGGTTTAGTATCAATATAAGCAATATTCTGAGTTATACATGACATATAATATATTCACTAGCGCAACAGAAATAATCATCTGGTAGATTCAGTGTGTTTCCCCTATTTGGATTGTATCGGTTCTCATATAGGCTTAGACTGCATTAATTGGAACTTCTTTTTTATTTCTAAAAATATACTGGTACTTTATAGCTATTCTATCTTTTTGGGATGTCGCGTAATTTCCAATTTAGAAAAAAATTATTTTAAAGGGATTCCTTTCTAATTGTTTCTATTGGCTCTTGTTCTCATCATTCTTAACTAATTTTAGTAATAATTGTTGACGTGAAAAAGGCGTTGGTGTTTTACAAAGGACGGCCGCCGAAAGGTATCAAAACCAACTGGATCATCATGAGTGCCGTCTAGCCGAGGCACAGAGCAGCAACACGTACCGACCCATGAAATTCAGAGAGACATCCATGAGGGTATGATTGATTTGTTCTATAGGTGTTAACTTTGTAGGTTTGCTATTTCTTTTTCTCATGATTTCTGTGTGATAAATGAAAAATAATTAGTTGGATGTATTGTGATCGAATTGACCTTAAATGCCAATACATGTCACTTGTCATGCCGATAAAGTAAAATGTTGCATATGCGTTGCCTTATTAAAGGCCTTATCGTTTTATGATCCATCTTTTCCATTAATTGGCTAAATTACCTAGCTACTCTTCAAATGGAGAATATTTGACTAGCTTATCTTCTGTGGCGTAGGCGTGCTGGTTTGATTGCTATATGTCTCATTTATCAAAATAACAAGGACCGGCAATGCCCATTTTCTATAGAGAAACTGACAATGGTTGATTCAAAAGCATATTTTACCCTGCCAATCTGCCACAGATGATCTTGCTCATCTTTCAATATCAAATATGCCATGTATTGTATAACCTTACCCCAGTCTGCCACATTGGTCAGGACAAGTTTTCTGACCCCTTTGGTGACCTTATTTTTAATTTTCTGACCCCTTTGTGGACCTTATTTTTTAATCTAATATGAGTTAGCTGCTGTGAGAAAAGAAATTCAAGATGAGACTGGTCGATCCAAAGCAATCTCTCATGTTCCAATTCATTTAAGTGTATACTCTCCACATGATAAAGTACACATTTAATATTATAGAGACTTTTTATATGATTAATTAGTGGACATGCATGTGCCTTAATGAAGAATGAAAAAAGAAGACATAGAATTGAGATCTGACAGGAGGTAATGTTTATTGAGTAGTTAATAATCCAAATTGGTACAATGACAGTATGAATCAGAGCTTATATTGAATCTTGGGTTTTCTGGTTCCAAGCTTGTTGTTGACAAATATTATCCTATGTTTTTCCAGAGGGTCATCAAAGTATTATGCAAGATATGGAACACATGGTTCATGCATATATTGAGAAGGTAATGTTTTCACTCCTCTCATGCTTGCCTAAGTACTGCTGGTGTGTTTTCTAATAATTATTTTTGCAATTGTTTTGTCGTAACAGTGCTAATTGTTGTTTTTTTAACCTTCATCAATTTTCAGCGAAGACAAAGAAGTGGGTTGACAGCTGTACAAATAAGAGAGAAAATTCAATATTGAAGGTAATTGAAGTGAGTTAATTTGGATCTATTTTGAACTCGCATCAGTTTTGATATATTGAGGTTAATTTGGTTATAAGTGGGGCATAAATGTAGAATTACTATGGTTAATGGTTAATTATTGAGTATAGATTGGTTAAGGTTGCGGCTAGTAGCATCTTTGGTTATAGATCTGGTTATAGATTTAATTATTGAGTGTAGATTTGGTTATAAGTGTGTCTATCTAGGCATTTTAGATGACAAGACACATGTAAGTGTTCTTATACTTGTATGGATTTACATGATAATCTAGTGTAGATATAATTGCTCTCTTCAATAAGTTCTATAAAGATATTAAAGCAAAACCATTAAGTTTAATTTTTCTCGAGTACCATAAATGACGATTTTTGGGCTTATTCCAACGGGTAGCTGTTGGAACAAGCCCTTTTTCTCCCCTTGGTAAAAACAGAAATTCTAGTAGTGTCTGTAGTTTTTCAAAGAATGTGTAATGTTTTGGGTTTATTTGCAAATGCTGATCACCAATAGCATGGTTAGTTATTATGAAGAAAAAAAAAACTAGATTGCTTGAAAATCCTAAGGACAATGACCTATCTAAAGTTTCAAAACATGATCCTGGAATGAATTTTCCACACAAATATGTACATTTTAATGTTTGGTTTAATTTTGCTTCTTTATTTGGTGTACTTTAAACAACAAGTAATGGGTTTATCTTTTATATGCAGATGAAAACCAGGATCGCGACACTTGCATAAAATTTGCTAGAATGGTAAGCTTCTTTTTTGTCTTTAGTATATGGCACCTCCATGCAGACTTATCTTGTATTGGTATTAGCTTGTTACGGTGCATATTAGGTTAAGGAGTAAGAATGCCTTCACTCCTAGATTCCAAGTGGTACCTAAAATGTTAGTTTCGTACCAGCATTTACATGCTGGTACAAGATTTATCTGTACAAGCATCAGTTCGCCAACTAATTGACCTCAATTTTCCTTGATGAAATTGAAGAATGATCAATTTATCTTTAATGAAACTCAATCCGCATCACTTTAGAGACCGATCAAACTGAAGAAAGAGAAATTTACCCATTAACAGTCCGGCTTTTTTAATACTGTGCAATTAATAGGTGCAATTTTCAATCCTTAATTAATTTTTTTACTTGAGCAATCCTTCAATTTGATCTCAAATTTTTGCTTTCAAGGGACTTCAAGGTTCAGCCGAGAATTCTTAAGGTCCATTCATTCACATTATGCAATCCAAGTTATTTTTTTTTTTTTTCTGATTTTTAGTTTTGCTTAGAGGGTGTTATTAATATACTGGGGATTCATATTGATTATTGCATGTTTACAGCTTAAATTAAGTACATTTGTGATATATATGTTTGTAAATAGTGCAGTTTATATTATGTGATGTTAATATCAATTGTTGTCTATGTTTATGTTTTTTGTGTGCGAATGAATGTTGTTTTTATTATGTTTCAATGGTAAATGAAAAAGATTTCTTGCTTGCCGCTGGGTTGGTACCAAATTAGTACGGGAGGATTATAGAAATTTGGCACGATAATATTTTGCTGGAACGTCAATTATTTTCATCGGAATATCATTACAAATATGAGGTAATACATTGCATGCAAAAGGTCCAAATGATATCTTGCAAATAACCTGGTGGGGCTCACCTTCATTACCCTTGCAAATAAACAGGGGGCCCCACCTTCTCTAATCATGTAATTGTTTAGTTCACTTGCCTTGCAATAAACCGTGTGGGACCCACGTTCTTCAACCTTGCAAATACTAAGATGGGGCCCACGTTCTTTATCCTTGTAAATACTCCCTGCAGGTGCCAAATCTCAGACTTTTAGTAAGAGTAGTTATTTCAAGAGTAGTCTCTTGCAACAAGATTGGGAAAAGTTATTGCAAGGGTAGCCCTTGTAACAAATCAAAATTCGAGTATTTACATGGAGGCTTGTTCTAACGGTAGTTTTTGCAAGGGTGGCCCTTGCAAAAAGCCTTTTTCGGACTTGTTGCAAGAGTGAGCTCTTGCAACAACCGAAATTTTTCCCTTGTAAGAAGTCCAAATTCTAGTAGTGGCGGAAGCGTTAATACTGAGATCTTCAATGATTTTCCTGATAATTGATGATGGACATAGCGTTTTCTCTTAATGGCGTTTTCAGAAATTCTCTCAAAATTCAGTAGAGAGAGACAGAGAGACCTTTTTCTAAGTTGTTTTTCTATGACTTATCAGGCAATCAATTGGGACCAGTATATATTAATAGCAACAGATTTTTCCATCAAAAATGCTGAAGCCCTTTCGTTCATTTCTTTGAATGAACCCGGTGCATATTAATAACATAGGCCATAACATAATAAAATAAAACTAACATTCTCCCACTTGGCCGTAATGTTATAACATAATAAAGCACATAAAAAAAAATTTGAAAAAAAAAATTGGCCAATATAAATTTTTTTTTTTTTAATCGTAAACCTGTTCAGTTAGAAATACCAAACCAAACTAAAGTAATCAAAATAACCAATGTCGTTATTTGATCCCCATTAATTATAGCATTGGTACTCTTTCCAACAATGGTTAATAATCTTCATTCGGTCCTCATAAGTAATTTGCTTAGAATAAACAAAATTATGCGCATCATAATTAGCAAATTTATTAATTCAAAGTGAATACATAATTAAAAATTTAGTACAGAACATAATATATATATAGTTTACAACATCAAAATCATAATACATTAACTAAACCCATGCCGGCAACATGCTCTTTGTAAAGAGTGGGTGGAAGCGCTTTTGTTAGAGAATCAGCTAACATAGCTCTTGTATTGATATGTTGTATCATAATGGTACCATCTTTGACTTTGTCTCTTACAACAAGATATTTGATGTCGATCCACTTGGATGCACCACTTGATTTGTTATTCTTAGAGAAGAAAACAGCAGCTTCGTTATCACAAAATAAGGTGAGTGGCCTCGCAATACTGTCAATTACTTGAAGTCCTGGTATAAAATTCTTTAACCAAACTGCTTGACCAGTAGCATGATAACACGCCACAAATTCTGCTTGCATAGTGGAAGATGCCCTTAAAGACTGCTTAGCACTCTTCCATGAAATTGGTCCCCCTGCAAGCATAAATATGTAACCTGATGTGGATTTCTTACTGTCGAGACATCCAGAAAAATCTGAATCAGAATAACCAATAACTTCAAGGTTATTTGACCTCTTGTTAGTAAGCATATAATCTTTTGTCCCTTGCAAATAGCGTAAAACTTTCTTGGCAGCTTTCCAATGGTCCATTCCTGGATCAGTTTGATATCGGCCAAGCATACCAACTGCAAATGCAATATCAGGACGTGTACAAACTTGAGCATACATAAGACTCCCTACTACCGAAGCATAAGGAATTCGCTTCATTTGAGCACGTTCTATTTCATTTTTAGGACATTGAAACTTGCTGAATTT
Source organism: Carex myosuroides (assembly GCA_028015225.1). Lineage (NCBI taxonomy): Eukaryota > Viridiplantae > Streptophyta > Magnoliopsida > Poales > Cyperaceae > Carex > Carex myosuroides. Next base: position 7,305,894 of record CM051490.1, read on the forward strand.
GTCACCCTTGACAATAGGAGCAATACTAGGGGAGCAATTGTGCATGTTATATCTTTTAAGCACTTTCTCAATATATGCTCTTTGGGATAAACCTAAGATCCCACGAGACCGATCTCGGTAAATTTCAATTCCTATAACATAAGAGGCTTCACCAAGATCCTTCATTTCAAACTTAGTTGATAGAAAACGTTTTGTCTCGTATAGCATGTCTAAATCACTACTTGCCAATAAAATATCATCCACGTACAAAACGAGAAAGATAAATTTACTCCCACTAACCTTGAGGTATATGCGTTGATCTATTATATTTTCTGTAAATCCAAATTCGGTTATAATCTCATCAAACTTGAGATACCACTGTCGTGAAGCTTGTTTTAATCCATATATTGAACGTTTTAATCTACATGCCATATGTTCCTTGCCTTCTTCAACAAACCCTTCAGGTTGTTTCATAAAAATTTCTTCATGCAAGTTACCATTGAGAAATGCAGTTTTCACGTCCATTTGATATAGTTCTAAATCATAATGAGCTACAAGGGCTAAAACAATTCTTAATGAATCTTTCTTTGAGACAGGAGAAAATGTATTGTCAAAATGTACACCTTCTTGTTGTGTAAACCCTTTAGCGACTAGTCTGGCCTTAAATCTTTCAATGTTACCTTTGGAGTCAGTTTTAGTCTTATAGACCCATTTACATCTTACAGGTTTAACCCCGACAGGTAACTCAATAAGATCCCAAACTTCATTAATTTCCATAGATTTCATCTCATCATTCATGGCTTCCAACCATTGAGATGATTTATCACTCATAATAGCTTGCTTGAATGAGATAGGATCATCTCCATTACCTATATCACAACCCTCCTCAGTAAGGTATATGATATAATCATCAGGTATGGCAGATCTCCTCTCTCTTTGTGATCTACGTAAGGGTTCTTGTGGCAGCATAGGAGCTTCATCAACAATAGGTACATCATGAACATGAGTTTCATCATTAGCCTCTTGAACAACAATAGGTATAGAATTTGTAATTTCTCGAATTATCAGAATTGGAACATAAATCCGATTTTCTTCGAGGTTTACTGTTCTATTTGCATTACTCCCGCTGATGTTGCCATTTTCAAAAAATACAGCATGTCTCGTCTCAACTATTCTAGTGGTATGTGACGGGCAATAAAATCTGAAACCTTTGGATCTCTCTGGATAACCAATAAAATAACAACTAATGGTTCTGGAATCAAGTTTCTTAAGTTGCGGATTATAGACTTTTGCTTCAGCAGGACAGCCCCATACACGTAAGTATCCTAGTTGTGAATTTCTGCCAGTCCACAGTTCATAAGGTGTTTTTGGAACAGATTTACTAGGAACCCGATTTAGAATATGTGTGGCTGTTTTTAAAGCTTCTGTCCACAAAAAATCCGGCAATGTGGTATTGCAGATCATACTTCGTACCATATCCATTAGTGTACGATTACGTCTTTCAGCAACTCCATTTTGTCGAGGATCTCCCGGCATAGAGTACTGATGTACAATACCATTTTCTTGAAGAAATAAAGCGAACCGGCCTAGACTTTGACCAAGGTCGGTGTGTCTTCCATAATATTCACCGCCTCTATCTGATCGCACTATTTTAATTTTAAGGTTATGTTGATTTTCAACTTCAGCCTTAAAAATCTTGAATTTATCTAGTGCTTCAGATTTTTCATTAATCAAGTACACATAACCATAGCGAGAATAATCATCAATGAAAGTAATAAACGATTTATGCCCGTTAATACCCGGAGTAGGAAAAGGACCACAAATATCAGTATGAATAATTTCTAATAGTCCCCCACTTCGAGTGGCTCCTTTCTTATTTCCCTTGACAAATTTTCCTTTTACACATTCTACGCAGTTGTCAAAATCAGAAAAATCTAATGCATGGACAATTTCATTTCTAATGAGACGTTGCATTCTATCTCTTGAAATATGACCCAATCTGCGATGCCATAATTTGGAAGAATTTCCAACATCACGATTTCTCTTGACTCCACGTTTATGATTAACACTAGTAATATTCATAGATAACAGAGATTCACAAAAGGAAGAATTCAAACATAATTTATATAGATTATCACATAATAATCAAGAACCAACAAACTTAGAGTTATGATATAGTTTCAACTCATTATTTCCAAACTGAAACATAAAACCACACGCATCAAGTCTAGAAACAGAAATTAAATTCCTAATCACACTAGGAATATAAACTACATCATGCAAATCAAGAATAAAGCCACTCTTCAAAACTAAACGAAGAGTTCCAACAGCCTCGACTTCAGCCTCTAATCCGTTAGCAACTTTAAGTTTCCTTTCTCCCCTTTGAAGCATCCTCACGGAATGGAATCCCTGCAATGAGTTTGTAATGTGCACAGAGGCACCAGTGTCAACCCACCACGTATTTAAGGGAACATCAACTAAAAAGGTTTCACAAATCATGAAATTTAAATCATTACCCTTTTTAACGAGCCAATCTTTAAACTTCACACAGTCCTTCCTCATGTGTCCACGCTTCTTACAGTGATGACACTTAGGAGCATGCACGGGTTTTGTACCAGATGTACTTGCCTTGTTAATACCAGTAGCCATATTCATTTTACTTTTACCTTTACCATTTTCCTTAATTTTCGGTTTTGGACTTTGAACAGCAATGTTCGCATAGTCAGGTTTTTCAGCTTTAATCCTTTCTTCTTCTTCAACACACATGGCAATTAATTCGCTCATTTTCCACTTTTCTTTCTGCTATTATAATTGATCTTGAAAGGACCAAATTGTGCAGGAAGAGAAGTCATAATGAAATGAACTAAAAAGCCTTCAGAAATTGCCATATCCATACCGTTCAATTTTGCGGCCATATCATTCATCTTCATGATATGTTCACGTACACCGCTTGTCCCGTTATACTTGGTGGTGAGCATTTTCATTATGAGAGTACTTGCATTAGCCTTAGAAGTACTTTTAAACTGCTCTTCAACAGAAGTCATATACTGTCTAGCAGTGAAGACATTATTTGCATCATCCTTATCAGGAATACCTCCTCTTATAGCAGTTGTAATAGTACTTTTTATAATCATGAGAGACATGCGGTTTGACCGCTCCCATTTTTCAGAATTTTTCTTTTCATCATCAGTACTTGTATCTACAATAGTAGGTTTGTCCATTCGTAATGCCTGGTCAATATCCAGAACACCAAGACAAATCTCAATTTGCTCTTTCCAAGTGGAAAAATTAGTTCCGTTCAATGGTACTATTCCAGAGATTTGAGCATGAACATTATTCAATGCTGCATTAGATTCAGCAAAATAAAAAAAAATGCTTACTGTTATCAAATTATAAATCCACAAATAAATAAAAATAATATTAAATCAACTGTATAACCAGTAATTATACTGAAATATATATAATAAAAGGCCAAATTATATTTCAGTTCTATCATAACAGTTGTTACATAAATTCGATTTATATCACCGTTGGGCAGAAATAAATTGAATTGTTAAAATAAAGAAATTCATTTGATAAATCATAATGGCAATTAAAGTTGGTAAAATTAACCTTTATAATTTATTACATGAAGAAAACGTAATTTTATTAAAAAAAAATTAATTTGTATCACCGTTGGGCAGAAACAAATAAATTCATTTAATAAATCATAATGGCAATTAAAGTTGGTAAAATTACCGTCATAATTTATTAAATGTGAAACATAATTGTGACTTAAATCACAAAATTAATTTTAATAAAGATAACATCCAATTAAAAAATAATAATAATAATAATTCCATCTAAAATTATTTATATGAAATATATATAATAAATTTCTGCAACAGAAAATTAATTAGGCCGAAAATTATATATGAATTCATATAAAATCATAGAAAATGCCAACATAATACAATTTGTGCAACATATATACACATATAGTTTTTTGTACATGCAATCCCATCTTATCCTATCATATAACATATAGTCAAGATCCAATACAACACATATAACACATAGTTCGGTCCTTCCCCTTTATTAGCCATGCAATCAACTTGGTGTCATCGAGGTTGGACCGAATTTTTGTTCATCATAAGTTGTATTAGATCCAATATAGCAAAATAGAGATGTGCATGTGAGGCCTCTTGGGAGGTTAAAGGTCTCCAACTTTTGCATCTCCCATGAATTTTAATAATAGAGAATAATTATGAATTGATTCAAGAATAATAATTCTCAAAATTTATACGAACCAAAGAATTAAAAAAAATTAATTAATTCTCCAATTAAAATTAGTAATTAATCCCAAAAAAAAAATTTACTCTCGGATTAATCCAAAATTCGTCCAAAATGAATTTCTCAGTTTAAATTCGTCGTTCATAATATTTATACGAAACAAATAAAAAAAATTTCGAAAGAAAAAAAAATATTGCATCTTATATGAATTTACGATTTGACTCTGATACCAAAATGTTAGTTATACTGAAAACTTTAATATTAATCCAGAATCCGTAAATTCAAAATAAAATAGCAAACGTATTTAAAACTTACAATTCTGAATTGATGACATTTTGCGGAAGCGTTAATACTGAGATCTTCAATGATTTTCCTGATAATTGATGATGGACACAACGTTTTCTCTTAATGGCGTTTTCAGAAATTCTCTCAAAATTCAGTAGAGAGAGACAGAGAGACCTTTTTCTAAGTTGTTTTTCTGTGACTTATCAGGCAATCAATTGGGACCAGTATATATTAATAGCAACAGATTTTTCCATCAAAAATGCTGAAGCCCTTTCGTTCATTTCTTTGAATGAACCCGGTGCATATTAATAACATAGGCCATAACATAATAAAATAAAACTAACAGTATGTGCTTGGCAATTTCCCATATTAGGTCTCTTGGAAGAGTGGTGATACAAGCCACCATGCTTTCACGCCTTGTCGGTTGGTTTGAATGAGGCATCTAGCTTTTTGTGGTGGAAAAAATGTCTGCAACCTTTTTGTAGACAAGAAAGAGATTTTAGATTACAAAATAAAAGACGAAGAACTCGTTGTTCTTAAATTGACGAGAGGAGGGGAAAGGAGATGTTTTGTCAACAACTCAACATATGGAAAGCTTTTTTTAGATACTTTAATTAGATCATAAGAGTTTTGACGGTTTTTGCAAGGCTTGAGCCGCCAAATTAATTAAGCTTAACCTTCCTATTTCTAATAATCATCCTTTTTTCTTGGACTTGAAAAATTAGCTTCCTATTTATTGTTAATTATAACCATAATTTTAACAATGCTATTAAACGTATGTACAAGGCAAAAGTGGGAACGATATTTGAAGTGCATTTATTTATATAGGATTATATGAGCGAAAAATATGACCAGTGCATAATTTAAAGGGAGAGAGTCTAGATCTACTATGCTCATATAAAGTTCTATAAATAATCAATTTCTTCATAAAAAATATCCATATCTCCACAAAAACTAAATATCGATCTTTTTCTTCTATCATCTTTTATTTATTTAACCTTTTATTTAATTATTTCAAAAATTGAATTGATAAATATATTGTTTAGATTTGAATTCAGTTCCATTTATAAGCTTCATGAGACATCAGCTTCTCACTGAATTTACATAATCAAACAGACGAGCTACGTACATTACCTCTTACCAATTAAGTGCAAACCATAACTCTCCGCCACTATACTTTCCCAAAACCCGAGCACATAATTAACAAGAGTCGACAAACTTCTACTTCGATACTTTCTTTGCATTTCTTTTATTTTCCAATTTTAAATCCTGCAAGCGGCCCCTCCTTTGCATTATCTTTCTCTTTTATATGTTCCTTCTCATTGCCTCTACTACCTCATCATATGTACTTCTGCTAATCCTACACCACAAACCAACCAATTCGATGAAAATTCGGTCCCCGACCAATTAAAGCTATATCTCACATATGCGACTTGGTCAGGTATCCTTCCTTGTGCAAGAAATAGAGATCCGGAGACGTGCATCCCTTAATTAGCAGTACACGTACTAGGTCCGTAACTAAGATCATTCCCCACAAAATATAACATTACTGGTTCTCTACAATAAGTCTATACTAAAACAGAAACGATGAGAAATAATAGAAATAAGACAAGTTCATTTAATTAGGCACAGGAAGTAAACTCTCAACATAAGCAAAACAATTCTTGATTTCACCACACGAAGACCACGTCACCTTGATGACGTCATCAGGGTTTCCGGAAAGATCATGAAAGAATATGGCCTCAGAAGTGGCATAGGAGAGCCTATTCATTTGAATTAAAGTGCTAGAAGCCAGACATCACCATTGATCCCTTGCAGCTGAGTCTCATCTCTCAAGATACCTGGCTATGGATGCTCTGCCGAGTTATCAAGTGTCCATACTTTTATTGTTTGACTTTGACTTTGATGCTCCCATTAAAAACCAACAGTACAAAGGTTGCTATCCATTTTGTAAGGCCGAGTAGCATGCCATCTTTCATATCTGAAAGTTGGACTTCGATCTTCTCTATGCTAAGATCGAAGGAGATGATAGCATCATAATCGGACAAGTAAGGCCAATAGATGGTATCCTCGACATGGACACCACCATTATAAGGGAAGCCACTTATCTCGCCGACCTGTCTCCACGAGCTGTTAGGACATAATGTGTATAGATTAACAACACAAGATGTCGTGGTAGGATTCCAGTAAAAGAGCATGACCTTATACTCGCCCGTAGCAGAGTGAAACAAAAAGTCTGTGTGCACAACCTCATATCCCTTGATATAAGTTGCCTTTGGCAGATAAACCACTTCTCGGGTGATGGGGTTGAACACAGTTATCTCACCTTTCACTTCAATATAGAGAAGACTGTTGCAGGATCCTACGAATTGCCCATCGCTGCCCAAATCTCGAGGCATCCAAATTTCACGGTGTTGCAAATTCACATCAACAACCATGGGCTTTTCACAAAAAAACACCAGAAGTCCAGAACTAACCTCCTCCACCTCCTTGAGGAGTCGCAACGGTTCATTTGTCGTGTCATTTATCTTAAAATGGTCTCTTGAACTGGGGTTCCTGGATCATTGCTGTCCAGTTCTTGCACACCAGTTGGTATCTGAGTAGGGAAATTGCTGGTGCATGTATCAGGATCTTTTTAGTGACATCATTGTTTAACTGTTCGGTTTTCTGGCTCGGTTGTTTGGCTGTCTGGAGGGGCGTCTCTTGATTTGCCATTAAGGTAGAAACTAGAAAGAACGAGTGGAAGGGAGAAGATGTTCTCTGCTGCTGCTAGAGAAGAGAAGAGAAGAGCTTTTAGTTTTCACGGAGGAAATGCTGTCTTTCTTGATTATCTTTGATTCTGTAATCAAGGAAGGAGAGAAAAAGACAATCTATAAATTAAATTTTATCAACTGATAGTAAGAGAAGTGGGTTCGTTTTTGATTCAGAGTTTCAGACTACAAATTAAGGTACTAAGCTGACTCGGTTTGATTATAACGGGCCTACTAACGGTGTTAGTCCGTACAGCCCATTAAGATAACAAGGCCTGTTAAGATGAAGTTTGAAATCGGCTGCTTATAAATTAGGCAGTTGAACTAATTAATTAAGGCCTGCTAGGATCCAATAAAAGGCCCGTTGAGGGGTAATAAAGGCTGCTAAGGAAAATTGCTATTAAATATTTTGCAATCAATTGTTGAATGTTATTTTAATCGAACTTTTTTTTATGAAGGTATTAATTCAACGAAGCTAGTTGTATTAGCAATTGATTGAGCAAATAGCATTGCTCCAAATCCGGATGCTTACATTGGAATTGTTAGACAAGTCAATATTCATTTGTCATAATCATGCTTACCTCAGGGCTAGCTTAAATTAAATCCATTAATGTACCTGCTTGAGATATTTGGTGTATAAAGAAAAAAAAAAGTACATCATATATGAATATTTGCACAAGAATGATTACACTAGTTAGCTTTTCCCCGGTTCTTTATTTATCTAAACATAAAATAAATGTATTAGTTGTACCAGATAAGATAAAAGAATTGGTAGGACAGCTATCGTTTAGCTGTACTATAGTTTTTTTTTTGAGATATTTGACAGTGGCTGTCAAATTGTATGCCACAAAACTACCCCAACCAGCCAAACCCCTCTTACCACCTAACAAACTACAGAGTTATAAGTCTTATTTCATACAGCTCAAAGCAGCTTACACCACAACCCCGCTTCCCGTATTGCCCAGCCCCCTATAATCTCCGGCCGTATTGACTGCTGTTCAAAAATAGCTGTACTATAGTTGACTAAATTAAAATATGATCAACAAAAGGACAGACAAGTTGCAAGCAAATGAAAACAACGAATAGAAGAGAAGAGATATCATTCACCAAATTTCAGAAACTCAGGAGATAAAAGGAAAGATACGCATAACCTTAGTATATTGAATATGGAAGATATAGAGGGTCTCACAGACATGATCATGGAAACAGTGCAGGGAATCGGGGAGTCTCTCGGGTGGCGCCCTGGAGTGGTCATATTGACAATAATTGGTGGTTTATACCAGGCCCATAGATTTCTTGAGAATAGAAATTCAGAAGCTCTCCATAAGAACCAGGAGGCCTACCGTCTCGCAAAAGAATTGGTGCAGAGCATAAAGGCAACAATCGATGCAGTGGAGTGCTCTAATAAGCTGATGTGGAGCAAGAAATTGTCTACGTGGTTGCGACAACTGAATGAAATGGCATACGAGGTGGAGGACTTGGTCGACAAAGATGAGTTCATGATCATCCGTGACAAAATCAAAGGCAAGCGCAAGTTCAGTGAATTTAATTTCTACCAGAGGAAGTTTGGTGAGCTCTTATCCTTCTTCACTCAAAAGGAGCATTTCACAATGTACTTCTATTTGAAAGCTGTAAAGAGTATTATGTTTCCCCAAAGCAGTATGAAGCACTTAGATGCTCTCAGCGATAGGTTTGGAATGTACCTTTCTACAACCAATTATTCCATGAACTTGCTTGATAATGTTGTTGCTGAAGCACAGAGGAAAAATATGGATCCCTATTCTCCGTCTATTGTTACTAAATTTGTTGGTCGAGCCAAGGAGAAAGAAAAGATAAAATATCTGTTGGGAGATCACGAAAAGAACAAAGTTGAATTTATTCCTATAGTAGGTATTGGAGGAGTTGGAAAAACAGCTCTTGCACAGAATATATACCAGGAAGTGGAGAGATTTGAACTTAGAGGAAGGGCACATCTCTCTGATAGTTCTCATATTATAATAACCATACATTACTTGGAACAGAACTCTGGGGAAAAGGATTTACCAGTAAATGATTTCAACACTCTTAGTCAAACTTTACGTGGTAAAAGATTCTTTCTGGTACTTGATGATGTAAGGAATAATATAGAGAACCAATGGAACAACTTGTTTGCTGCCTTGGAATCGGGTGCGCCAGGTAGCAAGGTTCTGATAACCACTCAGAGCCACAAAATTGCCAGGAGAATTGGGACTGTGAAACCAATACACTTGGATGTTTTAGAACATGAGGCCATGTTAACACTTTTTAAGCACCATGCATTAGGTGGTGTTGAAATTGATGAAGAAAAAGAAAGAGTACTCCATTGGCCATTCGATGAGTAGCAACATAGTAACGAACCTTTGTGGCCTACCTTTAGCCGCAAAGATAATTGGAAATATGTTAAGATCTAACTTGAATGTAAGAGAATGGAGAAGAGTATCAGAATTGCATTGGGGGGGCTTAAAGGAAGCTATAGATGGTATTTTGCCATCTCTTCTTGTTGGTTATCAACAGCTGGAAGCTGGGCAAAGAAAATGCTTCGCATATTGTTGCATATTTCCAAAGAATCATATTTTTCTGAAGGAAAGGTTGGTCCAAATGTGGATAGCAAATGACTTCATCCCACAAAATGACCAAGAGATGGTGACAATGGAGGATACAGGACGACAATGGTTTGATGACCTAGTGGAAAAGTCCTTTATTCAACAACCGGATAAAGAAAACAATGATGAGTTCACTATAAGCGATTTGATGCAAGGTTTAGCCACAGTCGTTTCTACAGCCCATAATTTGTCATTGACCCAAGAATCATCAATACCATCTACCGTTCGTCACTTGGCATTGCCGGCTAGTAAACTAGAAGTACTCTGCGACATTGCAAGGTCAAGTACCCTTCGCACAATTATATTATCAGGCAATACTGAAATCAACAAAATTAACATGCTCAACACTGTTTTTAGCAAGCTAAGCTGTCTGCGTGTATTGCAGCTATCCGGAATTAGCATGCAAGAGCTACCTTATGCTATTAGGTACTTATTGCATCTGCGTTACTTGGGTCTTGCAAATACCGGAATCAAATATTTGAATCAATCTATTTGTAGGTGTTATCATCTTCAGGTTCTAGACCTTGAAGGATGCAACATCGCATCCTTGCCAGACGGCATCACTGACCTGATTAACCTACGACACTTGTATGCCGATTCTAAAACTATCTCATTAATATCAGGGATAGGTCATTTGGCCAATCTCCAAGATTTATATGAGTTCCACATTCGCAAAGAAAGAGGGTATAAAATCACGGAGTTGAAAAATATGAGATTTTTAAGTGGTGAACTCCATATAAGGGGAATTGAGAATGTTAGCTGTTCGGAAGAGGTAAAGGAGGCAAATTTAATAGAAAAGAAGAACCTTGACAAAGTAGGGTTATATCAGAAACCATCCAATAGACCTGATTTGTCAGGAGAGATACTAGAAGCTTTGCAACCACATCCTAATTTGAAAGAGCTCATAATCAGTGGTTATGAGGGTGTTTCTCTTCCAAAATGGTTTCTGCAATTAACCTCCATTGAGAAAATAACTTTTGAAAATTGTCCTAAATTAGAATCAATGGGTGGCCTACCGCTTATGCTGCAAAAATTAACTATCAAAGAATGCTCGGAAGAGCTCATGGAGCAGTGCAGAGAAACTGGAGCTGAGTGGCTAAATATTAAACATGTTCAAAGTATCTACGTCGGGGGCACGAAGATGAAGTAGCCAGGTCTGTATTATTTTTCACTCAAAATTATGTAATTTGTTTATATAGAGCATGTTTTACAAATGATACTTGAAGTTTGGTTGTTATCATTTTGGCCCTCAATACTAGGATTGGTACCAGTCTGGTACCACGATAGCCTGTTTTTACTCTTCCTAATATTTTGTATTGAGAAAAGGTTTAAAATCGAGCTTTTGTCTTTTTTAAAATAAAGATGGAGTGCAAGTCGCTCCCACCTTTAATTATCCACACTGAAACTCTTCTTTCGGTTTTGAACATGCAACCACGCAAAGAGCATTGCTTTTAGCCACCAGACAAATGTTGGTCCTCACTTTCCTTTGTAATTTTTGTGTTATATTATTTTAAAGAATAATTATTTTAGTACCCACAGTTGAGTACCCGCATCGTACCCGCACTTAATTCATTTCCAATTAACTGCCATAACTGTAAGCGGTCCCCACAACTACCAATTAACTAATTTACATACTTTCCAGTTTGAATTTTAAATTTCCCTTTCTCTCCGTTTCTTCCTTTTTCTAAGCTTCCGCGATTTTGAGGCGATTTTAGATCGATTTCGAGGCGATTTCAAGGCGATTTGGAGACGATCGTCTAGCGATTTCGAAACTGGAAGCGGGGATTTTTAAAAAAAAAGTGCGGGTACGGTTATTTAAGGAAAATTCATATATCATATATGTAGTTCATTGTATAGATATAAATACTTGTCTTGTATAGGTATAAATACTTCACAATGTTACTATTAATACTTGTTAAATAAAATTACAGTGTTGGAACGGTTGTGTGGTCCCCTAATGCGGGTACGACGCGAGAATTTTTCATATATGTAGTTCATTGTATAGATATAAATACTTGTCTTGTATAGATATAAATACTTCACAATGTTACTATTAATACTTGTAAAATAAAATTATAGTTTTAGAACGGTTGTGTGGTCCCCTAGTGCGGGTACGACGCGAGAATTTTTCAAAAAAAGGTGCGGGTACGGTTATTTAAGGAAAATTCATATATCATATATGTAGTTCGTTGTATAGATATAAATACTTGTCTTGTATAGATATAAATACTTCACAATGTTACTATTAATACTTGTAAAACAAAATTACAGCTTTGGAACGGTTGTGTGGTCCCCTAATGCGGGTACGACGCGAGAATTTTTCAAAAAAAGTGCGGGTACAGTTATTTAAGGAAAATTCATATATCATATATGTAGTTCGTTGTATAGATATAAATACTTGTCTTGCATAGATATAAATACTTTACAATGTTACTATTAATACTTGTAAAATACATTTACAAGTGCCAACAAAAAAAAATTGGTTTTAAAAAAAATTGGTTTTAAATACTTGATATCTTAAGTATAAATACTTGATGAATTACTATTAATATTTGATATCTTAGGTATGAATACTTTCTATTTTGTATGAATACTTTTCATATTTGAATATTTAATACTTTGAAAAACGTGTAAAAGTATGTCATCATGGATCTCATTTGAAAGATAAAATTGTGTAGAACGCGTTCGTGGTTTTAAATTTGTAAAATTCCTCATAGATCGTCCCAAAAATTGGTTAGATTGACCGGAGAAAAAAAAAACCACCTTGAAAAACATGTAAAGATGAGTAGGTATTGTGTCCAGTTATTTTTTAAATACTTGATATCTTAGGTATAAATACTTGATGAATTATATATGAATACTTGATAATTTAGGTATAAATACTTTCCATTTTGTATGTGAATTAATTTAAGTGCGGTCCCCAAAAACAGTTATGACAGTTTAGGTGCGGTTCCCAAAAACAGTTATGACAGTTTAGGTGCGGGTACAATGCGGGTACTCAACTGCGGGTACTCATATCAGCTTCCTAATATAAATAGTCAAATCAGTCTTTAGTCTAGTGGTAAAAAGGTCATAGAGGTTCAAAATCCGATTGTAGATTTCTTGTAGATATATAAAATTAGGAGGCTTGAGTATAGAAGGCAAAATCGGCCGATTAAGATCGGGATCGGACAAGCCCGATCCGATTTTGGACCGATCCGGATCGGGATAGGAAGGTACCGATCCAGATCGGGATCGGAAGGTGTCGATTCCGATTCCGATTTTTCCTTCTTGACCCATCTTTATCTAAAAATAAAAAATATTTCAAAATAAGATTTTCTAACTAAAGAAGTATCTTTAGGGACTCGGTATATATAAATGATCTCGGTATCTGTTACTTCCTCATTATGTTGTTGAAAATAACTAAGCAAATATACCAACCGCAGATGCACCCCTTGGGGACACACATCAAAGGTGTGTTGAAACAGAGATACACGGTTCGTGTATGATTGTATACGGACCGTGTAGCACGCCGCCAGACAGAATAAGGAAGGCGGCAGCTGGCCCTTTCATTTTATTTCTTTCCTGTTTTCTCAGTTATTTTGTTTCTCATTTAGAAGATTATGATTGTATCAGATCTAGAAGAAAATAAGAAAAAAGATAGCAAGTAATTAGGTAGCCTTTATCTATATATTCCCTTCTACCTCCTCTGTAACAATTCATTCAAAAAGAAATAAAAAAGGTGTGTGAGTGTGGAGGACGTAGGCACCAAGTTGGTGTCGAACCTCGTTAAATACTGTGTTATTCTCTTCTTCTCTGTTTGTGTGTATGATTGCTTGTGTACGGACCGTATCTAGTGATACACGGTCCGTGTAAGAATTCTGCAGGTTGATTTTTACATGGTATCAGAGCCAGGCTTAGATCTAAAGACCTGAAATGGAAGACATCTCTACGACAGGAGGTGGGAAGGACCAAGACCACAGCGCAGACATGACACTTCTTCAAGCGCTGAAGGAACTTCTCACCACCCAGAAAGCGATGGCTATGCCGGTCGAAGTACCGGTCAACTCGATAACTGTAAATTCGACGGAACGAACTATGGGCTATGGTTGTCCATGATAGAGACACACCTGGCAGGCAAGGGCTATTTTTGAAATCCAAACTATCGATCTGAACTGCTCAACATGATATTCATACTAAAATATACTTGGAGACCAAATTTTATAAATTTTATAATTTTTTTACTAAAACATGATATTCAGTGATTTTGTACCTATCTTAAAAAATAGTAAAAAAAATTTCAAAAATTATAAAATTTCAACCAAGCATATTTTAGTATGGATATCATGTTGAACAGTTCGGATCAACAATTTGAACTTTAAAAACGAAGATATAAAACATGAGTTATGATGAGGTATTACAACCCTCCTCTTCAAGAAAATAATTATCTTTTCTTTCAAATTTCATCAAACTACAAATTAAAGAAAAATAATTATTACATGCTTCAAATACGGATATGACATCATCTCTCTTCGTGCGGTTCATTATGACACTTTTTTTAGATGCTCTTGCGGTTCATTATAACACTTGAAGACCTTTCAACTCCCTCGTCAACTGTGATAGGTACTAGGTCAATTGCCCAATTGCAGGACCATTAATTTATTTCTAACAAATTAAGATCATCCTTATCCTCCTATAAATGAGGTCACATATGCAGAGTCTGTTGAAGCCATATTCAATCACACAATTAACAGAAAGCAATGAAGTTATTATTGGCTGTAGCACTTCTGGTTCTGGTTCTGGTGCAGCACTGGGAGATATCAATATCATGCAGGGAAGAGGAGAGGTCTGCTCTTCTACACATCAATGCTTCAATTTCCTTTCCTATAAACTCTTTAGATGGCAAGTGGGAAGGCAAGGAGTGTTGCCGATGGGAAAGAGTCACCTGCGCGAATGTGTTTTTCTTTAACCAAATGATCTCACTAAATGCCAGTATGTTCTTGCCTCTCCGTCAACTAAGATCTCTCTCTTTATCTGGAGTGGGCATAATCAATTGTACCGATGGTGCTGGTATGTGTATATCTTCACGTTTCTTTCTTGTTTAAGCATGCATTATATATATACTGTTAAAAATAACGGCTACAATTCAAATTTGTAAATAACGGTTAGTTAGTAATTAATAGACTAGGAGTTAGTGGTTAGTGGTTGGTAGTTGTAATTAATAGTATAACGGCTAGTTTTTGTTCTTCTTTATAAATAGACATATATGAAAATCTGAAATTAAGATTGCAATAGTAAAATTGTTTTCTTACATCTATTCTCTTTTACAAATTTAACATGGTATCAGAGCGAAAGACTCTGTGACCGAAAAATTGAAAACGCGTGACAAATTTCAGCAAGAAGAAAATGGCTCAAGAAGAAGCAGCGAACTTCTCGAAGCTAACAAATACCTTGCTCAATGGCAAAAATTATGTGTCATGGGCAAGAGCAGTATCCAGAGCCCTGAGTGGTCGAGAGATGTTATAATTCATTACGGGTGAAGAGAAGAAACCAGAAATTGCAAACACAAGCAAGATAGCACCCGAAGAAACAATAGTAACAAAAAATGGAGAACTACGAATGACATAATTGTTACCTTACTAATCAACTCCATGGAACCGGCCGTATCTGAACTCTTCACGTTGGCCGAAACGGCACATGAACTATGGGAAGCGGTAAAAAGTATGTATGGTCAACAAAATAATTTTTCTCACATTTATCAACTTATGCAGGAGATTCAACAAGAAAAACAAGGGTCAAGAAGTCACACTGAGTACCTTAGTGCTCTTGAGAAAAAACGCAATGAACTTCAATCCTACCGGCCGTTTACAACAGATTTGGCCACACCTCAGAAACGGGCTGAGGAGGACGATATTTTTCAGTACCTTGCGGGTCTAAACCCGAGTTATGAAGCCATAAGATCTCAAATCATGACCACGGTACCTCTTCCCTCTTATTCTCAAATTAAAAGTTTAATTCAACAAGAGGAAAGTAGGAGAATTGCCATGAATGGTCAGATTGTAAGCCACGAGGGACACGAGACCCATGGCTTAACCGTAAAAAATTTCAATTTTAATCAAAACCCTAGCTTTCAAAATCGCCCAAATCAATCAAAAAATGAAAAATGTAACCACTGTAAAAAAGATGGCCACACTCAATATAGATGTTGGCACCTCTATCCCCATCTTAGACCCAAAAAATGGAAGGGAAATGATCAGAATCGACATTGGGAAAAAAATGGTGAAAAAAACAGAAGTTATGTAGCTTCTGTTGAAGAGAAAGGACTTAATGGGCTAGTGGGTTCGTCTGTCAATGGATTCGGACCCAATAACACTAGCCAAACTACTAATGGATTCAATTCCAACCCTGGCGGACCCAATAAGGAGACCCCAAATAGACCCTCCATTCCAGGCGCTGGCGGGTCACTCTGGAACGGGTCAGGCGCTGGCGGGTCATCCTGGAACGGGTCAGGCGCTAATTTTGGTGCAAATGGGTCATTTTCAAGTGGGTCAAGGCCTGGAGATCAAATGCAGCAGTATTTTCAGCAGTTCTGTGCGATGATGAACAATCAAAACAATCCCAGCATATGTGGTATTGCTTCTAACTCAAAAAATTTCTTTTTTAATCAAATTATTATAGATAGTGGTGCAGATCATATGTTTGGAAATAAACAACTACTGTCAAACCTCAACCCGACCAATGGTAATAATTTTCTATTGGTTGCAAATGGTATGAAGGCAAAAATAAATGGCGTAGGAGAAATTAATCTATGCAATAAACAAATTAAAAATGTTTTATATTTAGAAACATTTCCCGTAAACTTAATTTCTATAAATAAATTAACACAAGAATTAAATTGTAATGCAATATTTTCTTGTAAAAATGTTGTATTTCAGGACCGGGAAACCGGGGTCAAGATTGGTGAAGGATTTCTAGAAAATGGACATTATCTTTTGAACTCCAAATTAAATTTCTGTGCTTCCGCAAAAGTCGTTAATTCTGATATTTGGCATAAGAGACTTGGGCATCCTTCCGACAAGATTTTAAATAGTATTTTAGATTTTAAAAGTTTAAATTGTACTAATTGTGAAATTTGCAAATTAGGAAAACAAACAAAGCTTTCTTTTTCTCTTTCTACGAGCAAAAGTAAAGCTCCCTTTGATTTAGTACATTCCGATGTATGGGGACCGGTCCCAATAGATTCATATAATGGATTCAAATATTTTCTTTTATTTATTGATGATTTTACAAAAGCAACTTGGTTATTTTTACTTAAATCCAAAGATGAAGTGTTTGATTGTTTTTATGAATTTTTATGTCTCATAGAAACACAATTTAATGCAAAATTAAAAATCTTTAGATCGGATAATGGAACCGAGTTTATAAATAGGAAGTTTTCAAGTCTCTTTAGAGAAAAGGGTATTATACATCAAACAACTTGTATAAATACTCCTGAACAAAATGGTGTATCGGAAAGGAAAAATAGACATTTATTAGAAATGACACGATCTTTATTATTTCAAAATAATGTTCCTAAAATTTATTGGTTGGATGCCGTACTTTGTGCCACTCATTTAATCAATAGATTACCTAGTATTAATTTAGAAAACAAAAGTCCATTAGAAATTCTTTATCAACAAAAAATCACTTATGACCATATGAGAGTATTTGGTTGTACAAGTTTCGTACATATCAAAAGAAATGACAAGCTTGATTTTGTATCACAAAAAATTATTTTCTTAGGATACTCATCTTATAAAAAGGTTATAAATGTTATGATCCAATTAATAAAAAAATATATCTTTCTAGAAACGTTTCATTTTTTGAAAATGAACCATATTTCAAAGAAAAAGAAATATTTCATCAAACATATTTAAATGACAATATAGTTTTACCTTACTTAGATGATTTGAGTTTTATTCCTAGAAATAATCATCAAGTTGAAAATAATCAAGAAAATGAAACTAATGATGACATAAATGAAAATGAAACGGAAGAAAGTTTACCGATTAGAAGAATATCATCTAGAGAACGACAACCATCAACTAGACTTAGAGATTATGTGACATATTCGGTACAATATTCAATTGAAAATTTTGTTTCATATGACAACATCTCAACCAAATACCATACATTTCTCACTAGTATTGAAAAAGTATTAGAACCAAAAAATTACCAAGAAGCAATTAAATGTCCAATATGGTGTAAGGCTATGGATGAGGAATTAAAAGCCTTAGAACAAAATGAAACTTGGAAAATTGTTTCCCTACCAAAAAATAAAAAACCGGTTGGTTGTAAATGGGTGTATAAAACCAAATATAATAGTGATGGAACCATTGAAAGGTATAAAGCAAGACTTGTAGCTAAATGATTCACCCAAACCTATGGCATAGACTATAACGAAACCTTTGCACCAGTTGCAAAAATGAATACCGTAAGAATTTTGTTTTCTATTGCCGTAAACAATGGTTGGGACCTCTACCAAATGGATGTTAAAAATGCATTTCTTCAAGGAACACTTGAAGAAGAGGTGTATATGACATTACCACCCGGTCATAAATTGGAAACAAATTCTAACTTGGCTTGTAGGCTTAATAAATCAATTTATGGATTGAAGCAATCTCCACGGGCATGGTATGGCAAGCTTAGCTCTTATTTAATTTCTTGCAATTTTAAAATTAGTAATGCCGATCATTTTTTATTTACAAAATGTGACAGTATCAATACTACTCTCATTTTAGTATATGTAGATGACATCATAATTACCGGAAATAATTTTGAACAAATTCAAAACATTAAGAAACAACTAAAAGAAAAATTTGACATAAAAGATTTATGATATCTTAAATATTTTCTAGGAATAGAGGTAGCCACTTCGGATAAAGGACTTTTTATTTCTCAAAGAAAATATACATTTGACTTGTTAAAAGAAACCGGTAAGTTAGGATGTAAACCGGCATCTACCCCAATTGACAACAAATGCAAATTAAATAGTGAAGATGGTGAACCTTTAAAAGACATAAATCAATTTCAAAGACTTGTAGAAAAATTGATATATCTAACGGTTACACGTCCGGATATTTCTTTTTCCGTAAGTCAAATTAGTAAATTCATGCACTCACCAAGAACACCACATTTAGAAGCCGTAAATAGAATTTTGAGATTTTAAAAAATAATCCCGGCAAGGGTATTTGGATGAAAAATAATAATTATAATGATATATGTGGCTATTCCGATGCAGATTGGGCCGGAAGCTTCGATAGAAAGTCGACAACCGGTTTTTGCACATTTGTAGGCGAAAATCTAATCACATGGGAAAGCAAGAAACAAAATGCTGTAGCACGATCAAGCGCTGAAGCCGAATATCGTGCCATGGCATCAACCGCAAGTGAACTAACATGGATCAAGCAACTCCTATTGGACATGGGATTTAAAATTCAAGAACGATGAAAATGTATTGCGACAATAATTCGGCATGACACATAGCTTCAAATCCCGTGTTTCATGAACGAACAAAACACATAGAAGTGGATTGCCACTTTATTAGAGAAAAAGTTCAAGCAAAAGAAATTGAAACACTATACGTAAAAAGTGAAGATCAACTCGCGGATATCTTCACTAAAGGGTTGGATCCGGGTCCATTCGAGAAAATTACAAGCAAGCTAGGATTGTACGATATATACATTCCTAGCTTGAGGGGGAGTGTTAAAAATAACGGCTACGTACAATTCAAATTTGTAAATAACGGCTAGTTAGTAATTAATAGACTATGAGTTAGTGGTTAGTGGTTGGTAGTTGTAATTAATAGTATAACGGTTAGTTTTTGTTCTTCTTTATAAATAGACATATATGTAAAATCTGAAATTAAGATTGCAATAATAAAATTGTTTTCTTACATTTATTCTCTTTTACAAATTTAACATATACCCATGCTATATGGATGGTGCTGAATATCAATGAAAATTACATGCAAGTACTAAGAAATACTCTACTATGTCCGTAATATAATGTCATCGATCTTTTGCCCAGACGATCGAGCACATCACTAATATTAGTGATCGAATACTTAAAATTGTATTGGCTGGAAAAGAAATTTACCAGTGGCAAAGAAACACCAAATGGGTCCAGTTTGAAAACAGTTCTCTCCAACCTCTACCCTAGAATGTGGACCTGATCTAAAATAGAGACATCATTTGGGCCAAAATATTTATTTTTACCACATCTTAAAAAAAAAATAGTTAACCAAATAACCACAATTTGATCAGAATTTCATTTTTTACACGGCCACAGTTTCAAATTGGATGTCCGCAGTTTGAAATTGCAGACGAAATGATTTTTATTTTTTGTCACCACAGCTATGGATGTTCATTGGTTCGGTTAAAACCGAACAAAAATAACTAAACCAAAGTTTTATTCGGTTTCCAAAAAATAGAACCGAACCAACAAAATTAAATCTGTGAACCGAAAAAAAAACTAAAACAACCTCAAAAATATATATTGACCTGAGATTGTTGTTCTAATTGGTTAATTTGGGGTTTATTCCTGTTAAGAAGAGAAGAAAGAAATGAGCAATTCCCAATGCAATTATTCCTGTTTTTATTTTCTGATCCAAGCACCTTTTTGTCAGGGTTTGAATCTTGGTCCAATTTAACTAAGCTAGAGATGCTAGACCTTTCATTGAACTACCTGCCTAAAAGCGTCATTTCCTCCGCCAAAGTATCATCAATTCGAGCACTTTATCTGGATTCTAATTCTATGATGGGAGGCAATATTAATGTCCCTATCAAAGGTAATATCTTATATATAAATATACCACTTTATGTTTATGACAACAATAAATTAAGCTTCTTTTATTTTCTTAAATTTGACCGATATATTTCTTGAAAATCTGACAGAGCTTAGTGCACTAAATTTGGAGTTGGTTAGTCTATCCGGATGCAACTTTTCTGGGAATTTTCCCGATTTGGGACATTGGTCTTCTCTTAAAGCCCTTTCGTTGGGGAGCAATGATCTAAGTGCTACTATAATATCAGAAGGTAATTTAAAATGTAATACATAATTAAACCAAGTTTAGTTCTTGCAATAGGAAATAAGTTGTACTTTCTGTAGTATCTTTAGTTCTTTACACTGGTAAATCATAGATGTTTGACCATAGAAGGAAAAATCGGCCGTTCCGGAGTGGAATTGGCCGTTCCGGATCGGGATCGGACGGTACCAATCCGATTTCAGGCCGAGTTACGCTAAAAGTGTAGATTTCGTTCAATTTCGGCCGTTCCGGCCTGATTCCAGTCAAATTTCGGCCGTTCTGTCCTGATTCAAATCAAATTTTGGCCATTCCAGACCGAAATAGACCGATTCCACCGAAACGCAAATTAAACAAACTCCAAAAAAATTTTGAGCTCTTGCATGAATCGAACCCATGCCCTCTAGCTAAGCAACCAAAGTCAACTACCACCACACCATACAACTTTTGTTGTTGAAAAACACAACTCATTTGTATATATATGCCAATTTTAATTTGTACAAGCTTCTGAAAAAAAGTCCGATTTTCCGATCCGATTCGGCCGATCCCGATCGATTTTTCCGATCCTGATATATGTGTTTGACATCATAGAATTTGCTCAAAATTTTATATATTTTTATTTTTGATTAAATACATAAACTAATGTATATTCATGAGAGTTCCCAACAAGATTTTCAATCTCTTTTAGCACAATATCACAAGACTAAGAAACTTGAGGTTCCAGCTAGTTCTATAAATGTGTTCGAACCATAGCACAAACATTTAATAAAAAAAAAATGAAGAAACGCTATCTCATAATTGACCTCATCGGTTTCACCTGAGTAATATATCTTATTTGATGATATTTTTTGTTAATGTTTTAGGCAATTGAAGAATCTCGAAGAGTTGGATCTTTCATTCAACAATTTTAATGGAAAAGAAAAAGTAGGCACTTATCGCGAGGGAACTCCGTCGCGAAAAGTACCGTTGCGAAAAGAAAAATCACAGTTATGACGGTACTCCCTCGCAAAAAGTGCCTCGCGATAAGTGCCTACTTTTCGCAACGATACTTTTTGCGACGGAGTTCCCTCGCGATAAGTGCCTACTTTGTTGTTGTGTTAATTCCCCTTTGTATGGGAAATCTTTCTTCTCTGAAGCTAATCGACTTGTCATATAATCAATTTCAAGTAAAATTTCCCTCAATTGTTGAAAGACTTGTGTCCCTGAGGTACCTAATCCTAACTGGTAACCAGCTTGAGGGGACTCTATCCATGAGGTCATTTTTGAATCATTCTAATCTTGAAGTTCTAAGACTCTCAACTTCAGATCAGTCATTGAACTTTCGAGTGGAAGTTGTAGATCTGCCTTTTCAGCTTCAAGACCTTGAACTAGCTAATTGCATTCTTGATGTTGAGCCCACTTTCTTGTGTTCTCAATATAACTTACGGGTGTTGGACCTCTCTAATACTCGTTCCAAGGGTCCTGTTTCAGCTGTGTGGTTGTTGTTAGAAAATAATCAAAACTTGATTAAATTAGACTTGCAAAAAAACTACTTCACAGGGCCTCTTCAACTTCCATTTTTAACTCATGAAAACCTCTTAATATTGGATATATCTGACAACAATCTTGGTGGAGAATTACTAGCTAACATTACCACTAAGCTTCCAAATTTACTGTCCCTGATCTTATCAAAAAACTATTTTCAAGGTCCTCTTCCTCTCATGTCTACAGGCAATCTCCAAACTCTAGATTTATCTAGTAACAATCTCACTGATGATATACAGAATAGTTTTTTGATGATTCGGCCTTCAATCCCCTCTTATATGGATCTATCAAATAATAAGTTTTATGGATCTTTTACTTTCAACATGAACTTTACTCCATATTCAACATTATTGTTAAATAGTAATAATATAAGTGGATATATTCCTTTTAGCATTTGCAATACCAGCTTTGCTAAGCTGGACATCAGTAATAACGAACTAAAAGGCGTACTACCTAATTGCATTGGAAGAGCTGAACTTTCGATGTTGAAGCTAAGTGGAAATCGTTTAAAAGGATCATTACCGTTGGAGATGTGTACTGTGGCAAACCTTGAGGTGCTTGACCTTTCAAATAACAAGCTTTCTGGATCAATACCTCCTTGCTCTAATCAGTCAATCTTACAAATTGTAGATCTAAGCCAAAACAATCTAACCGGAAACTTTCCGTTAACATGGCTTAATATTTCTAATATATATGCCTTAGACATCCAGGAAAACCATTTATCTGGAGAGCTTCCAAAATGGATTGGTATGGAATCCAATCTCAGTGTGCTCCTAGCAAGAGAGAACATGTTTGGTGGACCTATATATACCAGAACAAATATGTCAATTCAGATATTTACGCATACTAGATCTGTCCCACAACAATCTTTCTGGAGAAATACCATCATGCATTATAGATATGGGATCAACAACCGATGATTCTATTTCATTGCCTATAGCAGAGGGATATATTTCAGGAGTGGCGAAGGTGTGAACTTTAGTAATGCCAATTTTCTCTTGCACACTATATATGATGTCAACTTTTATGGCGAAGACTTACCGAATTTTGGATTGGAACTTATTTCAAAAGGAAGATCTGATTTCTATTTGGAAGAAATTTTACTAATCCAGTGTATCATAGATCTATCTTCCAACAGATATCGGTCAAATGAATTGGTTGATAACACTGAATTTGTCGAACAACCATTTAAGCGGTGCAATACCAGATTCCATATCTAATTTGCACCAATTAGAAAGTTTGGATCTCTCTCACAACTCTTTGACAGGGGAAATACCGAGAGAACTGACTAAACTAACTTCACTAGAATCCTTCTCTGTGGCATATAACAATTTATCCGGACCTACGTTAGGTGTGGAAGCACAGTTTAATACATTTGATAATATCAGCTATGAAGGCAACCCGAATCTTTGCGGGCCTCCCCTATCAAAAAGTTGTGGCCCAACTATTGGCACTACACAGCCTTCTCCGAATGAAACGAGTGACGACCAAAGGTATGACAGCACCGGGTTTCTCATATTGTTCAGTTCTTTTTCCCTTTTCTTTGTGATAAGTTTTTGGTGCTTCATGGTTGTTCTTTATTTCAAGAGAAATTGGCGTTATGTGAAGGTTGTCCTTTTGACGAGAAAGATTAATTGGAGCTGCTCAAACTCAAAGGGGGTAGTTGAATGACCATTTGTTTTAGTTTTAATTTGGAAGTATATGTTTTATTATATGTTTTCAGAATAAGTACCTAATATTTATGTATAATATATATTGTGAATATTTATGAAGTTTTGAATTGAAAAAAATATGTAAGACAACTTTCGTATATTAATTTATTTTATGCTGATGAATCTTTTGGGAATTTCTCAAGTGCCCTATAATTTTCATTACTTGTAAACTTGGGACCATTAGATATTATGTAAAGTAGGAAATATTATATGATTCTATATATATACACAATCCCAACACTAAGACCCAAACTAAAACCATTAATATTTTTCAAGTGCCCTATATGTACTGCAGTGTATTTATTTGGCATTAATTTGACTCATACTTCCATTGTTTTTGAGTTACTTAGGAAAAAACAACAATTTCACGTCTTCAATATCAAATCCAATAAAAGTGCCTCTTTCCCCTCGTATCCAACAAGGTTTCAGAGGAGAGGAAAAGATAAAAGTGTCTCTTCTCTACTACTGAAACCTTTTTTTATCTTTTCCTCTCCTCTGTTATTATAATTAGGTTTCAGTTGTAATGGTTAAGCTTGGTCTTAATATTAGCTTAATTTGCTGCTATAGCTAAATAAAACCTTATTTTGATTACTTGACTTGAATCTTAATTTCTTCAACATAACATAAATTTTTACTACATATATATATCTAGGAGGCTGGCTACTATGCTTCCATAAGCATATGCCCACATATGCTTATAACTCATTTTTGCGTTTCCAATGTTGAAATGGTCGATCCGAACCGTGGACATATTCTCCATATTAATATGTGCTTGGAGACCAAATTTTACATTTTTCTGAATTTTTTTACTATTTATTAAGCCACTTTGAAAATTGCTGATCATATGATCCAGAATTTTGTTGCACTGTTTTTACTGTTCACCCGGATCAGCAATTTTCAAAGTGGCTTAATAAATAGTAAAAAAATTCAGAAAAATATAAAATTTGGTCTCCAAGCACATATTAATATGGAGAATATACCCACGGTTTGGATCGACCATTTGAACATTGAAAACGCAAAAATAAGTTATTATAAGCATATGTGGACATATGCTTATGAAAGCATAGTAGCCAGCCTCATATATCTAGATATAAATTATTTACTGGTTAGTATTAACATTGGAACAACATTATTTCCTTTATCTTTGCTAGAAATTCAAGTGTCAAAACTCAAAACCCTGATTCGAGTTTTGCAAAGATTGTCTCTCAAAACCCTGATTCTTTCTAATAATTAGGCACAGGAAGTACCGAAATTTTTATTTATACCATTTTTAAAAAATAAATTAATAAAATAACCATCGTTTTTGGTCAATTCTAAATCTAACACGGCCGCAGAATGCCGGAGCGGACCCATATGGGGGGGCTGCATAATGCCGGAGCGGACCCTCATATGGGTCCGCAGAATGCCGGAGCGGTCCCAGGGGCCGCAGAATGCCGGAGCGGTCCCCAGCCTATATAAGGGGCCGCTGGGTTCCAATTTCATAACATCTCATTTCAAGTTTCAATCCCTTCGACCTCGGGTAAGTTTTCTTCTTCTTCTCTAGTTTTAATTTTTAGTGTAGAGTAGTAATTAGATGTAGGTTTAGGATTTAGGATTAGGATTTAGGGTTTAGGGTTTAGATTTAGCAGTTAGAATTAGATATTAATTTAGGATTTAGAATTAGAATTGTACCCAAATTTAATTAGAATTGTACCCAAATTTAATTCGATTGTACCCAAATTTAATTAGAATTGTACCCAAATTTAATTAGAATTGTATCCAAATTTAATTCGATTGTACCCAAATTTAACTAGATTGTACCCAAATTTAATTAGAATTGTACCCAAATTTAATTAGAATTGTACCCAAATTTAATTCGATTGTACCCAAATTTAATTAGAATTGTACCCAAATTTAAACCGGACTTTTACCAAACTCTCATATTTGACCAAAAATTATCCAATACAGCATGAGTACCAGTAGACCATCCTCCAGTAGGGGTACACAGCATGCTCCTACAGCCACGCCATACGAGATGTCTCAGTACATCGAGACAGCATTGGCGGATGTTCCGGGTATCCGGAGTCGCACCGACAGGGTCAGCGACTTCTTGTGGTATCCGAATGCGGAGCATCAGATTTTAGAGGCTGCCACTGGGGTAAGTAAATTTGTCATATTTATAAATTTGTCATTCCGAATTTTTGATGAATGAACTTGATTATTTAATTAAATGCAGGGTTTGGATGCGGTTACGGTTCGTCACAACCGCCAGCATCTACGGTACCAGCCGGCGTACGGGGGGATTTTACGCTCGATGGGATTGTACCAGATATCCCAGATGGCCGAGGAGAATGCTGACGAGGGTTTATCTTCTGGCCTCGTTGAGCGATGGTGTCCCGAGACGCACACCTTTCATCTCCCCCATGCTGAGATGACAGTCACCCTACAGGACGTCAGTTGCCTGTGGGGTATGACTATTATTGGGGAGCCGGTCACGGGCGTCGAGTACGGAGATTTTCGTGCATTGTGCTTGGAGCTATTGGGTATCCCGCACGAGGATCTCCAGAAAGAGAAGAAGAGAGGTGAGAAGACTGTGGTCTCGCCCAGCTGCATCAGCTTGGCAAAGCTGCGGGCGAGATTCCAGGTCTTTCCGGATCGACCAGATCAGGTATTTGCTTGTACAAGATTTAATTTAAATAGTATTATATTTATTTTCTTGTAAGTAATGTTCTAATTTAAAGTTATTAACAGGTGGTTATTGACCGATATCTACGCGCCTATATTTTCGAGATGATCACCTGTCGGTTGTTTCCGGATTCGCATGGAGATCAGGTGCGGCTGTGTTACCTCGAGCTTCTGCGCGACCTGTCCACTGCGGGCAGGTTCAACTGGGGAGGTGCCACGCTGGCATGCCTATATAGGTAAGAAACACCTTCTTATAAATATTTTCAAATAGTATACATCGTAGTGTAGTAACAATGACTTTGTTTTCTTGTAAAGGGGTCTTAACACAGCCTGCCTGAAGAAGAACAAGACCTTCATAGGACCGTGCATGTTACTACAGCACTGGTCCTACGCACATCTGATTGTTGGCCGTCCAGTCCTGGCCAGCAAGACAGATGTGCCGCAGTGGGACAAGCCCGAGCCGGACAACTGCCCTGCATTTGCCGCCAAGTACTGCTATCCCAAGATTTGGGTGGGTGCAGGGCATGGCGCGTCTCTCGGCATCACATTCTGGAGACAGGAGATCGAGCATATCAGAGATGATGCTGAGTTTGTCACTTGGGAGCCCTACAGAGATTATGTAAGTTTACTTTTATTTTTATTTTAATTTAAATTTTTTCCAGTTCGAATTGATATATGATATTAAATCTATACTTCCAGGTCGAGGTGGATGGCGCACATCGGTCATTTCTTGAGATATTGCCGGAGCGATGTCGTCAGCATGAGCGTTTCTGGCGTGCAGAGGTGCCGCTCATATGTTTTCAGGTACCGTAATTTCTTTATGCTAGTTATTTACACAATCAACTTAACTTAATAAAAACAGTCTAACGTATTAAAATATATAGATCATCGAGCACCATTACCGTCAGATGGATGTCGCGCCAGTGTAAGAAATTTTCTTAATTCAAAACTTCAACTATAGCTTTTTGATTGGAATATCTAACATTTGTTGTAATTCGTACAGACCTTACAGAGATTGGTACCAGGATCACGGCGAGTACACCATATTTATTGAGGGATACATCGCCGACAACCCGCTCGAGCGTGTACCGAAGCCGAGGGATCGTAGAGGACGGATCCACGGTATTATCCCCGCCGGCGCACCTCTCGCAGCCACGGTATTTTTGACTTGAAATTTCAAATCAAAACTATTAATATTTACAATTGTACAACTTCTTCATAATTTTTTCAATTTTCAGGCATTATATCTTGTCAAGAGTTGCGTCATAGGGGCTACGATGGCCGTCACCAGGGGATGGAAGAGGCTCGGGAAGGTCATCCTCAAGCACAACGTACCCGCAGTGTGCCAGTATGGGTACAGGGCGCGCCTCGACTCTCTACTGAGGTGCGCTGGCTTGGGCGGTGTTGATGCGGTCGACGACATATCTGACGAGCCCGATGTATATGTCCCCTACACTGGTGATGAGGACGTGTTTGCAGGCGTCCATGATGCTGAGACGGTCGGTCAGGCGTTCGATCGAGGTGCCGAGTTGATGCGCCGAGCCGCATATGACGCCATGGGATCCCAGTCTAGGATGCCTGCTGAGGTATAATTTAAATTAAAATACGTAACTGTGATTCTTTTCTTATCCAATACATTATCTAATTTGTAAGTTACTACAGGGTGGACACGAGGAGGACCTGGGCTTCGATATCTCCGCTGATTATGGCACAGGGGGAGATGGACTGTATTCCCCGGGCTACAGTCCCACTCAGACTGCACCTCCTGCCTATCAGCCAGGGTATGTTCAGACAGAGCCCATCCCGCCGTTCCCTGGCCAGTCCTCACCGCAGGTACCTCACCCTTCCCTCCACGATGACCCCTGTTCGCGCGAAAGCGCAACGCAAGTTTCAGTACGCTTGAGGGCGTACCTTTTAAAACCGCGTTTACACTTCACGAGTAAGGGTTGCAAGTGCACAACCCCTATCGAGTAGTATAATCGGGTATCGATCCACAGGGACGGGCAATTACTTGGTTAGAATCTACCAAACTCAATTAAAAACTAGAAGTGAGAAAGATTTGGTTTGGTATTTAATTTCCTAAAAAGGTCAATTCAAACAATTCAAACAATTCATAAAGATGTAATAAAATGCTAGAAGAAATGTAAATTGTGTTTTGATTATGGATAAAAGGCGTTTCCAGGGTTTCAGACTTCATCTATGATCTGCCTCTAGTGGTACGGCCCGTACCAAGTCGGTACGGCTAGGCCGTACTTAACTTGGTAAGGCAAGGCCGTACCACTCTGGTAAGACCCGTACTGGCTTCCCAGAACAGAGCTTACCAGTTCGAGTTGATGCATTTCCTTGCTGGTACCTTGTGCTAAACTCTTTGGAAAGGTTCAATTGACCATACCTAAGGTTCCTAAGCCTCAACTGTCGTTTGTTGGATCAAGATCTAGGTTGGAATGCAATTGATTGCCTTTTAGGGATTTCTACACCTCAACTCTCGTGTGTTGGTACAGATCTACCCTAACTGGTTGATTGGAGACCTAAGGCACCCTCTAATCTGTCGATTAGAGGAGAATTCAACCTCTCGACTTCAATTCGAACAAGTCTACCCTAAACAATTGATTTGGTTGAGAGATTGAGATGATCACATGACCTTGATAGGTTCGATCTAAACCTAGAGGTTCATCATACACAATCACAGCAATCAAAGCAAAAGATAGCAAAGAAATCACAATCAATCAATCAAAAGAGTTCATACAAGATACAAGTCAAAGAAAGTCAAAACAAATCAAGAATCCATCTCTAAACCCTAGAAACTAAAATAACTACTCACAGCACATGATCTGATCTAAAAATACAATAAAAGGGATAGAGATAGCCATGGATCGAAGGGATCGAGAGGAGGAAGCTAGATCCGTTGAGTTTCGCCTCTTTCCTCTTCCTTCCTTCTTGCTCCTAGCTCCTTAGCTCTCTTTCTCTCTCTTAGTGTGCTCTCAAATAGATCTGGAATGGAATGAATGTCGAAATTGGAGAGTTCCCCGCTTTAAATAGCCTCTGCCAAAATTTGAATCTGTCAGGCCGCCTTTAGGTACGGCCCGTACCAAATTGGTACGGCCAGGCCGTACCAGGCGTGATGAGCTGAAAAATGGCCAAGTCCGGTAAGACCCGTACCAAACTTGGTAAGGGTCGTACCAGATCATCCCAAATCGTCGTTTCTTCGTGTGTTTTGCTCCAAGCCTACAGAAAACAAACAAACACTCA
The DNA here is from genome assembly GCA_028015225.1 of Carex myosuroides. Classification (NCBI taxonomy): domain Eukaryota; kingdom Viridiplantae; phylum Streptophyta; class Magnoliopsida; order Poales; family Cyperaceae; genus Carex; species Carex myosuroides. Next base: position 7,335,991 of record CM051490.1, read on the forward strand.
GCAGTACCAAATTCTAAAGATATATCGATGAAATGCACATGATTCTGGTGAATTAGGGCACGAATCTGGTACTAAAACAGGCCTAAAATAGACTAAATATGCGAGGTATCAACCCCATTGCCAGACAGGCGTTTTTATTCACGCAGGCTGAGTCTGGACAGACCATAGTTTTTGGTCCTGGGGTCCAGCAGACATCCGAGATTGAGGAGGTTCGCCAGGAGCCGGTTCAGTCTACGGATATCCAGGCAGACGACTATGCATCCTCCGCAGATACTGACGAGACGTCACTCTGCAGGCGGGGTCGGGGGTATAGGAAGAAGAAGGCGAGGACGGTGTTTAGTCCAGAGCCGTAGATTTTGATTTGTTGTACTGTTAGATGTTTTGTTAGATTCTTATTTGTAGTATTGGTAGATGTTTTGTCAGATACTTATTTATTTCGTTGATTAGTCTCTTATTTGTTTGATTTTGTTGTTATTTATTTATTTTGTTGATTTCATTATCTCAGAGTACACAAAAGAATTTCAAAGAAACCACATATCTAAAATATCTAAAATATTTCAAACCAACGACATATCTAAAATACGATACGACCAAAAATCAATTTAAACTCCATTCGAAACTAAATAAATAACCATTAACAAATTACAATTTCGTATTTCTAAAATAAAAAAATAAAGGGTCCGCTCCGGCATTCTGCGGCCCCAGGGGCCGCTCCGGCATTCTGCGGACCCATATGAGGGTCCGCTCTGGCATTCTGCGGTCCCCCCCATATGGGTCCGCTCCGGCATTCTGCGGTCGTGTTAGATTTAGAATTGACAAGAAACGATGGTTTTTTTATTAATTTATTTTTTTTAAATGTTATAAATAAAAATTTCGGCAGGAAGTAAACTCTCAACATAAGCAAATTAAAACAATTCTTGATTTCAGAACTCCAAGGCCACGTCACCCTGATGACTTCGTCAGGGTTTCCGGAAAGATCATGAAAGAATATTATTAATTGCTGTTGGATTAATTGGTAACCAATTCGCTCTACAAGTATATATATGAATTTCTTTATTCAGGGACAAAAGCACTACTCTAAGGCAATGGAGCAACAAGTTTCAAAGGAATTAGTGAGATTCTATGCATGCTTCACTCATCAGGTTATATTAATTTAAAAGTACTTAATTGTGATATACAAATTGAAACTAGATCCATTTGAAGATTTATTATTTTTCTTCTATTTTTGTACAAAAAGAAAGATGAGATTTCAGCAAATGGTGAAATTCAATAGTCATATGCGAATGAATTATGAAGGAGATGACAGTGAAGATGCAAACTCCAATTCACAATGCATTTAATTTGTTTTAGGGTTATTTTGTTTTAAATAATTGTTATACTTGTCAGAAAGGAGCTGAACTAGAAAATTTTAATAGAGTGGTTGAAAATTAAAATGTACAATTGTAGTAAGTGAGATTGACCTCAATAGAGTTTTAATCACTAGAATACAACTAAACATATTGTTGATTTTTACGGAATTTGAAACAGAGAAGGAATGAATGACAAAAAGATTTTTTATTTCAATCTTAAAAACTATATTTTACAATTTCTAACATATGATATATATATTCTCTTGAGGCTAAGGCTATTTTACCGTTAGTGATAACGGTAACATCTCTAACATATGATATTTACAATTTTACCCTTATTCTTATTTTACATTTTTACCCTCTAATTTTCTAGTTATTCTCAACACATATATGTCATTTATTGAGGGTGACTAGACTATATAAAAAATTTAAAAAAGATAAAATTCAATTAAATTCCTATACGTATAATTAAAATTTTAAAATCATAGGGATGACTTAGCCACATTTAGCTAAGTCTTAGATCCGGCCCTGTTGTGTTGTCAAACTTAATGTTATTTGAGGTTATTTTATTGAATGTGTATAGAATTTATGTTCCAAATTTATGTTGAAAATGTACTGTTATATATATATATATATATATAGAGAGAGAGAGAGAGAGAGAGAGAGAGAGAGAGAGATGGGCTATTGTGCTTTGCAAAGTAAATGGGGGTTTACTTCGGGCCATATTTTCATTTTTTAAAATTCAAACAACCGATCCGAACCGTTCAACATGTTCTAAATATTGAAATGTGCTTGCTGACTAAATTTACATTTTTTGGAATTTTTTTACTATTTATTAAGCCATTTTGAAAATCGCTAATCCACAGTGAACAGTAAAAAACAGTAAAATTTTCTGGACCACCGGATCAGCGATTTTCAAAGTGGCTTAATAAATAGTAAAACAATTCCAAAAAATGTAAAATTTAGTCTGCAAGCACATTTCAATATTTAGAACATGTTGAACTGTTCGGATCGGTTGTTTGGATTTTCAAAAATGAAAATATGACCCGAAGTAAACGGGGTTTTACTTTGCAAGGCACAATAGCCCATCTATATATATATATATATATATATATATATATATATATATATATATATATATATATATATATGCTTGTTTTGCTATAATTTGTTATATATGTTGTTTAATTTTTTTGTTCAAATATTGCTTTACTGTCATCAGAAAGACTACCACTAGCTTATTGGATCTCAGAAAGGCAAATGGACCCCAACTCGAACATAGACCAACCTGCCCGATTGCCACCTGTAATCAAATTAATCCTTCTAATTTATTTTTTTAAAACTTAAAAATGACCCAATTTGATTTATATTGAAATTTAGAGATCAACTTTGTTTATCTTATTTAAAGTTCAAAACTAATCATATATATCTGACTTCTTTTTAAAAGCTTAAGGACTATTTTAACATTTTTAACAAAAATTCAGGGATCAAAATCTGAATTCTCCGTCAAATGAATTTATTAAAACAGTCCAAACATATCCATTATCACTACAAACACTGTATAATGAAAATTCCAATCGAGAACTTTAAATAAGAAAATTCCAACAACTTGACTCGAATTTTGCTGCAATATTTATTGTTCAATATATACATATATAGGCTTAAAATTTTCAGCATAGAACTTGTAAAATAATAAATTAAAAATAGGTTTATTTCACAATTATTGGATCTCAGTAAAACAGTATTTGTCAACAAATCCATACCACTTGTGAATTCAATGATATCTGATTTAAGAGGCCAAAACAGATCGGAATGGATAGTGGTAAAATCATATCCATATCATATCTGTTTTTATTTTTCGGCTAAAAATACAAATCGGATTGGATATTTACAAAAATATTTTTAAATATTATTAAAAAATAACAAATTTCATAAATTTATCTAATTATAATAATGCCTTGAACCTTTTCCTTTGGCTTTTTTTTGTGGATTTTGCCTATGTTCCGATACTGATTCCATTTTTCTAAATTATTTTTTTAATTCCTATTAATAAAAAATTCTGTATATCCGATACTGATTCGTACCAAATGCCGTGCCATGATCGGTCAGAGTCAACGGGACCAATAATATCCGAGAGATTTTAGAGGTGGCTAAGTCCCCCATAAGTTGAATTTTTTTATATTTTTCATTAATTTTAGTAAATTTTACGTGTATTAATAATTTTCAGTTTCTTTTATTTCCGACATTTTTATTAATATCCAAAGTTTAATACAAATTATTATTTATACCCAGAATCGGACCCAATATCGAAAAATGCCCAAACCGGCCAGAAAATGGCCAGTTTACTCCTTCCCTAACCCGGCCATTTTCTGACCGGCTTACTCCCCCCTAAACCGGCCATTTTCTGGCTGGCTTAGTGGTTTTTTTCTATATATATATATAGGGTAATTCAACATAATTTAGCGTAATTTAACGTAATTTAGTGTAATTCAACATAATTTATTGTAATATAGGGTAATTCAACATAATTTCAAGTAATCTAGTGTATTTTAGTATAAATATGCTAATTATAAATCAAAAGAAGTAATCTAACAAATAATTTAAACACAAAATTCAAATTTTCAGTGTTAGATTTCATTATATTTTTCCTTCATAATGTCTCTTAAAAAAAAACGACTAAGCAGGCCAGAAAATGGCCGGCTTAGGGAAGGAGTAAACCGGCAATTTTCTGGCCGGTTTGGGCATTTTTCGATATTAGGTCCGATTCTGGGTATAAATAATAATTTGTATTAAACTTTGGATATTAATAAAAATGTCGGCTTTTATTTTATATATTTTTGGAAGAATTTGTGGGTGTGATTTCACGATCTTCAATTTGTATGTTATATTATTCAATTTGTTAGTCTTTAAATATAATTTACTGATAATAATATTAAGTTTATTAATTTAAATATTTAATTTATGTGATTTATTATTAAACTTGAATATTATGTTCAGAGTTTTATTTGAAGTTCATGGTAGCATGGTTGAACCTTTGGTAAAGCATAATTAATCAAAGTTCACCGGTTCTTTTTGCCTTAAAATTTAAGCTATACTATTTATTATTGAGTGTATTCATTTTAGTACTTAAATTATTTATCTGTATATCAGTTTATTTGTCTTAAAATTTAGACTACAAATAAGGTTTTATTTTATTATTATTTTCCAATTCAGGTTGTTAACTTTAGTATTCAAATTATTAGTTTTGTGAGGTAAAGAAATATGATGTCTAAAATATTGTTGATAAGTAAAAAAATGATGTTAACTGATCAAAATAGTTAGCAAAAACAATCATATTAACTTCCTGTGTATTGTATTACATATGGGACCCAAGGAGCAGTGATCCACCATTTATTGACAACTGACAATTAAGTGCTATAATAAATTAATAATCCATGGAATGTAGCTTGATTCAGTAACAAGCAAACCATGATGAAGAGAGATTCCCTTTTTATATTAATCCATGTGCAGTCTAGAATCTCCTTTTCTTTTCTTTATTTAATTTTTACCCCTCAAGTTTGCTTTGCTTCTTCTTTTTTTTCATTTCTTTTGTGAAACATAAAGGGTAATCCAGCTCTAAAGACCTGACAAATTACAAACTAACACATGGGTTTCATTTTTTTTATGAAAATACTCTCACCATTCAATCATTACTTAATGGCCCTCTTTGGTCAACAGTATCCACTAACCCGATTCAAATTCTGGTATCCATAAACCCGTTAACCCGATTCGACCATACTTGAATTACTCCCACAGAGAGTAACAATTTTAAAAACAAAAAAATTATTTACAACAGAATATAAAATTACAAAGCTAATTTCAAAAAATGATTTTTAGACTGTTGTGGTACATAATTTGAGAAAACTGTAAATTTGTCTAAATCAGACCTAAAAATAATTATTGAAAAGTAAAGCAATTTCACATAACATGGATTTTAAGATATTGACAGTGTTTTTTTTACTTCATACAGTGCACGAACAATAAAGTCAAAACTGTATATAACTTGTACGCTGCATACAGCCAAAACTGTGTTTTCAATATCTTTATATTCATTAAATCTATCTTGAAACACCAATTGACATAATATTTAGTATTAATTTTTACATCTGCCAGTAGACCATGAACTCAAAACAAACTGAGACAAGAACCGACTCCAACTCAACCCGATCCACTAATCTTTTGTTCAGATCCACCAATCAAATGTCTGTCTTTTACCTTTTGCCTTTATATAAAGAGAACTGTTTTTTAACTGATGGATAATTAAGAGAAAATTGGGCACATAAAGCTGTCAATAAAACAATATATCTTGTTGTACCAAACAAAACAAAGGGGAGAGGAGAAGAGTGATGAAAGAGGAGACACTGGTATTTCATGCTTGCTGAAGTTGACAAGGAAAAAGATGTAGAGAGAGAGAGAGAGAGAGATTAACAATAAAATCTTGTTCTATGACAATGGGTATACAGGGAGGTTTGCTGAGAAGAGTCTTCTCGAAGGGCCGGTCGTATGAATGCAATGTACTCTCCCTCCTTCCTCAATTTTGTGTTCTCATATTATATGTTGAATTAGGATTGAAGAATACATTTTATTGATTTATTCTGATCAATTACATGAGCATTGCATGTGTATTTATAGCCCAATTCTTTATAGCCATTTGTTGCTTTTCTAAATTTCTGAATTATGTATTCGTCTTTAGTTCTTTATGGAGTTACTAACCCAATTTTTTTTTTGAGTAAAGGTTGGAGGTCAAGCCATCCAACTATTAAATATCCATAAAGGATTGCCCCTTCCGGGTTTCGAACGTTTTAACCCAATTTTCATGCTTTGTTAAGAGTTATGTCATGTCTGTACTGGTTTGTCAGTACCAGCATATATCAGTACTGGAACTAATACACAATTTGATTAACTCTGCAGGGACAAAGTTACTCTGAAGGCGCTCAATCAAAAGTTAAATGGGTAGATTCTGTCAAAATTTACCTATGTGGAAATGAAATGAATTCAAAGATAATTCAACAAGAATTAGAAGAAGAACAAGAGTTGGAGGATTCTGTCTCTCATAAAAGCTCTGATGCGAATTTAACAAGAAAACAGAATTTGGCAACGGATTCAAGCAATGGTGAAGTTCGAATGGAATTGCATGAAGATCGAAACGGGGACCGCAATGCAATGCCGGAGAAATTGTTGCAAGAAGAAAGAGCTGCAATAGTTATACAATCAGCCTACAAAGGCTTCATGGTTTGTTTAATTTTGTAAAGTTATGATGAAATTTTGTTTCTCCTAAAGTTCTACCCTTGAAAGAATAAATACTTGACTAATTCATTGAGTGAGGTTGTAGTAATATGCATATTACGGATCAACCCGTACTATTAATCCATATCTCTATTTTGTAAAATTCAAAAAATCAATCTGTACCATTATACATGATCTCCATATGAAAATATACCTGGAGATTAAATTTTACATTTTGTAGAACTATTATTTTTTAAATAACTAGAAAATCACTGTTTTCAGATAATCCATAATTTTTAGATCAAGTGATCATGGTTTGTTTAATTTTACAAATTTTGATGAAAAACTTTTTCTCCTAAAGTTCTAGAAAGACAAAATTAATACTTGATTGATTAATTATTATTTTTAAGGCAAGAAGGCGATTTAAGGAAATGAAAAAGGTAGAGCAAGGAACGGAAGAGGAGGAAGGAGAAGAAATGGTAAATAATGACTTGTATGCAAACACAGATGCAGCAACTGTGGATACATCAACTGAAGTTCAAATTGGGGAATCATTTAGCACTCTCAAATTTAGTGAAGACAGTGTGTCTTTGCATTGTAAGGGCTTTTCAAAAGACAAACCCCCTGTTTTTAAAGTGAAGGTAATCATTATCTCTTACAAATAAACATAAGAAAAATGTTTTATATACCATTGCAAGGTTATAATTTCCTATATAGTGTCCTTGTAAGATAGTAATATTGCGGGTAAAGATTTTAACAGAGTAGTTTTGGCTTCATGCAGCCAACAGATTATGGAATCAAAACAGCTTTGCGTATGATTCGTGTGTGCATGAAACCAAAACTGCTCTGTTACAATCTTTACTCTAATGATCCCTCATAAAGATTGGTCACCAATTTTAATATTCTTCAATCTATGAAAAAAATAACTATTTTAAGGGGCAAAGAAGAAATAGTCAGGCACTTTTGTCTTTTTTTTCTTTTCCCCAAAAAAGAAAGCAGTGAAGAGGAACACAGAAGAAACATATTACAGAGCAGTTTTGGCTTTCATGGAAATCATATGCAGTTTTTATTCTATAGTCCGTGCATTGCATGAAGCCAAAATTGCTCTGTTAAAATATTTACCCTATATTACCATTTTTCAGGGTTATGAACAGAGACTATTCCATTAATTGACATTCTATTTAAGCAAGATACTGGTGCATCTGATATTTTGCATGCCACAAGAAACTTTCTCTTTGTTTAAATATAGTAATTTTGTTAGTTTATTTATTTATTTATTAGGAAGAATGGGATGATAGCACTGTGAGTAGCAATGTATCAAAAATGAGAATGCAAAACCGCCTTGAAGCAACCACACGGCGTGAAAGAGCACTTGCTTATGCTTTCTCACAACAGGTACAATATATATTTGAAGAACACTTGCAACTTTGCAAGGGCCAACTCAAATTTTTGTTTTACATTGTCTTTTGTTAACATTTATACATCAGTACTGATAGTCTGATACAAAACAAACTTGGGTTAATACTAGGATATTAACCAGCTGACATGTACCTTGCAATTTTTTTTTATTTTTATAATTTAAAAAATCAAATTATCGGGTTGTTTTCGATCAAATAGATGGACTGTACTAATAGTAGTTTCTACGAGTTGCAGCATGTTTTTCGCTACATAAAATCTAAAACTTATTGGTTCGGTCCCAGTGGGGCCTGTGAAACCCGCGGGCTCTCTCATCTCCTTCATTTTCTCTCTTTCACCAGTCCCCCATTGTTTTTCCACACGGTGTGACCATTGGTGTGGTATTTGTGGAAATCGATAGCCTGCCCTTAGTGGGACCGAACCAACGGTTCATTCCATTTATTTATCGAATAAAAAAATCAATTGATCTTGTTTCCAATAATTTGATTTTTTTTAATTTCTAATAATAAAAAAAAATTGTGTACCTTGAACCATTAACTACTACACCAGAGTAATTATTTTACTAATTAGACTCAATTATCAGCTGAGAACTGGCAACACAAAGAAAAGATTAAGCAGGTGCGACTCAACCGAGCATAATGTGAGCTGGAGCTGGTTAGAGAGATGGATGGCAACCCGCCCGAACCCAGAATCCGATAGCCCGCAACCCGATGATTGCGTAAGCAAAAACTTGGAAGAGTTTTACGCTACCACAAGCCGTAAAACAATCCTCATGAAAAATAGAAGGCTGGATGTCAGTTTTGAAGGAAAAGAAAGCTGTGGGTCCAATGATATTTCTGTGAATTTTGAGGGGTTTAATGCAAAAAGTCAGAGTAGCACACCCAGTGAACGTAATATAGTAAAGAATAAACCAAAGGCCAGTGCTTCAAGAAGTGTGCACAGGAGGAAAGTCTTGTCAGAGAGCCGTTGCAACAGTAGGTCGAACAAGGTGAGAAAAATCAAATATAAATATCCAAAGACTAATTTATTTATTTTTAATGTTAATGTACTTTTGTTTATTTTTAGGTGATAAAAAAGGAGCATAGTACACAAGAAAAGAGCAGCAACCTAGAAGAGGCCAAAGACTTGAATACCTCCGAGTCAATTGTTGAATTTTAAATGCGTGTTTATATGTAAATAACTATTATTAGAGGATGAATATGATTATATCAATATTGGTTTTTCTGTTTTTGGTGCGTTCAGTATATTTTATTTCTTCAAGTTGGTTTGAAACTCTTGAAAGGACAATTCAAATTCTCTTAATTAATTGATTACAAACAGATGCTTTTGTTTTATTTTAAAGAATAGCAGCACTAACAGAACAGAAAAAAGGGGGAATTTCATGTATACCCCTAAAAAACCTCGAAATTACCTTCCCCCCCCTCTAAAATTCATACTTTTTTATTTTGTATAGTGTAGAATGAATACTTCATAAATTTAAAATGAGTTTTAATAGAAAAGTCAATAAATAGGATAAATTTGTGAGTTTTAGAAATTTAGAAGTGTATAAATATGATATTATAAATTTTTGAGGGGATATAAGTAATTTCGAGGTTTTTGAGGGCTATACATGAAATCCCTCAAAAGAAAAATCATACTAAAATTAAAAGAGCACTACAAGGACAAGCCATTTATTAATTGAAGATGCAAATCTCACAGGAGTACAAGTACTATTACCACAGAGAAAAAACGTGAACCAATACAGGTACAACTTAGCATAGTTCCCATTACCAGAAATAGTTGAGCTGGAAACTAAATATTCAAGGCAGTGCAGGTAGGACCCGCCCAGTGCACGTCCCGAACCCTACATTGTAGTCTTTCCCCTGCCAAATACAAGCAAGCATAAAAGGAGAGATTTTGTAAGTAAAAATTTTGAGGTATTTTTATTGAAAGCTTCTCAAAACCATTTGTTATAATTGGCAAACATAATATTTTCTTCATGTGTTCTTTATTATCTTATTTGTTATAGTTGATGCCCATCAACAAATCAGTGCTTCGTCATCAAAAGAGACGCAACAACATATACAAAGAACAAAACAGAAGAAAATTCTATTACGCGGTCATAATCTATCAATCCAAACAAAAATTTGTTCAAATTTCAAGAGATCTGATATTCTCAATGCACATATATTGTCTGTGCTATGGATCCATATCTCCATTTTCAAAATTCAATATTCAAACAGTTAATTTGAACCATTCAACATGATCTCCAAATGAAAATGTACTTGGAAATCAAATTTTATATATTTAGATAGTTAGAAAATCATTCTTTAGATTATGTTATTTTCTACCTATCTCAAAAAATAGTAAACAAATTTTAAAAAATGTAAAATTTGGTTTCCAACTACATTTTCATATGTATATCATGTTGACCAGTACGGGAAGGAATCCAAAAACCAACAAAGTTCTATCAGATCAGTAAAGTGTTTTGCCGGTATTTTACTCTGATAGCCGTAAATATTCCAAGAGGTGAAACAAAAAAAGAAAAGAAAAATAAAGTACCTTGCAGCAGCCGGTAAATATAACCTCATCCCCATCTTCCAAAAACTTACGGTCTGATTTTCCAACACTTAGTGTTTTCTGTGCATTCCATGTCATCTCTAGCAAGCATCCCAGTGAATCTGGCTCCTAAAAAATATTATCTTACTATATCAGAATCTTCTCTGGTCAGACAATGCATCAGACTTTTAACTTTGCAATAGCAAAAAAAAAAAAAAAAAAAAAAAAAAACCTATAAATTTAACTCTTTTGAGCTCGGCAAAAGTTATCAATTGTAAGGGTGTCAAGATAAGCAAAAAATCTCTGTTGTCTTTTGTCTTATGAATAGATCTAGAATTTGAGAGGACGTGATAGATCATACAAATATTTTTGGAGAAGTTACATGTTTCAAATGGAGAAAATATGAAATTACGTACAGGTCCACTAATGGTGCCGGTTCCAAGCAGGTCACCCGGTCTCAAGTTGCATCCATTGATTGTGTGGTGTGCTAACTGTTGTGTTACCGTCCAATATCTGCAAAATATATTAAAAAGTGTTATAAGAAAATCCAATGTTTATTTGTTTAGAGAGAGAGAGAGAGTATTTGAATTCTCACAGATGCTTGAAATTGCTCTTTGTGACAACGGTAGACTCATCATGGTCCTTTGGTTTGATCGAAACCTATTTTTCAAAGTAAACCTTCATCATTCGAATAAAAGTAATATTTCCTATCAAGGATTGCTCTTGAATTACACAATTGATAAAAAAAAAATACATATGACCATCAAATAATGTTAAGTGAATACCTCAAGGGAAATGTCATAGTTTTCATGTGCCTTTTCTACCAAGTAAGGCAATGGCACAGGATCCTACATATATATATACCATATTAGGGCCAAATATATATAAAAACTTAAAACTAACTTTTGCAACTGTATATGAAAGTACAAAATCTCAAAGGACCTGAGTTGGAGCATCACAAGCAAACGGTTCAAGCGCATCTAAAGTAACAATCCATGGTGATACTGTGGTACCTAAGATTATATAATGTTGCAAAACAACAATCAATATCTTTAATTATGATACATATTTTTCCAAAAAAATAAACAAAAGAGAAGGACACTCACTAAAGCTCTTGCCAAGGAAAGGACCAAGAGGCACACATTCCCAAAATTGAATATCTCTGGCTGTTAAAGAAAATATATCAAGTCCAAATATTTTCAAGGGTGAGTAAGCAAGATATTTTTTTAAGGTTAACTATGTAAAAGGTATCTACCACTCCAATCATTCATTAGAACAAGGCCAAAGATGTGATCGGCAGCATTGTTAACATCTATAGGTTTTCCTAGCTCGTTTCCGGGCCCCACTACTGCTGCCTGTATATTTCAATATCATATTAGAAAACAATACAAAACATTGTTTGTGGGAAGGCTTGATAAATCCAGGTGACTTATCAGTAGACTTAAGAAGTTCAATTCAGCTTCTGGCCGATTTCAGATTTAACTTAATCTGTAAAACTAGGAAAAATATATTTACTGTTTAATATATAATCACTGCACAAACATACAAGTGCCAGGTCAATTTACTAAGAAATAAATTTATCTAACCATTTCAAGTTCGAAATCCAGCTTCATAGAGGGTCCAAAATATGGGGTTGAACTTCCCATGGGAGGGCCTTGACCTCTGTTTACAATATATTTACACTATGTTAAACATTCAAACTAGAACACAAAAAGAAGTATAAAGGTATATAAGTTGGGCTATGGTGCATTGAAATGTATAGGCCCTCTTGTGCATTGGACTCTAAATCGTTGGATTCGAAGTCCAAACAGCCAATTCAAACCGTTCAAGTTGATCTCCGTATTAAAACGTGCTTGGAGACCAAATTTTTCATTTCTTGGAAATTGTTTGGAATTTTTGAAAATCGCTGTTTTTTAATGGTCCATAAATTTCTGAAAAACAACGATATAACCAGAGACCACATATACTATATTTATTCTGGTTTTGAGTTTGCACTTTTTTGGCAAACAAATTAGGTATTAGAGCCATGATTTGTAGTAATTCATTCATAAAAACCCCACACAACAAACTAAGTTAATAAAAATAAAGCTGACTGGTACTTGTGATGCTGAATAGATGAACCATGTCATACCTACTGGACAGTACCAACATTTTAACAGCATTACAGAGTGAGGCTATAGTACTATGCATAGCGCACATTAGTTTGTACTATGGATTCATATCTTAATTTTCAAAGTTCAAATAGTCAATCCAAACCACTCAATATGATCTTTATATAAAAATGTATTTAGAGGCTAAACTTCATATTTTTTAGAATTTATTTACTATTTTTTCAGATTACTAGAAAATCACTACTTTCGGATGGTTTAGAATCTTTAGATCAAGTGATTTTCTACCTATCTAAAAAAATAGTAATAAAATTTAAGAAACTGTAAAATTTGGCATCCATGTACATTTTCATATGCAGATCATATTGAACGGTTCAAATCGACTGTTTGGTATTAAAAATGGAGATATTGATCCATATTACGGACCAGAAAATAAAGATATTGAACGGTTCAAATCGACTGCATTTTGCATAGTACCATAGCCTCACTCTTAAAGAATTATTATGTTGTTAGTTTTACCTGGGGCGTATGACATCGGTGCCAGAAATAACAATAGAAGATGACCTGCCATGGTAGGCTATTGGCAGTTGATACCTAAATAATTCCAATAACTAATTATTCTCTTTAAAAAAAAACAAGCAGTGCATATGTATATTTGAAGTATATACAATTTCATAAAAGAATATAGAGTAAAAAAGAATAACATGAATTACCAGTTAGGTGCAATTGCATTCTCTGCGCCCCGAAACATGGTACCACAATTCTTGGCATGATGTATAGAAGAGTAGAAATCAGTATAATCACCTATCACTATAGGTAAAACCATCTCTACCTCACTCTGCACATAACATCCAATTAGTAACAACAATTTATAATTTTATACATCAATCCAATAATTTATAATTATATAACTGTCAAATTGATTTAATTGTACAAGATGAAGGTAGGATTTCAGTACCATTGGTACAAGGCATTTTTTTTTCAAGGCATCATTGTCACGTAACACGGGTTTGTCAGCTGAGAAGCGGAAAAAGATAAAAGTTATCAAAAATTAAACTTATGCAACCTCAGAAAACAATTTTTTTCTGATAAAAAAATCGTACCTTTATCATTTTAAGTTTGAATGCACCAAAACTATAAAGAAAACAATTTCTACCTGATAAAATTTTTTGAAGAGTAGCTCGCGCCTCCTTCCAAGCAGGCCTTCCCATTTCAAGAAACTTGTTAAGTGATGGCTGTAAAATGAAAATCAATCAATTAAATACCTAAAATTCATATAAAAAAGTAATTTATATAGTAGTAAATTTCAAACAAAATTTTTTAATCTAGCTTCAAATCCTTTTGACTTTTTGGTATATTTGTTGGTACTTTTCTCAAAATATGAATAGTACCTGAGAGAAGCACGTGGAGCCTTTGAGGTGGGGTCCATCGAACAGTCCTGCCTCAGCAACAGCAGAGAGGTCAAGCACGTAATCACCTATCGCCACCGCCGGACGTGCCACGCTGGCTCCCTCCACCGGTGATCTTGGTCGGAAAACGCCGTAGGGGAGGTTCTCTAGCGGGAAGTGCGACCCTTCGCTTACTTGTACAAACGATTTCAACCCCATCTCTCTCTTTCTCTTTCTCTTTCTCTACGCGAGCGCTCAACGAGTCAGAGACTGAGAGGGAGAGAGAAGAGAGACTCTTTGAGCTTTCTTTTTAGTAGCTGAGGCTGAGTGGCCTCGTTGATCACGCTCTTTTGGATATTCCGGAATGATAATATTTATAAATATAGCGGGTAATTCGGAACATTTCAAATGACCCGCTAGAGAATGGCATCACAGAAATAGTTATAGTAGATCTTTTAAATTTGGATATTCCTGCATCATTTGAATATTTATAACGTAGCGGGTGATTCGGAACATTTGAAATGAACCGCTAGAGAATGGATTCACCGGGAAGAGTTACAGGAGATCTCTAGATTCTTTTGTAAAGGCACAGGATATCTTGCTGACTTGCTAGAATGGCCGACTGGCTGTCTGGGACCGGAATCATAATTGAATTCGTCAAGCGTCATCCCTTGGTATTTAACTCGAGCACGGAGCACCTTCTACGACTATTTTACGTGCCAATGAGAATGCAGGAGTAAGGAGGAAAAGAAGAGGTTGGTATTGACTATTGAGACTTGAGAGGTTGGTAGGCATGGCTCGCTCGGAGATTGGGGGTTGGTAGTTCCACAGTGACAAATCAATATTTCATGTTCGGTTCGGCGAGGTTAAAAATTCGTGATTCGGGTATAATTCGGAAATGATTCGGTACAACAAAGAATCAAAAAAAAAAACCATAAAAAAAAACCCAAAAAACCATAAGAAAAATTTTAAAAAAAATTCGCGTTTTTTTCACTTTCTTATCGCGAATAATTCGTCAACTCGCGTTTCTTACGCGTTTTATTCGCGAATAAAACCTATTATACGTTTTTCTGCGTTTTATTCGGAGTTCGGTTCGATAACGTCGAAAAAACGAATTATACGCAAATTATACGTGAATCTTGTCACTATGGTTGGTACCAGATGGGTAGTTGCCTAGTTAGGGAGAGTACGAATCTGCTGTTAATTTTTTTTTAAACAGGAACTATTTTTTCTCATTTAACAATTTAAATTTTTTTTGCATGAATTTCATATATAAATCTCGACCAAAATTAACAGTTAGATGAGAAAAAAAAACAGGTTCTCCAAAGAAATAACAACCGATTTTATTAGTTGGAGAAGGGTTCATCTCTTGCGCGATATTAATTACAGAAATGATCTAATAGTTTCAAATAGATTTAGGCCGATCATTTTAGAAGTAACGGTCTAAATCAATTTTTTTTATTATTCAAAAAATGTTCCAACAGCGGAGTAGGGGCCGATTTGATGGGGCATCAAATCAAATACGATCTGATATTCGATCAGAACTGTTTGATCTGCATCAAAATTCATGTGAACAACTTTAAGATCCGCACTGATCAAGTTTGGTGGATAATTATTGATTCTTCATAAAGAGTGTTAAACCTCCAAATATTTTTAGTTATGTCACAAGTTTAGCTTTTCTCTTCATTTTTGTTTTCGGATGAATCTTGTATATATTATTTTTTTCTCATTTGGAAAATGTGTACTTAGTGTGGCTAATGTGTAGTGTAACTTTTAAAAATTAAAACAATAATTTTTTTATGTTCTTCTATTAAAAATACTGCATGCATGTTATATCATGTTGTTTACATATCATTATATTAAAACACTGCATGTTTCATTATATATATTTTCAATGTTTTGAAAATAATATTTATTTGTATTAAAAATTATACAGACTAATTTATATTTTAAAATTAACATTTTCTATTAATATTTTTCGAAATGAAAATGAAAAAACAGTCCTAGTTTAAATAAACGGTGAAAAAATGTGAGTGGGCCCTGGGACACGGACACGTGGATGGATGAAGCTTGGGAAAATCTCGCCAATCGCAATCAACTGTTTGTCTAATAAAACGACGTCTATCTCCACACGTCAATTCTACTTCTATCAACTAATAATTAAAAAAAAAACAAATGAAGTACTTAACAAGAATTTAATAATAAGTATGTTCAAACAATTACATTAATTGAATACAATTAATCCAACACAATATATGATAACTAACAATAATAAGAGAGAAGATCACTTGATATATAATTTTCTATTTTGACTATCTCAACAACCTTTAAACATAAAGATTAAGTTGAAAATTCAACATTACAAATATGATCTATATATTATCTGCATATCATGTTCATGATGTATGATGAAATTTGGTATATATTTCACTAGTATACATAATGTAACTTAAAATTTCAATAGTTCGGAATTAACAGTCCTATATAGGTGCATCATCAAATAACACTTAAATTATATAAATTAGATTGTTAGACTAACTATTTATACAATAATATACAAATAATCTTACTTTTCAACTTTATTTTTTTTAAATTCATTTTCAGAATTATCTAAATAATCACTGTCTATCCCTCCTTCAATAATAACATCATTCGTTAGATAATAGTAAGTAAGCAAATTGCTTCAATTGTAAAATAAAAGATAAAATAAATTTAACGATATATACATAAGCATGATTTGTTTCTAAAATTATGTTGATAAAGATTCAATTTATTATAGGGCTTGATTGGTAAAACAAATGAGCATTTTATAAGTTATTTTTTAAATTGTTTTATGTATTCATTTTTTATCATTTTCTTGACCGCTTGATCAGTACTAAATGAATTCAAAAGTTTAAAATTTTTGCATGTACATGCATCACTCACGAAGTACATATATATATTTCAACTGTTTGAATTCGTAGTTTGAAATCCATCCGATAGTCTTTTGGAGGTGAGCACATCACACTCTAGTTTTGCTCATATATAAAACTCCAACACAAATTAGTTTGAATTGCTTAATCACAATTAATGATTGTAAAATCGAATTGGTTTGATACTGGATGCAACATATTAAGATGCCTCTATGCAACGTACGTACGTAACACCAAGCAAAACACATCGCCACATGATATTAGTCCTAATTAATATCCTAAAATTAATGTTAGCCATATATATATGACTACATGCATGCATGCATATATATATACCACCTCTCACTGTTCCTCCTATGATCACCTCTTAAATTCATGTGACCTCTCTCTACTCTCTCTAGATCTATCTCTTCTGTAACTAGGGCTCCTCGACCGTCGATCCACTACTACAAAAACTGGTTTTGTACACTGCACATTGTACACGGATTTGGCAATTATATTAAAAACAGTGTACCAAAGATGAGTTGAAAAGATCTGAACGATTTCTACACGGATAATTAGTTAACAATCAGTGTCGAATTATTAGAGAGAGCTACACGGTTTATTAGAAACCACAAATCCGTGTGTAAATAAGTGTGTGTGCAAATAATTGAGAGAGTTACACGGACTTTTAATACAAAGCCGTGTAGGAACATTACACACGGTTTTTTGATATATAGCCGTGTATAAATCTTATAATTGTACACGGCTTTATAACTAAAAAGCCGTGTAGAAATAGGTGGAGAGCTACACGGATAATAACTAAATAGCCGTGTATAAATCTTATAATTGTACACGGCTTTATAACTAAAAAGCCGTGTAGAAATAGGTGGAGAGCTACACGGATATATAACTAAATAGCCGTGTATAATAGTGTAGGGTTTTATTATCTTCCCTTCCAGAGCGCCGTTTTGATCAAGTTTTTAGTTCATACATATCGAACTGAGCTTTTTATTTCTGCGAATTGATCGAGGCCAGCAGCTGAGATCTGAGATCTTTGAATTAAGTTTGTATTTTCTCCTCTCCATCTTTCTAAGGTTAGTAATATGTATTTAAATCATTTTCTTTCTCTAATTTTCTGTTATTTAGGCTTATTTAATTAGGTCATTTCATGCATATATTCTTGAATTCTTAATTTTAGATGTAATTAATTAGTGTATTGTGGTCCAATAACCGACCTTTAGATGCTTTTAGGTCCATGCCCGTTCAAAATTAATCCAATAGGGATTAATTTTGGATAGTCCCCGTTTTGGGACTGCTCTTTGAATATTATGTCTCATTTAGGATGTGAACACATATTAGCGGGATTTAATTAGTATTTGAGGAAAGTTCGACAGTATTTTCCCTTATTGCTCCTACGAGTATGTGGTTCGTACGCATACTTGGGGAGTTAAGGGGAAATGCTGCCGAATTTTTCTCAAATACTAATTAAATCTCGCTAATATGTGTTCACATATGAGACATAATATTCAAAGAGTGGGTTAGGATTGTAAACCGGCCCTTTGTAAGCCCAAAATTTTGTACACGAAGGAGAATGTTGACCATGCATGATTAATTGATCAAATCATTTTTTTAATTTAATTTACAGATGGATCGAAGCTGGATGTATGAAATGCGACGTGACAGTGAAGAATATTTGGTTCGCGTTGATGAGTTTATAAAATTTGCTGAGAGTTATAGAGTGAATAAAAAAGAAGAAGACATTTTATGTCCTTGTAAAGATTGTAAAAATTTATTAAGATTTTTGAACATCGAAGAAATTAGAGCTCATTTGATTTGTCGGGGATTTAAGAAGAGATATACATGTTGGTTCATGCATGGTGAGAAATTTGGGGAAAGTAGTAGTGCCAATAAGGATTGTAATCGTGAATTGAATGATGAGAATGTTGGAATTTCTGATAATTTTGAACTTGATTGGAACGAGGATTATGAGAGTGCCGAATATTCTGATATTCACGTCGAACCCGAAAATGACGATGATGAGATGGAGAGGAATTTTGATGAAAATGTAGAACACGAGTTTACTGAAAATTTGGAGGATATGTTACGTGATGTGGAAGATGAAATTAGTGATAAAAATTATGATAAATTTCAAAATTTGTCTAATGAATCTAAGAAGCCGTTGTATCCCGGGTGTACCAAATTTACAAAACTGTCAGCTGTGTTGAAATTATTAAACTTAAAAGCAGACAATGGTTGGAGCGATAAGAGTTTCACGTCGTTATTACAGCTTTTAGGAGAAATGCTCCCAGATAACAACGAGTTACCCGGTACAACATATCAGGCAAAGAAGTTGATATGTCCAATGGGGTTGAAGATCGAAAGAATACATGCATGTCCGAATGACTGTGTATTGTATCGTAACGAGTACGAGGCCATGCATGTCTGTCCTAAATGCGGTGTTTCACGATATAAACGTCGTAAGGACCAGGACACTGATGATTGTAACGAGGACACAAGTGGCCGACCTCCGGCTAAGGTGTTGTGGTATTTGCCGATAATACCGAGATTCAAACGGTTGTTTGCGAATCCCAAAGATGCAAAATTATTGCGCTGGCACGAAGAAGAGCGCAAAAATGACGGTAAACTAAGGCACCCGGCTGATTCTCCTCAATGGAGAAACATTGACAGACATTTCAAAGAATTTGGTTCTGAACCGCGGAACCTTAGGATTGTGGTGAGCTCAGATGGAATGAGTCCGTTTGGAAGTATGAGCAGTCGGCACAGTACTTGGCCAGTTCTTTTATGCATCTACAATCTTCCTCCTTGGTTGTGCATGAAACGCAGATATATAATGATGTCATTACTAATCCAAGGACCCAGACAACCCGGAAATGACATAGATGTATATCTCGCACCATTAATCGAGGACCTCCAAAAATTGTGGCGTGATGGCGTCCCGGTGTGGGATGCGTATATGAAAGAGACCTTTAACTTGCGGGCCATGGTGTTTTGCACCGTAAATGATTTCCCCGCGTACGGGAATTTGTCGGGTTACACTTGTAAAGGAGCAAAAGCGTGCCCGATCTGTGAAGATGACACGCAGGTGCTGAGGTTGAAAAATTGTCAAAAGAATGTATTCATGGGGCATCGTAGGTTTCTTCCTATTAATCACCCATATCGTAAGAAGAAGATGGCATTCAACGGGAAAATTGAGCTTGGAGTGGCTCGTCATCCATTAGACGGGGAGAGTGTCTTCGAACGGGTAAAAAACATTGATGTTGTTTTTGGAAAATGCGCCAAAGCACTACCGAAGAATATTTGGAAAAAGAGGTCCATATTTTGGGAGCTACCGTACTGGAAATATTTAGAAGTGAGGCATTGCCTAGATGTCATGCATGTCGAAAAAAATGTCTGTGACAGTTTAATTGGTTTATTATTGAACATTCCGGGGAAGACGAAAGATGGTATTAAAGTGAGAAAAGACATGGTAGAGATGGGAATACGACCCGAGCTCGCACCGCAGGAGAAAGGGAAGCGCACATACCTACCCCCCGCACTGTGCACAATGTCAAAGAAAGAGAAAACAAGCTTCTGTGAATGCCTCAATGGTATAAAAGTCCCATCAGGATATTCTTCGAATATTAAGAAGTTGGTGTCGATGAAGGACTTGAAACTGGTCGGTCTGAAATCTCACGACTGTCATGTTTTACTGACACATATAATTCCGGTTGCAATTCGGGGAATTTTACCAAAGCACGTTCGTCAAACCATTACGAAGCTTTGTTCTTTCTTCAATGCAATAAATTCCAAAGTGATAGACCCTCTAAAATTGGACTCTTTGCAAAAGGAGGTCGTCGTTACTCTTTGCCAACTTGAGATGTATTTTCCGCCATCTTTTTTCGATGTCATGGTTCACCTTGTTGTTCATCTTGTGAGAGAAATTAAGATTTGTGGTCCCGTGTTCCTTCGGTATATGTATCCATTCGAGAGATACATGGGCATCTTGAAAAAATACGTAAGGAACCGACATCGACCCGAAGGCAGCATTATAGAAGGATATTCTACGGAGGAGGTGATTGATTTTTGCACCAACTACTTGACCGGTGTGGATCCTATTGGCGTTCCAAAATCTCGATACGAGGGAAGGCTCCAAGGAGTCGGGACAATTGGGTTGAGAGCCGTAGTTGCTGATCTAAATGAACTACAAAAGGCACATTTTATTGTACTACAACACATGACAGATGTTGCTCCCTATATAGATGAGCACATGACAATCCTTCAACAACAAAACTACACGAGGAGTCAGAAGTGGCTTACTAACGAGCATAATCGTTCTTTTATAGGATGGCTGAAAGAAAGAGTGGGGTCACACCCCGTACCTGAAATTGTTAAACTACTTGGCGCAGGACCCCAAATTGTTGTTAGAACATTCCAAGGATACGAGATTAACGGATATACATTTTATACTAAATCCCAGAGTGATAAGAGCACGATGCAAAACAGTGGGGTGACGTTGGTGGCGACCTCTCAGGAATTCAGTAGATCCGGAGATGGCCGGGCTGTAATAGCATCAAAGTCATATTATGGCGTTATTCAAGAAATTTGGGAGCTCATTTACAGTCCTCGCCTGAGCATTCCCGTGTTTCGGTGTCAATGGGTCGAAGACCGAGGTGTTAAAGTTGATAACGACGGGTTCACACTCGTTGATTTAAACAGGGTTGGGCATGTTGATGATCTGTTTATACTCGCCAAGCAAGCCACCCAAGTCTTTTATGCCACTGACCCGAGTGATGCCAGGTTGAGCGTCGTCCTATCCGGAAAAAGAAGGATTGTCGGGGTAGAAAATGTCGTCGATGAAGAAGAGTACGACCAGTTCGACGAAGTACCTCCATTTTGTACCGATGTGCAAACTGAGGTAGCAACACTTGAAGGGGTAGACGAAGCTGACTACATGCGGTCCGACCACAATGAAGGATTATGGGCCGAGGGTACCGTTCAAATAGTGGAAAAAAGGAGAAAAAGGAAAAAAAAAGCATAATGTGTAATATTTATTTTGTTTAAGACCGTGTAGCTTTTAATATTGCAACTTTAGCTTGTAATATATCAAATAAAAAAATAAAAAAAGAGGGAAAAAAAGAAAAAAGCATAATGTAGCTTTTAATGCTTATAATGAAGGATTATGTTTAATGCTTATAATATTATCAAATATTAGTATTAGTTTTTGAAAATATTAGTTAAAACATTTAATAATAAAATAAAATAAATATTAGTTAAAATATTAGTTTTCACTAAATAATAGTTAAAATATTTAATATTAGTTAAAATATTTAGTTAAAATATTTAATATTAGTTAAAATATTTAATATTAGTTAAAATATTTAATATTAGTTAAAATATTTAGTTAAAATATTTAATATTAGTTAAAATATTTAGTTAAAATATTTAATATTAGTTAAAATATTAGTTTTCACTAAATATTATGTTTAATGCAACCATTCAGAGAACTTTACTGAACCTGGGACCCACCTGTCGGACCAATTTATACACGGACATTTAGCTAATAGTCCGTGTAGAAAGGGTAGAGAGCTACACGGCCTTTTAGCTATATGTCCGTGTAGAAAGGGTATTTGCACACGGCCTTTAGAGTAAAGTCCGTGTATAAAGATCTTTGTACACGGTCTTTTAAGTTAAAAGTCCGTGTATAATGAGAAAAACACTATTATTCGAAATCCTTCTCTTCCAAAATTTGAGAATTGCACACGGTCGTTTAGATAAAAGTCCGTGTAGAAAGAGAATTGCACACGGTCGTTTAGATAAAAGTCCGTGTATAAAGATGTCCGACAAGCGGATCCCACTATCAGTTACACATTTTTTTAGCTCCCTCCCAAGCGTCCGATATTTTATTTCCCCTTCTAACTTCTCTTTCAAATTCTGCGCTCCTCCCTCTGCCTCCTCGATCTCACTGCTCCTCTCGCTCTGCCTCCTCTCGCTCTGCCTCCTCTCGCTGCTCCTCTCGCTCTGCCTCCTCTCGCTCCTCCAGCGCTCCTCCGCCTCTCGCTCCTCCTCTGCGCTCCTCTGCAAATATCGGTATAAGTTTCTTCTACTTGTACTCAGATCTCATTGTACTCAGATCTCATTGTACTCAGATCTCATTTCTTTTAATTTTTGGTTGCTTTAGATTTTTTCTTTGGTAATGTTGCTAAAAAATTGATTGATTTAGGGATTTCGAGCATGTCAATTGGGAAATTTGAGTTAAATAAATAGCCGGCCTTTAATTTTAGGTTATTGAATACATTGTGGTTTTTCATAATTTGTATATAGGGTATTTTACGGTATTTTAGGTTATTTTATGGTACTTGTTAATTTTAGGGTATTTTAGGTTAATTTAGGGTACTTGTTAATTTAGGGTACTTGTTAATTTTAGGTTATTCAAATAATTATGGTACTTGCATGTCGAATGTAGACCATGTCGAATGTAGTAGACAAAATATGTAGTTCATTTATCTCTAGTTTGTTAATTTATCTCTTTAATTTATCTCTTCAATTATTGGTCACTTATGATTTGATCTTTAATTTCATGCAGAATCATGTCGAATGAGGATGAGTACGTCGATATGATGGCAGAAGAAGAGGAGCAGCAAGCTACTGCCTCATCAGAAAGAAGGAGGAGAGGGCCGACAATGTGCACGAGCACGTCCGAGCAGACCCATCAAGAAATCTGGTTCACAGAAGACGGGCGTGCGCAGGGAGAAAGACGGCAGAAATATTCAAATTGGTGTACGAGCTTCGTGAGGCAAAATGCGAGTATCCTTGTTGAGAGATGGGATCATTTTGAGGATGAGGTGAAGAACGAGTGGTGGAACACGGTGAAGGTAAAGTGCCTAACAACTCTTCTCTTGCCTAACAACTCTTCTCTTAAATACACTAAATTTTTGTGTCAATCAGGCTCAGTGGAACATCGAGAATGATGTTCCAAAGGAGAAGACTTTGAAGATTATGAACAATGGTTGGAAGCAATACAAGAGCACGTTGAAGACGGAGTTCATGGAGAAAGGGAGAAATCCGGTCGGCTACTACAAATGGCTAAAACAAGAGGACTGGGATGCGTTTCAAGCTTTGAAGTCTACCGAAGAGTTCAAGGTATCTAACTCGTGCCAAATTTATGCTTATTCTTTCTCGATATGTACTCTTTTTTCTAAAACTAACTGATCGTTATTGTCTTGTTTCTGTGAAGGCAAAAAGTAATAAAGGCAGGATGACCGTTGCCTTTAACAAGTATCCACACCATCTAGGGTCAGGTGGTTACGAGGGTAAGACGGCAGAATGGAGGAAAGTCCTGGACGCGAACAAGGATTCTGACTCACCCGTGGTTAGGATCCAAAATCCTAGGGGCAAAGATTGGGTCATGGGTAGAGCCGAGGTAACCGCTGACGGGAGGATAGTACTCCCAACGGATTTGCAAAGCGTGGCTCAAAGAATGGTAAGAGTCATTTATAACTCCGAAAGTACATCAATTGTTCTTTTGCTTTAACTAATTCTTCTACTTGAACAGTTGGAAGTGGAGGAGGAGGTCAACTCGGGTGCCCGGAGTGTCGAACGACAAAATGATTCCTTGTCCGCAGCGCTCGAGAATCCAGAACACCCGGGTCGAGTAAGGGGTGTAGGGGTCTACAGGGGCTGGAAGGAGGTGTTCCGAGTGGAGGGACAAAAACCTCGAAGAAAATCGCGTGCCAAGGTAAACAAAGACGAGATAGTTGCGCAGATACGCGCGGAGGTGAGCAAAGAGTACGACGCAAGGTTTGCTGAGATGGAAGCAATGTTGACACAAATTAGATCAGCAACTACGCAGCCATCCGAGCAACCACCTCCCATTTCGCCGGGAATTCGGCGAAGTAGTCAAGCATCCGGCACGTGGGGCGCCTTAGACGATTTGGATAATCTCAAGGTAATCAATACTTCTTCATAATCTAAAGGTATTTAAAACATGTTTGCAACCTTGTTATATAATATCGCATCACTAAAATAAACAACTTTCCTATAAATTTGCAGGACCCCAGAGCATGCGACCTCATCCTGCGGAATGGCAGTGTTTCTATTATCGTTGCTAAGGGCGTTGTACATCCACTCGCCAAAAGTGTACACCATAGTCAGCTAAGACCCGACCATGCATGCGTGCAGGTTGAGTTAGTCGTGGATGGATGGCAGCGCGTACCCCTTCCTGTCCCTACCGACGAAGCGGTTGTGCTTGATGATGCACGGATGTCATTTGTCCAATGGCCCAAGAGTCAGATTGTTTTGGATCAGGTAATCCATAAAATAACTCATTTATTTTGTTACATTCAACTCATTCTTTTTGAAATACTAGAATAATACATCTATAACTTGATACAGACACGAGGAGATGATGTTACCGGTACGGCTCTCTCACCGGTACGTCAGGAGGTGGCTTGCGACGTCGCGGCTGACGCGCCACAATCACCGCCCCGTCCTATGGTCACAGAAGAAGAATACAGCCGTTTGCCCAATGATTTGCGCCTTCTCCACGACTACTTGATGACGGCGCCCGACGGCATGGAGGCTATCGTCATCCCTGTCCCACCTGGGATGTTTCTACACGAAGGCAGGGAGCTCCTGCTGTCGTTCAGAGACTTCAAGGACCTCTTCCACCACTCATCATCCGACAAATGGCTCGATGTTTCACACATCACCATTTTCCTCATGTTAGTGATATTAAAACATTTTCATTATTGTATAGAACTCAAATATATATTCTAATTACAATATGATGAGTTTTCAGGAAGCTAATCCGAAACTGTGATGAGATGGTTGAAAGGAAGAACGTGTGCGTGTTTCTGGACCCCGAGAAAGTGAGTGGTACGGCAGCGACATATTATCCGGATATGGCTATCGAGTACATGTGTTCTGCGATGCATCGTGCTAAGGCGGAGGAGAAGAAATTCATTCTCATGCCATACCACGAGGGGTTAGTTCTAATCTTAACTTATGTGTTGTTTATATTTTAATTAAAGAATTGTATAAAGGAATTAAAAGTTAAACATAAAAAAATAAAATCACACCATCAATCATAGCAAATACTCGTGTGACTTTTATATGCTAAAGTACTATAATTCTTCTCCTCGATCCAACAGCAAACATTGGTGCACGATTCTCATTGTGCCGTACTTAAGCACGGGCATAATTATTGATTCTTGTAAGCCAGGAGGAAGGACCGCGGCTGCCAATTGCAAAGTTATCTTGCCTTTTGTGAATAAGTAAGCAATAATAATTCTATAGGTTTGCATTTCTTTCAATCATATCAAATTATAAAATTGCTAATTACATTCACTCACTTTTGTAAGGGCTTTTGTGAAATATATTAAAGAGGGAGGATCACATAGCACGGGCCCGGGCAAGAAAAGCAAGTTGAATTGGAAGTACTTGAAGGTGAGCACACGGCCTTGAGTTAGAAATTTCATATCTTGTTAAAAAAATTATTGTCATTCTAACAAATGCCGCTAAATGTAAATTTCAGAGCCCGCAACAGAAGGAGGGTTGGGAATGCGCTTATTACACGATGATATTCATGTTTGACTTTGTCGAAAGAATACAATTCGAATTCCCAAAAGCGGTATGTACTTCATATGAATTTCCTATATAATAAGCAATTGATATCTACCTTTTCTGAAATACTAACTATTATCAAATTATAATTTTGTAGAATGTGACAAAGCAAGCTCATTACTCTTGGGATCAGATCGACGATGTGCGGTGCATGTGGGCAAGGTGGTTTGCCATGGAATTTTGTAATCCTCGATATGGATTTGCATAATTTTGTATAATTTGGTGTATATGAATATTGTATAATTTATTGCATATGGATTTCTGGCTAATCTGAAAAATATGAATTTCTTGCTAATATGGATTTATTGCTAATCTGGAAAATATGGATTTCTTGTTATATGAAATCTGGAAAATCTGGAATATATAGTTCTGTAACAAAAATGGCTAGCAAAACTGGAGGCTAGCCGAAAAACAAAAAATACAAAAAAAAAAAAAATGTACTTTCTACACGGACATTTAACTAAAGTCCGTGTAGAAAAAAGATAGCTACACGGTCATTTAGTTAAATGTCCGTGTAGAAAGAGGAGAGCTACACGGACATTTAACTAAATGTCCGTGTAGAAAGAGTCAAGCTACACGGTTTTTTAGTTAAAAGTCCGTGTACAAAAAGAATCGTACACGGTTTTTTAGGTAATATCCGTGTAGCTCGGTAAATGGAGCGCGACACATTCTGGTCTTTGTACACGGCTGTTTGTGAAGTTATACGTGTAGAATCTTTAAAATTGCACACGGCCAAAAGTCCGTGTGTAGTTATTGAACTAATCGTACACCCTCGATTTAAACACGGTAGGAAATCCGTGTAGCTCTTCCTTTATTGTCCGTGTATAATCTCTTTTTTTGTAGTAGTGATCTTCGCTTCTTGTCCTCCTCTTCCTCTCACTGTTCCTCCTATGATCATCAACTCTTTCATGTGACCTGATCTCTATACTCTCTCTATCCCTTCTATAACTGGAGCTCCAGCCTCGACTCCAGTTATACGACCTCCCAGACCTCCCATACAACTCCTTCCCGAGGTCATCTCTGATCTTCTTCGCATGTATGTAATTGCAAAACCCACGCATGTTGCATCTGTTCCAATGTAATCGCCGGCATGTCGCCCCAAAAAAATCAGTGACTGGTGTGTAATCAACTATAATAGGCCGACCATTGTAATACCTCCCTTTAAGACCTCGCATGGCAGCTTCCGCCTGCTCTTCATTACAGAATTGAACATATACATTGCCAATCAAGTGGTTGGCAAGGTTATCACACACATTTAAGCTCTCAATTTCACCATATTTGCTCAACTCTTCAAAGATGTCTATGTAGAAGTTTTCAAAGTGTTTCTGCAGGCTCTTGTCCTGAGCAATGTCAGGAGTGATGATCATGTCGGGGCGTTGGTACATGTTGGAGAGGAGTAGTGTACGCGAGATGGTGGGGCGGTTATGAAGCTGCCGGCAACCATTCCCATGACGACATGCCCCGGTTTTCAAGTAGAATGGGCAGTTCCCACGGTCCTTCTCCATGCCAGAATTTGATGCCAAATGGTTTGCCATTTGTTAGTTATGGCCGGAGGTTCAAGACCTGAAATAGATGGATTAGAAAAGAATTGAATTATTAAGTAAGTTTTGTCCAAGAAACGCATATATTTGATGGAGCCAACAAGTTCCTTCATGGTTTCACTGTTACAGAGAATAGGAGAAATATATAGTTTAGCTTTCTCGCTCTATTATGAAATAATATGATCGAGATCGTTAAAAGATCGGTTCTTGCAACCTCAACTGGAGTGATATATATACTTAAATAAATGCACGTAATTAATATATCATCAATTATATTCCTACTTACAAATTGTATATAATGCAAAGGCATATACTACTACTGTTATGAAATATCATAGAAAATAATCAAAAAGGAAATGTAGAGCATGAGCGACAAGGATTTGTGAGAAATCTTAATTACCTTGTTGCAGTGATGGAGCGAGAGAGAAGAGAAATTAATTAAACCTCCAGAAGCGCGATTGGGAAAAGAGGCATCGCCGATTAAATAACCAATTTGACGGTCAGATTTCTTCCATCTGAAGATCGGCAACATTAGCTGCAAATTGAACGGCTATAGATATATTCAAAAACTTCGGATCCCTCAAGTTTCAAACCAACTCCATTTAACTATCGGTAACTCTGCAAAACTAAATATTTTCCTGGAATAGTTTCACATAGACCGTGTCAAGTGGATGGGTCCTTCGCTAGAGATAAGTGTAGGTCCGATGCCCATCGGACCTAGTTTGGTTCCGATGGGCAGATCTACCGTAGGAGAACGGAGTAATTTGTGCGCACGAAACTTGAAACATACACGCACGGGGTTTAAAGCATTTCGCACGAATCTAAAAGAAAATCGATGGTGATTAAACCCGTCGAACCGAGGTAGGTCCGATGCCCATCGGACCTACTCTCAAGTCCCTTCGCTATCGCTGAGAAAGGAGCATTCATTAAAGTACAGCATTCCAAAAAGTTTAAAATTGAAAGAAAAAAAGGAAGTTTTTTTTGGTAATGAATATTTTTTTTCTAAAGTATTAATACCTATGCATGAAAGTATTTAAATATTTATACTTATGAGGTGAATAATTTTTACATAAATAATGATCTGAATTTTAAATAAGATTCGATTTTGAGATATATGGTTTGTACCAGCAGCAAGAAATTGTTTGTGCAAATTAATTTTCAGTGACACATAACACTACAATATTATGTCAATTAAGAAACAATTTGGTAAATCATAATCGCTGGTCTTATTTATTATTTTGTTTCTTCTCGTTTAGGTGCTTATTTGCACCATATCGATCTATGCGCCAATTAAAATAATACCAAAACATTGACCGAGCAGTGAGAAATTCAATAAAGTTTCATATAGAACAATTGATATTAATTGATCCTTAAACCAAACGCAACTATTTAAAATGTAAAATATGCTTTGAAAAGATATGGTGTTTTATAACTGTTCACCTTTTTAAAAGAGAGAAATAAAAGTCTTTTTGACGAAACACAACACTTATTTAAAGAGTTAATTAGACAAATACAGAAGCAAATTGAAAATGACTATGTAATTGCTAAATAAATTGAATCTTTTGATTCTTTTTTTTTTTTTCTCAATTACGTTCAATAGAGCAAATCACAAAAAAAAAAAAAAAAAAAAAAATCACAGAAACCAATTAGGGAGATATTCTTAAAAAAACATTAGTAAGAAAATGGGCATTTACCTATTATTGCAGAGATGTAATCCCTCATCTATTAATCAATAGCTTCAGATAATTTTGTAGTTTGCATTTGTATGTTTCTATTCCTTTTATTTTTCCCTTATTTGTATCAGAAGCTTTACTTCTATTACAATTGTCAGTAGGACCTACCATCCTTCAATATAAAAAGAAGAAAAGAAAAGAAGCATTCATTCGGCAAAATTTGATTCCAAGTCAAAAATTACAATTTTAATCTGCAAGACCTCAAGAAAATTACCAGAACTTACAACTAAATTTGAGAACCTATCCGAACACTAGCTCTTCCCAAATGTATTGCATATTTCTATGGTTATTTTTATCAGAAGCCAAAAAAATGTCGCCATTTCTCAACAAAATTGGCAATTTATAGTGGTCAAGTCCATACCGAGAGTTCTTTCTTAGACTGGTGGAGAGGAGAAGAGAAGAGATGCATTGGTCCCACCGAACCCAAAGGAATTAGATAGAGCAGCTCGGATTGGCATTTTCTTTGCATGGAGTAATGGTGCATAAGCCCCCTCAAAGACCGGGTCTACCTTCTCTAAATTCAGTGTTCCTGGAGCTATTCCCTAAAACAGGTGCCATTACTTATTAATTTGTTTTCAGGAGTGAGGCTACGGTACTATGCATAGCACATATTGGTCCATACTATGGATCAATATCTCCATTTTTAAAGTCCAAACAATCGATTTGAACCGTTTGACATGATCTCCATATGAAAAATTACTTGTAAATCAAATTTTAAATTTTTTTACATTTTAGATGCGTAGAAAATCACTTGATCTAAAGATTTTAGACCATTCAAAGTACTGATTTTCTACCTATCTAAAAAAATAGTAAAAAAGTTATAAAAATGTAAAATTTAGACGGCGGGTACATTTTCATATGAAAATTATGTTGAACGGTTCAGATTGACTATTTGGACATTGAAAACAAAAAATGGATCCGTAGTACGGACCAATCTGCGCTATGCATAGTACAATAGCCTCACTCTTTTTTTTTATCTATGTATATATTTGACACTTGATATACCATATGTATCTTAAAAATTACTCTGTCAAGGTTATATGCATTGCTATTATAACTTAGTTTGGTCAAGTGACTTTCAGACATGGTTATCCACCTGCACTTGGCATAGTGAAAACAGGCAAATTTTTCAGTTTTTAATTCTCCAATTTGGCACTTGGCATGTTGGTCGAAAAGATAAGCTTGCAAGTTTGGGAAATCTGTATTATACTGCACCTATATATTCTGTATATGTAGAGAGAGAGAGAGAGAGAGAGAGAGAGAGAGATTACACGGTGGATAGCAAGCACACTAAATATAGCCTCAACAGCACCAGCTGCCCCGAGAAGATGCCCAACTGCCCCCTAAAAAAACACATAAAACCATGTTGTTAGCAAACAAACTAAAATTATAAAGAAGATTGATAAAAATGAAAGAGTTAGGCTATGGTACTATGCATAGCGTAGATTGGTCCGTGCTATGGATCAATATTTTCGTTTTCAAAATTCAAATAGTCAATCTGAACCATTCAACATGATTTTCATATGAAAATGTACTTGCAGACCAAATTTTACATTTTTTTGGAATTTTTTAACTATTTTTTTAGATAGGTTAAAAATCATTACTTTTGAATGGTCTAGAATCTTTAGATCAAGTGATTTTCAACATATCTAAAAAAATAGTAAAAAAAAAAATATAAGATTTGATCTAAAAGTACTTTTCATATGGACATCATATTGAACGGTTCAGATTGATTGTTCGCACTTTGAAAATGGAGATATCAATCCATAGTATGGGCCAATATGTGCTATGCATAGTACCGTAGCCTCACTAAAAATAAAATTAGCTGACTACTAATTTAATACCTTTGTCGAGGATAAAGCTAAGGCACCTGAGGTGGCATGATCAGAAAATACTGACTTTATTGCATTAGCCTCAATTGCATCACCTGATACAAATTTTTATTATTATACCAAAAATATAAATCTGCCATTTGAAATTAAAGAAAAAGAAACCCAAAAAGGTTTTTGATATCTAACCTAGAGGAGTTGATGTAGCATGGGTATTCACATAGTCTATTTCATTTGGATGAAGCCCCGACTGTGTATTATAAATAGAAGAATAAATTTCTATGCTGATTATCAAAAGAAGCAAAAAATAGTGTAAACTGATAATAATTTAGGGTTTCAATTTGGTACTTGGTCAATAGCTCTCCTCATAGCTAATATGGCGCCTTTACCGTCATTCTGTGGTTGTGTAATGTGATATGCATCCCCTGTAAACTTACTAAGTTAGTTTTTCAATGTAGAAAACATCGCTTATTCAAGGAGAACATCATTTTCATTTTGGCTGGCATGAAAAATTGATAGCCACCAGAAAAAATAAAATTAGAAACAACACATCTAAAAAAAAAGAAGAAGTAACAACACTTGCACACGTGATTACCATACTAGCAACTATTAATAGAACTAACAACAGACTTGTATTGACTAAATTGATTGAACAGTCTCAAACCAGAGAACGGGTGCCATATCAGGCCTTAATACGTAAGGAGTGGTACTAAAAGGTAGATAAAAGGTACATAAAAGGAAAGGGTAAAAGAGGGTCATACCAGACATTCCATAGCCACGCACTTCAGCATAAATCTTTGCACCTCTTTGTTTTGCATGCTCAAGAGCCTTAAAGTTTTCCCCAAGAAAAAAAAAAGGAACAAAAATTGTTACCAGAATCAACTGTCATTATAGAAAGAGAAAAGCTTGAATAAGGTACTGACATACAAAGTCTTCCATGCATTCGGGGTGGGGGAATAAAAAAGAGGTCGTGTAATTTTATTTTATGAGGGGGCCGATTAGTATTAGTTCTTACAAAAATTAAAAAATTTAAAGGACAAAATTGGAAATTTTAAATTTATAGGGGTGCTTAACCCTCCCTGCTTCCCTCCGCCCCAGCAAGCATTACAAAATTAGTAAAAGGCAGCAATTGCAGTGTATATCCCTCAAAAAACATGGAATCAAAAGTGTCACTTGACAAGATAAGAATTCTGTTTAAATAAAATATTTTGTATTTGGTAAAGTTATAACCCAATAGTTAAATAGTATTGTGAGTAAAAGAATTGCTCGCAAACACCAGAAGTTACTCTCTTAGTTCTAAAACTAACCTCCAAAACCATGACACCAGCACCTTCACCTATCCTGGAAATAACCAATAAATTCGTGAGCTTGAAAAAAATCATTAAAAAAAGTTCTGAAATATGCTATTAGAATGTAGTATCTTACACAAAGCCATCTCTGTCACAATCAAACGGTCGAGACGATGCCTCTGGTTTAGTGTTATAATTTGTGCTCAATGCTCTTAACCTGAGACCCAAAATAATATATATCAATGAATATAATATACAATTACTAGAAAATAATCTGTCTCCTAAAATCTGCATTTTGTAGCTCTGACATGCTTGTGACACAGTTTCTTTTTACATAATTATTAACCATTGGGTTGTAACTTTCTTTAAGAAACCCTAAACCCTAAAGGGTAATATAGATCATGCCTATAATGTTGAAATCTAAATTTCAGCTTTATTTTTGAAGATTGTCAAATAAATACATGTCAAGTGATCCACCCTTAAAACAATAATAACATTAATAATTATAAAATAACATGTAATCTAAAAAATAATTATTATATATGCCTTGAGAAACCAGCAATGGAGAGCGCATCAATACTGGACTCAGTCCCACCCGCCACCATGACATCAGCATCTCCAAACATAATCATGCGTGTTGCATCACCAATTGAGTGGGCCCCAGTTGCACAGGCTGTAACCGCCGCATGGTTTGGTCCCTACACTACAATTATATAATCATAGCATCTATCTCTCTCTCTCAAGGTACATACAGGTCCTGTGCAGCTGTGCTATGCATAGCGCGGATGGGTCCGTACTACGGATCAATATCTCCATTTTCGAAGTCTAAATAGTCGACCTGAACCGTTCAACATGATCTCCACATGAAAATGTACTTGTAGATCAAATTTTACATTTTTTACAATTTTTTATTATTTATTTAGATAGGTAGAAATTAATAATCACTTGATCTAAAAATTCTAGACCATTCAAAAGTAGTGATTTTCTACCTATCCAAAAAAAATTCTAAAAAAATGTAAAATTAAGTCTGCAAGTACATTTTCACCATAGTACGGACCAATCCGCGCTATGCATAGTACCATAGCCTCACTCTTATTTATTTATTAATAGTTGGGACTGTTGCTACGTAGCACTATTAGTATTACATAAGAACCAGTGAACAAGGATTTGTATGGTACTATGACCAGTGACCACAATACGATTTTTACCAGTTGTAACAGGTATTTATTTTGATTAGCATTGACAGTTAGGCACAAGAGTAGCAAGAGTATATACCTGGAATCCATATTTCATGCTGACATGGCCTGACGCCATGTTGATCAGAATTCTCGGTACAAAAAATGGACTGAGGCGCCGTATCCTCTGTGTATAAACAAAAAGTAAGTAATTTGAAAATCCAGCAATAAGGTAAATTAATAAGTAATTTGTACAAAAACCCAGGCATTACTGCAAAATTACCCTTGCATTATGTATTAATCATAAATCGACAACAACACAGCAATATAAAAGAAATAGTTTTACTGGGTACCCAACAGAATAAAAAATATTACACATAAGGGGAATTTTGGCGGCTCCCAAGAAAAGAGGGATATTTTTGGTTAATTAGGAGAAAAATAAGAAATGAATTACATGGATTTTTTCGCTACTATGCTGTCGTGCGTAAAATATTTTCTATGTTCCTTTAAGTATCCCAATTTTTTTGGGGGCACACATTATAATAAAAATAAAACATGTACCTTTTCAAGAATAAAAAATATTACACATAAGGGGAATTTTGGAGGCTCCCAAGAAAAGAGGGATATTTTTGGTTAATTAGGAGAAAAATAAGAAATGAATTAGATGGATGTTTTCGCTACTATGCTGTGGTGCGTAAAATATTTTCTATGTTCCTTAGTATCCCAATTTTTTTGGGGGCACACATTATAATAAAAATAAAACATGTACCTTTTCAATAATCAATTTTGAGGCATCTAAGATGTCAGATATGCTTCCAATCCCTCCACCTATGGAGACACCCTGATTATAATCAAAATAGGCACAACAAAAATAGAGATATATTTAACAACCAAACATCTGGTCAAAACGGGAAAAATACCATTCTTTCTAATCATCTGATGTTAAAACGAAAAAAAAAATACCGTTCTTTCTTTCTTCTCAGTTTCATTTGGTAGCCAATTGGCATCTCTTAGAGCCTCATCAGCTGCACAAAGTGCATAAGCTATAAAGGGAGAGATCGATTTGCTATCCTGTAAATAAAAACAAATATATATCAAAAACAAGTAATTCGAAAAAAAAAAGAAAAAAAATAACCCACTCTTAAGCAGGGTCCATATTAGCAGTTTATTGTTATGTACAGCTGCAAAATTTGCCCTGACCTGAACTCATACCATACACCAACACCCCTTGAATTCACATCCCCTGAGATATCTCAAATTTTGAGTTGATCTGTGGAAAATCCGAACCATTCAAATCCTTTCTGCACGAATCTCAAAGCACAATAATACTGGCCCCTGCATTCCGAATAGGCACCACAAAAAAATTGGCCTGATTTTAGATAAACTGATAGTTTGAGATATCTCAGAGGATACAGACTAACCCCCCACCCCAAAAAAAAAAAAGTGTTTGTACCAGTGAATTTCAATATGCTTTAAATTTCTATTTTACTTTTGTGGCCTTTTATGTTCTTCTTAGTTCCTTGCTTTTCTCAAATGCCCAATATATTTCAGGATAACAGCATAGTCCATGAGATAGGAACATATACATTCATTTGGCATTACACAAACTAAATCTGAAAAAAAAATAGTAATTTGCAAATGCAAGCAGGATAAAAATGCCAACATTATAACAAACCAGCCCAGGCATTTCTCTCAAGCATTTCTACAAACACTTTAAATGCAGCCTGTTCCCTGCACTAAAACAGGTTTCTTTCACCTTTGACTGAAGGAAAGCTTCTTCATTGAACTCCCCTTCACCTATCCCGCGAGGCACAGGTGCCGCCACCTTAGAAGACAACTGCTCATAAGTATAAGCTAACGTGGTTTCATCCACACAGTCTAACCTCAAATCCTCAGGTCTAATTGCGCGAATCCCACACTTCCCTTCGATTAGTCGTTGCCATGTGAGGTCTACACCGCATCCAAGCGGCGTCACAGCTCCAAGTCCTGGAGGAAGAGAGAAAGACAGTTGTTATTATATACATATATGAAGCATTCATCGTGTTGGGTTTTGATCGAGGCGAAGGTAGCGAGGTAGGGTTTAGTTTAGAACCGGTGACAACGACACGGCGGAGAGAGCTGACGGAGGAGAATAGCCGACGGCTGATGAAGAGGCTGGGGACTTTGGCCATGCTCTCTGTTTCTTTTTCTTTTCTCTCGACTAAAATTTACAACTGGTGACGATTCGGTTTGCCTGAAGTAACTCAAACTTTGAGTTTGGATCCGAACCGTTCGATCGAAATTCGCACTAATATTAAAGGGCCCCGTGAATTCTTATTTGGGCCTGATCGAATTTGAAAGCTTAAATTTCATTGGAGGGCGTGTGGCAAGGAATGAAATCCTCTGCAGAGTTTTTAAAACTCCGCACTGCGGTTCTTTTAATTTGGTCCGTTCGTTTAGACTTGGCACGAATCTCAAAGCCTGTTTGAATTCGTTTTTTTTCATCACCTAGGGGGCGTTTGGTTCATTCTATCAGTGAGTGATTCCCAGGTAGGGGTGTTCATCGGGGCCAGTTTATTTGGTTTTTAACCGAACCGAAATAGTTTGGTTCAAACGGTTCGGTTTTTTCGGTTTAATTGGTCCGGTTCGGTTCGGTTCAATTTTTGATATATATCGGTTTATTTAATATGGTTCGGTTTATAATATCTAAAAACCGTAATAACCGAACCGACCGAT
This sequence comes from Carex myosuroides, assembly GCA_028015225.1. Taxonomy (NCBI): domain Eukaryota; kingdom Viridiplantae; phylum Streptophyta; class Magnoliopsida; order Poales; family Cyperaceae; genus Carex; species Carex myosuroides. Next base: position 7,372,852 of record CM051490.1, read on the forward strand.
TTCTTTAACATGAGTATTAATCTTTACAGTGAATTTAATCTATACAGTGGTACATGGGTATTAATCTTTACAGTGTGGTACATGGGTGGTTTCAACTTGTGATTTAATCTTTACAGTGTGGTACATGGGTGGTATAGTGGTACAATGTTTCACATTATTGCTGAATTTATTATTTACAGTGTATTAATCTCAACTTGTGAGCTGTAAATGTCTTGTTTTATAACAATCTCAACTAAATAATGGTAACCGAACAAACCGAAATTTACTTTGGTTCGGTTTTAATCGGTTGCTATGTTTACTTTGGTCGGTTCGGTTCTATTTTTGAAAACCGAAATAAATTTTGGTTTGCCTATTTTATTTCGGTTTTGTTCTCTGATTCCTGCTTCTCCGATTATTTCTGTGAATCCTCTCCACTCCGTCTCCGACTCTCCTCTCTACTTCGTCTCTAACTCTCCTCTCCTCTCCGTTTCCGAGTCTCCTCTCCACTCTCTTCTCAGATTACAGGTTTGGTCTCTCTCTCTCTCTTATCATTGCCCTCTCCTCTCCTCGCCGTTTCAATTTTGTTTTTACTGTTCACTGTTGGGTTATTGGTTTTCTGTTTTCTATATTTCATATGCTCATTTTTTTCTAAATTATTGGCCAATAATGAAATTTATTTCACAAGAGTCTCAAATCCCTTTCATGACCCCCACTAATTTGCACATTTATTAATTAGGGCCCTAGAGATTTGGTGTGCATGTTCCTACACTATGATTTTTTTGGTTTGATGTATGAGGGTTTACCACTGTTTGAAATTTTTTAAATGTTCAATTTGTCAATTTTAACATGAGGTTTTACCAATTTGTCAATTTATCAAAAATTGCGGAGGTCTGGAGCTCAGTCAGTTTTAGGATTTTATGAGGTCAGTTTTGGTGCCAGCATATAGTGGTAGTGCAGTTTTCTTTTTTCTGCTGGCTGAGATTTGACAGATGCTTAAAAATTCTTAAAAATCATCATAAATAGAAAATTAAGTGTAATGGTGTTTGTCGGGATATATTCTATCTGCGTGGGCAATTTGGGGAATGTCCAAGACCTGTAGCTAGGCTTTCAGTTTGGTTTCTTTTAGATTGTTTTCATGCATGTTCTGGTATCATGCTCAGGGGTAGTTTAGGAAAGTTGTTAGTTTTTATTATGTTTTTAGATGATATGTTATGTACTGTTATTTGTTTTTTGTAGTTTCAGGGGTAAATTAGGAAATGTGCTAGTATAGAAAAGCTTTTTCGGCCATGGATATCATGTACTGTTAGGATTATTGGTACAACTAGTACGGGATTCGACAACCATAATTATTGATGGATCACGGGCATCAAATCCCTGTTCTGAAATGCATATCTTCTTTGTGTGTGTGTGTGTGTGTGTGCGCGCGCGCGTGTGTGCGCGCAGGCTGTTAGGCACGCCAACAGAGAAGGAATGTCCAGGAGTTACTATGAAAGAAAAGAATTGGCATGTGTACCCACAGTGGATGCCTCAAAATCTGGCACGTGCCGTACCAGCGCTAGATTCAGATGGCGCTATATCTCTGTCTCGATCTTAGTTCAACAAATGACGTGTTTTTACCTTAGTTTATTTATTTAGGGCAAAGGGATGTTATTAATTACCTTAGTTTTAGTTTTATGCATTTACTGGTATTGGAAATATAGTGTATAAATTTGTGTATTTGTTTTATGCACTTACTGGTATTGACGAAATGTACTGTATCAGCTTATGTACCGACATATGGACTTCTGAAATGCAAAAAGAAAAAAAATCATGTTTTAATATTTGTTGTACTTTTGACACACTTTTGTAGGAAATTATCACGTAATGAATTTATTTTGTTCTCATGAATTGGTTCCAATTGCTATATATTAACAAGTAAACTACAATAAAAATTATATATTACTGAAGCGCCAGAAAAAATAAAATAAAAAACAACACTGTAATCCTAAAGCGATCCCGTGTGTTCTACCTTGGACGGGATTGATCCGGATTCCGGCTGGACGGTGGTGATCTAAACAGAAATATTCTGTTACCGCAGAGGACCTGCCTGTCGGGTGTAAAATATTTTGACAGAGCAGTTTTGGTTGATGCAGCGCAACAAGTCACCCGCAGCGCTGTTTTGGATCTTTTGTCTGTGCGCTGCAGGAAGCAAAAAGTACTCCCGTCAATACTTATTACATCTTTAGATAAAAGGTTATCCGCGCCAGGTAGGGGTCGAACCTACGACCTTCTGCTTAGGAAACAGACGCTCTATCCACTGAGCTACAGGCGCTTGTTAAATTCTAAGTATTTTGTTTCATTAATATCTTGATGGACAAATATATAACAATGCAATTGTAAAAATATGATTGGTAAATTAATATTTATTTGTTCTATTTCAAAAGGCATAATTGTAAAAAATTTACTTCTATTCACATAGTATTGAGGACGAATGTAATGTCAAAGAATTTGATGCCAAATCGTTCCTAATAGAATTAAATCTCAAATAATAATTTTCTTTATATTTTTACTTTTATATATTGAGGCTGGCATTGAATAAAAATAACTTACATTTAAATTATATAATTCATGCTCTCAAGCTCAGTGGTCAAATAAATGGGTAAAAAACCTTGGTTGAGGCATCGGATAGGCTGAAATGTGATAGAGAGAACTTTTGGAGTTTTGAAAATGCCTTTCAAAATTCTATAAAAATATTTAGGGTTTAGAGTTTAGGGTTTAGGAAACAAACCTTGGTTGTTATGGCTTGCTGCATAATTCATAATTCATAATTTCATAAAAATGCAAAATGCACCTGATCGGATTGGTAAATATGGAATTCAGGCATGACAATGCGGAATCAGTGGATTCAAGGGAGTTGCTGAGTGCTACTGACATTGCTGCAGGAGATGTTATTCGAAATAATATTAAAAATGCTTTTGTGGAGGCAGAGTCGACAGAGAAATTAGATTTACTTGACAATGTGACCTATGTCGTCACTTGATTTACATTTCTAACCTTAGTTTTGTTGTGCTTTAAATTAAATTAAGTAATTTATTTTTTAATTTTGAAAACTTGATGTACTTTAATTTCTAGAGTAGGCACTGCTCTGCTGCTATTTTGGAATTTTAATTTAGTTGTAATTTTATTTCTAAATTATGTCTTATTACCTTTCAATTTTGAATTATGTTGTTAATTATAGAAGTTTGTTAATTGTTATCAATTGTGTAGACAAAAAAAAAACAAGAAATTTATGCTGACTAAGAAAATACACCGCATTAATGAAATTGTCTTCATGAGTACAAGAATACATTTTTAAGCAATAATAAAAATTAAATGTAACAATATACAAATACAATGCAATGAATATTTTAAACCATGACTCATGACTTGAAAAGTTCCAACCAAACAAAATAATAATTTAAGCCATAATTAAGTAATAAAATCCATCTAAACAAGAATAACATAAATCAACCTAACAAAAACTTTACCCGAAATTTTTATAATTAGAAAATAAAATAAAAAAGTATCGACATTGAAGAACGTTTTTGCTGGAATTCGAGATGTAGCAAAAACGTGATGGTCCATAACGTCCAGGGTACTGTAGCTGGACGTTATAAACCATAACGTCCAGTTAATCTGATCGCTAATGATCTCTAATTAACAAAAAAATACTGTACCTGGACCAAGTTTTTTTTTTCAAAAAATCGCAAACTGAAGCAAGCAAAAAAAAAAAACAATGTAGCTGGACGTTATGAACCATAACGTACAGCTACAGTGTTTTTTGTTAATTAGAGATCATTAGCGATCAGATTAACTGAACGTTATCGACCATAAAGTCCAGCTACAGTGCCCTGGACGTTATGGACCATCACGTTTTTGCTACATCTCGAATTCCAGCGAAAACGTTCTTCAATGTCGATATTTTTTTATTTTATTTTCTATTAATAAAAATTTCGGAAACTTTACTGGTCTCAACTTAAAAGCTGTCGTATGTATGATATAATACTTGTGGTTTCCTCAAATTGATTTTCGTTGCTCAGATTCTTTACTTTCTATATTACATATCAGCCCCTTGTTTTGAATGATCATATTCGCTGCTTCATGGACTATTTGAAAAAAAAAAAAAATAACAAAAATTTAAATCTCTCTAACATGAGAAATTAAATCCTAAAATCCTGCTTTAAGATTTGAAACACGTAGGGTAGAGTTCTCAGCTATAACTGAGAGCTCAAAAGACATTTTTCTGTTAAGCAAAATGAATTCTATGATTGGCCAACTAATGTTATTTATGTTTCTGAATTTTATTTAATATATAGTAATTTGCAAACATGGTCTAGAACTATTGTTGCTGATTTAATGGTTTACTTCTTTAATGATTCAGGTTTCTTTTTTGCATAAGAAACCACTGTATAGAGGAACTTTTTTCAATAAAAAACAGCAAAAAGAAAATAAAAAAAATCTGAAGTTGAAGGTAATTCTAGTTACAAATCTCAAGATAAAAAGTATACCACTATATATTGCTTGCAAAACAGATCAGTTTCAGAATCTCTCCTTTTCTACATTTCCTTATAGATCAGATCACAATAATCTTTCTTTCTATTTTTTATGTGCAAATCTTAACAATTCAAAATTGGTTCTCCATTGAAACCCTAAAAGTTGGCTCTTCCTCAGAAGATTTGTCAACTAGTCCTCCAAAATTTACCTAAACACGAAAACGGCTTACATATGTAAACCAATTATCCTAATATATATATATATACCAGATCTGGTCTACACAGGTTCAAGGTGAACCAGTTCCAGCACTAACAGGGTTATTGCTTGACACATGAGATGCTGTGTCGTCCTTTGCTATAGCAACATAGTTCACAGGAGCAGAGGGTCGGGCAGCATCCTTCTGCCCATTTCGGGTGGTAGAGCGGGACCCGTTCTGATTCGTAGTGAGCTGCTTGCTTCCAGTGCCTCCATTTGGTGTTCTACTGGTCGCTCGGGGCCCAGTAGTTTTCTTCAAGGCCTGTGGTCGGGCTGGGCCGGGTCTTGACCCAAATAGAGCCTCCTTCTCTGTGGCCAATTGCTCATGAACTTTCTTCTGATCCTGCAACAGAATTAGAACGATTAGATAAATTTGAATCGGTACCAGTAAATTGTGTACAGTGACTACTGACGCTAATACCATGATAATGTTTTCTTTCTTAGGACCTAAAGCATTAATAAATCACCATACCTAGGTTTTATAATAGAAATAAAAAGAGAAGTTGAGTTAGTTTATACTTTACCCTCAGACGACGTTTCTGCTCTTCTTTGTTTTGCCTGATCAACTTATAGTCGTCTAACATGGTGAGAAGTGGGACCCCATCGTAGGTGAAAGGCATGCCCTTTTCTGCCTCCCATGCCTGACTCTTTGCTGCTAGTGTGTCCACAAGGGCTGCCATGTCATCATAGGTGACAACAAACGGTTTTAAGTGCAGTTGACACTAATTAGGACAAATCAATAGTATAAAAAGTTTTTTTTTAGAGTACAAAAAGCTTTATTTAATTAGGACAAATCAATAGTATAAATATAGAAAGTTTTTTTTTACCTGGGATTTTATTGACCAGGATACGAGCCTTCTCTGCACGTTTAAGGTTCAAATGTGCACCTCTGCCAGCATTGTATCTGTTTTGATCCTGATCAAAGTAATGATGAAATAAGAAACTAAATTTGCTAAAGGAGAATCTGGATTTTCGTTTTGACCTCATATAATTTTATCAACACGGTACATGAACTCATGGTTTCAATTTAGTCAAAAACATCTCAAGTGCTCATAGGAGAGATAAAAAAACCACATGTAGGATAAAAATGCCTCCAATAAAACATACATAATTTAATCTTGCCATCTCAACTCTAATGCAGGTCCCACTACATGACATATCATCATACCTATTGTTGCCATGCCAACTAGAACCCATGGATCATATTTACCTGGGAAGTGGGGGCAGTCCGATGCCCGGTTGGAGCCATCCGATCCAAATCAAGATTCGTGCAAACAACTTTAAAAAAATCGCGCTAATCAAGTTTTAACGAATTTTGATGCAGATCAGACAGTTCTGACCTGGCATCGCCCATCGGACCGCCACCCACTCCATTTATCTGACCTGACTAAAAGGTTTCTACAAAAATAACTGCTTCTTAACATTGACATTGTACCAGTTGGATCTTGTGTAGGTCTTTTGGGTACCAGTAAACTGTAAACCAACTTCGACAGAAGATCACTTCCAATACAACACCAGCAACTAAACTATCTTCATTTCTATTTATCCAGTTTTAACTCACAGATCCAATCAGTACCTATACCAAATTACCAATACAATAACCAACAAAAAAAAATGTACAGTACCTGACTGTAGTCATCAAGCCAGCTCTCCTCTTCACAAGACGACATCCACTTGTGAACCTTATCCAAAATTTCCTTTCGACTCATTGACTCCTCCCTTGCTTTTTCAACCAGCTTCTCCATCTCTTGTAACATCTCTGATGGGTCAAAACTACCCGCCTCCACGACAGCCAAGATGCTCTCAAAGGGTGCAATAGTGTCAACCTTCACATGAGCCCACTCATAGATCTCTTCTAGTTCGAGTTGTTTTTTCTGGGCTATTTCTTTCATTTTGATAGCCTTGAGAAGATCAAGCCTCTGCACTTCTACCTCCGCCTATTTTAAAATATGAGATTTTTTTTTATTAGTGGGAGTACAAATTATTTATATATGTATTTCTGCAAACATATATATAAAATTATTTAGAGCTCAATACCTGACAGGTTTGGTTTGATTAAGTTTAAATTTAGACTAAAAAAAAAGGTGGACTCATTAGAGTCATGTACAACCTTTCCAATTTTTAATGTTCTTTTCCATCATATAGTTTTACAATTAGGCGCTATTTACTATCCAAACAATGTGGTCAGAGTTGGTCAAATGCTGAGGGTAACTTAAAGTATCCGGCCAAATGCTATATGTACTTTCAAAACACCATTTACTTCTTATATATGTTTTTTACAAACTTAAAACATATTCTTCTTTCTTTTTGCAATGTAATAAAATAAATTAAAAACATCAGACCTGATCTAATACATCAAGAGCTAAAACCCCAGGACCCGCTACCTCATCTACATCAGATGAGATATGACATGTGACATGTGAAAATAAGTTCCTCTCTTCATTGGATGTATCCATCAAATTCCATAGGTCCATTAGTTGAGTAGCCAACTCTTGAAGCTGTGCATATGATATCCAAAAATTAGTTCAAGATAAACAGTTAAACACAGTTTAAGCAACTCTTTTAATATAAATGAAATAATTCAAAACAAACATTTTATATACAGATTCGAGGAGAGGCAAGATAGCTGTTTGGACATATAAAATGATATGAGAAGAGGGCAAGGTGAGTATATCTGACACTTTTGCAAGGCAGTCCCAAGTACTTCCATTTTTTTGTAAATAAAAAAAATAAAACATAAAAGATTCCATATCATAAGTTCATGACACACATAATCAAGAAAACCATGCAAGTAGTAGTTGCTAATTCACAGAAGACCAAGGAACGAAAGCAAGGGGTACCAAAGGTACACACAATGTTTTCAAAGTAAATTCCAAATAAAAAAAAACAATTAATTATATATATAAATGAAGAAAAAAGACAAAAAGGAGGTTACCTTTTGAAGCCTCTTCAACTTATCCTTTTTAAGAGCAGAAAGTATTTTTGAAAGCTTCGTTATAGTTTGGTTACTAATGCTCTTAGACTGGATAGAGGGCCCGGAAGAGCTGTTAAGACTTGGATCAACCTCAGTAATTGTGCCAAAGAAATCCATCCCCAAAACCACACACAAATCTTGCACCATGCTTACTAGAGCATGAACCTTACGCAATCTGTCACTCTGCAAAAAGAGAAATACAAAGACTCTAGCAATATAACAAACCGAGAAAAACATTGAAGCCGAAACATATAGGGATGTTCATTGGGTCAGTTTGGTCAAAACCGAATGAAAATAGCCAAACCAAAATTTTATTCAGTTTGTTTGGTTGAACCGAAATAAGAGAAATTAAATTTTAAAAGGTCAAAATTTAATACATACACAAATAATACATTTAATAATCATAGAACTAAATATGAATTATATTTAAAAGTTATTGACATTAAACGCATTGTACAATTCTATACAAAATATGTAGATGTTCTAAAATATCCAAAAACCAACTTTTTTCCTCATGTTAAGTCCAAAAAAGTCAACAGTGAGGGAAAAAGGAAGCAAACCATCAATCACACTAAAGTATGGATTTGAACAATATAGAGTTCAGTCGGTTCAGTCTAGCGGTTTTGAAAAATCTAAACCGAACCAAATATAAAAAACCGAAGTAATCCAAAAATTCAACCGAACCATTCAATAAAAACTCATTTGGCTCGGTTGAAAACCAAATAAACCGGACCCAATGAACACCCCTATGCACATTACAGTAAAAAACTTTCATTTTGTACCTTTTCTTTCTGTAGCTCCTTTAACTGAGACTGATACTTGTGTAGTTTGTCAAGAGACAAGTCTTGTTCGTCAACTTGTGGTGTACCAGTTACTTTCTCTCCAGTAATTTCCCCTTCAATGCTCTGAATCTGTAACTGAACTTGCATGAACTCCTTCACTCTCTCTTCCTTTTGCTTGCACAAGCAGTCAAGTGTTGGGGTAACAGCAGCCAATTGCTCCTTTATGGTCCCAGTTGATTTGTCAGTCTATAAATAAAAAAAAGGTCAACAAAAAGCCAGCAAAAGGATTGATTGAATAAAATAAAAAAGAGTATTCATAATGCCAAAGATCATCCAAAAACCCCAAATCCCAATATACCATTTTGCATATTCTTACATTTCATGTATACTGCTGTAAAATGATGGATGTCAATGACCCTCTAAAATAGCTACTTTTATGCTCATGTTAGGAATAGAGGTCAATTGAGATACAATTATAAAAAACAAAATGGGAAGGGCAGACAAGCATATTGTCTAAAAAAAAAGAAATAGCAACTTCGTTGCTGTCTATAATGCACCATTTTACACAATCCATACCATTTTCTATCCAATATTACAATTAAACATTTAAAAGGGTTTGTAGCTATTTCGGACAGGAATAAGCCATTGACATCGACATAGAACTTCATTTAAACACCAAACAAACATTACAAATAAATATGGAGTGACGGAATTCAACTTACAATGGGGATGTCAGAAAGTGATTTATCTCCAAGTGCAGAGACAAGCCTGACGAGATGGGCCCTTGCATCAGCCAATGACTGTAGAAGTAGCGCTCTCGACTTGGCAGCCTGGTCAACCTTTCTCTTATACACTTCAAGGCACTCCTGCTCCAGCTGCAGAAGCATCTTATCTCTATCTTCGTCACTTTCTCCCACCTCATCCCATATCACCTGCCAATAGTGTGTTAATTAGATAAGGTAAACGGTTGTATCAGATGCAGCATCCATGATTCTGGGTTGCTTTCAATTATTAATCCACGATTGAGGGGTGTCAATGGTACCCTTTTATCCGTTTACCCGACCTGTATAGTATTCAATAAGATGGGTACAGATATAGACTATTTCATACCCGTTACCCTATACAGTAATTATTAAAAATAAAAATTATAAAATTATACATATAGATATATATTTACATGGAGATGATGCACGATATGGTGTAGTTTGATTTATGGCCCATATATATCTATCCAATGGCCCTTATATCATCCGTTTACCCGACCCGTACCGTATTCGATAAGACAGGTATGGGTCAGATTTTTTTCATTAGCTTATTGGGTACAGGTAAGGGTAAAGTTTTTTTGTCGGGTCGTATCAAGTCTAGGTGCGACCCAAGCAGGCCCACGTTATCAGGTTGTGCAACAGAGTCTCAATTAGGCTTGCGTACCATTTATAAATCCTTTCAGATCAGGTTTTCTTGCTGGCCGGGCTCAGGTTCACACGGCTTATTCGCATTACATGAAACCTTGAGAAAAACAAAAGATTTACCTCCAACTGGTGCATCAAAGTCGCACATGTGGTTTGACCTATCAAGGCGTCATTGCTCTCTCCCCGAGCCACCATTTGCCCGTAAACAATCTGTTTGAATAAATGCCACAGTGAGTAAGAGACTAAGAAAAACCGGCTGTCACTAGCTACACACGTGTTGAATGAAATAAAGAAGGAAAAACTCAAAAGGAAATTGTGAAAATTATAAAAGAGGCCAGAAAAAGGAAAATATTCTTTTTAAGTACAGAAAAAGGAAAACAAAAAAAAAACTCCCAATAAATTTTCTAAAACCCTAGAACTTGTACTCCTTTAAACAAGAATCGCAAACCGCATACCTGAGGTTTTCGATCAACTGCGAGTGCAAGGTCGATTTTAGAGAGCGAGAGCACGAGAGAGAAAGAGCGGGAGAGCGAGAGCGGGAGCGGGAGCGGGAGAGCCAGTTTAGAGAACTGAGAGAATTGTGTTTATATCCGACAAAAGAAAGAATATATATCACCTAAGGTAACAGAATATTTCTTTGTACATCTGGACCGTTCGATTATAATTCGCATGAATATTAAAGGCCTCCGTGTATTTCACCTCGGACCGGATTGGCTCGAATTCTGATCGGACGATTAATATCTAAACTGAAATATCCTGTTACCTCAGAGGTATGATTAACAAAGGAATGAGTCAAAAGTGTTCTTAGTGCGTCAAAGAACCATTCGACCTCCGTTCTGTCTCAATAGGTCGGTCCAATGTATATCGTACTAAATTTGGTTCTTTACCCGGTATTACCCGTTCGATTTGCATTAAGATTCACATCGAAGCTTTACGATTACGTGCGTTCAAATGCGCACAAATCTTAATGCAAATCGAACGGATCTGACTGGACTTCGGTTGGTCCCCCACTCCTGTTCCATCACGTAGAGTCGTAGACTAAAGTCACTAAACTATGTTAGTGGTCTCTGGGCCCCGATGATTTTATCGATTATTTAAAGTGAAAAGTTTCTTAATTACCCCTGTAAAATTTTAATATAACCACTGTCTGACGATAGCTCGCTGCCGCCGAATGCTCGCGACCATGCTAATGATGAAAACTCCTTTCTTCTCTTGTAATAGAGAAAACTCAACCTCAAACAGATGATATTGACCTTGCTATTTGCTAACGATCAAGAAATGTCTACTCAACCTCAGGCTCCCACCGTTCAACCGCTACATTTGGCACTTTCCTTCGACTCTAACACGAGAAATGAAATCACCATTCTCCACCACGAGGTGAATTCTTCGACTTCTAGTAATTATGAAAAAAAATATCATCGTGTAGCTAAGGTGTTTGTAGTAATGCCTCAACCAGTTTTGCATAGTATTACGGCTAGTTCTTATCTAATATTGTCGGACCAATTAAGTTTTGATAACCAATTGTTGAATTTAACTTTAAATCTTCGTATAGAGGTCATGACAACCTTAGGTGAATGTCTCATTACCCTTTTTTAGTAATTATGAAAATAATTCTCATCATGTAGCTAACGTGCTTGTAGTAATGCCGAGGAAGTGAAATGGTTCTGAAAAACGTCATTGATGCATTCTGAAACAAAGCGCTTCTTCTGATACCACATAACTTCTCTATCTGACAAAAGCTCACTATACATTTCTTTTACATCATATTCAACCGGTGTGATGTTCAATATTGAAGCAATTTTTGTTAGAAGAGGGTGCTGAGCAGATTTTAAATACTGGTACAAGTGCTAAAGAAAAAGAACAATGCGAGAAAGTTTTGCCTCACACTGCCAAATCTAAGGTTTCATTGAAAGCACCAAAAGTTTTGGTATTATAAAATCAAATGGAAGTCGAGAACGAAAAAGATTCAGAGGTGGATTGGAAGAAAATAACAAAAAAGATAGAAGTTAGAATACAAAACTATATATTTTCTGTTCATATGATTTTGCATATTCAGATTGATCAAGCTGATATTTAACATTTAACTTTTTTTTGGGGAAAAATAGAGTTCTTGAACATATTTTAAAAGAACATTTGTCACTGGAGTCTCAAAATAACATAAAAGCCTCAGCATGGAGTTGAGTGGAAGTCCAACAGTGACACCCTATTTTTTTATATTAATAGCATATAATTTTTTCATGAATGTTCTTAAATCAAGTGTATGTTATTGACTTACTGTGAAATTGGTGTAGCACCATCTATTTATGGATCTGCATTTCAACTCCTCAATACCATGAATGCTTTATCTCATGCTTTGACTAATGTGAATCAGGTAATTCTGAACTACTCAAACCATGTTTTACAATTCTTCATCTCCCTTTTAATTGTTTTTTTTTTTCAGAGAATCAGGTACTTCTGATTTAGGTGCTTAGTATTCTCATTTTTTCTCTTGCTTTAGAGACTTGGGCCTATTCCTGATTTAGTATATCTAGTAAAACTGTAGCAACATTAATCTTATCTCTTGTCACAAAGTCTAAAATTTAACAGGATGCTAGAAGATGGTTTTTTTTTTTTTTTTTTTAAATTTGACAGCGGCTGTCAAATTTGTTGAGTGGTGCTAATTGTGTATGCATGAAATGTTAATTGATGTTGCTTGTATCAAATTGGATTAGTATTATTATATGATGATTTTTGTTTTTCTTTACTTCACTACCAACAGCTTGTATTAGAGGCATAAAAAGGAAAACACAGAATTCAATACATTATATTGTAGGGGTATTATGGTCAATGTTGCTCATTTATTTGTTTGTTGGATCCAAATTCATTGAAGTGTATTAGAGGTGCGTGAGCATTTTGGATGTAAAATTGTGTACCAGTTGATGCGACATTATATTTTCAGAATGACTCAATTTAATACACATTGTCACATTCTGTAAAATTGTGTACCAGTTGGTACTAAACAAAAACACAATTCATAAATATTGCTCCACATAGTATCAATTTTAAAGGGACCCTTGCATAGAACCTCTCATATAATTTTCTACAAAATCACACTATTACATACCAGATTTAATAAAAAATTTGGTGGTTGGTGATTGAGGGCTTAATATAGATTCTGGTACGTACTTGAAGGGAGCACAGTTAAAAAATACGAAATTTTCAACCCAGCTCTAGTTTCACTGTCACAACCTTGACACTGAGCTAGTACACAAGGTGGCACAACTGTTGCACACTCGATACTTTACATGACAAACACTAGAATTAATTCATTTGAACCTATATATAATTCACAAGCTGATTCCTGTACTGGAATCTGCATAGTAGGTTAACGTCTGTCGGGTTTGTAGACAAATTCAACACCGCATCATGAAGAGCTTTTGATATGAAAACATTTGCCCTTTGACTAACCAGTTCAGAAGAATCATGTACCAGTCTCAGATGTCACATGAAAGCCACAGTAGCTCCTGAAACTGTCCCCGGAGTTTGTCCCCGACTGGCTCTGCAAGCGAAAGTTCCTCCAAGCTTGCAATTCCACTTTTCCAAGCGGGTGTACCATTCTCATACTGATTACAAGTCAACCTAACTAAACCCGACCCATCAACCAGGCAAGCATACAAGTCTCCGTAAGGCTGGAACTGATTTGGACCCGAGATAGTTTCAGCCAAAACTGCCCCAAAGTTGGCCGTGAAAAGAAGCCATTTGGAGTCGGGGCTGAAGCAGACATGGTTGATCCTCTCCATTGCAAGATCAGCATCTGTATCCTGTCCCTCTATATGGATCCTGCACAAGCCAGTTCCATCAGGTCGCACTAGGTACAATCCGAAACCGCTAGGGTCAGCTGGGTTGTGCCGGTTAGAAGAGAAGGCAATGAGTTCACCATCCGGTGACCAACTCGGCATGGTATCGATCCAGTCACCCTCGGTGAGCTTAAAGATCCCCTCACTATTATCTCCTTCTCCATTTACTGCATCAACTATGTACAGGTTCTTGTACCCTGACCGACCTGACCGGAAAACAATTTTCTTACCATCCGGTGAACAGGATGGAAATGCATTGTTTCCTTTGTCCGTGCTTGTCAGTATTTTCACAGACACATCAATTTTGGCATCAGTTAAGGATTTTGTGTTTTCCAAATCAGAGAGGTTGAATGAGACTCGGGCAATCTGGACTGTCATTTTAACAGACTCGAAGATGGGCCCCACTGAGGTAAAAATCACCCCGGGTTCTGCCGGGCTCCATGCAGTGGAAAAGATAGATGGTTGATCCATCAAAATCCACCTTTTTGAACCATCGGATTTTAAAAGCATTAACCCAGGTGTGTCTGTCAAATCACCATTGATGGCAATTAAACCCCCGTCAGGAGAAAATGAAGGAAAGGTGCCGTGCACACGTACCATCCTGAGGTTCCTTACCGAGCTATAAACTGGCTGCAGATGTGGCACGATGCAATCCCCTTTGGCCGACTCGCCACGGAACCGGTGATAACCCAACCTGTCTGAATCGGCAGAAAAGAAAGGATTGTAGTGATGCAAATTATGGTTTAATTTCTCTGTCACCGGATAAAACTGTTTGGTTTTGAGATCAAATAGCTCGATGTGGCGGTATAGTATTCCCTTACGTCTGGTAGCCACTGCTATCCATCTCCCATCGTGGGATGCAGCCGGAGTGAGTGTGTGCACACCCGGCGGAGTTACACGTGTCGCGGGTCCACCGGAGATATCAGACCGGTAAATACTCCACCAACCATCTTCAGCTTTCCGGTGGAAAAACAAAACCGAATCTCCCTGCCATGTGGGCCACCCACCAAGACCCACCACGACCCTTCTCTTGGTGGGGTCTGCCACTGGAAAGACAACAATCTCCGTCTCTAACTCACGAAAATCACCCTTCCATCGACCCGACCCGTGCGATGCAACAGCTATAAATTGGCCAGATTGGGACACCGCTGGGCTTAAATCAACTGTACCAACTGGGGTGAGTCGTACCGGTTGAGATTCCTTACCATCGAGTTTGGCTTCATAAACCGCCGCACTGCTCTTGAACGGTTCGGATGGCTTCTCGTGCGCTGAAACAAAATACAGGCGGTGGTTTTTTATCGTAGGTCGGTCGTGAAATATACTGTGAACTCCCGTACGAAGTGGTTCGGGTTCGGATTTCTCATACCGGGTTCGGTACAGCTGAGAAGAACCATTGCGCTCCGAAACAAAAACCACCGAACCGGGCTCGTCGTCGGCGAATCCAGCATTAAAATTGGCAGATACGCCGTCGGTGTGGCATGTCTCAGGAGTTGATTGGATTGAGATGTCGCTAGGGTTAGGAGGAAGAGAGACGGAGAAGATGTCGAAGCCGAAGTACGGCACTCCGACGCTGGCGAAGAGAACTGTTCCTTCTGGCGCCATCTCCATCTGATCGAACCGTGGTAGTCTGGTAGATGCTTTCCTTAGTAATGCACTAATGCCACAAATGGGTACGAGTGGCAGAGACGGGCAGAGACTTGTCCAGTGGAGGTTAGGTAGGAGTCCGCATCGTCTGCATTAACTCAAAAAAGCATCTTTTGAATTAACGCATCTCGGCCGTCTGATTTTAAACGGAGCCAATCCAGTCACAGCCTATAATTTAGGGGCCCTTTAATATTAGTGTAGATCTTGTTCGCACGAATCTTAAAACGAATCAGACGGTCTAGATACATTAACTGAAAAGATTCTTTTTTGAGTTAATGCAGAGGATACGAATTGGGTTCGGTAGAGCCTTAGAGGGGTTGCTTACTTGCTTGGCGTTTTGTCCTTTATGAGGTAAGTGGATAAGCACGCCACGTTTCTGTTGCTCAAACCTACCAACTACATTATCAATCACTATTTACAGACAAATTTCACGAGAACGGCACATGGCGTCTTAGACAACAGACCATTCTGAGAATAATCAATGGACAGCAGCATTCCTCTGCACAACAGACCATTCTGAGAATAATCAGAGAAGATTCGGATTGTTGGGACAGCTCATCAAATAGTTTTGGAATCATATGAATTGTCAAGAGATAAATGTAATTAGTAATTACAGTAGCATAGTTGGCTATATAAGCAGCATAGTTATATCTCTGTAATCAAGAAAATTTAAAATGAATGAATAGAAATTCAATCTATCATCTTCTTATCTAAAGCTCTAAAGTTCTCGTTTCATGGTATCAGAGCCATGGCGGCTTCTGATAATATCACTCAACCACCTCCTCCTTCCCCAACTGATCCTCCTGCTCTAATTTTTCTCAATATTCCTATCTCCACTAAGCTCAATCGAACCATTTTCTTAGCATGGCAGTCTCAAATAGTACCAGTTCTTCATGGATATGGGTTATACAACTATGTCACCGGCACTCAATCTGATCAAAACCCCCAGCAAGACCAGATTCTTCTCGACTGGTTGCGCTCTTCTCTTCTAATTGAATTTTCTTCTCATAATTGTCTTATTAAGGACCGCCTCACTTCAACCCCTCTACTTCAAGCCAAGGTTCTTAATGGTCTCTACTCCTTCTCTCTACCTCTACACACACAACCGCATGCTTTCTTTGGTGTTACTACTTCGGCCGACCATTGGCACGCCCGCCTTGGTCATCCCTCTTCCACTACAACTCTACATGTTCTTCACTCTTTTAATTTACCTTGTTCTTCCAATAAATTAAGTATGTGTCATGATTGTGTGGTTGCAAAATGTCATAGACTTTCTTTTATATCTAGTACTTCTAGTTCTTCCTCTCCCCTTGAACTTATTCACTCGGATGTTTGGGGTCCCGCCCCGTTATTGTCTAGCAATGGTTTTCGATATTATGTGATTTTTGTGGATGATTTTACACGATTTTCGTGGATTTATTTTTTGCATTCTAAGGATGAGGTGCCCAAAATCTTTTCCCTTTTTAAGGGCCAAGTGGAGAACATTTTAAACACATCTATCAAGACTTTGCGTGCCGATGGTGGTACCGAATTTAAGCCCATTTCTCGCCTTTTCCCTCACATCATCCATCAAACCTCTTGCCCATACACCCCTCAACAAAATGGAATTGCGGAACGAAAACATCGTCACATCATTGAACTCTCTCTAGCCATCATCAACCATGCCTCCATCCCTCTCCATTATTGGGACGAAATTTTTGCCAATTCGGTTTACCTCATCAATCGTCTCCCTCCCTCTAACTCCTCCATTTCTCCATATACACTCCTCTTCAACAAACAACCCGACTATAATTACCTTCGCATTATTGGTTGTGCTTGTTTCCCTTTTACCCGACCCTATAATGACCACAAACTACAAAATCGTTCTTTACCATGTGTCTTTTTGGGATACGCATTTTCCCAAAAAGGATACAAATGTTTGCACCTTGAAACAAATAAAATTTACGTTTCCAGACATGTGTTATTTGATGAAACCGTTTTTCCTTTTAAAAATATTCCTTCCACACACTCCACTACTGAGCACCATGACCCACTTCTCTGGCTACCTATTCCGCTGCCTCACCAAGCCCCAATTCCCTCCATGCCAGTTATTCCCATTGCTCCAAGCCCTACTTCAGCCCAGGCCGACACCTCTTCTTCAGCCCAGTCCGACAACACACTTTATTCCCAGCAGGCCGCAACCTCTTCCCAGCAGGCCACGACTTCTTCTCAACAGGTCCCTTCTTCCCAGCAGGCCGCACCCTCTTCATTCCAGCAGGTCACAACTTCTTCTTCCCAGCAGGCCGCCAATTCTCCAGTCCAGCAGGCCGCACCCTCTTTATTCCAGCAGGCCGACAACCTCTCACTCCAGGCTGACTCCACACATGCAGCCTCTTCTGTTCCAAACCCAGCCGAAACTTCAAATTCCTTTTTAACCCCAGCCCCATCAACTATACCATCCACCCACTCAATGATTACTCGTACCAGAGATCAAACCCGGCGCCCTAAATTATTTCCCAATCATGTAGCCTATATTTCTACCTCCTCTGCCGAAACTGATCCAACCACATTTAACCAAGCTCAACAATTTCTTCATTGGAGAGAAGTCATGGCACATGAAATCACCGCTTTGGCAAACAACAACACATGGATCTTAGTCCCACCTCCACCTGATCAACACATCATCGGTTGCAAATGGGTCTACCGTACCAAGCGTCATGCCGATGGTTCTATAGAAAGATACAAGGCGCGCCTCGTCGCCAAGGGGTACAATCAACAAGAAGGTATTGACTATTTTGATACATTTAGCCCCGTGATTCGCCCGACCACCATTCGACTTGTTATTTCTCTTGCCCTAGCACGAGGTTGGTCATTACGGCAATTGGATGTCTAAAATGCATTCTTACATGGAGACCTCAATGAGACCGTTTACATGCATCAACCTCCTGGTTTTATCGACCCAACTTACCCAAACCATGTGTGCTTACTCTCCAAAGCCCTTTATGGTCTAAAACAATCCCCCAGAGCTTGGTTTCAAACACTTAGCTCAACATTACTGAAACTTGGGTTTAAGTCTTCTCGATATGATCCTTCCCTATTTATCTTACATTCCCATGGCCGCACTATCATTCTATTGGTATATGTGGACGACATTATTGTCACGGGAAGCCATCCCGATTTCATCACGAGCATGATTTCCTCCATTCAAAACCAATTTGCTCTCAAAGACTTGGGAATTCTTCACTATTTCCTTGGCATTGAAGTTCACACTTCCCACCTTGGCATGCACCTCTCTCAGAAGAAATACATCGCTGACCTTCTCAAGAAAGCAAATATGTCATCTTCAAAATCCTGTGCCTCACCAATGGTCGCTCATCCACCTCTATCCAGATCTGCTGGTGATCCTCTTGAAGACCCACATCTCTATCGCACTATTGTCGGCGCTCTACAATACGCAACAATCACTCGCCCTGACATTGCCTTTGCCGTCAACAAGGTTTCCCAATTCATGCATAGCCCCACCACCTCTCATTGGGCAGCCGTCAAGCGTATCTTGCGCTATCTCAATGGCACCATTTCTCATGGCCTTTCCTTCAAACCCGATTCCTCCTTACACCTACATGCCTATTCAGATGCGGACTGGGCCGGATGCCCGGATGACCGCAAATCTACTTCGGGCTTTTGCATCTTTCTTGGCTCTAATTTAATCTCTTGGAGCTCCAAAAAGCAACCGACTGTCTCTCGCTCAAGCACGGAAGCTGAGTATAGGAGCCTTGCCCTGGCTAGTGCCGAACTATGTTGGATTCAGTTTTTGCTCCATGAACTCGGCCTTCAATCTTCATCCCCTCCAACATTATGGTGTGACAACATTGGTGCTACATTTCTCGCCTCCAATCCAATGTTTCACTCTCGTACCAAACACGTAGAGATTGATTATCAATTTGTTCGTGATCGAGTTTCGACTGGCAAGCTTAGCATTCAATACCTTTGTTCCAAAGATCAACTTGCTGACACATTTACCAAGCCTCTCACAACTCCACGATTCTTGCTTATGCGTGACAAGCTGACCGTGACACAGCCACCGTCACCTTGAGGGGGGCTGATAGAGTATAACTGGAGGTGTATATTGTTACATTCAATGGACAGCAGCATTCCTCTACACAACAGACCATTCTGAGAATAATCAGAGAAGATTCGGATTGTTGGGACAGCTCATCAAATAGTTTTGGAATCATATGAATTGTAAAGAGATAAATGTAATTAGTAATTACAGTAGCATAGTTGGCTATATAAGCAGCATAGTTATATCTCTGTAATCAAGAAAATTTAAAATGAATGAATAGAAATTCAATCTATCCTCTTCTTATCTAAAGCTCTAAAGTTCTCGTTTCACGAGGGGCAGTATTATTGCCGAAATTTTTATTGTTACCACTCAAAAAAATCAAAATTAATTCATTACCACCCGCTGCCCCTTTATTCAATACTACCACCCCCGCTAACCCAATTGGCGCATCAAATTGGCTGGTGCGCGGACTGGATTGGCGCACCAACCTTTTCACCGTATAATAGGTTGGCGCTGCCCATTCTGCTGCGCAAACAGCACTCCGCGGAGCATCTACAGTAAAAAAAGGTAAAAAAAAAATTTTACTTTTTTTTTTGTTATTTATAAATTAGGTAGTTGGGTATAGGTGTCCAAATATAGTAGAATTGTAATAAATAATTAGAATGGTGTCCAAAATAGATTCAAATAGAGTAGAATTGTATTAAATAATTAGAATGCTGTCCAAATAGAGTAGAATTGTATTAAATAATTAGAATGTTGTCCAAATAGAGCAGAATTGTACAAATAATTAGAATGCTGTCCAAATATAGTAGAATTGTATTAAATAATTAGAATGCTGTCCAAATATAGTAGAATTGTATAAATAATTAGAATGCTGTCCAAATAGAGTAGAATTGTATTAAATAATTAGAATGATGTCCAAATAGAGTAGAATTGTATTAAATAATTAGAATGATGTCCAAATAGAGTAGAATTGTATTAAATAATTAGAATGATGTCCAAATAGAGTAGAATTGTATTAAATAATTAGAATGTTGTCCAAATAGAGTAGAATTGTTTTTAGCTATATTATGTTGTATTTTAGGCCAAATTATTTTAGTAAATTATTAAAGTACCCTATTTGAGGTACTTAAGACCAAATTTGACTAGAAATGCACCAAATTGTAGTATGGCGTCATCCAGCAGCACCAAGCACACCAGTCTGCCTCATGATGATGTGGATTTGGATGTAGTGTTAGCCCGGACTGTCTTTCCGCATTTGACGACCGAGTATATCAGTCCCGTTTGCTAGTTCCCGTACAAGGACCACAAGATCAGAAACTCATATGTAAGTTTACATCTCTATACCACTTGCAAATAATATACATTTTCATTTGAATAAAATAATAAATTGTATTTGTGTTTATTTTGAAATTAAATGCAAACTCATACTCTGACGTCGACGAGGAACAACCAGATGAATATCCTCTACGACGAGCGATTTGCACCCGCGTTGCAGAGGCTGGGTCTGTGGCATGTGTCACAGCTCAGTGACTTAAATGCAGATGTTGCTCTTATATCTGCGCTGGTCGAGAGGTGGCGGCCGGAGACCCACACCTTCCACTTGCCCGTCGGAGAGATTACGGTGTCTCTCCAGGACGTGAGTTGTCTCTGGAGTCTGCCCATTACCGGAGAGGCGGTGACGAGTGTGGAGTACGGAGTACGGAGACTTTGCGCAGCTCGTCACCGACCTGCTGGGATACGAGTTGATGAAGCGGAGGGCGACCAAGAAGGGGTACGTCTTCTCGAAGAATGACATCAGTTTACCACACTTGCGGGAGCCGTTCAGGTAACATTTATTTTATAAAATTAATTATTTGATGTCTATTTTTCGCAATTTTCACTAAATTGGTTCGAATTTACAGTGGAGCCCTAGACGCGGATGCTGATGCTGAGACGGTAGATCGGTGGACCCAGGCTTACATCATAGAAATGTTTGCTTGCTGAAGCGGGTTGATGAAGCGGAGGGCGACCAAGAAGGGGTACGTCTTCTCGAAGAATGACATCAGTTTACCACACTTGCGGGAGCGGTTCAGGTAACATTTATTTTATAAAATTAATTATTTGATGTCTATTTTTCGCAATTTTCACTAAATTGGTTCGAAATTACAGTGGATCCCTAGACGCGGATGCTGATGCTGATACTGAGACGGTAGATCGGTGGACCCGGGCTTAGATCATGGAGATGTTTGCTTACTGGCTGTTCCCAGATTCATCGAGGGCCACTGTCCCTGGATGTTTGCTTGAGTGGCTGAGGGACTTGGTCCAGCCGAAACAGATGAACTGGGGTGCAGCGGTATTGGCATGTCTATATCGGGGTTTATGCACCGCATGCCAGGTATAAATTATTTTGAAATTAAATATGAATAATTAAATGGTTACACAAAAAAAACCAGAATTTTAACTGTCACTTGTACCTAAATAGACAAACAAGCACAATTTCTACGGTCCAGCTGGTCTCATGATGCATTGGTCGTGGATGAGGTTCCCGTTCGGCCGTCCATAGCCACGAGTGAGAGGTTGGGCTCTAGCTTGGGGGCAGCCCAACGGGATTACATGTCCGGCTTACGCGCAGAAGTGGTGCTCGAGGAAGACGTACGTCCAGACCCCGCACGGCAGACCTATGGGTGTTGATTTCTTCCGGAGTTAGTTCGAGCAGATGACACGTCTGCTGGCGGCCGTACGACGAGCGTGTCGAGGTTGAGGACGATGTTGTTGTCCCTCACTCCTTCCTGCATGACCTGCCTCATATATGCCTCGAGCAGCGTCAGTTCTGGTTTGCTCAGGTAGCTGTTCGCGCAGAAGCGCAACGCAAGTTTCGGTACGCTTGAGGGCGTACCTTTTAAAACCGCGTTTACACTTCACGAGTAAGGGTTGCAAGTGCACAACCCCTATCGAGTAGTATAATCGGGTATCGATCCACAGGGACGGACAATTACTAGGTTAGAATCTACCTAACTCGATTAAAAACTAGAAGTGAGAAAGATTTGGTTTGGTATTTAATTTCCTAAAAAGGTCAATTCAAACAATTCAAACAATTCAGAAAGATGTAATAAAATGCTAGAAGAAATGTAAATTGTGTTTTGATTATGGATAAAAGGCGTTTCCAGGGTTTCAGACTTCATCTATGATCTGTCTCTAGTGGTACGGCCCGTACCAAGTCGGTACGGCTAGGCCGTACTTAACTTGGTAAGGCAAGGCCGTACCACTCTGGTAAGACCCGTACTGGCTTCCCAGAACAGAGCTTACCAGTTCGAGTTGATGCATTTCCTTGCTGGTACCTTGTGCTAAACTCTTTGGAAAGGTTCAATTGACCATACCTAAGGTTCCTAAGCCTCAACTGTCGTTTGTTGGATCAAGATCTAGGTTGGAATGCAATTGATTGCCTTTTAGGGATTTCTACACCTCAACTCTCGTGTGTTGGTACAGATCTACCCTAATTGGTTGATTGGAGACCTAAGGCACCCTCTAATCTGTCGATTAGAGGAGAATTCAACCTCTCGGCTTCAATTCGAACAAGTCTACCCTAAACAATTGATTTGGTTTTGAGATGATCACATGACCTTGATAGGTTCGATCTAAACCTAGAGGTTCATCATACACAATCACAGCAATCAAAGCAAAAGATAGCAAAGAAATCACAATCAATCAATCAAAAGAGTTCATACAAGATACAAGTCAAAGAAAGTCAAAACAAATCAAGAATCCATCTCTAAACCCTAGAAACTAAAATAACTACTCACAGCACATGATCTGATCTAAAAATACAATAAAAGGGATAGAGATAGCCATGGATCGAAGGGATCGAGAGGAGGAAGCTAGATCCGTCGAGTTTCGCCTCTTTCCTCTTCCTTCCTTCTTGCTCCTAGCTCATTAGCTCTCTTTCTCTCTCTTACTGTGCTCTCAAATAGATCTGGAATGGAATGGATGTCGAAATTGGAGAGTTCCCCGCTTTAAATAGCCTCTGCCAAAATTTGAATCTGTCAGGCCGCCTTTATGTACGGCCCGTACCAAAGTGGTACGGCCTGGCCGTACCAGGCGTGAAGAGCTGAAAACGGCTAAGTCTGGTGAGACCCGTACCAAGCCTGGTAAGGGTCGTACCTCATCATCTGAATCGCCGTTTCTTCGTGTGTTTTGCTCCAAACCTGCAGAAAACAAACAAACACTCAACAGTACCAAATTCTAAAGATATATCTATGAAATGCACATGATTCTGGTGAATTATGGCACGAATCTGGTACGAAAACAGGCCTAAAATAGACTAAATATGCGAGGTATCAGTAGCCCTTACATTATTATTGTATTACAGTTTTGTATCACTTTTATTTATTACGTACGTAGGATTATTTATTTTTATGTACTTGCAGGTACCACTTGTGTTCTACCAGTTTGTCGAGCATTACTATCCTGGACGGGTGATGCGTCAGCCCTTTCCCGTTCCGGATCCCATCTCCAAAGACAAGTGGTACGAGCTTCACAAAGAGCTGGCCACTACCAGCGGTAAGAATTGGCGGACTGTGCACGCCGATTATGTGACTCGGCTTAAGGCGATGGGCGACAGGATCCCTGACGAGCTTCAGTCGTATACTTTCGATACATACGATCAGACCTATCGCAGTCGGTATCATGAGTATTGTGCCTTCACGGTGTACTTGCATGGTCAGATCACGGAGATGAACACGAAGCCTCTCCATGTACGACGCGACACGGTTAGTGACGAGTATGGCTTCATTCCCTGCGCTGGCCCGGCTGCACAGATTGTAAGTCTTTAATTTTTTTGGTTTAAGAAAATTATGAAAATTCATTTGCAATTAGAACTAATTTTTTTTTATTTTAATTCGCAGGTACTCATGAACATCAAGCAAGTGCTTAGGAGCGCAAGATACGCCGTCACAAGAGGTTGGAAGGCTATCGGAAAGAAGTGGTTGTGTATGGCTGCACCGCCTGTCGTCGTCGCCGGGTACCAGGATCAGCTCGAGAGGGTTCTCAGGCTTTCAGATCTTCCATGCTATGAAGATTTGAAAGACATAGACGATGACGATTCTGCTGAACCTATGAGCACGCCAGAGACGTATTTCTCAGACCTACACTCTGCAGCGACTGCTGAGGCCGCATTTGAGGCTGCTGGGCTTGCAGCGGTATGTATATTTTTGTAATCATTTTTATAATCATCTTCATTGTGAAACCTAATTATCTATTTGTTTCAGGGAGATATACCCTGCGGAGATGAGGATGTCAAGCAGGACCCCTCCGCAGATTTTACGTTTCACTTGGGCTCTCAGTACGGGGCTTACACGCAGGATGTAGACTCTCCTCCGTTTTACACACAGAAGGAGTCACTCCCACAGTCCCCTGCAGCAGCTGTCCAGCAGGATGTCTCATATAGACCCGTGTACTCTGCAGAGGATGCACGTGAGGTTATTTTCGGACCTGGTGCAGATGAGGGACCACACGAGGAGACACTTTTTGGGGAGATACATGAGGAGACCCCACCACAGCCATCACGACCGTACACACCGCTGGTCGACAGGGAGTGTCAGGAGGAGGAGGGGCGAGGTAAGAGACTTAGGAGAGAGAAGAAGCCGTGGACACCCTCGAGCAGATAGGATAGAGTTACTTGTTGTAGGTTATGTTTTTGGATATTATTTCGGTATTAGTTCTTGTTATTTGGATGTTATTTCGATATTATTTTGATATTAGTTCTTATGTTCTTATGTTGTTTAGTTTTTCTGTTGTTTAGTTCTTCCGCAGTCAATTTAACACATTAGTTTTTACGTTATTTGCCTGCCTGCTGTCTTGCGTCTGATGAATGAACACCGTTAAAAATAAAACAGGATTTTCAGACACCCGTTGCAAAAATAAAAATAAACCCTAAAATCCAGTCAGCCCTAAACCCTAAACCCTAAACCTAAACCTAAACCCTAAACCCAAAAATCCATTTAGCCCACCGAGCCCGCTAACCCAGTCCGCGCACCAAGCTGGTGCGCCAACCCAGTCCGCGCACCAGCCAATTTGGTGCGCGAATTGGGTTAGCGGGGGTGGTAGTATTGAATAAAGGTGCAACGGGATGGTAATGAATTAATTCTGATTTTTTTGAGTGGTAACAATAAAAATTTCGGGTATTATTGGGCTTTGATTCGTCCCAAGTTAAAAACGATCCACATCAAGTAATTGTAAAAGATTCCCTATTACGGTACCGGGGAGGATCTGAATTCGTCTTAGACCACCCAACTTTGTCTTTGTTTAAAAAAATAATCTTCTCAACAGCAGTTGTAGGCCTACGGGCCGTCAAAGAAGCCCAAAAAAATGCAGTTGTCAATCATAGTTCGGTCTGGGCATGGAATGAAATTTTGATCTGGTTTCTCCTTGATATGAAAGGAAGGATATCAAATCGAAGTTTCAATCAAATGAACTAAAGTTTCGGTCAATCCATGCCTAAATCAAAACTTTGATTCAGCCATTGTTATTTTTTTTTAGAGAAAAGGTACCGTTCCCCTACCTTCCATCCCCGGAAAATCCCCGACGCGTTTTCAATGCACTTCTAACGGATTTTAACGGTCCGACATTACTTGGATAAACCTCCCTTCTCCATTAAGGCGATTTAATCGTTTTTAAAATTTCCGATCTCCATCCTCCTTCATTTCCAGATCTCTCCCCAAACAAATTTCCAATTCGAATGCCTCCACTCTGCTGATCTCAATCGGCGCGGCACCACCGATCGGACCGGGCACCACTGATCGGAGCTATCTCTCTCTACGTGTCTCGCTACCCCCTTTATCTCTCTACAGATGGCACCGATCCCGTTTAAGCAAGGTCCCAGTAGCGCCAAACGGACGGCAGCGGCGGTGTACGACTACGAAGGAGACCCATACTGGTCGAAGTACGGATGCACAATAAAGGCAGATTTTGCGGGACCTAGACCTGCGGGCTGAGCTACCCGCTTTCTCGTCAGGCGCAATTTTGTCGTTTCCATCCTCAGATATGGCACGCTCAGATTTGGAGTTGGTTTCCGTTTGGGTACCATTCTGGCAGCATGTAGCATTACCATTGCTGCCCTGGCAGCACCCGCCCGAGTTTTGTTGAGTCAAGTTGGCCAATTGTCTCTTAAGTTCAAGTGCATTCTTTTGGTCTTCCTCTGACAACCCGAGCTGGCCTCTGTGGAAGCAGTTCAGTACAAGCTCAGCATAATCAGGAAAGAAGAAGAAATGCTCTTCTCTTTTTTTAATTTATTAGGCTAAAAGTAGTAGTAGTGAACTATTAACCCACGTGTAGCCTAACTAACATCAATTAGCCCAATACTTTGTGATCATGTGTTTATGAAGTCTAATTTAACCCCTCCCTTATGCATACTGGTAATATTAGCCCAGGTAAGCTCAATTTGAGCCTAACATGTGCAATTGGACACTGATCAGGACAGGAAAAGTACAGAATAACTAAATAGGAAAAAAGAAAGAAATGGTCAAACTGGTAATATTGCAACGGCCACTTGTACATAAGCAGCTAATGGTACCTGATCTGATCAAACAATACCAATTCAATTGCTATCCCTGATTATGATTAATTAAAGAACCATGAGATGAACATCGAGAAGAAGAGTTAAAATTTACCTCCACAAATGGTCAACTACTTCTCCATTTTCAATATGCTGATCCAGCAGCACAGCCACATCATCAGGTGCAACATATCCATACCTAAATCAACAAATTCAATTAAGCACTTGATTACAGTGTATAGGCTACAAATAAGAGGCAGTAACAATTAAAATCTATACTATAGCACTTGACTACCAAAACTTCATACAAATTAAAGGTAACCGTAAATCTCATAGTCTATAGATTAGATAACATATCATGAACTTAGATCACAAAATGCACAGAATACAATTTAAAGATGCAGAATATAGCAGCAAAAAGGAGCCATTGATGCTGTACAGCGCTATTAAGAGACTCCAATTGGGATACTCTATTACTCAAATAGGATATAACAGATTAATACTCAAGAAAACATTAACAGAAGTCGTGGCATGCCATCTCTTACCAATGGCCAGTCACCTCTCCATTTATAGGCGAGAAAATGATAACATTTCCTGCATACTTGTGACCTCCAATGTGAGAGCATCCACTGACAGTGATCTAATCTTGAAGACCGCGCACACCAATCTCCTCATTGAACTTATTGATCAGAGCGGGCCCACAAGTGCCACATCGCTCGTCCTTGCTTCCATGCGCGCAAACAAAAACATATGCACCGGTGATGGCTGTAGGACTTCCAGGAAGCCACTCAGTGTCTTTCACAAGCGCCTCTTCAACAAATGTCTCCACATCAAAGTGAGTGAGTCTCCTGAAATAATAAGATTGCATTCACTCAAAATTAAGACATTCATTAGCACCCTTTCGGTACTTTAACTTCATTTCTGATAAATTGGTAATATATTAGAGTTATGATAACATTAGTAATAAAATAATAATAGAAATAATAATAGTAGTAGTACTACGAATAGTAATAATGGTACAAAGAATAGTCTGTAAGATAACTCAAAAGTTTCTATTACGGCAGTAGGATATATATAACAATTTATAGTATGGATGCAGTTTATAACATGATGCAATTTATAGGATATATATAACAATTTTACAGGATATGTGCAACAGTTTACAGTAGTCACTTTGGTTAATCATAGTTACATAATCTGTTTAACAGTATTATTGGTTTAAATTTCCAGTAGTTACAGCTTACAGCTTCTCTCTGCCGATGCAATGTTTGTAGTAGTGCTATATCGCTACCGATCCGCTGCTTCTGGCAGGTCCTGATCCGATCTGGTAATATTTAGAGTCTGATCTGATCTGATCTAACAGATCAGCTGTCGATCTGGTCTAGTTTTGTAAATTTTTTATTTTTCTGATTTAAATTATTAAGATTTATCTAATAGGTTTACATGATCTATGCAGTATTTTATATGATCCATCAATCTGGTTTAAAGGTTCTGTAGAGTATTTTACAGGATCTATTTAACATTTTACAGGATATATTCAATAGTTTACATGATCTATGCATTGTTTTTTCTTTTCTTTATTTTACAGTATCTGTTTAACAGTTTTACAGGATATATGCAATAGTTTATAAGATATATGCAATTGTTTCCACATATCTCGTATTATCTGAATGTCTATTTTTATTTACATTATTCGACATGTAAATTACTGATTTAAAGTCTTCTATACATTGTTTTACAGAATTTTTTCAATGATTTACAGGATTAGGATTTGAAATGCATTAAACTATTACATGATCTACTTAACAGTTTTATAGGATATGTCAGTTATTTTACAGGTTTTATACAATAGTTTTATAGGATGTATCAGTTATTTTACAGGTTTCATTTAATAGTTTTTCAGGTTTCATGCAATAGTTTTATATGATATATCAGTTATTTTATAGGTTTTATGCAATAATTGTATATGATGTATCAATTATTTTACAGCTTTTATGCAAAAGTTTTATATGATGTATCAGTTATTTTACATGTTTCATTCAATAGTTTTTCAGGTTTCATGCAATAGTTTTATAGGATATATCAGTTATTTTATAGGTCTCATGCAATAGTTGTTCAACTATTTTTCCAGGATTCTGCTAATGATTTTCAGAATTAGGACTTGAAGTTTTTTTAATTTGTTGATATCATTTTTTTCTTTCAGCTAAACATGTTTGGAAAGATGTTGGTATTATTAAAGAGGTGTGCCCAAAGCAGGAAGAAGGATCAATGGACAGTGCAATTTCTATTTTGTGCTTTGTCTACAATCTGATCACCGAGATGTCTCTAACTTTCACACATGTAATTTTTATAGTTTGCTTCTGTTAGTTTTACAGTTTACATCTGCGAATTTTACAGTATTGAAGTTTTATAGTTTGAACAGTTAATTTTGTAATTAGTGAAATTTTATAGTTTGTATATGTTATTTTGATAGTTTCAGGGGTCCATTTTACAGTATTGAAGTTTTGCAGTTCACATTTGTTAGTTTTATAAGTTACATCTGCTAATTTTACAATATTGAAGTTTTGATGTTCACATCTGTTAGTTTTATAAGTTGCATCTGCTAATTTTACAGTATTAAAGTCTTTGTAGTTCACATATGTTAGTTTTATAGTTTGCATCTGCTAATTTTACAGTATATAAGTCTTATTTTACATAATATAGATCAATATACAAATATTAATAATTGAAGAAAAAAATTACATAAAAAAAATACGAAAAAAATAAAAAATAAATTTTAAAATTTTAATTTCGAAAAAAAATTTAATTTTGATGCAAAAAATTAATTTTACACAATTTTAGGTGTTATTTGTAAATAACTACAAGTTTGAGAAGTGGTTTGTTTTGGAAACCTTCTAGAAGCCGTCAGTTTTTCAAGTACAGCCGGAAGTACAGGTATTTTGCAAGTTGCTAACTGTTTGCAACTAACTTGGGACCACTTCTAAGGGTCGCTGCTTGTTAGATTTTTAAACTACTTATTATACATGATTTGTTGTTGAAGTTACAGTATTGATTATAGAGTTTTACAGTATTCGCACAAGTCAAATGACAGTTTTACACTATTCGCGCAAGTCAAAATTACGTAAAAATAAAAAATACGAAAAAATTAAAAAAAATTAAAATTTTAATTTCGAAAAAAAATATTTAATTTTGATGCAAAAAAATTAATTTTGCACAATTTTAGGTGTTATTTGTAAATAACTACAAGTTTGAGAAGTGGTTTGTTTTTTAAACCTTCTAGAAGCCTTCAGTTTTTCAAGTACAGCGGGAAGTACAGTATTTTTGCAAGTTGCTAACTGTTTGCAACTAACTTGGGGACCACTTCCAACTAACTTGGATTGTTAGATTTTTAAACTACTTATTATACATGATTTGTTGTTGAAATTACAGTATTGGTTACAGAGTTTTACAGTATTCGCGCAAGTCAAATGACAGTTTTTTTGGGGATAAACTGGGGAAAGAAGCTTGGGGACAATTAGTCGCTTCCAAAAAAAAATAGCAATATGTCTTTCAAACTGAAATAATTTCAATAATGATCTAACCGCTTCATGTTTGGGTGGTCAGCTCCCCATACCAAACCGCCTCATGTTTGAGCAGTTAGCTATCAATACTAGACCGCCCCATGTTTGGGTGGTTTGATATGTAACTTTTTTTTTAAAAAAAAAAGCCGCGACCTCCTACCCCTCTGTCATGTCTCTCTCGCTGTTGCTCCGCCCTCACCCCACAGAATCACCCCAAATCCCCCATCTCCACCCTCACTCCGCAGAGAAACCCTGCCCCCACCTCTCTCTCTCTCTCTCGCTCTCTCTCTCGCAAGCGTAGGGCAGTCCCCCTCTCTCTCTCGCTAGGCCGTCCCCACCCCTCTGGCTTGTTATTGGTTTCAAAAATAGCACGAGATCGAAATTTAATAGATTTAGTGATGTTATTTGAATAAATGATTTTATTAATATTGATCATAGTTCCAATCTACAGTACAAGTATATATTTTCCTAAGAGGCATTAGAGTCGTTACAAATATTTTTAAGAAAAGCAAAATAAACCCGTTACTTCTTTGCTGTTTTTGATATTTTATCGAAAGAAATAATAATATAGTGGAAAAATGAGAATTTGATTAAAAAAAATGAAAAATTCACACACAGACTGTTAAGTGTACTCTACTTATTAATAATGATTTTACAGGGTGATATTTATTTTGTTCTTAGCGCGTTAAAGAACCATTCGACCATTTGTTCTCACTGGACTGAATTCATAAACCTAAGGTAACTCAAATTTTGAGTTTAGACTGAACCGGACGTATTGATAGGGCTAGAGTGGGAAAAATGGCATAGCGGAGCCGGCTCCGTCACGCAACGGCACGGCACGCGTGTCAATTACGTGCCGTGATTCGCGTATCCCGTGCCGTGACTATTTGCGTGCCGTGCTATCTTCTGAAACTTTGGCACGGCACGGCACGGCACGTAGTCACGCAAGTCACGTGTAATTAGGACCATTAGATATTGATTTAATGGTGAATCTTGAATAAACTAACCTAAATTATGATTAAATTGTCACACGAGTCACGTATGTTCACAACATGTTTAGGCACAGTATGACTCACGTGACGTGATCATTCGCATGCCGTGACCATCCCTTGACATTTTGGTCACGGCACGGCACGGCACGTGAAAAATTAACTTGGTCACGGCACGGCACGGCACGGCACGGCACGGCACGGCACGGCACGAGACCAAAGTCACGGCACGGCATGCTTTTTTCCACTCTAGATAGGGCTGTGAAATCCACTTTGGATTAGATCGGCCCGGAATGTGATCGGACGGTCCGGATCCAAAATCAAAATTTGAGTTACCTCAGAGAATCACTGGCTTTGGTCCCAAATTATTTTATAGATAATAAGGTGAAAAGTTTGTTAGTACCCCCTGTCAAATTTTAATATAACCCCTTACCCTGTTTGATGATAGCTTCCCTGTATTTTATATTTTGTTACAACTTACAAGACTTCAAAATATTTTGCACCATGGTTCACACGAGATAAATGAGAAATAGATAAAGCAGGAGGGGAGGAATATTACAATATTTTGTATAACTTTAATTTTGTCATCTTTTTTATGCTCTAATTTTAAGATTAGTAAAATATAAGTTTTATAAAGTTACATAAAAGTAATTTCTATTAACCTCACCCTTCTATTGAATATTTAACCAAATAAAAAATTATTTTGAGTTAATATATGAGAATATTGTGAAAAGAATACCAATACGAATAATATAAAAAAGAATACTAACACCTTCTCTAAATGTAATTAATTATTCCCATTATTAATTTATTAATTACATAAGAAATACAAGCATTAATTCAACGGTTACATTATTTTTACAACTATCATATATATCCCAATTAAATTCACTATTTTCTCATTAATCACATTATTAATTATTATTTACGAATTTCAAACCAACACTGCACCATCCATCTAGCATGTCGATCGAATTCATATATATCATCCAAGGTAACTCACTGTTTTGAATTTGAATCCGGTCCCTTCGTTATATAGTAGCACGGATCTTAAAGGAACCCGCGCATTACAGGCTTGCGTCGGATTGGTCCAAATTCTGATCAGACTCTTAGCACGTCCCCGGGCCGAACCCGACAAGCTTCCTTGACACATCATAAACCACATTGAGCTTTCTTTGTTGCACATTCCCTATGATTGTAAAATCGCTCGGATCGCTGTTTCCGGTGAACGCTAAGCAAACCTGAGAGATGGTGTTGGTATAGAACACTCCGGCGGCATCGAGAGTTACTGTTGATCCTGAAAAAATGAATGAAATTACCGGAATTGTCACGCTAGAATGCCCTGTGAAGTCGTAGCACGTGTCAAGTATAGACAGAGCCGGTGCAGTCTTGTACTGTGACATGGCTTGCCTAAAGGCGGTACGCAAAGCGGAGTAGGCATCTGACGGTAATCTCGTGATAACCGTGCCAGAGTCGATTATGGTTCCGGCATTCGAGAAAACTGTCGAGGATACTGGTAGTTGCTTACCGCCT
Organism: Carex myosuroides; assembly: GCA_028015225.1. Lineage (NCBI taxonomy): Eukaryota > Viridiplantae > Streptophyta > Magnoliopsida > Poales > Cyperaceae > Carex > Carex myosuroides. The sequence goes on from CM051490.1 coordinate 7,405,898, forward strand.
ACACTTAACCCGATCAGATTTAGATAGTAAAATGTCGGGGTGTCTTCGTTTGTCAGTAACGGTGTGTACTTCACATTTGTCGGTACGCAGCCGGTACCGAAACTTAGGTAACCTGTCGTGGTGGTGGTAGCCGGGAGGCAGTATGAGAACACACCTCCATATTTTTCAATTGTTTGAGAGACAAAAGATGTTGTGTCACGGCCGAGACCTAGTAATCCGGCCGCCTTTCCGAAGAGACCGTCGTTGTTCTCTCCGCACCCAAATCGAAAATTCGGTACCACATCACTTGCGGTAAGCGTAAGTGTATCTTGCGCGTAATAACCAACCGTGTAAGAACCGTCTCCGTATTGCACGGCATAGAGACAAGTACTTCCAGAGCAACCTCGAGTGTCTAACTGGTCACAGTAATTTGAACTGCAAGAGATGTTGCGGTACGTAGAGGATTGTGTCGGGTCGAAAATCGGGTCTTGTTGAGAATAACAAGCGGATACACACGGTTTGCACTGGATCCACGTAACATCACTTCCCGTGTCAAAGATGACTGAGAAGTACTTTTTCGGGGTACCGAAACCGACTGAGACGAAGTAATTCCCGGTGCCAATTGATGCACCGTTGTGTGCCGGGATCTCCAAGGAGTTTAACGGGCTGTATGCCTTCTCTCGATTAGAAGCTGTTGCGGCACGGCGATGAATCGAGTCGACTCGGGATTGATCCTGCGCAAGGATTTGCTCATGAGTCGGGTTTTCGTCAAGGCCGAGGGGAGAACACGGGCTGTACCGGTGAACAAGCTGCAGACTCAGATCGTCCGGTCCTGATGATTCTTTGATCTCTGAAATTATATATTTTTTGTATTAAATCTTGAGAGGAGATATATATATGTATGTATCTTGTTCATGATTCCAAAAATATCATACATTTTTTTATTCGGCATGTTGGTTACATATCTCTATCCAACAACTTGATCCAAATCCAAAATGTAAGCCAAAGAAACATGCAGCAGGTCCTTCATTTTCATGTTTATACTTTTTTTAATTGTTACTTTTTATCCAAGGATGATAATGGCTGGTAAATTTTTAATATTTTAGTTATGTTCATATGTTAGTAAATTAATTCTCCATGATATATTCTAGCTAACCATTGATATATAAACACTTGAATAGACTTCAAACGATAAATTTAAATTGACAAAACTGTTCTACTTCACGAGTAATGTGTTTATGTGCAAAATTTATAAATTTTTGGATTTATTTAGTATAAAGTCGGTCAAAAATAAAGATTTATAAGTTAATATATATACACTCATTGTTCATTGTATTTTGACCGATTGACTTTATACTAAATAAATTTGAAAATTTATAAATTTTATATATGTAAACACATTATTTGTAAAATAAAATAGATTGGTTTCAAAGATTTTGATTCATCATCTAAAATCCATATGATAGATTTTCAAATGAATTAAGTGACAATTTTGTACCTTGAGGAGAGGAGCAAGTGTGAGCTGGCATGAGAGAATTCAAGCTTACTGTGTGCATTGAACTTCTTGTCAGAGGTGCAAATGTTAGTAGTAGAGAGAGAACAACAACCAAGAAATTCCCATGACAATCCATTAATTGATTTCAATTTCAAGTGATTGGTTTGAAAAAGTACAAGTGTATATTTTGCCAAGTACATGGCTTGTCTTTATATAGATGCACCAATTACAACCCCACCCATAAAATAAGACAAATAAAATAAACTATAAATTTGTGGGGTCTTTGTAAGTTTTTGATTTGAAGATAAGTTATCTCTTGAGCTTATATAACTTAATTAGATGCTTTGTCCGTATTTTACCGCATGGTGTATATATATATATATATTTATAGTATGATAGGGTCAGGATCCAGTAACAGTATTTTAATTCCATGTACCTAATAAATAAGAAATTTCAATTTTTTTGAAACATTTTAAAAGAATACTCAATTTGCATAATTTAATTCCAAGAAGACAATTAATTGTTAACTAGAGATAAAGTTTAAATGGACATTAAAGTCATTATGAACATTATTTTGGTCGAATAATTTAATTAAAAAAAATCTCAAATTCTAATATAAAAATTGAAAACATAATTTATTTCTTTGGCTTTTAAATGAAAAAAAAAAAACTTGATACCCCATCCTTGAACGTGACATTTTCGGATATATTGATGATGCACATAATAAAAAAAAAAGAGAAAAAGAAAATAAAAAGGAGAACCAAACTAACACTCAAAATAACATATATAGTATTGAGGGGGCAAACTTTTGGATCACTTATTTATTGATATACAATGAAAATTAATTTTTTTGTCATTTTCGATGAACTTTACTTCACAAATAAAATTAATGCTAGTACTAGTTGATTTCAACATGTCAACATCCAATTATACAAAATACATATCAGAAGTAATTATATTACAAATAGCTCCATAAGCAGGGGCAGATTCAGAATTTTTGTCACGGGCGCAGAAAAATATCGAATCGGGTTTAAATAACTAATCAAATTTAAATTCATTAACTAATTGAATACTCAACAAAAAAACAATACTTTAACTTATACTTTCCAATGCTTTGACTTGTGATTTCTAATTCTCTAACTTATAATTCTAATTAAATTCAACAAATTTATTTTAATTTTAACTCTAAATTTAACCCGAATTATAAATCAAACATCCAGAGGAAGAGAATTTTTTTTTCAGGAGAAGCAAAGTCGGTCAGGACCGATAGATCTCCACTAAAACTCAAAATCCAGGGGGACAGCTGCCCCTCCCGGGACCATGTGGGTCCGCCCTTGTCCATAATCCTTCATAAAAAAATAATTGCATTGAGATAAAGTTCACTAAAATTTCTATTTTAAAAGAAGTGACAGAGCTACATATGTCCTTCTAATCCAACTTTTCTTAAATATACTTTTTGTCATTTTTTTTCAGAAAAATTATAAAAATATGCTTCTGTTTAAATAATTATATAATTATATAATTATATCTTATCTTGAAAATTTTGTCCCACTCTATTCAATTTTCTGACTCTGTTCCTATCCGAAAGTACATACATAAACATGTTAATGCAATTGTGCCCAATAAAAATGCGGGTTCGGATCCCCTAAAGTAACTCAAAATTTGAGTTTTGAGCCGGACCGTCCGATCAAAATCTGGCGGACCGTGCAGATTCTGATCTGACGGTGAGCATAAAGTTGCACTAGGCTTGCAAGTATAAGTTGATGACATAATGGTGATGAAGAAAAATGAGTGTAGCAAGAAAGGTTGACACAGCCTTGCAAGTATCACTACATGTCCCACATATTTCCTATCACCAACTCAACAAAGCTATAGCTATACGGCTATCCTATCCATTCATTCATTCATTCATTCATTCATTATTCCTTTTCTTTCCAAAATAGGTGATTTCGTTCGAATGCACTATATAATTTTTGTGCTCCAATATGCTCCATATTTTTTTATCTTTATTTTTAAAGTCCGAACAGTCAATCCGAATCATTCAATATGATCTTCATAATAAAATATATTTGGAGATCAAATTTTATATTTTTTAGAATTTTTTTACTATTTTTTTAGATAGGTACAATATCACTTTATCGGATGGTCCATAATCTCCTTAAAAAAAGTGATTTTGTACCTATCTAAAAAAATAGTAAAAAAATTCTAAAAAATATAAAATTTGGTATCCAAGTATATTTTATTATGAAGATCATGTTGAGCGGTTCAGATCGACTATTCGGACTTTGAAAATGGAGATAAAGAATGTGGAGCATATTGGAGCACAAAACTAATGGTGCATTTGAACCCTCCTCTTTTTTTTAGATAGGTATAATATCACTTTATCGGACGGTCCATAATATCCTTAAAAAGGTGATTTTGTAGCTATCTAAAAAATAGTAAAAAAAAATATAAAATTTGGTATACAAGCATATTTTATTATGAAGATCATGTTGAGCGGTTCAGATCGACTATCCGGACTTTGAAAATGGAGATAAAGGATTTGGAGCATATTAGAGCACAAAAATAATGGTGCATTTGAACCCTCCTCTATCTACATATATATGCTGATCAAAAGATTAAACTTGTGCAGATAAGACCCTTGCAAAACTATTTTTTTCTATTATTCTGGGTTATTTTGTGGATATCTAATTAAAATTGTAAATTCATTTTGATCATTATATGACGCGTATTTATTTTCCAAATTTCCAAATCATTTTATCAATAATCAATAATCAAACACTGAAATTTTAACAATTTCTTTTTAATGATTTGATAATGGATGAAAAGAACTTTCAAATTAATCAGCTGGAAACTAATACATGCCATTATTTAAATGATGGATCACAAGCCTATAGTTTTAATTTTTAATTGTAACTAGTGTTGTAAATAACGGTATGCGCTCGTCAAATGGACGAGGTACCATTAAGTGATTAATCGGTATGCGGCTGCTAATTTGTGTTTTCATTAAAGTTAAGTACATATACTTGTAATTATTAAAAATGATTAATTTTACTAATCAAACTTATCAAATAAACTTATTTTAACTTAAATTCAAGTTAATTAATAAAATTGTATTAAATTGACATTTAGAAAAAGTCAAATAAGACAAAACAAAGTATAATACATGTAACGGATAAATGCAGAAAAAAGAATAATAAAAATGACAACTAATTAGCCATATAAACATAAACGGACGATTTGTAACATCAATGACTAATTGGCCAATTAATCAGACTAAATGGCTGTTTTTTACACCACTGATTGTAACATTTTTCAACTATAAAAATAGCATACAAATGAAATATCTAACTGGATAAAATCATAGAGTATTTATAGACGGTCAGAAAGAAAGAAGAATCAAAAGAAATGGTGTGATGCCATGTGGCTCTGACTCAGCGAACATATCATAGAACATGGCTGAGCTGGCTTAACAGGTCGAGGTCTCTTCTTTTCTTCCTCGTCTCCAGTCCGTTCTGTGCGGGTCATCTCCAATACTGACGATGCGGGTCCCTTCTCCAGCGATTCAGTTACGTAACGGTCACGGGATTCGTTTGATTTGCGGACCCCTCTGTCAGTGGCGGAACTATTTTTAATTAAAATCCTGACCGTGACCCCTTCCGCTCACCGCCCAGGAATTGAAGAGAGGGAAAAAAACGTGCCGTGCCGTGACGTGCCGTGTTAATCCGTGATTAACACGCCGTGACTTTGGTCTCGTGCCGTGCCGTGACCAAGTTAAATTTTTATGTGCCGTGTCGTGCCGTGACTAAAATGTCAAGAGGTGGTCACGGCACGCGAATGGTCACACCACGTGAGTCATGCCGTGCCTAAACGTGCCGTGACCATACGTGACTCGCGTGACCATTTAATCATAATTTAGGTTAGTTTATTCAAGATTCACCATTAAATCAAATATCTAATAGTCCTAATTACACGTGACTCGCGTGACTACGTGCCGTGCCGTGCCAAAGTTTCAAAAGTTAGGCACGGCACGCGAATGGTCACGGCATGAGATACGTGAGTCACGGCACGTAACTGACACGCGTGCCGTGCCGTGCCGTAACCGTGCCATTCTGTGACGGAGCCGGCTCCGCCGTGCCATTTTTCCCACTCTAATTCACATCACCTCAGGGTTATCTGACTCAAGCAAATTATGATCAGACGGTTCCTTTAACATGACATAGATCTCAAAACAGACTCCCTACAATCTCTATAGGCACCGGATTGAGTTTGGCCCAGTCCAATCTCCATAGGCACCGGATTGAGTTTGGCCCAGCCCATCTCTCCTTGTTCTTCCTCGCAACTTGATGAAAATCTGTGTGCATCTTGATGAAAATCAACGGTACATAGTTAGTCGCTGGTCTGAATTCTTACTTGAAGGTAACAATTTCTTGCATTCATGTGAAATTTGGTTTAACTTGGCATGAAATTAAATCATTTGAATCATTAACTAATTAATTTAATTTGTTATTCTTGTAGCTAAGTACATTTCCATGACATATTTTGGTTCACCTTGTAAAAGTAATGGGGAAAATATATATAAAGTAAGAGAAAATCAAGAAACAAGCTCTTACATTTAGATTAAATGAACATACAATTAATGTCATATTTTTATATACATTAATTGTTCTTACATTATCAATTTATAATACAATCAACATGCAATGTCCCTTTACAACAGAATGAACACTTGAATACATACATCCCACCCATTTACATAGTGTCACTAACTTGAAGTCCAGAAAATTGAATACATCCCCTATAAATAAGATATAAATATTTTCTGAAATACAAAATTAAAGCAAAATGAAGGATGCATATAAAAATACTTCTACATCCAGTCAGGATCAGGGCTTGTGGTTGGCTCATCCTGTACCTGATTCACTGTAATGCAAGAGGCACATTATTTAGTTTATGATTTATATTGTGATTGAAACAAATGATTTAAAAACTTAGTATAAAGCTAATAAACTTACCTAGGTAACCTACAGCAAAAATGTTGTAATTTTGATAACATGATATTATTCTTAGTCTTGTTAGGAAAGTAACTTTAACATCGAAATAACTTTATATATATGAACATAAATTTTCTTATAATAAATGTAAGAACACCAGAATGTATCATTATTATGTCGTTTGGTCGAAGCCCATGCCTCTGGAAGTATTCTCCTAATTATAGTAGAGAAAAATATATAATTAAGTAATTAGTTCATACAAAAGGAATCACAGAAAACTGTTAATTCTCAGTGATCAAAGAATATATATACTACCAGTGTTTTCTATGTAGTAGCTCCTCACCTTGCCATTCGAGCTCTCCCAGCACCTCTGAATTATTAGAAAAAAAGTTGAGTATTATGTTCCTTTATATGCATATACTTAAATAATATTAAGCTAATTAATAAGCTGCATTTAAACAGCAATACATTGATTATTTCTAGTTTAAAAAAGGTTCTGAGTACTGATCATGAAGATTTTAATTGAATACTAGGATGTTATATTATGGTTCCTATTAGTATATATAATCTAATACTAACAATATACGTTGGCCTCAGCTTCATTCTGGTAATTAGAATAGTTAATTAATGAACAAAATAATTACCAGTAAACAAATGACTAACAATAAATTTTCACTATTTGCTAGCTTGTATGTTTTCCATCAATTCACACATTACATAACCACAATTAAATTAGAATTTCTTAGTACTAACCTTTGACAAGACAAGTCTTCGTGAAATGTCGGTGCGACAAAGCACTTTTTGAATAACAATTTTTTGGCCTACTTCCTGCAAAATGACATAAAGTTTGTGATTTAGTAATACTGCCTGATGAAAATGTTTCTCCTCATATTTTCTTCATATTTTGGAAAAACATGTACAAAGTAGGAAATATATTCTTTGGATCTATATATTATGCACAACCCCAAAATACAAGGGAATAATTCCCTATTCTGATTTACAAGGTAAATCCAATGTTACCTGCTTGCCATTAGGGAAAAAAATAAATCACATTTATTGCTAATTCCAACACAATGAGAATCAAATTATAATAAAGCAATACTTAACAGACTGATATACTATAAAATCACACTTATTGCTAATTCCAACACAATGAGAATCAAATTATAATAAAAATAAAAGAGGTCAAAGCTAAAACAAATGCATGAAAACTTACAAGCAAAGGAGCTTGGGTTGCATTCGTTGATGAGGATGCCTGAAATAAAAATGATGAAGAAGTTTTGGTAAACCGCCAGTGTTAACCTTTGGTGGCAAAATGGTAAATAAGTTGGAACTATCACTGAGTTTCTTACAAGATGGAACTTTTTAATTTACCAATATTAATGCTTCAAAAAAAAAAAAAAAAAACTTACTACTAACTTGAAGATTTTAGTGTCACTAACTTGAAGTCCATGAGGCTGAATCCATCCAGCCCTATAAAAAAAATGTACCAGAAACTTCATTAAACAAAAAACCAAATAGTCTTTGATAAAGAAATGAATTACAAGAGCCACCAGTCCTTGTAATGTATACCATAATCTATCTAAAATTTAAAACACATCAGAATCTAATTGAATGTGTAATTTTTTTTTAACCCAACAGAGGCTTAAAACAGTTTTTAATTCATGTAGCCCCATAGTGTTCTTTCAATCCATTACCAAAGTTTACTTATTATAAAATAAAAAAAACACAGCACATAATGTAATTTTAAAAAAGAAAATGTGTTTAAATGGTTTTGAAAAATCCCTAACAAGGTAACATATATATATATACATAAAATTGTATAAATTCTCATGAAAAGTTTCATGTGAAAAAGAACCAGATCTTCAATATCTACTTTTATAATGAAATTGACAACATCTATGTTTTAAAAGAAATGTCTTCTTCTTGCCAAATGGGATTGAAAGGAATGATAAACTATATTCACAAGTAAACAGCTCTAAGATATTACTCTTTTAAAAGTAATATTTTGCAAAAAACAACCTCAAAGCTTTTACGATTTTTTCATTATGTCTGATTTATTAGAGATAAATCGACGGTAGAAGGGGCTCAAGATGGCAATTCTAAAGGACTGATTGGAGCAAATGAAAGAAAAATCCTTGAAAATCTGATAGAGATCAGCTCTAAAGATTTTTTTCATTAAGGATAGATCCAGCAACATCGCTGCTGCTAACTTATAATAAAAAATGCTTTAATCTAATACAATAAAAAATAAAGAAAGAAAGAAAGAAAGAAAATAAAAAAACTAAAAACTTACTAGTAAGCGGATCGGCGATGTTCAGGGGATTCACAGCAAATTTCACAGGAAAGCTTGAACAAAACCCGGCGATGATACATCGATCTGAACTGTGTCTCAATAGATAGTCGCTGGGTACTTTTTATAGGCTATGAGATAGGAAATTTCTATACAAAAAACAATGTGGGACTAAAGAAACGATAATGTAAAAGCATGCTAAATTTAAATCGGTAATTTACTATGATCTTATCTGTTACGTTCCGATTCATACTAGAAGTATAAAAGCATTCTCACACTTGGTTCATACTAAATCAATCATAGACTACACATAATTAATTCATAAGCATCAAGAATTCAAATAGTCACAAGTTTTTAGACCTAATACAAATCAAAATTGGTCTGGACTCGAGCATATATGGTCACTTGTTTCCTTAACCTACAAGTATTTTTTTTTTTCCAAAAAGAGAAACATAATTCATGATAAACCAAATCTAGTGTCGAACCACCATCCTGATATAAAATTACAAATGCAAGATTTCAATCTTGTAATACATAGTTTACCCCACAAGTGTACTTTATGTGATAAAAAATGCATAATTGTCATATCAAATTGACCAATATTACTATAATTAATCAAAGATCATCTTTTATTGAAAACTATGTAAACTGTAATTATCAGGTTATTAGAGAGCACCAATTCCTGACTGAAAGTGTTGAATACCCATAGTTTTGTGCAGATCGATACTTATCATTAGAAAAAATATATAATGCATAACTGGTTCAAATTAACCAAACTTTACGTCAATTAAACAAAACTAGAACTGAGAAGCATATGCATGTAACACTTACCTTAGAGAAGGTGGATTCAATTTGGTGATTTTCTTAGCCCAAGTAGCAGGGAATTTTGAGTGTACGTATGGTTTAGATCATACAGTTCAGACTGGAACTCAATGGATGGCAGAGGTAGCAAGGACTTCTGAAACATATGATTTGAATCCTCTGGTCAGATTAAAAGACCTTTGTAAAGCTAATGGATTGGTAGGTTTTTTTCAACTCATATGGGGTCTCAGATGTTTGTAGAAGACAGGTTTTTTTCAACATAAGAAAAGTTACTTCCTTGAGGAATTTCATCAAACAGGTTGTGAGCAATGCAATTATTACAAAAATAAACTTCTCCAATGGATTAGAGAAGGTTCGAGTAGTAGGGGGAGGATGTTCTTTCTTTGGTCGAAGATTGAAGAATGGAGTAGCTCAAGCAATAACAGTACAGTTAGCTGCAGTGGTAAAAGTTGCATATATACATGTTACACAAATTTTATACCATAAGTGGGAGAAAGACAATTAGGTGAGGGAGGACATACAATAATTAAAGGCCAATGGAAAGAAGAACATTCGATCAAATGAAGGAGAAGTGGAACCGGAGAACGAATCGGTGAGTCAGGGAGCAAAATCAATCTGCAGTTTGTCTTTTAAATGAAGTAAACATCTGTTAACTTCATCCTTGTTCTCCTACATTACTTAAATTTTGGCTTATGTTTCTAATTTCAAAATCTTTTCCAAAATTGATGTTGGGTCCCCAGTAGTAGAGACAGTTAAAATGTTTTGAGCAAGATATATAATTATAACAAGTTTGAAGAATCACAAGGTTGCAGTTATTACCAAATTAAATATGACTAAGCAAAAGGGACTACAAGCACCTGATACCTAATTACCGAATCAATTAATTATACCTCAGCCGTACATATCAACCCATCCCAAACCCTGCCATATTCCTTGTCAAGTATTCCGCTACATACAGAGGCAATTGCATCATGCTCCATGGAACACCAACTCTGAGAAATCAGGTAAAATATGAAGTGATAGGTTATATTGAAAAGTCAAATTATAAGTATCTTTTTTATAATTTTGATATGTTGCATGTGTAATAGAGTTAGTGAAACTAAATATATATATGAAAATAAAGGAATGCACTACAGATCTGAAGGGTTGTAATTTGTAAACCATTTATATTTTTTTTAGTATAAAGGAATGCACTAAGGAATGCACTATTTTTTTTTTTACTGAATGCTTGCTTACCATATACTGGTATTTTTCACAAGTCTATTTTTTTTTATGAATGTTTCAGCATAATGTGCAAATCTTTGTTCATAGTAAGTTCATCTATATGTTTATATAGATGTTTTAATCTTTGTTCTAATCAAATCTGTGTTTTTATGTTCTGGTCAACTTTCAGTTGACTTTTTTTTCCTTTATTTTTCCAGATCTAGATTAGTTTGGTTATTTCTCTTAATCAGTTCCTTACAAAAAAACTGCAAAAATGAAGAATAGTTGCATCTAAATGTGTTCCATAAGTTATATGAATATCAAGATCAGAATCAAAAGTAATAGAAAATTATGATTTTTGGTGTGAAAAGGACAACAATGCCCTTGAACTTGCATTTCATTGATGATTAACAAACGGTTAAGGTTTTGAACTAAAACCTGTTACAAAACATGTTAACTGCACTCTTGAGCCACCACAAAAAAACTTCTGCAGAAAAGTAAAACAGAAAGAAAACCACAACATAAAAATTGAACTAAGAAACAAAAAAAAAGCAAATATAAGAACCCAAATGAATCATAACCGCCAAAGTAAAAGTGAAACAATTTTTGTTTTCTAATCGGAACCAAAGGAGAATCCACTCAGCTTGCACTTCTTCTACCAGCACTACTAGTTCTTTATTCTGATCTCTGAAAATCCGCGCGCACTGCTACCTCCAAAAGACAAATTGTGCTATCAATATTATTTTTCTTGTTCTTCTTTGCCCCTGTGCATTCATGATTAATTCGCTCACATTATACTGAAATTGGTGAAGCTTTTTAATATCATCGAGTAGAAGCTTTTTAGGGTTTGACATTTCGAGAACAAATACACCACTGATTCCTCTTCTTGTTTACAATCACACATCTATAGTAAGTGCAATGATTTAGTAGTGGAATGATTGAAATGGTAAAAAGGGAACCTGAAATATGTTTACTCATATTTTACTGACAAGAATGGGCTGATTTGAGCATTTTACAAGAATCTAGAAGAGAAAATAATGTGGTGTATTTACCTTGTTTTGGGGTTCAACCTAAAGGACCTGTTGTTTTCAAGTACTGTATGTGAGAATGGGAATCAAATACGCTTAACGGCATAAACGAAGCTAAAATGAGGTCAATTTAGGCTCAAATTAAGGACAAATCAAGCATAGTTGAAGTTAGCCTTCTCAAAAGTTCATGCCAGTATGCAACACAACACTGGGACAGACCGCACCTGCTACCAGAAAACTGGCATCAAACTGGTACTAAACTTAAATTTGATATTTGTATTTTTCATGAGTTAGGAAGAAAAAACTTGTACAATACCATTTTACGAATGGTTTAATTTGTGAAGTATTTTCTTCAAAAGAAAGAAAAGACAAGTTGTCAAGTTGTTAAGCACTTTTGTGTAGCTTGACAGTTCTTATAAAATATTATCAACTTTACTATTGTTCTATAAGATAAAAGCTGATATGATATGATTTTGAGTTCTTATCCAAAGTGGAAAAGTACCTCTGCTCACATTTCGGGAAAGGTGTATTTCTTGGAAGCCCGCTTGCAAAAACTTCAGCGAGATATACAATGCAGTTTGAAGCTTGTTCACGGTATCAAGTGTATCATGGATCATTAATTTCTATAAATATCAAACAAAGGTCAATCCTTTAAACATACTGATAGGAGTCGACCTGGGTGGAGGGAGAGAGGAATAGGAAATCCAGGGGGAGGCTGAGTCGAGCAGGGCGGAGGAGAAGGTATTGAGAAAAGAGAGATGGAGAGAGCTGGTCAGCAGTCACGTGGCGGGCACTGTTTTTTATATAGATTAGAAGATCAAAGCCGCTGGATTAAAAGGATGGTTCAGATTTCTGCTCATTGTACAAGTTAGGGTACTCGGGAGGATACGGATCCTCTATAAGCATGGTATGAGTCACAATATTGGGTTTGTACCCATTAGAAATCATTTCAAGCAGCAACTCCTTCGCCTTCACAATTTCACCTTTCTCGAACAACGCATCTATAAGAATGTTGTAAGTGACGACATCGGGCTCGCACCCTTTGGAAATCATGTCATGCATCAACTCCTTTGCCTTCGTAATTTCACCTTTTTTGCACAAACCATCTATAAGAGTGTTGTAAGTCACGACATTGGGCTCACACCCTTTGGAAATCATTTCATGCAGCAACTCCTTCGCCTTCACAATTTCACCTTTCTTGAACAACGCATCTATAAGACTGTTGTAAGTCACGACATCGGGCTCGCACCCTTTGGAAATAATCCCATGCATCAACTCCTCTGCCTTTCTAATTTCACCTTTTTTGCACAAACCATCTATAAGAGTGTTGTAAGTCACGACATTGGGCTCGCACCCTTTGGAAATCATTTCATGCATCAACTCCTTTGCCTTTGTAACTTCACCATTCTTGCACAACCCACCTATAAGAGTGGTATAAGTCACGACATCTGGCTCACACCCTTTGGAAATCATTTCATGCAGCAACTCCTTCGCCTTCGTAACCTCACCATTCTTGCACAACCCATTTATAAGAGTGGTATAAGTCACGACATTGGGCTCGCACCCTTTGGAAATAATTTCATGCATCAACTCCTTTGCCTTCGTAACTTCACCATTCTTGCACAAGCCATCTATAAGAGTGGTATAAGTCACGACATTGGGCTCGCACCCTTTGGAAATCATTTCATGCATCAACTCCTCTGCCTTCGTAACTTCACTATTCTTGCAGAACCCATCTATAAGAGTGTTGTAAGTCACGACATCGGGTTCATACCCATTGGAAATCATTTCATGCATCAACTCCTTTGCCATTGTAACTTCACCTTTCTTGCACAAACCATCTATAAGAGTGGTATAAGTCACGACATTGGGCTCGCAACCTTTGGAAATCATGTCATGCATCAACTCTTTTGCCTTCGTAACTTCACCTTTCTTGAGCAAACCATCTATAAGAGTGTTGTAAGTCACGACATTGGGCTCACACCCTTTGGAAATCATTTCATTCATCAACTCCTTTGCCTTTCTAATTTCACCTTTTTTGCACAAACCATCTATAAGAGTGGTGTAAGTCACGACATTGGGCTCGCACCCTTTGCAAATCATTTCATGCATCAACTCCTTTGCCTTCGTAACTTCACTATTCTTGCACAACCCATTTATAAGAGTGGTATAAGTCATGACATCGGGCTCGTACCCCTTGGAAATCATTTCATGCATCAACTCCTCTGCCTTTGTAATTTCTCCTTTCTTGCACAACCCATCTATAAGAGTGGTATAAGTCATGACATCGGGCTCATACCCTTTGGAAATCATTTCATGCATCAACTCCTCTGCCTTTGTAATTTCTCCTTTCTTGCAAAACCCATATATAAGAGTGTTATAAGTCACGACATTGGGTTCGTACCCTTTGGAAATCATTTCATGCATCAACTCCTTTGCCATTGTAACTTCACCTTTCTTGCACAACCCATCTATAAGAGTGGTATAAGTCACGACATCGGGCTCGCACCATTTGGAAATCATTTCAAGCAGCAACTCCTTCGCCTTCACAATTTGACCTTTCTTGAACAACGCATCTATAAGAATGTTGTAAGTCACGACATTGGGCTTGCACCCTTTGGAAATCATGTCATGCATCAACTCCTCTGCCTTCGTAACTTCACCTTTCTTGAGCAAACCATCTATAAGAGTGTTGTAAGTCACGACATTGGGCTTGCACCCTTTGGAAATCATTTCATGCAACAACTCCTCTGCCTTTCTAATTTCACCTTTTTTGCACAAACCAACTATAAGAGTGTTGTAAGTCACGACATTGGGCTCACACCCTTTGCAAATCATTTCATGCATCAACTCCTCTGCCTTCGTAACTTCACCATTCTTGCACAACCCGTCTATAAGAGTGTTATAAGTCACGACATCGGGTTTGTACCTTTTAGAAATCATTTCATGCATGAACTCCTCTGCCTTCGTAACTTCCCCATTCTTGCACAACCCGTCTATAAGAGTGGTATAAGTCACGACATCGGGCTCACACCCTTTGGAAATCATTTCATGCATCAACTCCTCTGCCTTTGTAATTTCTCCTTTCTTACACAACCCATCTATAAGAGTGGTATAAGTCACAACATTGGGCTCGCACCCTTTGGAAATCATTTCATGCATCAACTCCTGTGCCTTTGCAACTTCACCATTCTTGCACAACCCATCTATAAGAGTGGTATAAGTCATGACATCGGGCTCGTACCCTTTGGAAATCATTTCATGCATCAACTCCTCTGCCTTTGTAATTTCTCCTTTCTTGCACAGCCCATTAATCAACGAGCTGTATGTATTAGTATCAGGTATAACCCCAGCATGACACATCAGTCTATACAAACCAAATGCCTTAGCGAGTTGACCCGCCTTACGAAGCTCATCTATAACAATGGTGTACGTGATAACACAAGGTTCACACTCACCAACATGCTTAACCATCCTAAAAAATAACTGAAGGGAAAACCCAATGTTGCCCTTGGAGCAAAGCCCCTTAATAAGAATGTTATACGAGATGACATTAGGTATACATCCCAACTTGGGCATTTTGTAAAGAACAATGGCTGCAGCCTCACTATTCCTATTCTCAGAACAAAGACCCTTGATTATTGGACTGAATATCACGGCGCTAACCATGTGACCCTCTTTGAGAAGCCTTCCGAGAAAACAAAAAGCTAGGTCTAGACGATTCATTTGGGCACAGTGCTTAATCATAAGACCATAGGTATAATTATCAGGACTGATTCCATCAGTTTGGGTTATAAGGTGGAAGAAGGAATAAATGGCAGGGTCAGAGTTGCGAACCAAGGTAGCCAGGAGGGCATTGAAGGGACGGATTGAGGTGGGAGGATTCTTGGAAGCCATGAGAGTGTGATAGTGCTGAAGGATGTCTTTGTATTGCGAATTAGTTGCAGAGGGTGGTTTTGGTTTTGGTTTTGATTTGTTGTTGATTCGGAGAGGTTGAAATTTGGAATTGGGGATTGCATAGCAGAAAAGACAGAGGTCCCGACGAGAAATTGAAGGTGAAAGGGAACAGAAGGGGGTGAGAGACAGCACGGGCACGGGCATCATCTTCTTCTTTTCTTTTCTTTTCTTTCTTTCTTTCTTTCTTTCTTTCTTTCAAGTGAGAAGTGAGACAAGTAACGGCGAGCCTGAGAAGATAAAGATTGAGATAAGGAAGCGAGGAAGAGATCGGATTCGGACGAGCAAAGATGAGAAGATTAATGGAACAAATATCTCTCTTTTCTGGGCCGACTTTGCTGGCCCAAAATTTCCTAGCAAAGGCAGGTTGGTATTTAAAAATCCACAACAAAGTGAACAAACCAAACCAAGTGCTATCATAATTCTCGTATGCATAAAATCGAGTTTGGCTTCAAGTTGCTGCAATTCAATATTTGCAATGGGCATCTTTCTCGACACGTCTGAGTTCCATGTATATATGGTACATGCTATTTTGGCTACTTGTGTCATCTAGTCAGAAATTACACAAAGTTAAGAAAAAAGATTGTACAAATTAAAAATTATTACAGTTAGACTATGCATTCTTGCTATAGATGATACAAGCATGTCTGTATTGGCCAATAATCAAGGCTGGACTGAAACCATTAATAGTACTTAACAAGAACAACAATTTACAAGAACGATTAACAGTAATAACCACATTAAACAGTAAGTAGAAATCTGATCAGAATCCGGTCCAATCTGAAGTAACTCAAATTTTGTGTTTAGATCAAGACGACCGTCCGTCCGATCAGAATCCTGTCCAATCCGGTCCGAGATAGAATGCATGGGGTCACTTCAATACTCGTGGCTAAAATGATCTGACGGTAAAGATCTAAACTCAGAATTTGAGTTACTTTAGGTATAATAATTTAATGGATGTCCATCAAACGGTCGGGTCGGAATTTTTTCAGAAAACCCCATTAAAAACAAGAGGACCAAAGTGAAAACATTTGGGGGTCCCAGTCCTAGATGGCCAGATGTCTAAAACTCGATACACAAATAGTTTGTATTCGCCACGGCGGATCCGAAACAAATTTATTATTTTTCTATAAAAGAATGTTGAAACATCTTTTCACCACCATAAAGATAATAAATGTGTTCTGTCAGATAATATCTGATATGTATTGGAAAAATTAGATGTGGATTCCATATCTGAATATTCATGTGGATATGGATACTGATATCATTTGACGTTTCAATTATCTGTATCTAAATAGTAGATATATATCATAGAGCAAAGCTAGGGTGTGATGTGCTCACCAAGAGGAATTTGTGAGCACAACTCCAAAAGTATACCGGATCGGCTTCAAATGGCAAATCAAAACCGTTGAAATCCAAACCGTTGAAAATTGTCTTTATTTTTGAAATAATTAAACACAACATATGCATAATAAATACTATACTAAATCTTCCAACTATTTCACCAGTCAGATACATTCGACGACAACAACAAAAATACTGAAAAAGGATTTGTAACCATCCATTTCTAGTTTCAACCTCGGCTCCATTTAGTAACAGTCAACAAAACAAATAAATTAAAAAGCTGAATTATCTCTTACCAAATGAAAACTTTAAAAACACTAACAACACATTTAAGTATAGAACAATCATCCTTAATATTAGACTCCAGCTCTTTTCTCTTACCAAATGAAAAATAACCCCACTTGGTATCACTACCAAAATTTGTAATTTCTCTTGTTTTGCCCAAAGGAGAAGCACACCCGCTTTGGTCCAGCATAGTAAAAGTATAATGTTTCTTTTTTGGAATTAGGTTCAGTCAGCCTTGATTATTGGCCAATACAGACATGCTTGTATCATCTATAGCAAGAATGCTATTGTTTTTTTTTTTTCATTTTCTCTTTTATTATGGAATAGAACAGGTTATATATATATAGAGCTTGGGAAGGCGGAAAAGGCCGTAATTGTTCTGGTAAATGGGCCTAAAATAAACATTTGATAACTTGATCAATTGAACAAAAGCCCGCATTAAATTGGGCTATTCTACGGTTCCACTTGCATTGCCCACAACTTGTTTTATGTTCAAAAAAAGATCACAACTCTTCTAGCAACATCCATCTGATCTGAGACCATTAGCTTTACAAAGGACCCGACATTTCCTACAATTTTTTGTCTTCTACCAACCTGCCTTTGCTAGGAAATTTTGGGCCAGAAAAGTCGGCCCAGAAAAGAGAGATCTTTGCTCATCCGAATCCGATCTCTTCCTCGCTTCCTTATCTCAATCTTTATCTTCCCAGGCGCGCCGTCACCTGTCTCACTTCTCACTTGAAAGAAAGAAAGAAAGAAAGAAAAGAAGAAGATGATGCCCGTGCTGTCTCTCACCCCCTTCTGTTCCCTTTCACCTTCAATTTCTCGTCGGGACCTCTGTCTTTTCTGCTATGCAATCCCCAATTCCAAATTTCAATCTCTCCGAATCAACAACAAATCAAAACCAAAACCACCCTCTGCAACTAATTCGCAATACAAAGACATCCTTCAGCACTATCACTCTCTCATGGCTTCCAAGAATCCTCCCACCTCAATCCGTCCCTTCAATGCCCTCCTGGCTACCTTGGTTCGCAACTCTGACCCTGCCATTTATTCCTTCTTCCACCTTATAACCCAAACTGATGGAATCAGTCCTGATAATTATACCTATGGTCTTATGATTAAGTACTGTGTCCAAATGAATCGTCTCGACCTAGCTTTTTGTTTTCTCGGAAGGCTTCTCAAAGAGGGTCACACGGTTAACGCCGCTATATTTAGTCCAATAATCAAGGGTCTTTGTTCTGAGAATAGGAATAGTGAGGCTGCAGCCATTGTTCTTTACAAAATGCCTAAGTTGGGATGTATACCTAATGTCATCTTGTATAACATTCTTATTAAGGGGCTTTCCTCCAAGGGCAACATTGGGTTTTCCCTTCAGTTAATTTTTAGGATGGTTAAGCATGTTGGTGAGTGTGAACCTTGTGTTATCACGTACAGCATTGTTATAAATGAGCTTTGTAAGGCAGGTCAACTCGCTAAGGCATTTGGTTTGTATAGACAGATGTGTCATGCTGGGGTTATACCTAATACTAATACATACAACTCGTTGATTAATGGGCTGTGCAAGAAAGGTGATATTCCGAAGGCCATCGAGTTGATGCATGAAATGATTTTTAAAGGGTACGAACCCACTATCGTGACTTATACGACTCTTATAGATGGGTTCTGCAAGAATAGTGAAGTTACGAAGGCAAAGGAGTTGATGCATGAAATGATTTCCAAAGGGTGCGACCCCGATGTCATGACTTATACCACTCTTATAGATGGGTTGTGCAAAAATGGTGAAGTTACGAAGGCAAGCGAGTTGATGCATGAAATGATTTCCAAAGGGTGCGAGCCCAATGTCGTGACTTACAACACTCTTATAGATGGTTTGTGCAAAAAAGGTGAAATTACAAAGGCAAAGGAGTTGATGCATGAAATGATTTCCAAAGGGTGCGAGCCCAATGTCGTGATTTACAGCACTCTTATAGATGGTTTGTGCAAAAAAGGTGAAATTAGAGAGGCAGAGGAGTTGATGCATGAGATGATTTCCAAAGGGTGCGAGCCCAATGTCGTGACTTACAGCACTCTTATAGATGGTTTGTGCAAAGAAGGTGAAATTAGAAAGGCAGAGGAGTTGATGCATGAGATGATTTCCAAAGGGTGCGAGCCCAATGTCGTGACTTACAACACTCTTATAGATGGGTTGTGCAAGAATGGTGAAGTTACAAAGGCAGAGGAGTTGATGCATGAAATGATTTCCAAAGGGTGCGAGCCCGATGTCATGACTTATAGCACTCTTATAGACGGGTTGTGCAAGAATGGTGAAGTTACGAAGGCAAAGGAGTTGATGCATGAAATGATTTCCAAAGGGTGCGAGCCTGATGTCGTGACTTATACCACTCTTATAGACGGGTTGTGCAAGAAGGGTGAAGTTACGAAGGCAGAGGAGTTGATGCATGAAATGATTTCCAAATGGTGCGAGCCCAATGTCGTGACTTATAACACTCTTATAGATGGGTTGCGCAAGAATGGTGAAGTTACGAAGGCAAAGGAGTTGATGCATGAAATGATTTCCAAAGGGTGCGAGCCCGATGTCGTGACTTATACCACTCTTATAGATGGGTTGTGCAAGAATGGTGAAGTTACGAAGGCAAAGGAGTTCATGCATGAAATGATTTCTAAAGGGTGCGAGCCCAATGTCGTGACTTATAACACTCTTATAGACGGGTTGTGCAAGAATGGTGAAGTTGCGAAGGCAAAGGAGTTGATGCATGAAATGATTTCCAAAGGGTACGACCCTAATGTCGTGACTTATAACACTCTTTTATACGGGTTGTGCAAGAAAGGAGAAATTACAAAGGCAGAGGTGTTGATGCATGAAATGATTTCCAAAGGGTATGAGCCCGATGTCATGACTTATACCACTCTTATAGATGGGTTGTGCAACAATAGTGAAGTTACGAAGGCAAAGGAGTTGATGCATGAAATGATTTCCAAAGGGTGTGACCCCAATGTCGTGACTTATAACACTCTTATATATGGGTTGTGCAAGAAAGGTGAAATTACAAAGGCAAAGGAGTTGATGCATGAAATGATTTCCAAAGGGTGCGAGCCCGATGTCGTGACTTACAACACTCTTATAGACGGGTTGTGCAAGAATGGTGAAGTTACGAAGGCAGAGGAGTTGATGCATGAAATGATTTCCAAAGGTTGCGAGCCCGATGTCGTGACTTATAGCACTCTTATAGACGGGTTGTGCAAGAATGGTGAAGTTACGAAGGCAAAGGAGTTGATGCATGAAATGATTTCCAAAGGGTGCGAGCCCGATGTCGTGACTTATAACACTCTTATAGACGGGTTGTGCAAGAATGGTGAAGTTACGAAGGCAAAGGAGTTCATGCATGAAATGATTTCTAAAGGGTGCGAGCCCAATGTCGTGACTTATAACACTCTTATAGACGGGTTGTGCAAGAAGGGTGAAGTTACGAAGGCAAAGGAGTTGATGCATGAAATGATTTCCAAATGGTGCGAGCCCAATGTCGTGACTTATAACACTCTTATAGATGGGTTGTGCAAGAATGGTGAAGTTACGAAGGCAAAGGAGTTGATGCATGAAATGATTTCCAAAGGGTGCGAGCCCGATGTCGTGACTTATAACACTCTTATAGACGGGTTGTGCAAGAATGGTGAAGTTGCGAAGGCAAAGGAGTTGATGCATGAAATGATTTCCGAAGGGTACGACCCTAATGTCGTGACTTATAACACTCTTATATATGGGTTGTGCAAGAAAGGAGAAATTACAAAGGCAGAGGAGTTGATGCATGAAATGATTTCCAAAGGGTATGAGCCCGATGTCATGACTTATACCACTCTTATAGATGGGTTGTGCAACAATAGTGAAGTTACGAAGGCAAAGGAGTTGATGCATGAAATGATTTCCAAAGGGTGTGACCCCAATGTCGTGACTTATAACACTCTTATATATGGGTTGTGCAAGAAAGGTGAAATTACAAAGGCAAAGGAGTTGATGCATGAAATGATTTCCAAAGGGTGCGAGCCCAATGTCGTGACTTGTACCACTCTTATTGATGGGTTGTGCAAGAATGGTGATGTTACGAAGGCAAAGGAGTTGATGCATGAAATGATTTCCAAAGGGTGCGAGCCCGATGTCGTGACTTATACCACTCTTATAGATGGGTTGTGCAAGAATGGTGAAGTTACGAAGGCAAAGGAGTTGATGCATGAAATGATTTCCAAAGGGTGTGAGCCCGATGTCGTGACTTATACCACTCTTATAGACAGGCTGTGTAAGAATGGTGAAGTTATGTAGGCAAAGGAGTTCATGCATGAAATGATTTCTAAAGGGTACAAACCCAATGTCGTGACTTATAACACTCTTATAGATGGGTTGTGCAAGAATGGTGAAGTTACGAAGGCAAATTGTTGTTCCCCGTAGTAACATCCAACACAATTTAATACGGGTTTTCGAGATTGGATCAATTAGTGCAGGTGACATCAAATATAAATCGCTTCAGCTTTTGGAGGCTGTTGCTTTCTCTGGAGAAGAGTGAGTGTTACTAAATGGAGCAGAGGTTACTAACTGAAGAGATAACATTTTGAGATAATTCAGCTTTTTAATTTATTTGTTTTGTTGACTGTTACCAAATGGAGCCGAGGTTGAAACTAGAAACGGATGGTTACAATTCCTTTTTCAGTATTTTTTTGTTGTTGTTGAATGTATCTGACTGGTGAAAAAGTTGGAAGATTTAGTATTTATTATGCATATGTTGTGTTTAATTATTTCAAAATAAAGAGAATTTTCACTAGAAAGATTAAAACATGGCTCGTTTTAGAACTTTGCAGTGTGCCTATATTTATTTACTTTGGTTCCCCCACTGCAAGACATGATTGGACAAGAAAATTTCATACTTTTTTTGTACAAGAAAAATGACAGAAAGTACATATAATAATTCGTTTTGACACTTGAGGTATGAATTTCGAATTATGAAAACTTTTAATGAAGGCCCAAAAATATTATCATATCTTAACATAATTGTCAACGGATTTCATTTCGAATTTTAGCTTTTATAAACAAAACAAAGTAAAATCTTTTTATCCATCAAACTATTATTTCCAAGTTCAACAAATTTTTAGATATGTACCAAATCATTTTCTTGCTCAATTTCTTTGTTTTTTTTAAGTACGTGTGTTTGGTGGAATGTAAGCTTTTTGAACATTCCTTGACATTTTATGTTTGGTACAGTTATTGATAATCTCGGTACTAGTTTAATGGAAGGATAAAAAACAAAACATTAAAACAGCAAATATTTCATTTTAAACGTAACAACATGAAGAAGTATGCACTTGTGTCTTATTTTCTCATAAACATTCAAAAATATCATTATAGATCCAGGTGTGTGATTCTTGATTCTTAAAAAATAATATTGTTATTCATGGTTAATATAGCGACACGCCACAAAGCAATAATATTAACAGGTTATTTACTAAGGAAGAAGAGGGCGTCCAATGGGCATTGGACCAAAATCATTCCGATGCCCGGTCGAAACTGTTCGATTTGTGTTAAAATTCGTACGTACCGCTTCAATATTCGTGTGATCAAGATTGTGTGAATCATAATGCAAATCGGACTGCTCATATCAGATATCGGACCGATTTTAGTCTATGCCCATCAGACGCCCCCATTCCATTTACTAATGCTGCCATAAGAAAAAGAATAGGAAAAAAAGAGATAATCACCTCCCCATAGTATTTCCCTGTAAGGAACTGGTACCAAACCATCGCAAACCTCTACTGGTACCACCACATCCCCAAAAGTACAGGTTTTAAAAAATCACCTTGGTAGATAACCCCCTGGTATACATATTCTGTATTAAAGCCCCTTTGCATCCCAGAATTACATCGACACCAACAAAATAGTAGAAAAATGCAAAACACACCCAGAGAAGCCCCCAGTAAGGTTCAAATTTGGTCATAACACCCACAACAGATTACATATTATATGATGTTAATACAATTGAGTCATATATAAAAGCTCCCCCCAAGTTACCATCGACAACTATCTTATGGATCAATAACAATATCACCAATGATCTTAACATGGGCAAGTAACTTGTCGATTAGCTGATCAACAAACTCATTATTATTTTCAAATCCTACGATTCTAACAGTCTTCAGAAACTCCCGCTGGACAAATGCATCTCTCGGTCCCTCCTGGGTTGCCTCCTTGTCAAAAACTTTCTTGGCCCATGGCTTCTGTAGTAACAAAACAAGTTACATAAATTTCATTGATCATAGGTCCTTCTACAAGGGCTTAATTGAGGGGGCTAATATGAACAGCACCGGGTATTACACAACCTTTACTATTATTGTTAACTTCTTGATCTAAACCCATTCCTAGTAAATCTATTGACTATAAATACTCAAAGCTTGTCATTTGTTTTATTCAATAAATTTGGAACTTTCTACCATCTCGTTAGTTTACTTAATGGTTGTAGCCTCCATCAATTGAGGCATAAAAAAAGAATAAGTACTAGCAACACCCCGAGAGAGTGAGAGAGAGATTACATGCTTGTATTCTAAGGTAAGCTCATGTAGTTTAGGTGAGTGAAGGAGGAAAAGTGGTGCAAGATCAAAGTCATCCAAAGGCCAATCCTGAAGTTTCAGGCACTTTAAGTTGTTGAAGACTGGGCAATCATAAAAATCCTTCTTCAATACCTATTTTCATTACAAAGTAAAATTAAAGCTATGTTCCAGAGAAAAAACAAAAAGGAAATTCACAAAGCTAATTACATATGAGAACTTTGGATGCTTATTATAGCCATATATGAGATGTGTTTACTTCAGGAACCACAAACAAATATCATATACACTTAAGATTCAGAATTGTATCTGAATTACAATTGAAAACAAAAGTCATTGCATATTTATGGCAGATAGCATCAAGAACCAATCAATCAATTTAAAATGATGCTATTTTAGTTTTGTTGTAGCATGAGAAAAAACCCTCGTAGTCTACGAGTTAGTAATAAATGCTTGAATACACAATTAGAGTATGTACCGGGCTTGAGTAGACATTGGAGTGCATATAGCAGGAGCTGGGTTTTGTTTAATTTTGACGAACAAAGTAAAAACATTGCAGATTTTTGTTTTAAATATATTGCAAAGAGAAAGTACCTTTCCAGAGAAATATAGCTTTAGTGCATGTAGCCGTAAGCTTTCGACATTTGAAAGGCTGTGAATAAGCTGGGGTACACTAGAAACATATTTACCCTGATCATACCAACTATACCAACCATCAATAGAGATGGAGGCATCAACTAGCGATGGCAAATTTAGCAACATAATTTCCCTCATAGAAATGACATTAATATCCAAATACAAGAGATTAGGTGTGGAAATCTGTAACCCGTCTACTTCATAACCATACTCACTCCAAAGAACCAACTTCTTCAAAGTATTGGAACATATCTCAATGTTGTCGATATAACACTTTTCTAGCACTAGTTCTTCAAGCACAGGACACCCCAACAAAAGCTTCTTGAAAGAGTCATTGCTCATTGCAACACCATCAAGGTTAAGGATTTTAAGGCAAGGAAGGTTTGCTGAGTTGGGTTCTATATCCACAACACAATCGTCTTCTATACATAGGTACAGCTGGAGTTTTATTAGTGATGCACATGTGAAAATCAGATCAGTGTTTAAACTAAAATTTTCACACAAACCCATTCCAATTAAGCACTCTCGAGGCCCCAACTTCATCACATCACCAATACAATCGATAAAAGCTTGAGTGCAAGGCCAGTACATCCCAGAAAAAAACCAAAGTTGAAATCTGTTAACACAGGTTGTCTCTCGTTTCTCCAACGCACTTTTCACAAGTAGTTTGAATTTGGTCACAAATTCTACAGCCATGTCATCATCAATATTCTCTGGCAACCCAAACTCTGCAATGCTAAATTTGAGATTTGGCAAAGAAGCCCATGTGCTTATCCATCTTTTGGACAAGATGGATGTCTGCGCGGCCTCTCTTGTACTAAGAAAAGATAGGATATGTGTGCAAACATCATCAGGCAAGCTACTGATCCTATCAATGCTGTTGTGTTCATCATACAAGATGCACGTCTCCTCACTATCATGTCTATGGATATTCATCATCTTTCACCTTCACAAAAGAATTTATTGAAATACCTCCTACATGATCTGTTTTATAATACATAAAACAACAAACTTTAATGAGTTGCATAGAGTTAATATCGCTTCTCAAATTCAAGAATTATAATAAACATATCTTAATTAAAAAAAGAAGAAGCTACAGATCTGAACTGTTACAAGTACAACAATGATCCAGCTTCCCAACAAAACAACCACAATCATACCCATGATTTAAGACAATATCCCAAATAAACAAAAAGAAAAAAAGAGTATATGATATAATTTTGTTCTATTAGTTTTTTTTTGTTCAATTTGTAGCCTTTTTTTCTTCTATTAGTTCCTTTCGTAAAAACTATACACTAAGCAAATTGACATTTGCAGCAGCTCCACAATAAATTGTTAGACTGGAGATGATTCCTTTTGAGTGGCAAGTTGCAGGGTTCCAGTAATACCAGTACAAAATTAGCCGGAAATTATCAAATCAGACTAAGCAAATAAATTTAATGCCTTGACACTTTTAATGCTCAGTTATAGGGTTTCACTCAAAACCCAAAATATCAAAACCATTAACATAACAGTACTACCATTAATTCTCTAAATCAATACTAAACTTGAATAAGCCACCCAATTTATAATGCGTGAGTTGTAAAACATTAGTTCACAGTGTATGAAAGCCTTCATTGTGCATATGCAACTTACAAGTTTGTGTTTCTAAAAATTTCTACAATTTCGACTATGCTCCAAATGTCAATTTCATAAAATTGACATAACAGTGAGTATGACGTATGAACCAGTCAAACCAGCAAACACAGAAAAAGAGTAAAAATTACTGAGCCAATTAAATGAAAACAACTGAGCAGAGTCTCCAGAGCCAGTAACGAACCAAGCATGCAAAAGTCAGCCAATAATGGCTATTTTACCCAAAATCAAACAAAACTTAGAAAGAGAAAAAAAAAAGACTTATACCAGTATCAATAGAATCGAACAAAGGAGGGTCTCGATCTAGCACCTCTCCCTCAGCCCTACAAAGGAACGAAGAGGTGAGAGAGGGATGTGATGGATCCCTCTGGGCTAGGGTTTCTCAATAGAGAATAGTTTAATCTGATTAACGAGCCTTCTAATAATGGCCCAAATTCAGCCCGTTCTTTTTGGGCCCATATATGATTATAAATTTGCTCTAGTTTTTTGTCGTATGGTCAGTGAAGTATGTGTCAATTTTATACAGCCAGGCCATTGATGGACACGACAATATTCCACGCAACACCGAAAATGCGACATTTTTATTGATATCCAAAGTTAAATAGAAATTAATAAATATATCCAGCTCAGCTGGATTTTGATAAAAATATTTAAACCGGTCATTAAATGACCGGTATCAATTTTAATCCATTATCGGTCATTTAATGGCCGACACCTCATTTTTTTTTTTTTTTTTAGACCCTATAAATACTCATCTTTCTTTCTCCCCCTTCACAAGTCACTATCATTGTATACCTAACTGCTAAAAAATAATTTCAACATTGATTTTAGCAGGACCAATAAAAAATATGTACTCTTTCGTCACTGCGGGCATGTACTCTCTGTACTATCATGTGAGATTTCTAAAATTTATTACTGTATATTTATTATATTTTCATATAAATCGTATGTTTGCTTATACATGAAAATTATGATTTCACATTCTATGAGATATCTCAAATTTTGAATTGATCTTTGAATAATCTGAACCGTCTGAATTTTTGAAGCACGAATCTTAAAGCTATAGGTTTTCTATTAATATTAATCATAATGCACAACAGCACAAGTATTCTAATTTCCAATTTGCTTGAAATAATGTTATTATGTTAGCCACAAATAGCATTATAATTTCAATTTATTCTGCATATTGAATATTTATAATATATCGTTTTACATCTTCGAAATTTATTCTATTACATCTCTGAAATTAGCAATTTAAAATAATTATAAATTGTGATGTGGTACTCTTAGAATAATTACTAATAAATTACTAAAATAACAGTTACTCTATATGTTTGTAATTAAAGAGTAGGGTTAAAATAAGTCACTTTTTGTGCCCACATCATGTCTCACATTTTTATCTATGTTTTTAAAGTTCAAACAGTCGATCCGAACCGCTTAACATGATATTCATTCTAAAATGTGTTTGTAGACTGATTTTACATTTTCTTGAAACTTTTTACTAACATTTAGACAAATACAAAAGGGGGGATTTCACGTATACCCCTCAAAAACTTCAAAATTACGTATTTCCCCCTCTAAACTTTGAAATTACGTATTCCCCCTCTAAACTTCAAAAACTCACAAATTTACCCATTTTATTGTCTTTTATATTAAAATTCATCCTAAAATTTTTAAATACCCATTTTACCCTTTATTAAAAGCAACTCAAATTTGAATCTGAAGGGTTTCTCTATTGTCCGATCCACGCGCATCGCATTAAGATATGTGCATGTTGCTTCAATATGCGTGTGTGTTCGTATCAAGATTTGTGCCAATCTTGCACGCACATATCGAAAAGCAGTTCGGACGGTAGATGAACCGTTCATATTCAA
The DNA here is from genome assembly GCA_028015225.1 of Carex myosuroides. NCBI lineage: Eukaryota > Viridiplantae > Streptophyta > Magnoliopsida > Poales > Cyperaceae > Carex > Carex myosuroides. The sequence continues at coordinate 7,434,022 of CM051490.1, forward strand.
ATTTGAGTCTGATGGGCTTTATATGTTTTTAATAAAGGGTCAAATGGGTATTTTGTAAATTTAGAATGATTTTTAATATAAAAGACAATAAAGTGGGTAAATTTGTGAGTATTTGAAGTTTAGAGGGGGAAATACGTAATTTCAAACTATAGAGGGAGAAATACATAATTTTGAGATTTTTGAGGGGTATACGTGAAATTCCCCCTATACAAGAACATAAGATTGTGGACCATCCAAAAACAGTAATTTTGTACCTATCTAAAAAATGATAAAATTTTCTACAAAAATATAAATTATGTTTCCGAGCACATTTTAATTTGGAGATCATGTTGAGCAGTTTGGATCAATTATATAGACTTTGGAAACAGAGATAAGGAAGTAAAGCATGATTGGAGCACAAGAAAAATAAGGACATTTTAATCTAACTCATAATTTTTTTTTATTTTTTTTAGTAAATATTGGAGGTCAAGCCACCAAACTACTTAATATTCAGAAAAAGACTTTCTCATCCGAGTTTTGAACCTAGAACCTCCTATACAGAGAGCCACTCTTAATTAAATTATAGTTGTTATATTAGTATTTAGGGTCCGCCTAGCTCTCCCCCGTGAACAATCCCCCGTTTCATCCCCCGTCAGTTGCATTAATTAAGGTAGTTAGTTAGTTAGAATTTATAACTGTCAGTGTATTTTAGGAATTTGCAGAAGTATTCATATGTAGCACAACTAATATTCATCCATCTATATGAAGGTATTCACATTTGCAATAGAAATATATTTGGATATATTACAACAAGAAAGTAGGGGACAAACAACATGTGTGGGGGACCGCACAACTGTCAGAGCATTAATTTAAGTGGGGGACCGCATAACCGTCAGCGCATTAATTAAGTGGGGAACTTCTAACTACCTTCAGCTCATTTTAGAAATTTGCAAAACAAGTATTCATCTGTAACACAACTAGCATTCATCCATCTATATAAATGTATTCATCTTTGCAATAGAAGCATATTTGGACACATCAATCACTCATCTTTTACACGTTTTTAGAGATGGGTTTTTTTTTCTCCGTTCAATCTAACCAATATTTCTGACGATCTGTGAAGAATTTTGCAAATCTAAAACCACGAATGTCTTCTACACAATTTTCTCTTTCAAATGAGATACATGATGACATACTTTCGAGTGTCCGTTGCACAAGTATTCACACATCGTCATGCAAGTATTCATCCCGCATTAAGCAAGTATTCATCCTCATCGTGTAAGTGTAAATAGTTAATGTACCAAGGGTATTACACGTTTTTAGAGATGGTTTTTTTTTTCTCCGTTCAATCTAACCAATATTTCTGACGATCTGTGAGGAATTTTGCAAATCTAAAACCACAAATGTCTTATACACAATTTTCTCTTTCAAATGAGATCCATGATGACATACTTTTGAGTTGTCCGTTGCACAAGTATTCACACCTCGTCATGCAAGTATTCATCCCGCATTAAGCAAGTATTCATCCTCATCGTGTAAGTGTAATAGTTAATGTACCAAGAGTATTACAAACATATGTGCATACCAAACAAATAAAAAGTATTCATCCATAAGATATCAAGTATATTCATACATATAAGTTAAAGTATTTATGCCTAAGATATTAAGTATTCATCCATAAACGTTGAAGTATTCATCCATATGTACTTAGTACGCACTGTTCTAATTCACCATTAATGAAGCTTTGTTCTTTGCAAATAACTCGGATCTGACCCGGCGGAGGCGGATCTGACCCGGCGGTCGACAGTGATGGATCTACTCCGGCGGAGGCGGAGGTGGGAGAGAGAGGAGGCGGAGGTGGGAGGTGAGAGACGGAGGTGGAGGTGGGAGAGGGAGGCCGAGAGGGAGAGGTGGGAGAGGCGGGCGGAGGTGCAGAGGGAGAGGTGGGAGATGCGGGCGGAGGTGGAGAGGGAGAGGTGGGAGAGGTGGGAGAGGGAGGGAGAAAGAGGAAAGAAATAAATGGAGAAAATTGGGTAATTAATTTGTAGGGCCATTAGGTAGTTAGAATTTTGAATTATAGTTAGAAAATGTAGTTAGTTAGTTGGGGGATGAAATGGGGGATGGATAGATAGGGGAAGATGCGATAAGTATTTTTTTTTTTTTTATAATTGAAATAGAGATGCGATAAGTAGCCCAACTACATTGAAAAACAAATAAAACACTTCGGAACATGTATGCCAAATACACAAGGTCCATTTATTGAGACCTAAGATATTATTAATTTGATTGTTTCCTATTTGAAAATATAATATAAATCCTAATAAAAACTCAATATTATGCTTTGAACAGCTTATCGACTGGCAGCCTGTATCACTTAATCAAAGTTCACAACAACAACGTACACCAATCAAAACTTTAGTCTCAAATTAACAAGTTGGTATAGACTAGAAATGAAACACAACCAGAATCACAAGATAAAAAAAAAATTAGAAATAAAATTTAACCAAAGTTCACATCTAGTACTGTAATTTGTTTAGTCCGTTAAAAAGTCGAACCCTTTATTATTTTTAAAACTGATTTTTTTTTTATGGTGATCCATATATAGTGATTGAAGTTCACGTTAAAAAGTTTTTTTTTTTTGAGTGTGGTCTGATCTTGTATTCGTGCACACAAGTTTACCACCGAAATTTTTATTTTTAACATTTTAAATAAATTAATTAATAAAATAACCATCGTTTCTGGTCAATTCTATATTTAACACGGCCGCAGAACACCGGAGCGGACCCATTTGGGGAAGGCCGCAGAATGCCGAAGCGGACCCCCATATGGGGCCGCATAATGCCGGAGCGGACCCGGGTCCGCAGAATACCGGAGCGGACCCTAGTCTTTATATCCCGAAAATGACAGCACGACAAAATTCCGATGTGGATGGATGTTCTACATAATAGGAGAAGAGGACACCAAGCCGGCCGAGATACGCAAGAAAGACAAAACAGAGCTGCTCGGGCTGCACGAGATTGAGAGTTAATGTTGTTTTTATAATTGTACTTGTAAAACTATTGTTTATTTTCGGTTAATTAGACGTATTTGTAATTTCCTGTCACACCCCCGGACAACCCGCCGCGCATTTAAACGCAAGGCGTTAAGCACATCACATACATTATCAATAATACAACCAACAAGCCACTATATTAAACAAAAAAAGAGTTTACAAACAAGTAGAAAGGGAAAATATGTCAGACATGGCTAGTCAAACAGTTACCGCCATGTCTACACAATATATAGTTCATACAAATGTAAATTTAAAGCAAATAGTGGCTACTTTAAGAACTTCCGCTAAATCCTCACTCGCGGCCTTCCTCCATGTCTTCTTCTCCATTTCCTGGAACTCACATAAAAGGTGGTACGGTGAGAGATCGAACTATCTCTCAGTGCGGGATTTAGTTCCAGCCCGGTGTTTTTACAAATCAATGCATTTGATATCCCAAATAACAATAAAGTAAAGATTTCAAAATTTTCCCCAAATTTCCTATCAATTCAGATATGCAATCATTTCAAAATCATTTTCATCCCCGCCTCTTTCAAATTCACGTTTAAGGTTTTTAAATTCCACACTCTGGAAATCCATGCCCGTACATAGAAATCCGGCGAATCGCCACACAAGGACGACCCGTTCAATCACACTCTAGATGGGCCATTGCGGGGACCCATCCGGCGAACCGCCACACAAGGACGACCCGTTCTGTTCACATTTCACACTCTGGGGGTCTGCCACACATGGACAGCCTGATTTTCAAAACACATGCTGAGCCGCCTCACACGGACGGCCCTAATTTAAAGAAAAACAAATCATTTACTTTCCCCATCCCCAATTCACATTCACAATTCCTGTCAATTCAATTCCATGCACAAAGAACTCCTATCATGCAATTCTAAAACAAAATCAAACGAATGTTCGACATCCACAACATGCAGTTTATCTACCAGATTTGAAAAATGATTTCTTACCTCAATCCACGCATTTGTATATTATTTGTAAAACAAGACCAGGAACCCGCACCTGTATTCTTAGTGACCTCGCATGTGTCGGGATCTCGCGTGTTCTCAGCGTCTCCTAGAACCTCGCGGTTTGCTCCTAAGTTTGTAAACGCTTGATTAGGTTCTTATTTCTATTTGTATTTAAATCAATTGTCATCTAACAACTTAAAAGAGAGAATCATTTAATGAGTTAATGAACTTCGGGTCTAGGGTTAGGGTTAATGGGTTTCGGTTTCGGGTTAGTGGATGTATGGATTTCGGCTAGGGTTAGGGTTTCGACTGAGTAGGTACGGCCTGGTCTGACCTAGTTGGTACGGCCTGGTCTGACCTAGGTAGGTACGGCCTAGCCGCACGGCCTGGTACGGGCCGTACCTAACTTAGGGTTTTGGGGTTTGGCCGGCCAAGATAAAAAAAAGAGAGAGAGTGTCGGCCAACAAAGGGAAAGGGAGGGGGAGAGGCCAGAGGGTTGCGGCTAGGGGTTCCCTTTGGGTCAGCGGCAGCCAAGGGAAGGGAGAGGCGATAGAGGGAGAGGAAGGGATGGGGTTCGGTTGGGGTAGAGAGAGAGAGCAGCGGCAAGGAAGGAGGCCGCCGGTTTGGGGTGATTGGCCTTGTGGCCGGCGGCAGCCAAAGAGAGAGAAAGAGGGAGGTTTCGGCCAAGAAGAGCAAAAGAGAGAGAGAGAGATGGAGAGAAAAAAAAAACTTACAGAAATAATGCAAGAGGGAGAGGAATGAGAAGAGAGGAGAGGGTTGGGTTGATTATATTATTGAATATGGGCTAAACTTATAATTGCATATTCTAAATTGGGCTTACTAATTGGGTTAAGCCATATATAATTAAGATTATATGCATAATTTAGATATAACTTCATGTAAATTTATAAAACGTTTTGCTATTTATTTGATTGCCTTTTTATAAATTATTTTTCTGAACTATGTATTATTCTTATTTTATTTTTTTCTAAATTGGATTCTAAATTTAAAATATACCCGGATTCAGAAGCGTTACATCCTCCCCCCCTTGGAAATCCTGTTCAGTCCTCTGAACAGCCTCGGCGCCTATGTCTTCGAACAATTCTGGGTATGTGGCACGCATCGTTTCCTCCATTTCCCAAGTTGCTTCTCGGCTGGTGTGTCGTCCCCATTGTACTAATACCTGTTTAATGGTCTTTCGCCAGAGACTTATTTCTTTGGTGTCCAGTATTTTCATGGGTCGCTCTTCATACACCAAGGTTTCATCTAACCCCAGATTTGAAAAGTCGAGGATGTGGGAGGGGTCTCGGATATATTTTCGTAGTTGAGATACGTGGAAGACTGGGTGTACTTTATCTAGGGTTGGAGGTAGCGCCAGTTCATATGCAAGTGGTCCGATTCTTCTAAGAATTTCAAATGGCCCCACATATCTAGGACTCAGTTTTCCTGCTACGCCAAATCGTCTCACTCCCCTCCTTGGAGAGACCTTCAACCAAACATGATCTCCGGTTTCGAACTCTAGTGGTCGTCTCCTCAAGTCTGCATACTTTTTCTGTCTGTCTCGAGCAGTGTCTAGTCGGTTTAGAATTAGTTGGGTTCTATCCGCGCAATCTTTTACCATTTCTGGCCCTGTTGGCAGTTATTGTCGGAGTTCCGTCTCCCCGTTTCTTGAGTCGGACCGAGAGGTCATGGAGACCTGGCCTGTTTTAGAGACTATGGGGTTATCGAGTGAGCCACTCAAGACCCAAAATTAAATCATAGAGACCCGTCTTAGAGACTATGGGGTTATCGGGAATTCCCTCCCCGCTATTTGGAGTTTCAACCCTACGCTTCGGAGTTCTGGGGTGGTATATTGTACGGCAGGGGTACTTATATTCAATACTTTACCAGAGTCTCGAGTTGGTACACCGTGTTTTTCTACCCACTCCTTTGCTATAACTGAATGACTACAACCAGTGTCTATAAGTACGAAAACAGGAATTCCAGATAGTTCAAACATACCAGTCAGAAGATCAATGGACACGTCTTCTCCTTCGTACTCTTCGATAGTCGGTGTTCCTCCCATCTCACAGTTGTACTGCTCATGCGCATGCATCCCCACCCTTTGGTTTCCTTGGTTCCCGCTGCGGTTGTTATTGGGAGGATTGTAGCCACCGGTCCCTCTGCCAAGGGGTGCTCGTGTGGGTGGACCCGTATTTCCCACTTGCTGCCCGGAATAACCTCGCGGAGTTGGGCAGTCCTTGATGAAGTGTCCCGGTTTGTTACACCGGTGACACACCCCCAAACGGAAACTGCATTGATCAGGTGAATGGTTGCGGCCACAGTAGTTGCACAGGGGTGTTGGATTAGACTGGTAATTAGGTCGGTTATCCCCGTAATTGTTTCTGTTCGGGGCCAGTCTCATAGGTTCATCTATCTTGGGTCGCACATTCCTCGATCCCCCGGCTTGGCTGATGCGCCCGTCATAAGACTCCGCGATACTTGCTCTTAACATTAAATCCGATAGTTGGTTGGTTCCCGGAATGTCAATGATCTGGGCAAGACGGGGGTTCAGTCCCCCGAGATATTGTTGTCTGAGGCGGAATTCATCTCTTACGATATCGGGTGCATACCTCATTAGGTTCTCAAACTTGGAGTTATACTCCACCACTAAGCTGTTCCCCTGTTTCAAGCTTGTAAACCGTTGTCGGAGTGCCTCTCTTGACATGGTGTCCATATAGCGGCGTTCGAACTGCCTTTCAAACTCCGCCCACCCCTTCGCATCGGCAGTTTCACCCCATCCACGTTTCACCTCTTGCCACCAGAATCGAGCATGACCCTCCAGCAATTGAGTAGCTAGCTCTACCCGGTGTTCCTCAGGGGCTCTCAAGATTTGAAGTTTATCCTTGATATTTGCGACCCAGTTCTCTGCTGCGGCAAAGTCACCTGTCCCATCGAAGGTCGGGGGGCGCAATGAGGTGAACGATCGGTAGTATTCAAAGAACGTGTCGGCCTCTCTAGGCTGTCGCTGTTCATATTCCATGGCTACCCTGGTCACCCGCTCTAGCCCTTGCAGTAGGGCATTCAGCTGAGGGTTCTCGAGTGGAATTCTAGTGTCGCCATCTGCGTCGCTCGTGTTTGAGTTAGTCCTGGTTCCTTTCGCCATCTCTGAATTGTTATTAGTTACAGAGTTCATCGTATGACTTATGATTATTCAACTCCAGGCAAATAGACGCAAATTTAAAGAAGGAATTTAGGATTACGAATCGAACTTTAACTTTCTTTAGATTATAATTGCTCATTTAAAACATTCAACAGAAATTAAGATACATGTGAGTTTTATAACTATATCATTTCCTTTTCCCTAAAGTGCCCTAATCGGTCTCAAAATATCCCTTAAGTATGTCTTTCCTAACGTGATACGTCCAGTCGTTCCGAACTTCTGACATTGTGAATGGTTCTGCTTCCATTTCCGCTCTTATAGCTGGGTCTTCTTCTTCCTTCTGGGGTTTTTCCCCGATGAGCTTGCTCTTATTTCCCGATATTCTCCGCATTTCTGCTCTGACTGGTTGTTCGTGAGGCGGCCAGAACACTAAGCTACGGTGCGCGCAGTCTATCAGCACGTGGTGCTCCTTGAGCCAGTCCATTCCTAAGACCATTTCGTATGCTCCGGTGTCAGCCACGATTGGGTCCACTCGCCATTTTCCATTCTGCGTGTTCACATGAAGATCCGGACAGTATTGCTCTTCCACACTATGTTCGAGCCCTGCGAAGAAACGGCGTCTTCCGGTATTCTTCACCCTGAATCCGCTAGCCTCCACTACGTGTGGCGATATGACGGAGTAAGGACAATTGACGGAGATTGCAGTATTGACCGTGATTCCGGACAAGTCGACCCATCCGACCATTTCCTTGACCTTTGCGGTGGCTGAGAACGCCCGTAGCCAAGTGGGCTGTCCGTTAAATTGATTTGCCATCTAGGAAAAGAATCTATTTTGCTTATCTTCTACAAAATTTAATTGGTTCAATAATCCAAGGAGAGTATGTTTGTTATTTTACAAAATAAGTTGTACCGTTACTACAAAGGCATAATCCGTCACCAAATATATATATACATTTGTTACTAATGGTACGCTCGGTCCACATAGTTTGGTTTATGACTTAAACGCTGCATCCTATTGCTAACGCTCTCTTAGCGGAAATTTATTGATATTGTATGTGCTGGCTCTGATACCAACTAAGTTGTCACACCCCCGGACAACCCGCCGCGCATTTAAACGCAAGGCGTTAAGCACATCACATACATTATCAATAATACAACCAACAAGCCACTATATTAAACAAAAAAGGAGTTTACAAACAAGTAGAAAGGGAAAATATGTCAGACATGGCTAGTCAAACAGTTACCGCCATGTCTACACAATATATAGTTCATACAAATGTAAATTTAAAGCAAATAGTGGCTACTTTAAGAACTTCCGCTAAATCCTCACTCGCGGCCTTCCTCCATGTCTTCTTCTCCATTTCCTGGAACTCACATAAAAGGTGGTACGGTGAGAGATCGAACTATCTCTCAGTGCGGGATTTAGTTCCAGCCCGGTGTTTTTACAAATCAATGCATTTGATATCCCAAATAACAATAAAGTAAAGATTTCAAAATTTTCCCCAAATTTCCTATCAATTCAGATATGCAATCATTTCAAAATCATTTTCATCCCCGCCTCTTTCAAATTCACGTTTAAGGTTTTTAAATTCCACACTCTGGAAATCCATGCCCGTACATAGAAATCCGGCGAATCGCCACACAAGGACGACTCGTTCAATCACACTCTAGATGGGCCATTGCGGGGACCCATCCGGCGAACCGCCACACAAGGACGACCCGTTCTGTTCACATTTCACACTCTGGGGGTCTGCCACACACGGACAGCCTGATTTTCAAAACACATGCTGAGCCGCCTCACACGGACGGCCCTAATTTAAAGAAAAACAAATCATTTACTTTCCCCATCCCCAATTCACATTCACAATTCCTGTCAATTCAATTCCATGCACAAAGAACTCCTATCATGCAATTCTAAAACAAAATCAAACGAATGTTCGACATCCACAACATGCAGTTTATCTACCAGATTTGAAAAAGGATTTCTTACCTCAATCCACGCATTTGTATATTATTTGTAAAACAAGACCAGGAACCCGCACCTGTATTCTTAGTGACCTCGCATGTGTCGGGATCTCGCGTGTTCTCAGCGTCTCCTAGAACCTCGCGGTTTGCTCCTAAGTTTGTAAACGCTTGATTAGGTTCTTATTTCTATTTGTATTTAAATCAATTGTCATCTAACAACTTAAAAGAGATAATCATTTAATGAGTTAATGAACTTCGGGTCTAGGGTTAGGGTTAATGGGTTTCGGTTTCGGGTTAGTGGATGTATGGATTTCGGCTAGGGTTAGGGTTTCGACTGAGTAGGTACGGCCTGGTCTAACCTAGTTGGTACGGCCTGGTCTGACCTAGGTAGGTACGGCCTAGCCGCACGGCCTGGTACGGGCCGTACCTAACTTAGGGTTTTGGGGTTTGGCCGGCCAAGATAAAAAAAAGAGAGAGAGTGTCGGCCAACAAAGGGAAAGGGAGGGGGAGAGGCCAGAGGGTTGCGGCTAGGGGTTCCCTTCGGGTCAGCGGCAGCCAAGGGAAGGGAGAGGCGATAGAGGGAGAGGAAGGGATGGGGTTCGGTTGGGGTAGAGAGAGAGAGCAGCGGCAAGGAAGGAGGCCGCCGGTTTGGGGTGATTGGCCTTGTGGCCGGCGGCAGCCAAAGAGAGAGAAAGAGGGAGGTTTCGGCCAAGAAGAGCAAAAGAGAGAGAGAGAGATGGAGAGAAAAAAAAAACTTACAGAAATAATGCAAGAGGGAGAGGAATGAGAAGAGAGGAGAGGGTTGGGTTGATTATATTATTGAATATGGGCTAAACTTATAATTGCATATTCTAAATTGGGCTTACTAATTGGGTTAAGCCATATATAATTAAGATTATATGCATAATTTAGATATAACTTCATGTAAATTTATAAAACGTTTTGCTATTTATTTGATTGCCTTTTTATAAATTATTTTTCTGAACTATGTATTATTCTTATTTTATTTTGTTCTAAATTGGATTCTAAATTTAAAATATACCCGGATTCAGAAGCGTTACATTTCCGATAACATTCGCATGTTCTATTGTATGCTTCTTTATATGGCTCCTTGTTCTATTGTAATGTTTCTTTTGATCAAACAAACGACGAACAACAATTTCAGATTAAACGACATTTCAAATATAAGTAATTATACACAACTTCCAGACAAACGTTACATTTTTGATAAAAATTTCCAAAACAAAACCATAATCAAATTCAGAATCAGAAAAAAAAAAAAGACCAGGGTCCGCTCCGGCATAGTGCGGACCCGGGTCCGCTCCGGCATAGTGCGGCCCCATATGGGGGTCCGCTCCGGCATTCTGCGGCGGCCCCCAAATGGGTCCACTTCGGTGTTCTGCGGCCGTGGTAAATATGGAATTGACCAGAAACGGTGGTTATTTTATTAATTTAATTCTTTAAAATGTTAAAAATAAAAATTTCGGAGTTTACCATGAAGAGACCATTTTCAAATCCTCATTAAAATTGATATACAAGAACAAGAACTTTTGTAAGAGAGAGGTATATTTCCGAAATTTTTAAAGTTAACACAGTTTAAAAAAAAAGTAAACCAAATAACTATCGTTTCTAGAAATTTCGATTTTCACCACGGCCGCACTGGCATTCTGCGGACCCAAATACTGGAGACCGCACAGGCGTTCTGCGGACCTTTTATTTTTTTTATTGTTGGTGTTTTATCGAGGCACCACGCATCTGTATGAGATATCTCAAATTTTTTGGTTTTGTAATATTTTTTTTGTTCTAGAAATGCGTGCCACATTATGTGAGATATCTCAAATTTTGAAAAAAAATGGGTCCGCAGAATGGTTCTGTAGACCCCTTTAGGGTCCGCATCGGCATTCTGCGGCCCCGATGAAATGGGTCCGCAGAATACCAGTGTGACCGTGGTGAAAATCGAAATTTCTATAACCATTTGTTATTTGGTTTATTTTTTTTTTTGAACTATGTTATAAATAAAAATTTCGGGGTATATTTTGCATGATCTATCATGAATATATTACTTGTTTCTTAACATAAATAGTTTTTGAGTTGTATGGATGATAGTATATAGAATTTGTTATGCAGAGAAGAAAATTCGTAAAAAAAAAAAATCACATTTTAAACAGATAACAAAATATCTCTATTAATTATATTTATTTTATACGTTTGTAAATTTTATAATAAGATATTAGAGAAAATCAATAAACATATATATAAATTATATATAAATAAATAAACATTTTTATACGTTTTTAAAGATGTTCACAACGTCGTCGATTATGCTGCTCCGACTGATGTTGCGACACTTTTGAAACCTCCCTACATGGATTTGTATCCAACCTGTGAGAAGGCTTTTGAATAGGGGAAAAGGGTTTGGTGGACGAGGGTTGCGTGAAGGGTGTGAAGGGGTTGAAGGGGGGCCTTAAGGTGTTTGAGGATTTTTTTTTTTTGAGAATTTTCAACCAGGCTTGCAGTTTAATTTGTTTATTTTTTTGTTAGATGCTTCTGTTTTATGTTTTTTTGAGAATTTGAATGTTTCAATATTGATCATTTTTTAACTCAATGCATGTATGATGTATAGAACTTAATTAGCTAGTTTGACTGATAAAAAAGTTAAATAATAATTCATATAATTCATTGTAATAGAAAAAAGATTTCACCTTACATTATCAATTAATTTTCTTGAAAAGAAAGTACACTCATATATCATAACACAAATGAAAAAGAATGGTGATAATTTGTTCAAAATTGAAAATAAAATTTAGAAATAAACAATAATACTCGATGGAGGACGATTCGTCATATTTATTTTCGATATCATACGGTACTCTTTAATATCAGTTAAATTCTTATACATGTAATTAGACACTTTTTTTTAAGCCCCCAACCTTATTCAATTCAACTAATGACATCTTTTGACCAATTATTTAATTATTTTGTTAATATTTTTTATTTATCTATTTTCGATCCAGCACAAGGCAAACTCAGTTTCATTTAATTCTTTCTTTTTCAAAGTCTACGAATAAAATCCAAGTTCAATTCGAATTTTCAGTTTTGAATCCAAAGTCCTGGTGCTATTCTTCTACTTTAAATAATCACTTGGCCAACTCAAAACCTGATTATAATTCTCATATATATATAAAGTCTCCAGCCAACACCTCATTACATATGTAACTTTGCACTAATTAAGGCCCCTCTGCCAATTTGGTTTTATCAATTCTTTGGTATTTTACAAATTATGTCTTCCTTATCCTATTTAGAAATTAAGGACTCTCTTATCTGAATTTCGAACATACAACCTCCTACACAGGGAGGCACTGATAATTAAATTATAGTTATATATTAGTATTTTTTTTCTTATACAATTGAAATAGAATTGTGATAAGTAACCCAAACTACATTGAAAGCCGAATAAAACACTTTGGAACATGACTGTCAAATACCCAGGTCCATTTATTTAGAAAATATATTATTAGATTGTTTTTTATTTGATAATATAATATAGATCCTAAAAACTCAAGATTATGCTTTGAATAGCTTGTGGGTCCAATATGACTAAATCATTGGCCAGGAATGAAAATACATTTTGGCAGCCTGATATCACTTAACCAAAGTTCACATCTCCATTCTTATATTAAGCACGTAGATGTCCTGATCCACCAAACGTCTTTTATTAAAAAATGAAATTTTAGATTGAATCACCCTCTGATCAAATATTCTAATTCTATGCATCTTTTTATTTTTTTTTACGTTTCGTAGTCTAAATTTATTTAGGCACGTACTCTTCATCACATGCAAATTGTTTCATCTCTATAATTTCTTTCTATTTTTTAAATGTTATTTAAGAAATTTTTGAATTGCTTGATCATTTTTGTGAAGGTTTGAATTGATTGATAATTGATTGGCCATGTCTTCATTTATTTCTATTTTTTATATTATTTATGGAATGTTATTTGTCATTTAATATGATATTTTGTTTGAGAAATTTTTATGAAAATATGTTAAAAATAAAAAAATATATATGCCATTTAGTATATGATTTAAGAAATGTTATTTATATGTAGATGTCATTTGATATGTTATTTAAGACATGTTATTTGTCATTTAGTCAAAAGTTTGTATGAATATATGTTATTTTGTATGAGATTTTGTTGTTCTCTTATAATATATTCTGGTTGTAACGCACGGTCACAATACTAGTTAAGTGTAATTTGTTTAGTCCGTCAAAAAGTCAAATCCTTTATTATTTTTAAAACTGGTTTATTTTTTATGGTGATCCATAGTGATCGAAGTTCACGTTAATTTTTTTTTTTTTTGTGTGTGGTCTGATCTTGTATTCGTGCACACAAGTTTACCGTGAAGAGACCAGCCTTGTTCAAATCCTTGTTAGAAATTGATTTACAAAAACTTTGGTAAGAGAGGTATATTTTGCATGATCTATCATGCATATATTACTTGTTTCTTAATTTAAATATTTTTTGAGTTGTATGAATGATAGTATATAGAATTTGTTATGCAGAGAATAAAATTCGTAAAAAAATCACTTTTTAACTTCTCTAGTAAACAACTTGATAATAAATGTCTCTATTAATTATATTCATTTTTTATATGTTTTTTGAATCTTATAATAAGATATTAGGGAAAATCAAATTTTTTTCTCTACCATAATTGGCGTATGAACGTGTATTCTCTGTCTTTTTTGAGTTAATGAATCTCAACTGTCTAATTTTAAACGGAGCTAATCCGGCTCCTGCTTATAACACAGGGGGCCTTTCAATATAAGTGTGGATCTAATAGATCAGATGGTTGAGATTCATTAACTCAAAGGATCCTCTTTTGAGTTAATGCAGAGCATACGAATTCGTTAGCGTATGTGTTGCCTATGATATACCCGCAGAACCATAGCCTGACACTAATTGTTATTAATAGAGTGGGTGTAGCTACAAAAGCGGCTTAAATTCTCATTTTTGTTTTTTCTCTCCATGCCATATATATTCGGGTTAGTTCATCTCTATTTTTGTTTATTTAGTTTTTTCCGTAATTCTTTGATAGAATTGTGATTAAAAAATGTAATTAAAAAATTCTTCTGAGTTTTGTTGATTAAAAATAATTACTTAACTTATTATGCTAGCTTGTAACAAATTGTAAATTTGTTCTCATTATTTTCCTTTGTGTTGTTATACAGTTTTGTTTTCCTCATTATATCAACAAGTTATTATGTTTTTCTGCATTATCTCAATCGTCATTGTCGAAGCAAAGCGAGACTTTCCACTAGTTACAATTAAAATTTGTAAAAAACGCTGGTAAGGTTAAAATTTTAAAATATTAAGACGGTAACTGAAAAAATTCGGATAAAAATGTTACTAAGTTATTTACGAGTACACCCTTGCTAAAATTAAGATTTAGATAATTTCATTTATTTTATATCACATCTATACTTGATTTTATTATAAAAAAAACACATCCAAACAATGGTTGTTTTGTGTAGATCATGCTACAAAATAATCTGTGCTTATTCAATATTTGCTTATATATTATCCAAATTGTTCAGGTTAATTAGTTGCTAGTGGACATTAAAAAAATTACAAGAGAATTAGAGAACACCATCTAATTAAGTGACTTTGGTGATCCAAACCTGGGAGCAATAATCATTCTTCATAAAAAAATAATTAAATATTAGTAAGGAAATGCAATATTCATTTTATCTCAATTAATTGAAGTCAAAATCATGCAATATCCATATTGATCGCTGTATGCGGTTGCATGGTGGATAAGAGATATATAATGTTACCTACCTAACAAGGCTTTTTTTTTTTTTTTTTTCTTCTCTCTTTTATTTTATTTTTTTGCTATTTTTTTAGAACCCTTAGGCCACCTTTCCAGTTGCCAAAACGGGTCCAAGCATTTTTGTAAAATTGTTTTAAAATTACTTCAATTTTTCTTTCTTTTGTGATAATTGTAGGTCTTAATTACGGTGTGCATAAACCTGCTCTTTTATTGAAATTATTTTTTTCTCATTGGATGGATGTGTATAGTTTTTCATTAATTAAATCTTCTTTGTGATTTGGTGTCAATTTTGAATTCTATAGTTTTTTTTTTTAAAACTACAGACATTTTTCCAGACTAGAGGAGTAATGGTGACAAATTTTTGAAAGCAAAATTTGACTAGAATTGTAATCTTTACATTATACATATACATTTTTGAACTTCATTTGGAAAGTTAATTTAACTTAGTCCTTAGCTTCAAAAAGAAAAGAACAAAAAGATCTAACTTGTATTTATGTTATACAACATTTGTTTCTCATTTCCCAAGTTTTGGCTGATTAATAATCAATCATAAAAGATCAAATTCTGTGTGAGAAATGCATGATAAAATATTATTTCTCATCAGATCATCAGTAATTCTAAAACAAAAAATATCATGAAAATTGCAGGGACACTTAGAAAGCACCATCATGTGTACTAAAATATCAATAACCAATGCAACAGCCAGAAAGAAAGTAAAGCATATTAATTAGTTCTACATGAGAATTCATCACCAGTAGTACCAGTACCCAACATAATAGCATTACAAATCCAAATTAGACATAATATTAAGTAATTAAAACTAAAATAATTCAGGCAGAAAAAGATGAGAAGAAAATTTTCAATTATATTCTGGCAGCAGTAATGAACACCATAACCGATACTTAAAAGTTTAGTTAGTTGTACTGGTCATGATGATGCGACAGTTGGGTAATTTAATGACAGCTTCTTGCAAGCACTTGACCACCCAATGAAAGTTTGTATCCGACAAATAGAATTTAACCTCGACAGTTTCAAGCTGTTTACACTTGAACCGTGCAACTTTGTCTATTTCTTCAGCACGAAACTATCAAACAAAAGAGAGAAATTAAAATAAGGAAAGAGCAGAACACTTGTTATTTGCAAATTACAAAACAAAAGATAGAAACCTAAAAAGTAAACTAAAGAATTGCAATCTAGGTTTTTCTTATGAGATGATTTTTCATTGAGAGAAAAGCAGGATGTTACCATTCAATTTAACAACTGCAATTTACTCATTTCAGTTGTTTCCTGGACATAACAATTCATTGTGCCATAAAGGAGGTATACTAAGAAAATACAACCTGAATTTTGGGTTGTAGCCAATTTAAAACTCTTGGTAAAGAGTATCAGTTCAGAATGTACATAAATAAAAGAGAATAATTAAGTACCTCATAATCGGGACCTAAAGAAAGATTCCTTAAATTAGGACAATGCTCCAACAATGAAGAAAATAGATTGAACTGACAAAAATTCATACTACCCCCCACAGAAAGGCAAGTCAAGTTTGAAAAGGTTCTGCAATTTGCTCTGTCAGCATACCAACAGGCCTACAAAAGGCGAAGAAGAAAATAAATTTTCATCAGAAAATAAAAAATACAGACCGAATAGGAAATTCAACAAGATAAGTACCTCACATTTGAAAGAAAAGGAGATTGTTGGTTTTTATGTGTGCACGTCATATTTTTTTTTTTTAGGGGGTGGGGCGGTATTACAATCAATGCTTACCAATGACAAATAGCCATTTAATTTAAGACGATGAACATTGATGAGGCCACATAGAATGTTGCTCTTGGTCTCAAGGTTAGAAACAAGCTCATCAGACCAAAGAAAGTTTATGCATGCTTCATGTAGAGATGGCATGTTCAACATGATCCCCTTCTGGCAGATGCTACACATTTCAAAGTGAAATGATAGAAGATTGGGAGCATTAATTATCATTTCACTGAACTTCAAATTCCAAGAACAATCATGTGACGTGATTTTCAAATGTTTCAGACTATGAGAAGTAATTTTAGAAAACTCAACCGAGCCACCTTCCACATGCAAATCTTCAAGCACCAGGCAACCACAGAGAAGCTTACTCATGAAATCCTGATCAAGTACTGAGTATTTGAGATGGAGTTGTTTGAGGGAAGGGAGGTTTATAACCTCAGGGGTACCGATACGCCCAAGGGTGACATACTCTAGTGATGGGGAAGTGAAAACTTCTGAAGGCAAAAGGATTTTTTCGTCCATCAAGATAATAGTGAGAACTCGAAGATTACACTTGATGGCATACCGAATCCATGGTCTGATGGACGTGCGCAACACGTCCCCAGTTCGAACATACCCGGAATATTCAGAACCACAATCAAGCGTGAAAGTGTGTAATTGGGATGTAGTTTCACGGAGAAGTAGGACCATGCTAACAAACTCCGCGAGCCTCTTCACCCTGTTAAGGGTAGAGTGGTTCAGTTGATTGTTCCTGAGTTCACAAAAACCAAAGTTGAGAACGGGCAAAGTGGTCCAGAGAGTCTTCCATCTCTTTGAGAGCACACACAGCTGGACAGCCTGCATAGCAGGCATGAACGACATTATGTGATGTAGTACTGGATCAGGCAAGTTGCTCAGCATGTCTCTGTTATCCTGAGAACTTGAGCTCTCTGACACGGATTGGGCCATGGTTAAAGATTCTCAGAGGAGTTTAGTCGAACAGGAGGTGTGCATAAGTTCTGTGCCCAAGAACCAGCAAATCAATCAAGCCAACTAGCTGGGAATAAACACATAATATACCTTCTCAGTCCCTCAATTACATTATATAATAGTGGGCTTCTAATTATAATTAAAATAAATGTTTAATGTTGGTTCCAAGTATGAGAGATATTCATGTTAAATACAAATATAGTAAATATTATGGTTCAATTTGCAGATAACTCTAACTTAAAGGAAAAAAAAAACAAAATAGAAAGTGCTGTAGCCAAGAAATAGTTTTGCTCTTTTGGTATTTCTGTTTGTTGGTCCATAAAAAATACCTTACCTGAGCTCAAAAAGGTGATCAGAGTAGAGATCCTTACAGCTTTCCAATAGATATCCTATCTGTTTCTCATGCTTTGCTGGTATTTCCAATAAAGATGCTCTCAATAGCTGCAATTAAGAAATAATTAATGATGTATTTGTGATTGGTGTATGTCTAAATTTATCAAACCAGATTGTATACTCCTTTTGTTGATTAAAACCAATTAAGAAGTAACTCAATTGACAAAGAAAAATAAAAAAGGACAAAAGGAAAGACAGTAATATACCTATTTGAAACCATAAATTGAAAACCAACCTCGCATTAAACAGCCAAAAAAAAATTAGAAATTTAGTTTTAAGATTCCAATTTTTCTGACAAAAGACAATAAACCCTAAACCCTTAATTTAGTTTTAAGGTTTCTGACAAAAAACATTACCTAAACCTAAATCAGTGAGCTAAGTCACAAAATCAACAGAACCCCAAATGAGAACTGGTGATAAACAATAACTACCTTATCCAAGAGAGAGAAAGGCAGAGAGAGTGAAGCAGTGAGGACGATTCCTTCGATGGGATGCTCGATTTTGTCGAACTGACGAAGAGAACGAGAGAAGAGAGAGAGAGAAGCTTTTATCTAGCTGGAGCGAAAGAGAGAGAAAGAGAAAAATACGTGGCTGTAATGCATTTACAGTTAAAAGGTGATGGAGAGAGAGAGAAAGAGAAAGAGAAAGAGGTGAGCAGCAACTAGCTCACTAAAAAAGCGGAGAGGAAGAGGTGATTTTTCGGGTCCTGATTTCCTAAAGTAACCCAATTTTTTAGTTTAGATCCAGACCGTCAGATTCGAATCCGAGCCAATCCGGCCCGAGGTGGAGCGCACGGGGCCCTTTATTCTTACAGACCGATTCGAATCTAACGGTCTGGATCTAAACTAAAAAATTGGGTTACTTTAGGAGATCCGAACTCTGATTTTTCTGGAAGATTTGGTGGAATAATCTTTGTAGTGGGAATCTTTTAGAATTAGTGGAGGGCATATATTGGATTTTTTTTTAAAACTATAATTAAAATAATTAAATTTAAATAAACAACATGATTGCGGCAAGATTTACAAAAATCATCAAAACCGAATTGCCAATTCGGTCCGACGGTATTTTTTTTTTCCGGACGAATTGGCAATTCGGTATGATTGTTTTTCACTAGGTTATAGAAAGAATACCACATAAAATCAAAAAACAGGTCAGACCGAATTGGCATTTCGGTCCAGGCTTATTTTTTTTATTTTTTATTTATTTATAGAGACAAGAGCAAAATAAAGCAAAATATTGTAACATTAATAATAATATAGTATTATCATATTGAATTGTTTTTAATAGTATTATAATATAAATATTGATATCAATTATTATTATCAAGATCATCATCCTTATTACTTTTATCATTATTATTAATACCATCGTCATCCTTACTGCTACTATTATTTCTATTTTTTTAGTGCCTTAAAAATATTAACAAATAGTTGTATTATTATCATTAAAAATAATAATGGTAGTAGTAGTATTATATTTTGATTAATAATATGATAATATCAATTTATTGTTGTAGTTAATATACATTTTTAACTACCAATTTGGTGTAGAAACACTGAAAATTTGAATTTTTTTGTTTAAATTATTTGATAAATTACTTCTTTTGACAAATAATTAGCATATTTATACTAAAATACGCTAAATTACTTGAAATTATGTTGAATTATACTATATTAAGTTAAATTACACTAAATTACATTACATTATGCTAAAATACGGTAAATTACGCTAAATTACATATGAATATGGACGATATCTTCACCGAAAAGGCGAAAAACGACGGCGAAACTTCAAACGGTCATAAAACGGCGCTCGAGTGTCCGATTTCAGCAAATGACCACTTTTCGGAAAGCTTGCGAAAATACGCATGCATCCGTGCTAGCAATGCCGGATTCCAAAATTCAGAATCACCAAAAAACTAAGGGAAGAGCCTCAAAACTTGAGTTGAAGTTTCCGATTAAGATTTTCATTTCTATTATTCAATCCAAGTAGCTCAGTAAATTAGTTACATAATGAACTTGTAGAATACCAATTTTTACTATTTTTAGATTTTGTTTTACTATTTTTTATGATTCATGAAAGATGGCACAGAATCGGTCTACTTTAGTGTAATTTACCGTATTTCAACATAATTAACGAAGTTATTGTAATTTAGCGTAATTTAGTGTAATTCAACATAATTTATCGTAATATAGTGTAATTCAACATAATTTCAAGTAATTTAGTGTGTTTTAGTATAAATATTCTAATTATAAATCAAAAGAAGTAATCTAACAAATAATTTAAACTTTATACTAAAATTTTCAGTGTTAGATTTCTTTATTTTTCTCTAATTTATTAGTGTCTCTAAAAATAAAAAAAAATAAAAAAATAAAAAAAAACCTGGACCGAATTGGCAATTCGGTCCAGGCTAAAAAAAGCCTCCACACGAAAGGCAACACAGTTTTTATTGTGAAATTGAGCGAAATTGAGCTGGACTGAATTGCCAATTCGGTCCGAAGAAAAAAAATGCCGTCGGACCGAATTGGCAATTCGGTTTTGATGATTTTTGTAAATCTTGCCGCAATCATGTTGTTTATTTAAATTTAATTATTTTAATTATGGTTTTTAAAAAAAATCCGCATATATTACACATACTTTTTGGTGGAATAATCTTGTAGTGGGCAAGTGGAAGATTTCGCATCCTTTGAGATATCTCATATTTTGCGTGACTTTTTGGAAAATCTCAACTGTTCAAATATGTTATGTACGAATTTCAAAGCTCAAATAATATTGGCCCCTGCGCTATCGCCGAATAAGCACCGGACACGTCGGTCACGCAAAATATGAGCCGATTCGATTGAAGTACTATGACACAAAAAAATATTCTGGTATGAATTGTTCAGAAAAGGAGATACAAGGCAATTCATAAGCCCATATCGTGGTAGACCTTATCACTTGGCGTTTTTTCAAAGGCGATCTCAAATTCCAAATCAATATGAATGTGCAGTGAATTTGTTCAACCATCGACATACACAACTTAGGAACATTATTGAGAAGACATTTGGTATTTTAAAAACGAATAGAATAAATGATTAAAGAGTATTTTTTGGTGTGAAAAGCAAACGAATAGAATAAATGATTAAAGAATTTTTATAAAAGATAGTTCTGAATAAGTACAGCGGCGGATGTAGAATATCAATAGGAGTCATTAATACTAATAGAGAAATCATATAGTCACTAATTTAAATAAAATGTATAATTCTTTTAAGTATGGGAGTCAAAATAAACAAAAATCTGAAAGTACAAGGGTCAAACTAGAATATATGCAAAATTTTCTCAAAAATAATAAAAATATCTCTCATTGAATTTAAAAAAATATTAAGAATAAACTAATCATATATACGATATTAATATGTGTCGTGCTGTGAAGTGACTTATTAAATATCACAATGTAACTTGGGTCATGTCATAACCAAACTAAGTTTTTACATATCATGTCATGATCAAAATCGAAGGAATAGTCATGATATTTTAGTCACGTTGTGACTTTACATATCGTGATCAAACATGACATAATTGATCACATTAGTTATGTGTAGTCACGTCTGATAACTTATATTCATATTGAAGTAAATAAGTTTTGACGGCTTAAATTGAATTCCGAGAAATTTATGTATATTGAAAAATGTTGGGTAAAGATTTCATATCCAAATAAATGTTCACCCATAGGCCATAGCAATTAGCAGCATCCCATTTGGATAAACTACACGGTGCCAATTTCGACTAACTTGAGATGATTAAATATTCCCTCACATGTCATCAATGATATAAATTGTAGGTGTCCTGATCAATACTTGCTGAAGTCATCCCGACCCAAGACGCACACTCGCAAATTTTTTATCTCTAAAAATTATTAAATTCAGACATTCAGAAAAAAAGAAAAGAAAAGATATATTGTTTCTAACAAATATAGAAAGATATATCAAATCAGTTTCGAAATAATCGAAACGATGATTTTCATTTCAGAAGGGGGCAGTTGCCGAGTCCTTTCTCCTTCTTTGTGGCGAGTATTATTGAAGGGGCGCCAAGCGAGTGTCTAACGCTTTCTAACAAAAGCAGGGGTGATGCTCATTAACTCAAACAGAATCTTCTGAGTTAATGTATCTGGACCATCCGATCCGCTTTAAGATCCGTGTGAATTAAATCCGCACTAATATTAAAATCAGACAACCAGATTGTCTCCGTTTAATATTGGACAGCCGAGATCGATGCATCTTTTGAGTTAATGTAGAGAATACGTGTTCTCATGAACAACAAAAAAGAAATTAAACATAAATGTGCAGATGTGATGTCGGTTGGTTATATCGCTACTAATTTTGCAATTAAGATTACTTACAAAAAAAATGCCAAATCATCATTTGCAATTTGCAATTGATAATTATGAAATTACAAAGTTACTAAAACAAGTGAAATTAAAATCAATTGAATGAATGCCAATTATGTGAAACTGATTGAGATAATTACTAAAAGTTAGAATTCGTACTGGCATAAACATGAATTATTAATTGGAATAATTACTAAAAGTTAGTATTCTTGGAACTTTTTTTGCTAGCCTTTGAACAAAACTACCCTCTGTCGCGTCGGTTGTGCTCTCTTATCTTGATTTAAAATGGGTACTACTGTTATGTTAATGGGTTTGATATTTTGTGTTTTGACTGAAACCCTATAACTGAGCATAAATTTTGTTTCGAATCAGCTCTAAAAAGTGTCAAGGCATTAAATTCATTTGCTTAGTCTGTTCTGATAATCTCTGACCAACTTTTTACTGGTATTACTGGAACCCTGTAACTTGCCACTCAAAAGAAAACAACTGCAGTCTAACAATTTATTTGCAAATCTGCTACACTAAAAAAGGCTGTTGCAAATGTCAATTTGCTTAGTATATAGTTGGTAACTTTTTATATATGTATGAGAGCCCAAATATAGTTATAAATTTTAATAACATGTATAATTCAGAATCTCAAAGTTCATTATGTTTTATGTACTGTACAGAGTCGTGCAGGGAGGTGTTTGAAGAACTGCTTTTGTGAAGGTGAAAGATGATCGATGAATATCAATAGACATCGTAGTGAGCAGAATTATGGCATTGATAGGATCAGTAGCTTGTCTGATGATGCTCGCACACATATCCTATCTTTTCTTAGTACAAGAGACTAGGCCGTGCAGAAATGCATCTTGTCTAAAAGATGGAGAAAGACATGGGCTTATGTACCACATCTGAAATTTAACATTAGAAGAGTTTGGATTTCCATAGATTGTTGATGATAAAATGTTATTTGCATTGTGAGGAATTAATTGTTAAAAATTCCTCCACTTGTTAAATATTTTAGAAGGAATACAAACTTTTTTATTTTGAAGTCCTATTTTAATTTACAGTTGTACTTCTTATACTTGTTGAGGGAGGAAATCTGTGTTGTTTGTTTTGATGAGTATTTATTATTAAATGATTCAAGCTTATATTAGCAAATAATAAATTGCTATCTTTTTTAGCACATTAATAACTGTACTCGTGAAGCTTAATTAATTTGTTCTTTGCGCAGTTTTTAGTTTATTCTTTTAATTAAAGTGAGGAGAGAATAGTTGTTCCTCCTTCAATTGGAGATATGTAAATAGTGATGCAAGGTTAATTGAGAGAACATTAAGAGCAAGTTTGGAAGCCATTTCATGCATGATACAATCAATAAAAATGATGTTTCTTAACTACTATGTTCATGCAAGCCACATGCATGTGAAAAACTTTGTACATTTTCCATGACAGGGGCCTCTATATATTTATCTAATTATTTTGATACTTTAATGATGATGTTGAATCTTAATTTATAATTTTTTATTTACAATAAAGATAAACATTATTCATAATATGTCTCAAATTAGTTGATGACAATTGATTCTAATAACCTCGTTAATTAAGACATTGGAGAAAACTATGTTAAAATTTATTACTTGGCTATCGTGGTTGGTTTTTTAATCATTGAAGAACATGAACTTTATGAAACTACAGAGTTTCAAAATGTCAATAAATATTCAAGGTGATATAACTTTTTCTCCAAAAAAGGTGATAAAATTGGTGATTTGGAAAATGCTGTCGATAGGCTTAATGCTTAATGGTAGAAATGCAAATTCTGAAGAGGAGGATTTATTGTACCCACAACCTCAGTGATAACCTCTTTTGAAAAATAAACTAGAATTATCTTATTATTTGAAGATTCAATAGCTAGAATATTGCAACTTCATCTCACTACTACAGAAATGGTCATTGTACACGGCACATTGTATACGGATTTGACAATTTTATACAAAAACCGTGTGCTATTGTAATTTTTTGGAAGCCCGAAATATCTGTGGGATCTATTACACGGATATTTATTAAAGAATCAGTGAAGAAAGCCTTGAGAGAGCTACACGGACGTTTATCAGGAATTGTAAACGGATTATTGTTTAACTAACAGTGTAGATAGCCATGTGAGAGCTACACAGATATTTATGAAGAGAACCGTGTAGAAATATGTAAAATGCACACGGATTTTTGTTTAAATAACAGTGTAGAAACCTTTGACAGAGCTACACGGCTGTTCACATAATAATCCGTGGAGAAAGGTTATTGTAGGGTTTTGATTATCGATACACGGTTTTGCCAATTTTATACACTGCACATTGTACACGGTTTTGTTAAGTATAAATCCGTGTAGAAAAGTGTAGGGTTTTGGTATAAAAGGCCTTCTCCTTCCCGCGCCGTATAAAAGGCCTTCTCCTTCCAGCGCCGTTTTGATCAAGTAATTCAACAAACGGAAAGGTTAGAGTTTTTTCAATTCATAGGTAAATTGTAGGTTCTCCTGTATAACCTTAGGAAAAGAGAAAGACCGGTCACTTTACATATCGCTTTTGATCAACTTTGATAATCATTTCACGGTTAATAATTGGAATTTTGATTTAGGTTTATCAATTATGTCAGATCGCTTATCTATCAAGATAAGTCGCTATCTTTGGAGCTCATCTATGAAGACGAGCGATGTGATATAATTGATAACCTACATCTGGACTTCACTTCTGGCATGAATATCTCCTTCATCTCTGGCATGTATTTTCCGTTTCTTCCTTTAATTTTCTGTTACTTATTGTTGCTTACTTACTCATCATTTTTTTTATTTACAGATTGTGATGAACTTTCCGATGGACAGCATGTGATGAATTTCATTTTCTTTTTATTTTCACTATATTTTATTTGACACTTGACAAGAACATGTTTTTTCTTGGTTAGGTTCCAAAGAAATGGGTAAAACTAACTTTCAATAATAAAACATGTTCTTTAAATTAAATCATGTTTTGATCCCAAGTTTTTGGCGGTGTAGAAATGGCATGTGGCAGTGCATTGTTGTTTAATTTCTTACACAAACTCCCTTTGAATAAGATGTGGTTTGCGAAAGAATTTAAACAACAACGTAATAATTAACACTGCCACATGTCCATTTGTGCATCGCCAAAAACTTGGGACTAAAACATAATTTAATTTTCAGAAAATGTTTTATTAGTTGAAAGTTAGTCTGCCCCATTTCTTTGGAACCTAACCAAGATAAAGCATGCTCTTGTAAGGTGTTAAATAAAATATGAATTTATGCATATTAGTAATGTTTTATTAGTGAATTTAGTAATGTTCTTGTAATGTTTTATTAGTGAATTTAGTAATTTTTGTGAATTCTAGTAATGTTCTTGTAAGCATTTTCTTGTAATGTTTTATTAGTAAATTTAGTAATTTTTGTGTTGTAATAGTAAATAAGGAGTTGAATTTATGAATTTTGTAATGCTAAATATGAATTTATGAATTTTGTAATGCTAAGTATAATTTTTGTGCTGTAATTGGAAAACTGAATGACAAAATTATCTGAAAAACTGGAGGGTAATCTCAATACTGAACAAATCTGGCTAGCAAAACTTGAGGCTAGCCCAGAAAAAAAAAATATCTAAAAAAATATATAGGGCAATCATACACGGATATTTACCTAAAAACCGTGTACAAAGGGTAATTGTAGAAATATGAGAAATTCACACGGATGTTTGTTTAAACAGCAGTGTAGAAATCTTTGACAGAGCTACACGGCTGTTTACATAATAATCCGTGGAGAAAGTTATTCTAGGGTTTTGATTATCGATACACGGTTTTGCCAATTTTATACACTGCATATTGTACACGGTTTTGTTAAGTATAAATCCGTGTAGAAAAAAGTGTAGGGTTTTGGTATAAAAGGCCTTCTCCTTCCAGCGCCGTTTTGATCAATTAATAATCTCTCTCTCTGTATACGAATTGGTCTGATTTCTGCACACAAGGAGGCCGGATCTTAGATCTTTGAAGTTAATTTGTATTTCTCCTCTCTATCTTGCTAGGGTTAGTCGTGTATATATTTATCTTTTCTTACTCTAATTTTGTGTTACTTGTTATTGCTTATTTAGGTCAATTAGTAATTAATGCATGCATGCTTGATTTGTTGAGATAATGTAAATAATTAGTATATTAAATAGAGTGATGCATGTATAATTGTGCTTTTTTCTAATAATAGAGTAATGCATGTATAATCAACTAATGCATGTATTATAGAGTAATGCATGTATAATTGTTAGTTTAGTGATGATTAGCTTGATAATTGTGCTTGTTTAGTAATGCATGTACAATAGAGTGATGCATGTATAATTGTGCTTGTTTCTAATAATAGAGTAATGCATGTATAATCAACTAATGCATGTATAATACAGTGATGGATGTATAATAGTTATTTTAGTGATTATTTTACTAATGCATGTATAATTGTGCTTGTTTCTAATAATGTTGTTTTTTGTAGAACCATGTCACATTCAGGTGAGCAACGATGGCTCTTCGCTTTTGGTGCCAGTAGCCAGGGTTTACAGAGGGTAATATGAAGATATACATGTTTTAATAAAGAAAGAGTTGAGTAAAAAGTTGGATGAAGGACCTTGGGAAAAAAGGGAAGAGGTGGGATGAAGGACCTTCAGAGCCGGATGAAGAGCCGAATGAGGAGTCGGACACAATCTTGTCAGTCTGACAAGATTGTGCCCGACTCCTCATTCGGCTCTTCATCCGGCTCAGAAGGTCCTTCATCCCACCTCTTCCCTTTTTTCCCAAGGTCCTTCATCCAACTTTTTACTCAACTCTTTCTTTATTAAAACATGTATATCTTCATATTACCCTCTGTAAACCCTGGCTACTGGCACCAAATGTAAACCTTAAGTTTATATATGAAATCACTATGGGATCGAGTCTCAGGAAGAAGGATATGTCTACCCAGTATGGATTTGTGTAATATATGCTCAATATGGATTTGTATAATGTTTCAATTTAAATTTTGTAATACTCAATATGGATTTGTATAATTTAGTGTACATGAATTTTTAGTTTACCCTTATTAATTGACCGGTTTGTATGCCATCCACCGATTTTGTGTTTCAAATATAAAGCATGTTCTTGTAATTAAATAAAATATAGAGAATTTAGTAATTTTTTGTGCTGTAATTGTAAATAAGGAGATGAATTTATGAATTTTGTAATTGTTGAACATGGATTTGTAATGCTAAATATGAATTTTGTAATGCTAAGTATATTTTTGTGCTGTAATTGGAAAACTGGATGTCAAATTATCTGAAAAACTGGGGGTAAACTCAATATTGAATTTTGTAGCAAACTGGCTAGCAAAACTGGAGGGCTAGCCCAGAAAAAAAATGTTAATTGAAAAATATATAGGATAACATACACGGATATTAAACTTAAAACCGTGTCCAAATAGTAATTGTCACGGATATTAGTTGAATATCCGTGTACGAAATAGCCTTTTTTTTTTTAAATCCGTGTAGAAGAAGACTAGCACATAAATAAAAAAAAACCCAAAAAATATATAGGACACGAAAACTTTAATTCTATTCATCAATGAATTATAAATTTCCATAATAATTTTTAGCATCCCTAAACAATGGGATTTGCTGCCCGAATTTGCAAAATTAAAAGATAACCTAAACGAAATTAGCTACCATTATACACGGTTCTTAAGTACAAATAGCCGTGTATGATTTGTTAGAGAGCTACACGGATTTCTTAACGAAAGATCCTGTTGAGTATTTTAGATATAATGATTTGGTACTCTTTTTGCCTTTAAAATTTATAAACCTTCGTACTCAAAGAATAGGTTAGTTGCAAGCGCACAACCTATCGATTGTAGTATTTAGGTGTCGATCCGCAGGGAGAGAGGGAAACACTAATTTTTAATAAAGAAAACTACTTTTAAAACTGAACAATAAAAGTAAAGTGGGGGGGGGGGTTTGTGTAAAATCATTGTTTGAAGGAAAATTAAAGTAATTAAAAGTTCGTGACAAAAAAGCAATAAAATCGGGTGACAATCAAGTTTGAGAAGTCTAGGGGTATTCGGTCCACAATCCCTTGCTAATTCTATCTACTCGGTTTGTTTAAATTCATGTTTGATTATGACGGGGTTTCTAACCTAAGTTAGCTTTTGGAACAAATATTAATACAAATACCTTGGGTGGACGGATTAATGTGCCTCGAATTCTAGGGCTGTCACTAACCTAGAGGGATATTTAATCACGTGCTTCAAGTGTATATATCGATATTTGTTCTAAGGTGTCCCAATCAAGTTTTGGCTTCACCGCTAAGTCCTTCGCCACACCCTAATCTTAATTTCTATATTTCCAGATTTGAATAATAGAGTTCGGTCGCTTCAATATTCAAATCCCAAGATATTTGCAATCACAATTTATACTATCCTATATGATCCTAATCTACTTTTAATCAAGAAGACTTAAGCGGGACGCTACAAGTCAAGCACAACAAGTTGCACTATCCTATATGATCCTAATCTACTTTGGGTCTAAATGATCAAAGCGGGACGCTACAATTCAAGTACAAATCATGGAACATCACAAATGATAAATCACAGAAATTAACATCAAATCAAACAATCATAATAAAAACTAAAATCCGAGTAAGATAAAACTAAACAAGTTCATGCTACATGACCTAAACCCCTAGAAAGAGAACTACTCTCTCTTGGAGAGATCCATAACAAAGATTGGCAAAAACAATAAGAAATAAGATAAAGAAATGATTACACCCTTTCTTAGATCTAAAACCTCGATCTTGCCGACTCCTTGCTTGAATCTTCTCCTTCCTCTTCCTTGAAAAGCTTCGAGAATTTCTGCAGGATCTCTCTCTCTCAATATGTGGAAAATGGATATAATAATGGATATGTACAATAATGGATCCTGGATCATGTGGCCTCCTTAGCCTTATATAACATTTTCTGAACTTGGAGATCAAGTTGTTTTATTTTTGGCGCCCACTAAGCCTACTAACTTCTATATTTCTAATTCTGTGATTATGAACTTGGAGACCAAGTTATTCTAATTTTGGCGCCCACTAAGCCCACTAACTTTCCATATTTAGCAGTTTTTCAGGTTGATGCGGCCATTGATACGGATGTACAGAATTATATATTCCGAATTTGGACTTTGTTCCTTCATGAAAGTTGTAGATCTCTTTGTCCTGGTTCCGTCAAGCTTTGAATCACCTAAATCGGAGTTCGTATGACTAAGATATGGCCAAAATACGAACTGTGTGTCGCTGAGTGCGGATCGAGTGCGGCCCGAGTGCGTCCGCATTACTCTCGGACTTTTCTGTTCTTCTTTGGCTCAGGAGTGGAAATTTCTCTAAGTAGAAAATGCGGGTCCCCTGCGGTCGCACTCAGGTCGCATTTTCCTTCTGAGTTGCTGGATTTCTTCACCAAAATTCGGCTAAGTAGGAAATGCGTCCGCACCAATGTTTAGTGCGTCCGCATTCCCCTCGGACTTTTCCTCTGGAGCATGCTGGACCTTGGATTTTCTTCTAAGTGCTTAGTGCGGCCGCACTAAAGTTCAGTGCGTCCGCACTTTGGTCATTTTTCTTGTTTTCCTGCGAATTTCACATAGACAAATGCAGTAACTTGATTCTAGGGGTATTTAATCCTAAGTTATACTAAAATACATGATATTTGGTGCTATTATGCGATGAAAACCTGATCGAACATATATATAAATTAAACCTCTCAGATCCGTGTAAAAAGTAAATGTATACGGTTGTTTCTTGAAAATCCATGTAGAAACGCATTCTCCTATCTTACATAACCCGGATTTTTATAAATTTTCATAGAAGAGGCTAGCATTATAAACACGGTTCTTAAATACAAATAGCCGTGTATGATCTGTGAGAGCGCTACACGGATTTCTTAACGTAAGATCCGTGTAGAAAAGTCTTTGTAGGGTTTTGGTATAAAAGGCCTTCTCCTTCCAGCGCCGTTTTTTTTTATCAAGTAATTAATACTGTCTCTCTCTCTGTATTGAATGCGCTGATCCGATTTCTGCAAAGGCCAGCAGCTGGTATTTTACTAAGATCTTTGAAGTTTGTATTTTCTCCTCTCTATCTTTCTAAGGTTAGTGTATATATATATATATTTTCCTTTTCTTCCTCTAATTTTATGTTACTTATTTGTACTTATTTAGGTCGATCATGTGTAAGTAGTGTATTGTTGTCCAATAACCGACCCCTACTGATGCTTTTAGGTCCTTGCCCGTCCAAAATTAATCCAATAGGGATTAATTTTGGATAGTCCCCGTTTTGGGACTGCTCTTTGAATATTGGGTCTCATTTAGGATGTGAACACATATTAGCGGGATTTAATTAGTAATTGAGGAAAGTTCGACGGTATTTTCCCTTAATGCTCCTACGAGTATGTGGTTTTTACGCATACTTGGGGAGTTAAGGGGAAATGCTGCCGAATTTTTCTCAAATACTAATTAAATCTCGCTAATATGTGTTCACATATGGGACCTAATATTCAAAGAGTGGGTTAGGATTGTAAACCGGCCCTTTGTAAGCCTAGAATTTGGTACCAATTTACATGTTGACCATTATTAATTGAAATCATTTATTTAATTTAGTTTGCAGATGGATCGAAGTTGGATGTATGAATTGCGACGTGACAGTGAAGAATATTTGGGTCGCGTTGATGAGTTCATAAAATTCGCTGAGAGGTATAGAGCGAAGAGGAAGGAAGCCGACATTTTGTGTCCTTGTAGAGATTGTAAATTTTTTTTAAGATTTGGGGACTCCGAAGAAATTAGAGCTCATCTGATTTGTCGTGGATTTAAGAAAAGATATACATGTTGGTTCATGCATGGTGAGGAATTTGGGGAAAGTAGTTGTACCAATAAGAATTCTAACCGTTGTGAAGAGAGCGATGAGAATGTAGAAATTTTGGATAATTTTGAACTTGATTTCAGCGATGATGATTTGAATGTCGAAAATTTTGATAATGTTGAACTTGATCGCAATTCGCAACGACGATGATGAGCTGCAGACAGAAATCGATGAAAATGTAGTACACGAGTATATTGATAATCTGGAGGACATGTTACATGATGTGGAAGATGAAATTACTGATAAAAATTATGATAAATTTCAATATTTGTCTAATGAATCCAAAAAGCCGTTGTATCCCGGGTGTACCAAATTTACGAAACTGTCAGCTGTGTTGAAATTATTTAACTTGAAAGCAGAAAATGGTTGGAGCGATAAGAGTTTCACGTCCTTATTAAAGCTTTTAGGAGAAATGCTCCCAGATAACAACGAGTTACCCCGTACAATATATCAGGCGAAAAAAATGATATGTCCAGTGGGTTTGAAGATCGAAAGAATACATGCATGTCCGAATGACTGTGTATTGTACCGTAATGAGTACGAGGCCATGCATGTTTGTCCTAAGTGCGGTGTTTCTCGGTATAAACGTAAGGACCAGGGCACTACTGATTGTGACGACGGCAAAAAGGGCCGGCCTCCGGCTAAGGTGTTGTGGTATTTGCCAATAATACCGAGATTCAAACGGTTATTTGCAAATCCCAAAGATGCGAAGTTATTGCGTTGGCATGAAGAAGGGCGCAAAAAGGACGGTAAACTAAGACACCCGGCTGATTCTCCTCAGTGGAGAAATTTTGATAGACATTTCAAAGATTTTAGTTCCGAGGTAAGAAACCTCAAGATTGTGGTGAGCACAGATGGAATGAGTCCGTTTGGAAGCATGAGCAGTCGGTACAGTACTTGGCCAGTTCTGTTAGCCATCTACAATCTTCCTCCTTGGTTGTGCATGAAACGCAGGTATATAATGATGTCATTACTAATCCAAGGACCCAGACAACCCGGAAATGACATAGATGTATATCTCGCACCATTAATTGAGGACCTCCAAAAATTGTGGCGTGATGGCGTCTCGGTGTGGGATGCGTACATGAAAGAGACCTTTAACTTGCGGGCCATGGTGTTTTGCACCGTAAATGATTTCCCCGCGTACGGGAATTTGTCGGGTTACACTTGTAAAGGAGCAAAAGCGTGCCCTATTTGTGAAGATGATACGCATGTGCTGAGGTTGAAGAACTGTCAAAAGAATGTATTTATGGGGCACCGTAGGTTTCTTCCAATTAATCACCCATATCGTAAGAAGAAGAAGGCATTCAACGGGAAAGTTGAGCTTGGAGTGGCCCGTCGTCCATTAGATGGGAAGGGTGTCTTCGAGCGTGTTAAAAACCTTGATGTTGTGTTTGGAAAGTGTGCCACAAAACCGCCGAAGAATATTTGGAAAAAGAAGTCCATATTTTGGGCCCTACCTTACTGGGAATATTTAGAAGTGAGACATTGCATAGATGTCATGCATGTTGAAAAAAACATCTGCGACAGTTTGACTGGTTTATTATTGAACATTCCGGGGAAGACTAAAGATGGTATCAAAGTTCGAAAAGACATGGTAGAAATGGGAATACGACCTGAGCTTGCACCGCAGGAGAAAGGGAAGCGCACATACCTACCCCCCGCAATGTGCACAATGTCGAAGAAAGAGAAAACAAGCTTTTGTGAATGCCTCCGTAGTATTAAGGTCCCATCAGGGTATTCTTCGAATATTAAGAAGCTGGTGTCGATGAAGGACCTGAAACTGGTCGGTCTGAAATCTCACGACTGTCATGTTTTATTGACACATATGATTCCTGTTGCAATTAGGGGGGTTTTACCAAAGCCCGTTCGTCAAACCATTACGAAGCTTTGTTTTTTCTTCAATACAATAAATTCCAAAGTGATAGACCCTCTAATACTGGACTCTTTGGAGGTGGAAGTCGTCGCTACTCTTTGCCAACTTGAGATGTATTTTCCACCATCTTTTTTCGATGTTATGGTTCACCTTGTTGTTCATCTAGTGAGAGAAATCAAGATCTGTGGTCCTGTGTTTCTGCGGTATATGTATCCATTCGAGAGATACATGGGAATTTTGAAAAAATACGTAAGGAACCGACATCGACCCGAAGGTAGCATTGTAGAAGGATATTCCACAGAAGAGGTGATTGATTTTTGCACCAACTACATGACTGGTGTCTGTCCTATTGGCGTTCCAAAGTCTCGATATGAGGGAAGGCTCCAAGGAGTCGGGACAATTGGGTTGAAAGCCGTAGTTGCTGATAGAGATGAACTACAGAAGGCACATTTTTTGGTACTACAGCACATGACAGATGTTGCTCCCTATATAGATGAGCACATGACAATCCTTCAACAAGAGTACTACACGAGAAGTCAGAAGTGGCTTACCAACGAGCATAATCGTTCATTTGTAGGATGGCTGAGAGAAAGGGTGCAGTCACACCCCGATAGGGGGCCCGTAAATGAAATTGTTCGACTGCTGGGCGAAGGACCCCGAATTGTTGTTAGAACATTCCAAGGATACGAAATTAACGGATATACATTTTACACTAAATCCCAAAGTGATAAGAGCACGATGCAAAATAGTGGGGTGACGTTGGTGGCGACGTCTCAAGAATTCAGTAGATCCGGAGATTCCCGGCCCGTAATAGCATCAAAGTCGTATTATGGCGTTATTGAGGAAATTTGGGAGCTCATTTACAGTCCTGACCTTAGCATTCCCTTGTTTCGGTGTCAATGGGTCGAAGACCGGGGTGTTAAAGTTGATAACGACGGGTTCACACTCGTTGATTTTAATAAAGTTGGGTATGTTGATGATCCGTTTATACTCGCCAAACAAGCAACCCAAGTCTTTTATGTCACTGACTCGAGTGATAATAGGTGGAGCATCGTCCTATCTGGGAAAAGAAGAATTGTTGGGGTACAAAACGTCGTCGATGAAGAAGAGTATGACCAGTTCGACGAAATACCTCCATTTTGTACCGACGTGCAAACTGAGGTAGCCTCAATTGAAGAACAAGACGAAGCAAACTATTTGCGATCCGACCACAATGAAGGAATATGGGCCGAATGTAATGTGAAATCAGTGAAAAAAAAGAGAAAAAGAAAAAAAAGGGCAGATGTATAATATTTATTTTGTTTAGAAAATAACTTTTTAATTATCTTGTTTGGCAACAACTTTTAAATAATATTCTAGTTAAAATATTTCTATTTCAAAACAACATAAATGTTTTTACATATTAGTTCACATATTAAATATTAGTAAAATAATATTTCCAGTTAATATAGTTCTATTAGGATTTGAAAATTAGTTGAAATATTAAATTTCAGTAAAAAAATATTGGCGTTTCACACATTTCGAGTTCAAATAATACGTATACTTATTTATTATCACTTTCAAATAATATAAAAAATAACAAGTTAAACCACGCAATGTTGTCAATTACTTCACACACGGCCTTTTATTTAATAATACGTGAGGAGAATAGTACCGTACACGGATTATTTCACTAAAATCCACACAAAATGAGGAGAGCTACACGGCTTTTTAATAAAGGTCCGTGTAAAAATGTAATCAAACACGGATGTTAGAGTAAACGTCCGTGGGTATAGGGTTTAGGGTTTAATGGGGAATGGGAGCTACACGGATTGTTAAAGGTAAAATCCGTGTAGAAAAATGGAAAAATTTGGTATAAAAGGCAATCTCCTCCCGGCGCCATTTTGATCAAGTAGAAAGAGGGTAACAATATAATAAATGACATGGCTCGCGCCGCTTCGAGTCCTTTGCCAATCTCACCTATCTATTTCTCGAAGGCCGAGTACCCTCGTTGCGATTTCTCCAAATGCTCGACCTTCCTCTCTAACTCAGATTGAAGAACTTCTCCCGGGAGGCTGCATGTGCTTGTTCTACCTTCAGAGGAGGGAGAAATCTGAGTTGGGAGAGGTTGGTCGAGCATTTGGAGAAATCGCTTGCTGTGGAGTTGTATTTCTAAATTCGGAAATGATCGCTATGACTGTTTGGTAAGAGACACGGATGTTAAAATTAAAAAGGGGAGGCAATTAGTGAGAAAGAATAGTTTTTTAATTAGGGATAGATACTTATGTTTGTTATATATTTTATGTTTTTGTTTTGTATTAAGTGATGATGTATCCAGTAACTATCCCTATGTTGAAATTAATATATGAAGTATTTTAATTTTTTGTGCTCTTGAACTCTTATTATTTAATTTCCAGTTACAAATTAAGACTTGAGAGTAGGTCCGATCTACTTTAAGATCACGCCAGAACTTTTTTGTTTTGTGATCGATGACCGTCCGATCTGCTTTAAGATCACGCCAGAACTTTCGCGTCTGCTTTAATTATGTGCGCACGAATCTCGAAATAGATCGGACGGTCATAGAGCCCATCGAACTCACTTTGGGTTCAATGGGCATCGGACCCAAGCTGCTCTCGTAATTCGTTCGTATTTGCTTACGATGGGCTTAATCACCGTCTATTTGCTTTAAAAGTCGTGCGGAATAGATTAATATTCGTTCGTATCTGTTTCAGTTTCCGTGCGCGCATATCTTAAATTAGATCGGACGGTTATCATCGTTGAACATAAAAGTAGGTCCGATGGGCATCGGACCTACTCCGTTCTCTTTAATTAAACATCCGTGTAGAAATGCAAAGCGAGCTACACGGACGTTTAATTAAAAGTCCGTGTAGAAAGGTATCCTACACGGACATTTAATTAAACATCCGTGTAAAAAGGGGAGGGAAAGTGAGGCGGGGAAAAGCCAACCTAGGCGAAAATTTTCGTGAAATTTGTTTTGAATTTTTGGGAGGGAGACAGGGAGCTAAAGGAGGGAAATTCGAAAAAATTTATCCACAGAGAGGAGGGATAGAAGGGGCTTTCGTAAACTCAAAGGTAACATCATATCTGTGGTTATATCCGACCGTCTAATCATTATTATGCACAAATATTAAAGGATCTTGTGCATCATCTAGAACCAGATCTAAACAGAAATATTATGTTACCTCAGAGAGTGTGGAAAATCTACCCACCACCTCTTAAATGAAGACATCAGGACCGTTCTTCGTTTATCGGACGGTCAACAAAGGTAAACTCTTGCCTTGTGAGATTGTGAAGACGCACAAAAATAGTTGGTCCGTTGATTGATCGGGACCGTTCAAATCAAAGATTACAGCCTTTAATCAAGTGCAGTAAATTTTGATGGAATTTTAACTTCATTTACCCATCCATCAAGCTGTATTATCTGAGATCTTTGAATTTTAACTTGTATTATCACAAAAATCACTCTAAAAAACCGGGAGGAGCTTGGGTCCGATGCCCATCGGACCTACTTTCATGTTCAACGATGATGACCGTCCGATGTAATTTAAGATATGCGCGCACGGAAACTGAAACAGATACGAACGAATATTAATCTATTCCGCACGACTTTTAAAGCAAATAGACGGTGATTAAACCCATCGCAAGCAAATACGAACGAATCAGATAAACTTTTTTGCAACGATGATGACCTACTTTTAATATGTTATGTACGAGAGCAGCTTGTGTCCGATGCCCATTGGACCCAAAGTTAGTTCGATGGGCTCTACCACCGTTCGATCTATCTCAAGATCCGTGCGCACGTAAATTAAAGATGGCGCGAAAGTTCTGGCGCGAATCAATCATTATGTACGTATTTTTTACGGGAGCGCACAGCTTGGGTCCGATGCCCATCGGACTCAAAGTGGGTGCACGCCAGAACTTTCGCGCCCAGCAGGTTGGGTCCGATGCCCATACGTACATAACGATTGATTCGCGCCAGAACTTGCTTGCGATGGGCTTAATCACTGTCTATTTGCTTTAAAAGTCGTGCGGAATAGATTAATATTCGTTCGTATCTGTTTCAGTTTCCGTGCGCGCATATCTTAAATTACATCGGACGGTCATCATCGTTGAACATGAAAGTAGGTCCGATGGGCATCGGACCCAAGCTACTCCCTTCTCTTTAATTGAACATCTGTGTAGAAATGCAAAGCGAGCTACACGGACGTTTAATTAAAAGTCCGTGTAGAAAGGTATTCTTACACGGATATGTAATTAAAAATCCGTGTAAAAAGGTTTTTAATTTGCAATTCCCGGAAATTATTCTATGTTAAAGCTAGCTTTTGTAATTATTTTGTAAAGTCCCCATAAATTATTTATTCTTCATAGTAGGTAAGTGTTAATTTATGTTTTCAAATCAGATTATTTAGACAGCATTAAGTATTTTACTTAGAATCAAAGTTTTAAATATTAAAGGTTTTTAAGTAATAACCTTTGTAGTGCTTATATATTGTTGCATGTTGTTGTTTTGTGCTGCTAATTCATATCTATAAAAGTATTTATTTAGATAGCATGAAGTATTTAACAAAAAAGAAACTGTGTAAAAAAAAATTGTTGATTAAAGAACAAAATATATTACACAAAAAAGGATCCCCATACATCGTACCAAAAGAAAGGATCCTCATACATGTACCACAAATTTAAAGAAAAACTACAAAATAACTACAAAGCAAACAAAAAAAAAACTTAATTAAACTAGTTAGATGGTGGTGGCTGCCTTGGCCTTGTAATCCAAGGGAAGAATGGTCTGGCTGCATTGCCCCTACGTACGTAGGGCTTTGGTGGTGGGTGCCCCCTTGGGCTTCGCCGTGGCACACTTGAGGGGGGCCATGGCCATGTCCTCTTCACGTAGGGAGGAGGCATTTCAAGCCGGGAGGGACTGCGGGACGTTCGGCAGGGACTTCGAGAGGGACTTCGGGAGGGTTTGAGGGGGGCCGTGGCCCTGGCACATTTGGTGGTGGGTGCCCCCTTGGGCTTCGCCGTGGCACACTTGAGGGGGGCGGTGTCACGGCCATTTGAACATTCCAAATCTCAATCGGGGTTTCTCAGATTATATAGAATTTTGAAGAGTCGTTTCGTCTTCTCCTTAGAAATAATAAAAAGGCAACTTTTCGAATTCCGTTGTGGAATTGTTCAAATTAAACAAAACTTAAATAAATAATCTAATTTTTATACTTTTATCACGGACGTTTAATTACATGTCCGTGTATAATTGTAAAACGACACGGACGTTTAATTAAACGTCCGTGTCGAAAGGTATTCGTGCACGAGTGTCGTTGCAACGTCCGAAAAGGTATAGACACGGATGTTAAAATCAAGTCCGTGTCGAAAGGGTCTTTCTACACGGACATTCTAATTAAAGTCCGTGTAGCTCTCCGTCATTCTACACGGTTGTTAAGTTAATATCGGTGTCGAGAGAGTCTCTCTACACGGATATTGTATAAAAAGTCCGTGTAGAACTTGTACTTCCTCTCTACACGGAGGTTAGATCAAATGTCCGTGTATAAAGGTGTTCCAACACAAATGAATTAAGTGAATTGTCCGTGTAGAACTAGGGTTACAATACATATTACGCGCCTGCTCTTCCAATTTTTTCATAACTTAGCTCGCGCCTTCAATTCTTTTCCAAACATTTCGAAACTTAGCTCGCGCCGCTTCGAGTATTTCTTCCCCACCTCACCTCGATTTCGTCGCCTCTCCTGTCCAACCAACTCTTCGGTCCGACAACCTACCTCTTCTTTCTCGGGGAAACGCTCAACACCTCCATTGCGAAGAAATTTTGGTATAAAAGTTTTGGTATTTACTGCATGTATTTATTGTATTTACTTTGGTATTTACTGAAAAAGTTCTATTTTTTTTTATAGAACCATGTCGATTGAGAATGAGCACGTAGATATGATGGAAGAAGGCGAGCACCAAGCTTCTGCCCAATCAGGTTCGGCCAAAAGGAAAAGAGGTCCGACAATGTGCGCGTCCACGTCCGAGGCAAAGCAGCTGGACATCGAGTTCAGTAAAAATGGGTGTGCGAAGGGTACACGGTCGGCTGAGTACAAAAATTTTGCGTGCACCACGGTGAAGCAAAATGCAGACATCCTGGTAGAGAGATGGGATCACTTTTCGAAAGCCCAAAAGATCGAGTGGTGGAACATTGTGAAGGTGAAGTACCTAACCAGTTAACATCTTTTTTTTAATTGTACATGAACTTAAATGCAGTAATGTGGGTGTCAATGCAGGCTCAGTGGAACATCCCGGATGACATCCCGCAGGTGGTAAAGGATAAGACTTTGAAGATAATGAATGAAGCTTGGAAGCAATTCAAAAGCACGCTGAGTACGGATTGGATGGATCAAGGTAAAAGCCCGGTAGGCTTCTATACTTGGCTGACTCAAGAGAAGTGGGAGAAGTTTGTGGAGATGAAGAGCACGGACGAGTTCAAGGTATGTAAATTCAGCAAAATTATCTTTTTTCCTTTATCGATTTGAATTATGTTGGTAAATGGTGTCCGAAATAGACACCCTGTTGCTGTTGTTCCAATCATATCTAAATGTGAAATGGTGTTTATTTTGAATAACTTAATTAATATGAAGTTGAAATGGTGTTCCACTCACAACTTGTAATTTTTTTGTTTGCTTTTTAATTGGTTTGTTTACTTTTTAATAAATGGAAAATAGTAGCTAGGCTAATTTTTTTACTTAATTTGATGTGTGAAGAAAAAAAGGGAGGAGGGCAGGAGGATCGTTGCAATGAACAAGTATCCGCACAAGTTGGGGTCGGATGGTTACCAGGGTAAAAGGGAGGAGTGGGCTAAAATACTGGAGTTGAACAAAGACGTTGACTCACCCGTGGTTAGGATAAAAAAATACTAGGGCCCGAAATTGGACGTTGGCAAGGTCCGAGGTAACCACTGACGGGAGGATAGTACTACATCCCACGTTGCGACCCGTGGCTCAGAGAATGGTAAGAGTCGTTCGTTAGAACTATGTGTAATTCAAGCGTGTTAAAAACTTTGTGTACATCACTAATTCTTTTGCTATAACTAATTTTTCTATTCACAGTTGGAGGTGGAGGAGGAGGTCAATTCCGGTGCCCGGTCGGTCGAAAGGCATCTAGACTCCTTGTCCATAGCGCTCGGGAATCCAGAACACCCTGGTTGAGTAAGGGGCGTAGGTGTCTACAGGGGCTGGAAGGACGTATTCAATGGACCAAAACCTCGAAGGAAATCTCGTGCGAAAGTGAACAAAGACGAGATAGTTGCGCAGATACGCAAGGAGGTGAGCGCCAAGTACCACGCAAAGATGGAGGAGTTGGAAACAAGGTTGCGTGCCGATTTTACAGCTATGGCGCAGCCAGCCGAGCAAGCACCTCCCACCCCGATGGGAGTTCGGCGAAGTAGTCAGGCATCCGGGACGTTCGGATACGATTTGGATCATCTAAAGGTAATCACTACTTGTTCGTATTCTAAAGGCAATTACTACTTGTTGGACAATATTTCAATTTCAATAACTACTTGCATGAAATTGCAGGACGCCACATCATGCGAACTCGTGCTGTGGCTCGGGAGTAAGCCTCTGATTGTTGCTAAGGGCATGGTACATCCAACAGCCGACAAACTGCACAATGAGCAGCTACTCCCCGGCCATGCCGCCGTACAGATTGACAATGTCATGGAGGGATGGGAGCGCGTACCTCTTCCTGTCCAAATTATTGAGAATGGCATGCTCTATGTCGAAGATGCCCGGCTGTCATTCGTGCAATGACCCAAGAATCAGATTATTTTGGATCAGGTAATGCATAAATAGTCAAGTTATTTTGTTACATTCAAAGCACTTCCTTTTCAAATACTTGAAAAACCCAAAAAATTTCGATACAGACAGTAGGAGATAATGGTAGTCGCACGGAGGGCGTGATGTCACCGGTACGGAGGGACGAAGCAGAAGGACCTTCCCAAACAGTTGCTGACCATGCTGCCGGAGCAGCAACTGCTGCTCCGGCAGCAGGGTCAGTAACTGATGCCCAACCAGCAGTTGCTGACCCTACTGCCCCACCAGCAGGCCATGACCCTACGGCCGGACCAGTAGTTGCTGACCCTACTGCCGGACCAGCAGGCCATGACCCTCCTGTCCAACCAGCAGGACCTCCACCTCGTCTGCTCACCGAGGAAGAATACAAGCTCCTGCCAGAAAATGATTTGCGGGATCTCCACGACCGCTTGATGGCGGCACCCAAGGACATGAAGGAAGTCGTCATACCTGTCCCTCCGGGGATATTTCTACACGAGGGATCGGTTGTACTGCTGTCGTTCACCGACTTCAAGGACTTTCTACATGCCTCGGGGTCCGATAAATGGCTCTCCGTGGGGCACATCACCATTTTCCTCATGTTAGTGACCAAAAATTGTTTATATCATGTGTATAGAACTGAAGAATATATTCTAATGTCATATGATAATTTTTCAGGAGGCTAATCAATAGTACTCACTGCAAGGGCAAACAGAACTTTTGTGCTTTTCTGGACCCCAGCGTACTTAGTGCGTCGAACGTGAAAAATGCTCCGAAGGTGGCTACGGATTACCTGTGTGGCGCGATGCTCCAAGCTGCTAAGGCGAAGAAGAGATTTCTTCTCTTGCCATACCACCAGATGTTAGTTCTAACCTTGTGATTAAATATATAAATAATTGAAATCACACCATCAAGTCAAGCAAACACGTGTCCTACTATTATATATGCCAAAATATCTGGGTCATGTATGCTAAGATCCTATAATTCTTCTTCTCCCACAGGGGACACTGGTGTTTGATCATCATTGTGCCTTGCCTGAGTGCGGTTTACGTCATGGATTCTTTGAAGCCCAAAGAAAGGATCGGATTTAGCACGTGCAAAGAAGCAATCTTCCCGTATGTGCAAAAGTAAGCAATAATCTTTCACTATGTTTGATTTTTTCCCAACTATAACAAATTGTGGAATTGCTAATTAGAGTCACTCCATTTTGTAAGGGCTTTTGCTACATACGTTACACAAGGAGGATTGCACAGCAAGGACAAGAAAATGGGAAAGAGGTTGACTTGGAGGTGGTGGCCGGTGAGCACAACACAATTCTATAATTTCATATTTTGTTCAAAAAATTATTGTCATTCTAACATAGGCCGCTAAATGTAAATTGTAGAGCCCGCAACAGGAGGCGGATTGGGAATGCGGATATTACATGATGATTTCCATGTTTATCTTTGTCGAAAAAATGCAATCCACATTTCCAGATGTGGTATGTAATTCATATTAATTGTGCCTATATAATAGCAATTGATATTTTCATATTATGCTTATAATTCTCATTTCATTAAATTAGCAATAGATATTTGCGACTGTCTTGCATCTACCTTTTATTGTTACTAACTAATACCAAATTATAATTGTAGCAACCATCAAAGCAAACTGTGTACAGCAAGGAGCAGATCGACTATGTAAGATGTAGCTGGGCAAGATGGTTTGTATCTGAATATTGTAATGCTGAACATGGATTTGTATAACAATTTAGTGTATATATGAATTTAGCAAGCATAATTTAATGTCAAATTATCTGGAAAACTGGCTAGCAAAACAGAATGGTATATGAATTTTGTAGGAAAACTGGCTAGCAAATTAAACTGGAGGCTAGCCCAGAAATGAAAAAAATCAAGAAAAAAAAATGGGACA
Organism: Carex myosuroides; assembly: GCA_028015225.1. Lineage (NCBI taxonomy): Eukaryota > Viridiplantae > Streptophyta > Magnoliopsida > Poales > Cyperaceae > Carex > Carex myosuroides. The sequence goes on from CM051490.1 coordinate 7,476,954, forward strand.
ATTCTACACGGATATTAAACGAAAGCCCGTGTAGAACGAGTTGAGTGAGCAATGATTATTTTATATTTGTCCGTGTATAGTTACGATACCTACACGGATGTGAATTATAAGTCCGTGTCAAAGCTAACGCTACTTTAAACAAAAGCCCGTGTATGTGCACAGAGAGCTACACGGATGCTTTTATATAGTCCGTGTATGGTAGTTAAGAGAACTTCACGGATATGAAACTAAACGTCCGTGATAAAACACAGTAATTCCACACCGTTGTTAAACAAACAACCGTGTAGAAATGAGTACAGATATTCTTTTATACAGTCCGTGTATGATAGTTAAGAATGCTTCACGGATATGAAGTTAAAAGTCCGTGTAGAAAACAATAATTGACACCGTTATTTAACAAAAACCCGTGTAGATCGTTTTCGGTGTCTACACCGATTATTTTATATTTGTCCGTGTACGATAGTTATGACAGGACACGGATATGAAATTAAACGTCCGTGTAGCAAGAGTAATTCGACACGGTTGTTCTGACCAATGTCCGTGTAGAACGAGTTCGGAGATACAAGGATTATTTTATTTTTTATTGATTTGTTAAGAGAGGGACACGGATATACAACTAAATGTCCGTGTAGATAAAGTAACCGACACGGACATTTAGTTGCATTGTCCGTGAATAAAGAGTAGTCGTACACGGTCGTTTACGTAATATCAGTTTTGCTCGGTTATATGGAGAGCGCCACAGGCAGGTGTAAGTTCACGGCTGTTTATTTGGTAATCCGTGTAGAAAGCGTTAGATATACACGGGTAAATATCCGTGTCTATAGAGGGTACCTTTTATACACCCTCAGCTCATACACGGCAGGGAAATCCGTGTTGCTCTTCCGGTAATGTCCGTCTGCAATCTCTTTTTCTGTAGTAGTGTCTGCAAATTAATTGAGAATGTCTTGTTTAATTTATGTTACGTACGCTTTAGGAACTTGCTCAAAGTGTGCATCTAACTTGAAAATTAACATTCAGCTTGAAACCAAAAAAAAAAAATGCACAATGGCAGCCTTAATTAAAAGAAGCAAAACATGGGTACCGCAAAGCTATCAGCAATCATTTTTTTTCAATCTACAATAGATTAACTAAATTTGAAATGCTAAATAATTAATGAAAACAATGCATAATGTAACAAATGAGATGCAAATTAAAGGGGATTTTATTATTCGTAGAGAAGTAGGTATAATACTAGAGTGGAAAAAGGGTATGGCGAAGCTGGTTCCGTCACAAAACGGAACAGCACGGTACGTGTATTGGTTACGTAACGTGACTCGCGTGTCCTGTGCCGTAATCATTTTTTAAAAATTTGACACGACACAACACGTCATGCGAAAGATGTGGTCACGGTACGGCACGGGACTTGGTCACGCAAGCCACGTGCAATTAGGACCATTAGATATTGATCAAATGGTGAATCTTGAATAAACTAATCTAAATTATGAAAAAAATAGTTAAATGTGACCAAACGTGACCAGTTACATTTGGACACGGCATATTTAGCTAGGCATGGTGTGACTCACGTGACCAGTTGGAGAGACATTCAAGTATGATGAGGAGTCGAGTCGTAAAAATTTGACACTTGCTATTGTGATGCATGAGTATCCATTTCGCATTGTTGAGCATGAATACTTTGTTAATTTTGTTAAATCCCTCTGTCCATCTTTTCCTTTGAAATCACAGACTACATGTAGAAAGGAGATATTGGAGATGTTTAAGGTCGAAAGAGAGAAAGTTTATGAGTTCTTTGGGTCACTTTCATGCCGGTTAAGTTCCACCATGGATTTATGGACTTCACGACAGAATAGAAGTTACATGTGTGTAACGGTCCACTTCATTGATGAAAAGTGGACTCCAAAAAAAGATCATTAGTTTCGCACGCTTGCAAGGTAGGCATTCGGGTGCAAACTTAGCTTTGGTGGTTTTGAACATTGATAAGAAAATGTTTTCACTTACATTAGATAATGATGGTGCCAATGGTGTGTGTGTGAGAGAAATGGTCGAGCGACTCAACCAAAGCGAAGCAGGCCATTTGTTGTGGTGGAAAGCTCTTTCATGTGAGATATGCCGCTCACATCTTTAACCTTGTTGTACAATATGTGATAAATGTGATAAGAGGAGGGTGTGACAAAATACGAGAAGTGGTGGGAAAAGTGAAAAACTCTCCTACATTGAGGGAAGAATTTGAGAAAAGAGCCAAGGAGTGCAAGCTAGACACAGCAAGAGCACTCTCCTTGGATGTCTCTACAAGATGGAACTAGACCTATATGATGCTAAGAGATGCTACCTACTACCTAGAGGCATTAGAGAGGATGCTCATCCTCAACCATGCATGTTTTTCTAATTTTCCTTCAAGTGAAGAGTGGAAAGAGGTAATTGAGTAATGTAAAATTTTAAAGAACTTCCATAAAGTAACAGAGATTCTCTCGGGTACTTCTTATCCAACCTCTAACTTGTTCTTTCAAAATTTTTGTGAAATCAAACTAAGAATTAGAGATTGTCTTACACATGAAAATTCAATTTTTGTTGAAATGACTTCTTCAATGAAGCAAAATTTTGACAAGTATTGGAACCAATCAAGCATCGTACTAGCAATAGCTTCTTTTAGATCCACGCTACAAGATGAGGTTTATTGACTTCTATTATCCCCGAATATATCAAAATGGAGGATCACGCGAATTGGAAGAATTCAAAAGGGTTTTAAAAGACTTATATGGAGAGTATGTATTGAAGTACCAAAGTAGTGTACAACAAGTAGCACATGTTGGTGGGGGTTATGTTCCCGGTGGTCCCCCCTCTCCTCTGATGCTGTTCGCTTGAACAAGCACTTGCAGCCGACATTGAGCGGCTTTTTCTACAACCAAGGATGTGGTGCCACTTGTTTTGTGAATTTTTTATCATGTGGCATCAACAAGGTGGAGGTTGATGGAACGATGAGTGCCTTATCATGTGATGACCATTTGAGGATACTAGATTGTTGTAACGGGCTTCTCATTGTCGGAGCCTTTAAAAAGGAATCACAGTTTATTACGGAAAATAAAAGAACACAACACTCCCAGAAACACCCTTCCCTCCCAGTTTTTTATATATTCAAAACATTGTTACAGAGAGATGTATCTCTTTTTCTCTTATATCTCTTTCATTCATCTTCCTGCCTATATATAAATTTTCCTATAGACATCCACATATAGAAACTAAATATTGCAACACTATCTTTAGAGCAATATAGAAACATATCTATTCGGCTACAGGCCATTCAATGCATATATATTTCTTGCCTTCTATTCTTCAGCCTTCCTTTCTTGCATTGATCTTGTGCCAGCTTGTACATTCAATACTCCCCCTCAAGTTGGTGCATAAATATCTGTCATGCCTAGTCGTTCAATGGAGTCATTAAAATTTTTGCTTGAGACAGGTTTTGTTAGTACATCTGCAAGTTGTTCACTTGATCGTACAAAGGGTATTGTAATAATTTTGGCTTCCAGTTTCTCCTTGATGAAGTGTCTATCAACTTCTACGTGCTTTGTCCTGTCATGTTGGACGGGGTTGTGAGAGATATCGATGGTGGATTTATTGTCACATAGTAACCTCATTTCAGATTTCGGTTCGAAACCTAATTCTGTTAAGAATTTCTTTAGCCATAACAATTCACAAATTGCTTTTACCATCCCTCTAAATTCAGATTCGGCACTAGAGAGAGTGACAACATTTTGCTTCTTGCTCTTCCATGTTACCAAATTTCCTCCCACAAACGTGAAGTATCCTGCAGTTGACCTCCGATCCATCACACATCCTGCCCAATCTGCATCACTATAAGCCATTACATTTAGATGAGAATTTTTCTTGAACACAATACCTCTTCCTGGTGCACCTTTCAAATACCTGAGAATTCTCATTACGGCCTCCAAATGTTCTTCCTTGGGAGAGTGCATAAATTGACTGACAACACTCACATCATAAGCAATATCAGGTCTAGTATGAGAAAGATAAATTAATTTTCCAACTAGTCTTTGGTATCTTTCAACATTTGTGGGTGTGTGATCTGAGTATGCATCCAATTTTAAGTTTTGAATCATTGGAGTATCTACAAGTTTACAATCTAACATACCAACTTCAGTAAGAAGGTCGATTGCATATTTTCTTTGCGATAAGTAAATCCCTTCTTTATTTCGAGACACCTCGATACCCGAAAAATATTTTAGTCCACCAAGATTTTTCATCTCAAATTCCCTAGATAATTTTCCCTCCAAGTTTTGTATCTCACCTTTGTCATTACCTGTTATGATCATGTCATCGACATAGATTATCAAAATCGCAATTTTACCTTGGCTCTTCTTATAGAACATAGTGTGATCAGATTCACTTTGTGTGTACCCGTATCCTTTCATAGCCTGACAGAAGCGCCCGAACCATGCTCTCGGTGACTGCTTTAGTCCGTATAATGACTTCTTTAATCTGCACACCTTGTTCATGTTAGTTGATAATCGGAAGCCAGGAGGTACCTCCATATATATCTCTTCTTTTAATTCCCCATGCAGAAATGCATTCTTTACGTCAAATTGGTGCAATGGCCACTCTAGATTTGCTGCAAGAGACAAAATAACTCTAACCAAATTTAATTTAGCAACTGGGGAAAAAGTTTCTTGAAAATCGATCCCGTAGGTCTGAGTATAACCTTTTGCTACTAATTGGGCTTTGTACCTTTCAACTTTCCCTTTTGCATCATACTTCACCGTATATACCCATTTGCACCCTACTGTTTTCTTTCCAACAGGTAGATCAGTTAGTTCCCATGTGTCATTTTTTTCCAATGCATCCATTTCTACATTCATTGCATGAATCCATTTTGGATCATTTCTAGCTTCCTCTAATCTTTCTGGTATGACTATAGATGATATCTGATTCACAAAGCCTTTTAGGGGTTCGGTCAAATACGTTGTTGTGGTATATTTTGCAATTGGGTATCTTTCTTTACTTGTTCCATCCTCTGGAACGTACTGTTTTGGTGGTTGTCCTCTATTAATTCTTGGTGGTAATTTAAATCTTGTTTCAAGAAAACTTACCTCAGGATTATTCCCAAGAGATTCGGGCTCTTGTGGTATATCTTCATATTGTATTACCTCTTCAATGTCTGTATTCGAACTCTCTTGATTAGCAGCTCCAATTTCTGAATTTGCCGCATTATTTGCTGGGTTTTGATCCGAGTTCATCTCAGTACCCGAATTAATTTCCCTTAGATCCGAATTTGGACCTAGACCCGAGTTTGGGCCTGCTCCCCCTGGACCCGAGTTTGGGTCAGCTTCACCTGGACCCGAATGTGGGCCTGGACCCGAGTTTGGGTCAGCTCCCCCTAGACCCGAGTGTGGGCCCTGAGGTTGGGTGTGATCGGTAAGGTTTTGGAATGATATATTTGCATTTTCTAAATATGTCAAGAAATTAAAATCCAATTCCTCCTGATTCTCCCCCTGAATTGGAATTTTAAAATTCTTATAGAAATAATCATTTTCCAAAAAAATAACATCCATTGATGTATACCATTTTCGTGTGGTAGGGCTATAACATTTGTATCCTTTCTGGTTTTGACCAATTCCTAAAAAAAAACACTTTTCAGCCCTTGATTCGAGTTTTGAACGAATTTTTTTCTGAATATGAACATATACTGTGCAGCCAAAATTTTTGGGAATTAGATTAAGCATGGAGTTGATTTTCATGTGTGTAGAAAAAACTTGAAGGGGTGTTTGAAAATCATTTACCCTAGTTGGAGTACGGTTCATTAGATAAATGGCAAATGATACGGTATTATCCCAAAAAATATTTGGTACATTACTTTCGAGAAGAAGAGCTCGAGTAGTTTCTAAAATATGCCTGTTTTTTTGTTCCGCAACTCCATTTTGCTGAGGTGTCCCTACACACGATTTTTCATGTACTATTCCCTTTTCTTTAAAAAACAGTTGTAATTCTTGATTCACAAACTCAGTTCCATTGTCACTTCTTATCACCTTAATATTTTTTTCAAACTGTGTTTTAACCATAGTAATAAAATCTTTAAACACCTTTTTAACCTCATCTTTGGTTTTTAGCAAATACAACCATGTCATTCGGGAACAATCATCAGTAATAGTTAAATACCACCTATACCCAAATTTAGATATTACCGGGGATGGCCCCCACACATCGGTATGTACCAAATCAAAAGGAGCAAGTTTTTTATTGTCATTTGCTAAATAAGTTGACCGATGACTTTTTGCCTTAATATAAGTCTCACACACAAATTGTTCATTATTTAAGCCAATAAAAAAATGAGGAAAAAGTTTTTGCATATACCCAAATGAGGGATGCCCTAGTCTTTTATGCCACAACCAGATTCGATTTCTCAATTCCGTAGAGTTAACACTTATTAAAGAATCTCCAGTCTTCATAGTGTCTAGGTAATACAATCCTCCTCTCCTAGTACCACGGCCCAAAATCTGCTTGGTTTGAATATCCTGGAAAATACAATAATCTGGAAACATGAGAACCACGCAATTTAACTCCCTTGTTAGTTGCCCAATTGAAATAAGTTTGGAAGACAGTGATGGAACAACTAGAGTATTTGTAAGGGTTAAGTTTGGAGATACCGACACATCTCCGGCACCACTCACTGGATAACAAATACCATTAGCATTAAATATGCCATTTTTTCGAGGTTCTTTAAAGGTCATAAGATCTCTTTCGGAGTACGTCATATGATCCGTAGCTCCTGAGTCTAACACCCATTCTTCTACTTTTGAAAAATTACAAATAACATTAAAATTACCTTGATCTGTTACTGTACCCGATATACCTTGGTTTGCAGCACCAAAACCGGCAGTGTGAAGTCCTGTGGCTTGAAGAGTTGCTTGTCCAGATGCACTAGTGGTCTCACCTTGAGTTCGCCCATTACCTCCAGTATGGTTTGTGGGATTGGACCAGTGAGGTTGCTGTCCAATTACTCCTGAACTTTGACTGGATGCTGTGGTTCGCGTTGTATTGTTTCCGGGTTGATTTGACCCGTGTGACCCTCCATCTGTATATGCAATAGCAACCCGACCTTTCCCAGAAAAATTCTGTTTTCCCTTTCGTTTGTCTTTAAACCAATCAGGATACCCCACTAGTTGAAAACATTGTTTTTTAGTGTGTCTTGTTTGACCACAATGGGTACATTTTAATCCAGATTTGTCAACAAAAGATGAGTTTTTGTGTGAATTGTGGTTTACCTCAAAATTTCTTTGCCCTCTGGATATCATAGCAGCTGAGATCTGATTTGCTCCCTCATCTCCTTTATTCATCACCTCTTGCCGAGTAGCCTCTTTTCTTACCCGAGCAAATGCTTGCTCGAGAGTTGAAAATGGTGACATTTGTAAAACATTCGCTCGCTCGTTATCGAGCTTGCCATCAAGACCATCCAGAAATGCATAAACCCGAGTTTCTTGAATAAATTTATCAAACCTTTCTATGTCTGTTGCACAACTCATGAGATTCGGGCGACGAAAATCAATTTCTAACTAAAGGTCTTGCAATTCATTGTAATATTCCTCTACGTTCTACCCGCTTGGCTTACTTTATTCACCCGTTTGTTTAAATCAAATACCTGAGCAGCATCACTTCCATCATAGAACGTGGTTGCAATTGCATCCCATACTTGTTTGGCTGTCGGATATCTCAGAAATTTGCCATAAAGGTTGGCATCGGGGGAGTTGCAGATCCAACCTTTTACCACTGTATCATCGATATCCCATCTCTTGAACATCGGGTTATCAGTAGCTGGAGCAGATTCTGTGATATGCTTCAGTTTTTCTCGTCCCTTGATGTACATCCGCACAGATTGTGACCACAAGGAGTAATTCTTCCCATCTAGTTTAATGGGAATCGTATTAGGATGAAGAGGAGTTTCCGCCGGGGAAGGAGGGACAGCAAGTGGTGGTGTTGCTAAAGGAGTCTGTTGCATGGCCATTAACTGGCTTTGTTGTAAGGTGATTAATTGAGTTAATTTCTCAAGTAGAGTAGCAGTTTCGGAGGCAGAAGCATCTGCCATGGTGAACACAAACAAGAATAAAAGACTCCTTAGAGCAATATAGTACAGAGAATAGCAGTTAAAGACAAAGAAGAACTATAATTCTCTTAACTATATCACCATGTCAATCTTCCTGCTCTGATACCATATTACGGAAAATAAAAGAACACAACACTCCCAGAAACACCCTTCCCTCCCAGTTTTTTATTTATTCAAAACATTGTTACAGAGAGATATATCTCTTTTTCTCTTATATCTCTTTCATTCATCTTCCTGCCTATATATAAATTTTCCTATAGACATCCACATATAGAAACTAAATATTATAGAAACTAAATATTGCAACACTATCTTTAGAGCAATATAGAAACATATCTATTCGGCTACATGCCATTCAATGCATATATATTTCTTGCCTTCTATTCTTCAGCCTTCCTTCCTTGCATTGATCTTGTGCCAGCTTGTACATTCAATACAGTTTGCACATGACATACATGTCTATAACCCAGGAACCCGGACTCTGTTCACCTTGTGGTTCCCTAAACAACAAAATAATGAGATCTGGTATCGAGTTTTTTCATTGGCTTTTGACCCTCAAGTGTTCCATCAATTTCACGTAATTAGATTCACAGGCAAGTATGGTGCCAAAGTTAACTTCATTGACATTTTCTCATATGAGAGAGGCAAGTGCAAGCATCACAAAAAGTTGTTGTCTGACGGGATAATCAACTTGTATTCTAAGGGCATCTTTGTTGACGGGAGGGTTCATCGCTTAACAACTCAAAATGAAATCCTGTGCATTGATCCGAACAATTGCACCTATCAAGTTATCCGCCCGCCAAATCTGGAAAACCGTGCTATGATTGAAATCGGACAGTCCCGAGGGGTCTTACATTATATGTCTGTGTTCAGAGATGGAAGGCTTTTCATTTGGGTTCTTGAGAGCTACACTAGACAGGAGTGGACCTTAAAGTACCAACTGAGCCTTGATGCAATGTATCAAGGTCCCCTTCCTTATTTATATCGTCGATGTATCAATCGCATTAAGTATCAAGGGCACTTTGCATTTCATCCCGAGAAAGATGTTCTCTTTATGCATGCCTGCGGAAAAAAATGATTTCATGTCACTTGATTTGAGCACGGGCAAAGGAGATAAGCTTGATAGTCTAGGCAACAATAGGTTTGATTTATCCGTGGGTTGTTGGGTTTACATGCCTTGTTACTTGGAATGACTTGATTTCTCTCTGTTTATATTCACATGTCTAGAGAGCATGATTTGGGTTCCACAACTCTTCTTTTAAATGTGTAATATGTTTTTTCTGCTTTGTTTGTGATCTAGGTTTTAGTACTGTTGTTATTACATCCTCTTAGTAATTTGCTTTGGAATGACTTTCTCAATGCTACTTTATAGTTCTTATTCGGCTTGACTTTGGTATATTGGTGCAACCTTGAATAAATTTGAAACTTTTTTTATTTCATTACAAATGTTGTATGGTTATATGGCATACTCATATCAGTAGATTCACAAAAACTTAAATGGCACTAGGTAGGTACTGTTCGTGGAGGAGGCCCCACTTTCAGAGTAATTAAATGTACAAATTCAGGGACTAAATGTCACAATGAGTGAGCCTATGGTGCTATGCATAGCACGGATGGCTAGTGTACTACGGCTCAGTATGGTACTTTTTAAAATTCTAACGGTCGATCCAACCGTTCAATGTGATAACAATATGAATATGTACTTGCAAACTAAATTTTATATTTTTCGAATTTTTTTACTATTTTTTTAGATAGATAGAATTTTGATGGTCCAGAATTTTCAGAAAACACTGATTTTCAGAATTTTGATTAATTTCATGTGAAAAAAAAATCAGGTTGTCATATTAATTTTAACAGAATAAAATTAAGCAAACTTACTGGTAAATTAAATGGATGATCTTCAGGGGGGAATTCCATGGAAACTTTCATACCTCACCAATGATTGGATCAGTTCATAGTCCTCGGGTGCTTTTATAGACTTTGTGATGATAAGCAATCACTACTACAAAAAAAGAGATTATACACGGACAATAAAGGAAGAGCTACACGGATTTCCTACCGTGTTTAAATCGAGGGTGTACGATTAGTTCAATAACTACACACGGACTTTTGGCCGTGTGCAATTTTAAAGATTCTACACGTATAACTTCACAAACAGCCGTGTACAAAGACCAGAATGTGTCGCGCTCCATTTACCGAGCTACACGGATATTACCTAAAAAACCGTGTACGATTCTTTTTGTACACGGACTTTTAACTAAAAAACCGTGTAGCTTGACTCTTTCTACACGGACATTTAGTTAAATGTCCGTGTAGCTCTCCTCTTTCTACACGGACATTTAACTAAATGACCGTGTAGCTATTTTTTTTCTACACGGACTTTAGTTAAATGTCCGTGTAGAAAGTACATTTTTTTTTTTGTATTTTTTGTTTTTCGGCTAGCCTCCAGTTTTGCTAGCCATTTTTGTTACAGAACTATATATTCCAGATTTTCCAGATTTCATATAACAAGAAATCCATATTTTCCAGATTAGCAATAAATCCATATTAGCAAGAAATTCATATTTTTCAGATTAGCCAGAAATCCATATGCAATAAATTATACAATATTCATATACACCAAATTATACAAAATTATGCAAATCCATATCGAGGATTACAAAATTCCATGGCAAACCACCTTGCCCACATGCACCGCACATCGTCGATCTGATCCCAAGAGTAATGATCTTGCTTTGTCACATTCTACAAAATTATAATTTTATAATAGTTAGTATTTCAGAAAAGGTAGATATCAATTGCTTATTATATAGGAAATTCATATGAAGTACATATCGCTTTTGGGAATTCGAATTGTATTCTTTCGACAAAGTCAAACATGAATATCATCGTGTAATAAGCGCATTCCCAACCCTCCTTCTGTTGCGGGCTCTGAAATTTACATTTAGCGGCATTTGTTAGAATGACAATAATTTTTTTAACAAGATATGAAATTTCTAACTCAAGGCCGTGTGCTCACCTTCAAGTACTTCCAATTCAACTTGCTTTTCTTGCCCGGGCCCGTGCTATGTGATCCTCCCTCTTTAATATATTTCACAAAAGCCCTTACAAAAGTGAGTGAATGTAATTAGCAATTTTATAATTTGATATGATTGAAAGAAATGCAAACCTATAGAATTATTATTGCTTACTTATTCACAAAAGGCAAGATAACTTTGCAATTGGCAGCCGCGGTCCTTCCTCCTGGCTTACAAGAATCAATAATTATGCCCGTGCTTAAGTACGGCACAATGAGAATCGTGCACCAATGTTTGCTGTTGGATCGAGGAGAAGAATTATAGTACTTTAGCATATAAAAGTCACACGAGTATTTGCTATGATTGATGGTGTGATTTCATTTTTTTATGTTTAACTTTTAATTCCTTTATACAATTCTTTAATTAAAATATAAACAACACATAAGTTAAGATTAGAACTAACCCCTCGTGGTATGGCATGAGAATGAATTTCTTCTCCTCCGACTTAGCACGATGCATCGCAGAACACATGTACTCGATAGCCATATCCGGATAATATGTCGCTGCCGTACCACTCACTTTCTCGGGGTCCAGAAACACGCACACGTTCTTCCTTTCAACCATCTCATCACAGTTTCGGATTAGCTTCCTGAAAACTCATCATATTGTAATTAGAATATATATTTGAGTTCTATACAATAATGAAAATGTTTTAATATCACTAACATGAGGAAAATGGTGATGTGTGAAACATCGAGCCATTTGTCGGATGATGAGTGGTGGAAGAGGTCCTTGAAGTCTCTGAACGACAGCAGGAGCTCCCTGCCTTCGTGTAGAAACATCCCAGGTGGGACAGGGATGACGATAGCCTCCATGCTGTCGGGCGCCGTCATCAAGTAGTCGTGGAGAAGGCGCAAATCATTGGGCAAACGGATGTATTCTTCTTCTGTGACCATAGGACGGGGAGGTGATTGTGGCGCGTCAGGCGCGACGTCGCAAGCCACCTCCTGACGTACCGGTGAGAGAGCCGTACCGGTAACATCATCTCCTCGTGTCTGTATCAAGTTATAGATGTATTATTCTAGTATTTCAAAAAGAATGAGTTGAATGTAACAAAATAAATGAGTTATTTTATGGATTACCTGATCCAAAATAATCTGACTCTTGGGCCATTGGACAAATGACATCCGTGCGTCATCAAGCACAACCGCGTCATCATGCATGTATTCTTTCGATCTTCAACCCCATTGGACATATCAACTTCTTTGCCTGATATGTTGTACCGGGTAACTCGTTGTTATCTGGGAGCATTTCTCCTAAAAGCTGTAATAAGGACGTGAAACTCTTATCGCTCCAACCATTGTCTGCTTTTAAGTTTAATAATTTCAACACAGCTGACAGTTTTGTAAATTTGGTACACCCGGGATACAACGGCTTCTTAGATTCATTAGACAAATTTTGAAATTTATCATAATTTTTATCACTAATTTCATCTTCCACATCACGTAACATATCCTCCAAATTTTCAGTAAACTCGTGTTCTACATTTTCATCAAAATTCCTCTCCATCTCATCATCGTCATTTTCGGGTTCGACGTTAATATCAGAATATTCGGCACTCTCATAATCCTCGTTCCAATCAAGTTCAAAATTATCAGAAATTCCAACATTCTCATCATTCAATTCACGATTACAATCCTTATTGGCACTACTACTTTCCCCAAATTTCTCACCATGCATGAACCAACATGTATATCTCTTCTTAAATCCCCGACAAATCAAATGAGCTCTAATTTCTTCGATGTCCAAAAATCTTAATAAATTTTTACAATCTTTACAAGGACATAAAATGTCTTCTTCTTTTTTACTCACTCTATAACTCTCAGCAAATTTTATAAACTCATCAACGCGAACCAAATATTCTTCACTGTCACGTCGCATTTCATACATCCAGCTTCGATCCATCTGTAAATTAAATTAAAAAAATGATTTGATCAATTAATCATGCATGGTCAACATTCTCCTTCGTGTACAAAATTTTGGGCTTACAAAGGGCCGGTTTACAATCCTAACCCACTCTTTGAATATTATGTCTCATATGTGAACACATATTAGCGAGATTTAATTAATATTTGAGAAAAATTCGGCAGCATTTCCCCTTAACTCCCCAAGTATGCGTACGAACCACATACTCGTAGGAGCATGTTCGCTCCCAGATGAGAGGTACAGAGTTTCACCACAGCCTAGGCTGTAGAGTTTAAACCCCATTCAACTCTTGGACGAAGGTTGCAAGTGCACAACCCTGTCGTGTAGTTAGAACGGGTGTCGATCCTCAGGGACGGTTTATTTTCTGAATCTTAACTAATCCTAATTAGGTACTAGAAGTTGAAAGTTTGGAGTGTTTGATTATTTCTAAGGTGTATGAACAAATCAATTGAAATGAAAGAATGTATGAACAAGTATGAATGTGTGAACAATTATATGAACAAGGAATTAACAGAAAAGAATCAACTAAATGTTTGTATTTTGTACTTATGGTATAAAAGGGCATTTCAAGGGTTTCAGATTTCATCTTCAACTTTGCTGCTCAGACCTGCCATGCGACCCGCATGCTCTCGCATGCGACCCGTGTGACGCGACCCGCATGCTTTCGCATGCGACCCGCTTGGCCTTGAGCGCTCCGAACCTGGCACGCGACCCGCAAGCTGTGGCTTGCGACCCTCGTGATGCGACCCGCGTGCTAAGTCACGCGACCCGCATGGTCCCTGAGCTGAGTCTGCACATGTCAAGTTTCTTGTTGTTTAAGTCGTGTAAGGTTAGATTGACTGTACCTAGTGTCACTGAACCTCAACTTTCGTGTGTTGGCTTAGCAGACCTGGTTTGGAATTGCAATTTCACCTTCTCAGGTTTAATCAAGCTGTTTGATCTAAACCTAAGTTCTCAATTCTGTTTACTAAAGGTATCTACAAGCTGAAGTAGAAACTTTCACCTTTCGGCTACTCATTGATCTACAAGCTGAATAGAAACTTTCACCTTTCGGCTACTCATTGACCTCACCTTTCGGTTCTCAGACCTACCTCAGGTACTTAACCTAATTTGCAAGAAACATCAAGCCTTTGGTACAAGAAGAAATGCCAAAGGCATTCAACAGTAAGCAATCAAGAATCAAACAATTCAGATCAAGCAATCTCAGATAATACAAGAATCAAAGAAACACGAAATAACAATAAGAATCAATCCATATGCATCATCAAACAAAGTATCAGACTACAAATCCAAACCCTCGAAACTACAGTATCTACTCGGACATCAATAAAATCAAAACAAGAGAGAGAGGAAGAAAGCAAATCATAGTGAGAGAAGAGGTAGAGAAGAGGATTGAAGCTTCAGTTGAGTCTTCTTCTCCAAATCGACTCTCCTTCAGCTTCAGATCGCCTCCTCTCCTCTCCAAGTCGCCTCAGGAGCTAAGCTCCTCTTCAAAACCGATCAGATCCCCTTTTTCGTGAAAGTCTCCGGGGTCCCCTTCTCTCAATTCGCGCAGGCCTTATATAGGCATCTTAACGGGCTTTAATCAGGCCTGGCACAATTGACTCGACGCGGGTCGCATGCAAACTCATGCGGGTCGCGTCTAGTGGAAGTGAGCAGTGGGGTTTGGCTCAGAGATTGTAGATAAGTTCGGAGCTGAAATTTCAGGATCTGATGCGACCCGCGTGAGATTTGACGCGGGTCGCGTGGGGGAAGTCAGAAATCTGCCTTTTTTGCCTGTTTTCGCCTATTTCCTGCAAATCAACCACAAAACTGCAACAGTACCATATTCTATTTGATTTTCAATATAAACTATGCAATTTAGTGGTCAAAAACATAAGGTCTGGTCTGAAAATAGGACGAAATAATAGATGAAATATAGACATATCAGAGCAATAAGGGAAAATACTGTCGAACTTTCCTCAAATACTAATTAAATCCCGCTAATATGTGTTCACATCCTAAATGAGACATAATATTCAAAGAGCAGTCCCAAAACGGGGACTATCCAAAATTAATCCCTATTGGATTAATTTTGAACGGGCATGGACCTAAAAGCATCTAAAGGTCGGTTATTGGACCACAATACACTAATTATTTACATCTAAAATTAAGAATTCAAGAATATATGCATGAAATGACCTAATTAAATAAGCCTAAATAACAGAAAATTAGAGAAAGAAAATGATTTAAATACATATTACTAACCTTAGAAAGATGGAGAGGAGAAAATACAAACTTAATTCAAAGATCTCAGATCTCAGCTGCTGGCCTCGATCAATTCGCAGAAATAAAAAGCTCAGTTCGATATGTATGAACTAAAAACTTGATCAAAACGGCGCTCTGGAAGGGAAGACAATAAAACCCTACACTATTATACACGGCTATTTAGTTATATATCCGTGTAGCTCTCCACCTATTTCTACACGGCTTTTTAGTTATAAAGCCGTGTACAATTATAAGATTTATACACGGCTATATATCAAAAAACCGTGTGTAATGTTCCTACACGGCTTTGTATTAAAAGTCCGTGTAGCTCTCTCAATTATTTGCACACACACTTATTTACACACGGATTTGTGGTTTCTAATAAACCGTGTAGCTCTCTCTAATAATTTGACACTGATTGTTAACTAATTATCCGTGTAGAAATCGTTCAGATCTTTTGAACTCATATTTGGTACACTGTTTTTAATATAATTGCCAAATCCGTGTACAATGTGCAGTGTACAAAACCAGTTTTTGTAGTAGTGAATCTCTATTAAAAAAACATTGTGGGATTAAAGGAAACGATAAATCACCGGACCGGCCTTTTCAAAGCATACCAAATTAATTAATTTAATTTAGTATATTTCTATTATAGTATTTTGTTTAGATCCGGTTTAAACTAAAAGTCTAAAACCGGTCATACGCTTGGTTCATAACTTCATACTAAATCAATCATATACTTTTTTATTAGGTCCAAAAAGCAAAGTCTTAAATTAGATTAAAAAAAAGTCAAAATAAAAAATGTATATATTTTACAAAAAAAAAATCAGTAATTAGATAAGCAAAAATCAGTAAAATTTAATGAGCACTCGGATTACTCATTAAATATAATATTTTACAAAATAAAAATAAAAAATAAAAGCTTTTAATATTGTTTCATAAATATAGAGATAAATTGACAGTATATATACAAGGGGCAAATGGTGGTAATTTTAGACGAAACACTGATGTGGCGAAACTAAGCATAACTTATGTATTAAAAAATTCCATTTTTTATCCTTTAAAATTTTTAAGGTCTACAAAAATTATAACTAATAGACTCTCTCATAAAATAAAATTACGTGACACCTATTCATCTAGTTCTTCCAATCTTAATTTTCTACTTCTAATGAAGAAATTGAAAGAAAAATCCTTAAAAAAATCTAAAAGAGAGCTCTAAAGATTTTGTCAATAAACCAAAATATCTTTAATCTAAAATAGAATTAATATGAGTCACCAAAATATCCTTCAAATACCTCTATCTTTTGTGTCTCCATCGTACCTTTATTTTTTAAAATTTAATAACTCAAAATTTAAAATTTAAAAATCAAAATAAAACCGTTGTATATGATCTATATTATTTTATCGATGCACGTGTAAAAAATTATAATATTTGAACTTTGTTTCAGCTGTCATCAAGAACTTATAAAAATATACATATGTGAATAATTTCTAAACGTTAATTTTCAACTTATTAATTCACATACAAAATCAAAATGTAATTTAAAAAAATAAAAACATGAAGAGGTTTATCAAAGAAAAATAAAACACAACTAACACGATAAAAAATGAATAAAAGCGAATATATATCCCATCAATCAATAATACAATTGAGCTTGAGCTGTATCTGATCAGTTCATGGTCAGATACTTTTACATATAAGCTTTGAGATAGTCAATTTCTATTGAGAAAACATTGTGGGATTAAAGAAACGACAAATCACCGAACCGGCCTTTCAAAGCATACCAAATTAATTAATTTTATTTAATATATTTCTATTATAATATTTAAATCTGGTTAATTTAAACTAAAAGTCTAAAACCGGTCGTTCGCTTGGTTCATACTAAATCAATCATAGACCATCCATTTTGTTATAATTTAAAGATAGGTCCGAACCGGAAACATATTCCATACTGTTTGCTATAATAAAAAAAAAATAAAAATTCTTACTGTTTGTTTAAAATGAACTTTGCTTAGCATGTGTTAATTGGTTCGGTCGGAACCGGTTCAAATCTCTATGCTATTAGTTTTTTTTTATCCAAATGTTTTTTTTCTGATTTAATTAGCACTCTGGTCAAATCCTATTCAAATTAAAATATGTAAATTGATTTTAATTAGCACACATCAAATATTTCAAAATTTTGATTAATTTCATGAGCTTTGAAAAAATGCATGGATAGATGAGGATATTTTATTGGTTCGATCAATTCAAAATAAATTTGAGGCATAATTTTTCATATGTGTGTACGTAAAGAAAGTAATGGACATTGCAACTAACGATTTAATTTTGTTAATTTGAGTTTTATGTATTTTTTTTAATTGATATTGGGGCGGAACTAGAAAATTTAGGTATGAGAGGTTAAAAAATAAAATGTAAAAATATTGCACGTGGGGAACTCATATTTTCTCACAATCAAAATGAGCAACTCATGTTTTATAAGAGGACCTCAACTATATAAAAACTTAAAAAGAAGAAAATTCAATTAAATTTTAATATATATAATTAAAAAATTTAAAATCATAGGAGTGAATTAGCACCCTTAAGTATACAAAGATCCGCCTCTGTTGATTTTCCATAAAAGTACGTCGTTGATCTTCAAACCTCTAAGACAAAATCATCAATCATTTTCAATCGAAGAATTAACTATTAATTAATATCAAATTTAAATTTAATCATACGAATGTAGATAACTTAATTAAGTTTTACTAATAAATGTGCGAGGAATGCTTAATATAATGTATGATTTAGTATTTTATTGTGTGATAATCTAACAAAATTTCAATATATTTGTTGATATTGCACTGTATATTTTTTTTTTCGATACGTAGTTTTATTTTCGGAGTGAAGCCTGATATATCGATAGTTTCAGCTAAGACATAAAAAGTGAAGAAAAATAACGACGAAACAGAAATAAAGATATTAATTGAAACCTCCTCAATGAAAATTATATTATTAGAAATTTAAAAAATAATTAACATCTCAATAGCATATAGAAAGAATGGTTTGTCATTTGTGCCCGTCGATCTTACCGGATAGAGTTTTCTCTGTTTTAAATCCCACAATCTTTGCTTTAATTGGATAGGGACTTGCATAAAAAAACCGCATAACAAACCTTGTGTGTCATATGTTGTCGCGATGCCGAGTCAGTCATTCACATGGTAGGACATTCGCAACATAGATGTATATACAAGGATGAATATCCCAACGAAAATGAGAACACACACCATTAATTGACACCTTGCTAAGCCTAGACAACATCAAAAAACAAAGGGCAACCTTACTAGTGGCAATGTTTGTCATTTGGAGAGAAAGATGTACACGCATATTCAAATATATCAAGAAGACTCTGGCAGAACTAATAGAGGAAGTGGCGCAATTGTTACACCGCCACAATGAACCAGCACGAGGAATCTGACTACTTAAGAAAATTTACATTAAGATTTTTTTTATTCACATTAGATCTTCTGTTTTTATTATTTTCCTTATTTTTATTTGTTTTACTTTTGCTCAAGACTATTTGAGCAACTTGTGTTTATTTTTATTTTTACAACTACAAAACTTTTATAACTGTAATTATCAATCAAATATGGGCTAGACTCTTATTTTTCCTAAAAAAAAAAAAGTTTTTCAAAGAGCACTTGACAGCGCGCCTAGGTCAAGTTTTCAATTAAAGAAAAATAAGTTTTTTTTAAGGAGAGAGAGAGAGATAAAGTTTGAGGAATTTGCATGTGGTCAATGAATTTTTTTTTTTTTTTTCATTTGTAGAGACGCTAATATATGGAATAATGAGTTGCTAACTATATCAAGATGTAAAAACTAGGACCGACAGTGACCTTATCTTAGCATAAAAAGATTTTGTTGTGTATATTTTATTGAGCGGTTTAATCATCATTCAGGCATGAAAAAAAAATTAACCCATTAACATATCTTATACTAACGTTACTATAAACAAACAGCACTGACATAAACATTAATTGAAAGTATACAAAATGAGTGAGGCTACGGTGCTATGCATAGCGCGGATTGAGCCGTGCTACGGCTCAATATTTGAGTTTTTAAAATTCTAACGGTCGATCCGAACCGTTCAACATGATTATAAAATGAATATGTACTTGCAAATCAAATTTTACATTTTTTCGAATTCTTTTACTATTTTTTTAGATAGGTACAAAATCACTGTTTTTGGATGGTCCAGAAGATCAAGTGATTTTCTACCTATCTAAAAAAATAGTAAAAAAATTCAAAAAAATGTAAAATTTTGGTTTGCAAATACATATTCATTTTATAATCATGTTGAACGGTTCGGATCGACCGTTAGAATTTTAAAAACTCAAATATTAAGCCGTAGCACGAACCAAACCGTGCTATGCATAGTACCGTTACTACCGTAGCCTCACTCATACAAAATTACAAAAAGGGAACTAACAATCCCAACACTATTTCCTGTGACGGCGGATATGGCCGATACCTAGTTTCTACTTAATAAATATTATAACGGTAAAAATTTAATGATAACAACTGTACCAATATATACTTTTCTCTTAAAGCTTCCTTACAATTAATATATAATATATGTTCAACCTGAAAGATAGAGTAGATACATTATTCAACTTGGAAATCTAGCTATCTATCTATACATAATATATACATTAATTGCGGAGATGTACGTGTGCTTTAGATGACTATTTGTGTCTTGAGATGATCATGTGTTGAGATACTGTTAATGTGTTCATATAATAACTTCATGTTCGATTTAAAATTTTCAGAATACATAGTATATATATATGTCTAATTAAAAAGTCTAATCTTCTGTGTGGCCATTTGTATGGGACTAGCTACATTATACAGTCACAATGTGTGTATGATTGCATGGAGCACAATACATGGAGCACATGCATTTTGTATGGGACTACCACAACTGGTTCTAGTTAATTCTTTTTTCTTCATGTTAATCACATTGGAGTCCATGCATTTAATTTAATTTTGTTATCCTTGTGGGAAAAGAAAAACTAATTTTGTTATTCAAATACTTTTACCATGTAAAAATCATTGAAATCATTTTTTTTTTCTTTAACAAATTAATACATAGATTTGAATAATTAATTAATTACGACTATATTATATGGCATAACTCTATATATAGTAAATCAAAAGTTTGCATTATAAAACTAATTACAGGCATATATACGCTTAATTTGCAATCAAATTTCAAGCAAACTTTATTTGATGCCATCAGCAAAAAAAAAACAAATTAAAAGCTCACTGCCTCATTCATACATGAAACAAAACATCATTAACAGTACGAGAATATTAATTAATTTTTGAACTTCCTACACATAAAAAACTAAAATAAGAAGAAACATTAATTATATATATACAATTCGAATTAATTAATTAAAACTCATCATGCACGGGATTGGATCGACGGCTCATCCGGCGATGGAAGTGGCGCGCATCATCTCCTGGAGAAAGACGGTTGATGTTGCCTGACGAGTTTGTGTTGTCATCAATCCACGAGGAGAACAACTCCGAGGGTCGTGGCCTCTGAAGCTGTTTTCCCGAAAAAAAAAAAAAATTGACGGACTTCTGGCGACCAAAGTATCCGCGCCGCACCAAAATCGCTCCCGCCAGAGAGAAAACCCAAAACCCTCGATTTCTCTCTCTCACTCTCTCGCCTCACCATCCTTTCTCTCCGGTGCTCTCTCGCCTCACCATCCTTTCTCTGAGCCAGACCACATCGCTCAGACCCCCATCGCTCTCCATCGCGCCACATCCCGCCACATCGCTCCAGCACAGACGCGCCAGATCGACCCCATCGCGCCAGCACAAACGCGCTAGATCGACCCTAATGCGCCAACACAGACGAGCTCTCTTCTCGACTTCTCTGCTCTATCAAATTGGCATCTGAGTGTAAGTTCTTCCCTATGATTCTCGTTGGTGGTTTTCAATTCGAAATGTGATACTTTGCTCTCTCAAATTGGCATTCGTGTAATCTATAAATTGCTTGTAGAGAAGTCAGGAAATTGGCTCTTTTCACTGCCTTTTCTGAGAACATTCTACTGCAGGTTAGTTCTAATTTTTTGATAGTTTTTCCTTTATCTTAGGTTGAGGCAAAAAAGTTTGATATCTTTCCGCTTTTAATTTTGAGTTGTTTAATTTTTGTCAAAATTGGTGATAATGATGCAGAATTAAGTTGCAATTGGTCATAATTGCACATTTTTTATTCCCAAAGATTATACTTTTTATGCAATTGGTCATAAGCCATAACATGTCACAAGTCAAACTTAGGAAGGTCTTTTGGTATTACTCGGACTTATAGATGATCTGAGCTGATAGTTTAATGAAATAAATTTGACATGTTTATTTGTGATAAGTGATAACATAGTAGGTTTTTAAAAGATTTGGAGGAGGTACCACACAAGAAAGGAGGTATGATGATCTTAGCTGAACCCTTTAGTGTTGTAGATGCTTCATAGGTACATTTTTTTTCCTTTACATTTGTTCTATAGAATTGAGTATGTCTGCCACATACTATTCATAGTTTTTCAATGTCAATTATTGTTTAGACTAAAAGTTCTGTGCCAACTAGTACAACACAAGTATTATTATGGGTAGTAATTATTACTGGCATCATAGATATGATAGGTCCATAATTGTGCTGTACCAGTACAGTACCTGCACCAGGTATTAGATGCAAATATACCTTTACAATTGGAAGATGTTTCTTACATTAGCCTCTTTCATTGTAGTATCTGATTTACTTCAATAAGCTTCTTTCATAGTTTTTCTTCAAGAAAACTTTCCAGTTTTAACTTCAATATTAGTATCTGATTTACTTAGTTTTGTGTAGTAACTGGTCTGGAGTATTCTATTTTAAGGGTCCTAGATGTTATGTATGTGGGCCTGATTCTAGGATTATGCGGGGGGTGGCAGGGGGGCGGCAGCCCCCTGCGAGCGGTGTCTGAGGTTACGAAGCCAAATTTGTGATCTGTATGTACGGCCCAGATTGATTTATGTTATATTTATGTGTTATTAATTCGATCGAATTTGTGCTGTATGTATTTCCTAATTCCCTTAATTAAGTTCCTGAATTCCATTTAGAGATGTTTGATGTGTGAGAATTTAAATACTTAAAATGTGTTTTATGGTGTTTGATATAATAGAAACCAAATAGTGGATGTTGTAGATAATGGTTAAGTTTAAAATGTGGATGTTGTTCATAATTTAGAATTTGATCTCTCTTGATTTATTAAAATAAGTCTTAATACGAATCAAAACAAACATTTATATTTCTCAGATTAATCATAAAATAAATGGTGCAAATTTAAATAATAAAAAAAATTCTAAAAACCTGATAGAAGACTTTCAACGACCGGTATTAAGTATCAGCGACCATTTCTTTGGTCGCAGATACCTTTTTCTTGACGTCAGAAAAAATAACAGCGACCAAAAAAAGTGGTCGCAAAAAAAGTATCAGCGACTCGATGACCACTTTATGCGACCGGTGACGTCATCAGAAGAGTATCTGCGACAATGCTTACAGCGACCGGGGTTTCAGCGATCGGGATAACTTTCAGCGACCGGCGCCGGTACTTTCTGCGACCAGAAAATCGGTCGCAGAAAGTCCAGTTTGCTGTAGTGAAAGTCGGCCGTTATCAACTTGGAGTCTCCACGGCATCGTCGGAAACCCATTTGCTTGGGAACCCTAGCCTTCTCAGACCTAATTATCTGTGTTGTGAAGGAAGAATATATATTGAGATTTTTTTTTTTTTTTTCCAAAAGCACAGGAATTCTTTTTCCTGTTCAACCTTTTTATTGGGTCAGGGGAGGCCATATAATGTAAATTATAATTAGTACACAATTAATATCCAACCCTAGGTTTAATTTGATCAAATCAAATCAACTGGGAATGAATTAATAAATGAGACATATATATTGCAGAGTATATATATATTATTATTCCTTTTGATTATCACATGATTGTTATTAAAAGTATTCTATAAGAATTCGGAACGACTACATACCAAGTAGTCCTCGGCATCTTGGTATATCTTCATCATATCATTTGTTCGAAGCCTGTGCCTTCGAACATAGTCACCTAGTAATGAAAATGCATTGGCAAGTATATAACAATATATTTAGAAACTCATAATTTTGCCTTGAAAATAAATAAACACTACTACTGTTTTGAATGAGCACAAATAAAATAACCTGCATTTTCTAAAAAGTAGCTTTTCCTCTTCTTGCTGTCAGCACTGACATTTTTATTAATATCCAAAGTTTTATACAAATGATTATTTATGCCCAGAATCCAGTCCAATATCGAAAAATACCCAAGCCGGCTAGAAAATGGCCGGCTTACTCCCCCCTAAGCCGGCGATTTTTTGGCCGGCTTACTCTTTTTTTTTTTTTTTTTTAACCCGCAAAAAACCCTATATATACTCCTTTTTCTCTTTCTCCTCTCACAATTCTCTCATCTCTCAACCGAATTCTCTCTTCTTTGAGGTAATTTTTTTTTATCTAATTTAATTTTTAATTTATTTATTTTAGGGTTTAGGATTTAGGATTTAGAATTTAGGTGTTAGAATTTAGAGTATATTGTTGTAATTTAGTGTAATTAGCTAAGTTGATCAATATTTAGTGTATTTTGGTTCTTTTTACCATAATTAGGCTGATTAAGCGTAATTTAGTGTAATTAGTACAGTTGACAAATATTTAGTGTATTTTGGCCTTTTTTTTTACCATAATTAGGCTAATTAAGCATAATTAGGCTAATTAAGCGTTTGACCGAAATTAGTACAGTTGACCAATATTTAGGGTAATTTGGCCTTTTTACCATAATTAGGCTAATTAAGCGTAATTTGACCGAAATTAGCACAGTTGACCAATATTTAAGGTATTTTGGCCTTTTTTACCATAATTAGGCTAATTAAGCGTAATTTTACCGAAATTAGCACAGTTGACCAATATTTAGGGTATTTTGGCCTTTTCTACCATAATTAGGCTAATTAAGCGTAATTTTACCGAAACTAGCACAGTTGACCAATATTTAAGATATTTTGGCATTTTTTTACCATAATTAGGCTAATTAAGCGTAATTTTATCGAAATTAGCACAATTGACCAATATTTAGGGTATTTTGGCCTTTTTTACCATAATTAGGCTAATTAAGAGTAATTTTACCGAAATTAGGTTATTTTAGACATCAGGATGCCTAGAGCACGGTCTACCCCGCTTCCAGTGGTGGACGAGTCGATCAGTACCAGTAGCACGGAGCACATCAGTCCTCTCCCGTGGATTCTCCACAGCGAGCACCGAGTCTCACTGGCTTCTCGTGAGGTACGTTCATTTTCTTAGATTTTCTTTAAATTTTGTTGGGTTTAAATTTTATTATGTTATCACTATGCGGATTACCTTTTTCAACGCAGAACACGGGTCTTCCAGATGTGAAGTTGCGGTGCGTTCACACAGTACTACGATATGATGGCCCCGTACCTCATCAACCTGGGTCTCTACCAGGTTGTGGACATCGTGCGGACAGAGAGAAGCATCATCAATGCATCTCTTATCGCTGGACTGGTGGAGCGATGGCGTCCCGAGAGGCACATGTTTCACATGCCATTCGGAGAGATGACAGTGACTCTCTAGGATGTGAGTGCTCTTTGGGGTTTGCCTATCTGTGGCACACCCGTCGGCGGCGTCTCTGACAGCACCAGATTCATAGGTGACGTCGAGGAGTTGTTGAGAGCTGAGCCTTCCCATATCATTGGGGACAATGGGAGGTCGAAGTTCCATTTGCAGATGACGAGGTTACGGCAGCACTTCAGCGCGGGTCTCTCAGCAGATTCCACTGAGCTGGAGATTCAGAGGTAAATTTTATAACTTGTTTCTATTAAACAATTTATAATACGAGGATTCTATTAGAATTTTTATATGTTTTGTATTGCAGATATACATGGGGCTACGTGATGGACCTTTTTGGTTCTGTCATGTTTCCTGATTCCAGCGGTGACCAGATGCCGATGATGTATCTCCAGTTACTGGCAGGCCTTGAGCGGCCGTCGCCGTACAACTGGGGTGGGGCTGCCCTAGCGTATCTGTACTCCCACCTGTGCTGTAGTAGTGAGGTAAGTCACCAACTCTTAATTTAGTGTAAATTATTTAATCAATCAATCCATCAAAATACACTGACGTGTAATGTTCTTGAAAATGCAGCCGAATGTGAAGCAGATGTACAGGCCGGTACTCCTGCTTCAGCACTGGTCGTGGTCACGGCTACCGGTAGGCTGTCCATCCCCAATGAGGCGCCGCAATGGGGAGAGCCGAATATGTGGAGATGCCCGGCATACGGAAAGAAGTGGCACGGTGGCCACAACTACTTGGATCGGACCCACAGTGCTACCATTGGGATCAGGCCAGTCCGGTTAGAGATCCAGAGTTTGCCATCCGTTCTTGTCGAGTGGACGCCCTACGAGCAGTTGTACATGGAGAACCTCTTGCCGGGCAATGTGGGTGACCAGCAGGAGCAGGAGATGTGGTTCTACCGAGGTCCACTCATACACTTCTGGATAGTGGAGCACCACTACCCAGATTAGGTGCTCCGCCAATTTGGTCGACCGGCGTTCATTTCTGCAGACCCATCTTTGCCGAGGTCCACAATTATGGACCTGCACAAGTAAGTCGTACTCTATTGTCAAATATCTCATATTACTTGATAGCTTTGTATTGCAACTAACGTCTTCCTTACAGGATGAAACATCGAGAGCGACTGGATAAGGACTGGAGCACCCATTTTGATGCATACTACAGTACGGCCCAGGATCCTCAGCAGATAGACTTCTATCATAAGCCAGATGGGATCATTCAGACCCAGGGAGATCCCCAGTTGAGGTACGATACTTGGTATATGCAGATTTGCATGGCCAATGTCTTTGCAGGGTGATTACGGTGCCCATCTCCGCGACATGATCCAGAGTGATGATGGTTACCATCCCAACGGTCGTTCATTCCCTCGCTAGGTAAAGCACCTAAAGCTACATAGTTTTTCTCTAACTTAGTAGTTCATCAAGGTTTGATCTGACATGTAAATTTTGTTTCATCTTTTGTCTTCGATCAAGGAGTGCGCTCATGGGATCTCCACGATGGGAAAGAAGAACTGGCAATATCTTGGGTACCGCATTCTCAAGAAAAATGCAAATGCTGTTGAGGATGCCGGGCACGGTGGGAAGATCATCACGATGCTGCGAGACGCCGAAGAGAACATCAATTGGCGTGAGATAGATCCGACCGAGCCTGACTCGGGCCCGATTATTGGACATGAGATGCCACATTCTCCTGATTCGCATCCAGAGTGGGACTACTATAATTAGGTATTGTCCAACGTTGGGTGGCAAGCATGGTACGACGAGCATGGACGTCTGGTGCAGACTCAGGTATGTCATACTTCAGTATCTGTCAGGTTTTAATAAATTTATTCATTCAGATCAAATTTAATAATTTATGTGTATGATTGCAGGGTCCGACAGAGATGCCGCCACAGCCACCACCTGCGGAGACCAATACTTCCGAGTACGAGTCCCACTCGTACAGTCTTTAGGACTTCGGGGTATACGATGAGGATTTCATGTCGTCACTGGCATGGCCCCGATATGGCACAGAGATGTCACATGATGGAGAGGCTAGTGGTAGCGGGTCTCATACTCAGCCCGCATTTGAGACTGAGTTCGCCGCATCTATCTTTAGTACACCTCCGCCAGTACAGACTGTCTCCCCGGGCGATGCCATATGGGATACTGCCGAGCGGATACGCAGGTCTGCCGATGCCCAAGATGAGGCCGAGAGAGACGGAGCCTAGCCGCGCTGGCGCCGGGCGAACGCCGGAGTACTGCCTCAGCGATAGTCCCCCTCTCCGTTTTAGTTGTATTTTTACTAGTTTTGTACTATTTATATTTGGTATACTATTTATATATGTTTGGTATATTTGGATTCTTCTATATTTCGGTTCTTTTGTATGTGTGCTTTTATGGTACTATTTTTATAGTAAAATAAATTATCATGATAATGCTAAATATAAAATATTACAACATTAAAATAGTAGTACAACATAAAAAATAAACTGAAAATATTTAAAACAATTGCATAAGTGCGTTAAATAGCAAAAATAAACTCATCAAGATTAAACCGACATTTTTATTAATATCCAAAGTTTAATAGAAAATTACGGGTTAAAAAAAGTGTAAGCCGGCCAGAAAATGGCCGGCTTAGGGGGGAGTAAGCCGGCCATTTTCTGGTCGGCTTGGGTATTTTTCGATATTGGACTAGATTCTGGACATAAATAATAATTTGTATTAAACTTTGAATATTAATAAAAATGTCGGCTGTCAGCATATACACCTAGATATTCCAGGACACAGCAGGATTCATGAACTCTTTTTTATATTATGAATAAAGAGATTGATTAAATAGAAGTACATGCATGGAAAATTGTTAAATTAATTTACATTCGTATTAATTTGATATCTTATTCTAAGTCTATATATGTATGATATAACATGCATGATGTTTGCGCGCTGGTATATATGAATAGCAGTTCGCAATATATTTTTGCGGAACAATGTAAGGGTAAATGATATTTTTAATTTGACATGTTTTGTAATCTCGGAATTAAATCTATGAGAAAAGATTTAATCAATAAACATTTTTATTTTACTAATTAATGGAAAAATTGAAATTTCAATTAGATTATACTAATCATCATTGATCAATCTCTCTGTGTACTTGACATCTATTTTGTTAATATGATGCATAAGGTAAAAAAAAAAAAAAAAAAAGAAGTTCCTTATGCAGGCCAACTACAATATTCAACGAACATGTCTGTAGGTATTATGAAAAAGCTATATTAATCAACCAACATATATACCTATATGTGAAGTACCAAATATCAAATGTTTTCATATCGAAAACTTTTATACGCATGCTTTCATTTTCTCCAATTGGCGGCATGCTTTTCTCAGCTTCATCCTTGCAATTATAAGTTTTAATTATCAACACATTATATATATCCAGTACTGAAAAACTAGGGTTTGAAATTAATTATCCAAAGAAAGAACTAATTAAAAATTATAGTACATTATTTTAGGTTAAATGATATATAGGAATAAGTTAGCATTTATATATATCCTGAACTATTTATGATTTTCACACATAGGAACCAAGGTGTTTTATTTTTTTTATAAAATTGAAAGTGGAATTTAGAATTTTAACCTTGTTTAAAACTATTCGGCGTGCAATATCAGCTATGCATAGTTTTTTCTGAATAACTAGCCTTGTGCCTGCTAGTACATCCTGCAAAATGTTTACAAATATGTGATTATTAGTACTAGATTATATGCATGTTGTCTTAATTAGTTACATATCACTATTATAACACTGAGGAAATTAAAACATCATTCAATCAACACCTAGCTAGTCTAATCACTTATATATGTTACTGCCTACTTCTCTTGAAAACACAGTACCTAGCTACCATATATTTCTTGATACATATAAATTGGTGCTAATTAAATGATTGGCATGCATATATATATATATATATATATATATATATATATATATATATATATATATATATATAGAATTGAACTATGGTGAGACGTGGAGTAAAACAAGTTTTTACTCCATGACACTATATTTTCATTTTGAAAATCCAAACAACTGATCCGAACCGTTCAACATGTTCTCTATATTGAAATGTGCTTGGAGACCAAATTTTACATTTTTTGGAATTTGTTTACTATTTATTAAGCCACTTTGAAAATCGCTGATCCGGTGGTCCAGAAAATTTTACTGTTTTTTACTGTTCACAGTGGATCAGCGATTTTCAAAGTGGCTTAATAAATAGTAAAAAAATTCTAAAAAATGTAAAATTTGGTTTCCAAGCACATTTCAATATAGAGAACATGTTGAACGGTTCGGATCAGTTGTTTGAATTTTCAAAATAAAAATATGGCGTGGAGTACAGACTTGTTTTACTCCACGTCTCACCATAGCTCATCTATATATATATATATATATATATATATTCCCCTCCTCAATTATTTATTAGTCCCTTTTATATTTGATATTTGATATTTGATCACATTACTTACACTTATATTTAGGTTTGGCACAGTTGGATCCACAAGAGTAAAGTGGGCCTGAAAAAAAAAAAAATATAATCATAAATTTAACACAGAGAATAGAGATAATGCATGATCGATCAGGTATCAATTTCATGAAAATTGAACTTACCAGAGAGGAATTGTGGGATTGGGGCCCGGAGGAAGAAGAGGAAGCCATTGTTTAAACTTGAAATAGCAAAATATATATATGCCTTGCGAGAGCTAGCTGAAATATGATTTAAACAAACTTTATTTGAAGACTATATATATATATATATATATATATATATATATATATATATATATATATATATAGAGAGAGAGAGAGAGAGAGAGAGAGAGAGATAGTGTATCTTTTGTCCAGTAGTTAACCTGGGTGAGGTGACACGTGTCAAAAAATAACTTTAAATCTGGGTTAACTATTGTGAGCGGGAATATATTATAGAGGGATGCTTCTATGGGCATAAGGACCTATTTGTAAAATGAGTATATGTTCATTTTCAAAGTTCAAACAGTCGATCCGACCGTTCAACATTTTCTCCATATTACAATGTACTTGGAGGTCAAATTTTACATTTTTTTGAATTTGTTTACTATTTATTAAGTATTTTACAAAACTAGTCAAATTCAGACCATTGAATTTTGTACCCATCTTAATAAATAGTAAAAAAATTCAAAAAAAATGTAAAATTTGACCTCCAAGTACATTTTAATATGGAGAAAATGTTGAACGGTCGGATCGACTGTTTGAACTTTGAAAATGAAAATATACTTATTTTACAAATAGGTACTTATGCCCATAGAAGAATTTGCCTATATTATAACCTCGTTTTGCACAAAAGTCCATTCCATGGCCTTAATAAAGGATGATTTAAGCCTCCATTTATGATCCAATGGTTTACATCAGATCTGATATAAATGAAGCGTTCAGATTTGTGCAAAGATATCAATGAATTCTATTCCAACTGGAGAGGAGCCATAGTCTTTTTGCAGTAAAGTAGGAAATTATGGTAAATAAAAGATTTGGATACAGTTGTTTTCCATTAATTGTTGATAAGAACACATTCAATGTTAATCCAGTTCGTGCGTTATAGAAACTGCATGAGAAAAAAAAAATATATATATATATATATATATATATATGAAATGATGATTAGGTGGGTATCTTTTAGGTGAAAACTGAAATGCTTTTTAACTGTGCTATATCTCTTTTCTAGAAAAGATAACATAAATATTTGTCAATATATGTAATTGCACCACTCTCCAATTCGACCACTGACATCTTGATAATAATAGGGATTTCTTTAAGTTGGGGAAACACCCCAACAAGCAAGGTTTATATGAAATGGAACCGTTTCATATTTTTTTTAAAATTTTCCAATAAAGTGATAAAACCAAATACGATATCACACGCAATTGCACCATCCTAAAATTCAACCACTGGAAAGTCTCATTGGAGCTTTCTTTCAGTTGGGTTATGATTGAATAATGGCATGATCCAACAAAAAGCCTGGTTGAATTAGGGTCAAATTGTATATGGGCTTTATGCAGGCTATGTATTATATGAAATTATATCGGGCCTCTTGTTGGATGGCGAGTTTCTTCGGATCCGGATCTCCCAAGTATTAGCCTAAAGTTTGAGTTTGGATTCGGACCATTCGATCAAAATCTGCACAGATTTTAAAGGATTCCCGTGAAATTATGAAGTCATGACCATTGTTGTAAAAAGGGGCTCGGTGGTGGTGGTCAATTTGTTAGGAATAGACTTGCTGGAGGTGTGTTAAATTGCAGGTTTTTTCGATTAATTGGCCGATTATTCTCTATTATTTCTATTTAGTTTCATTTATTATCGTTTAATCGGTCGTTTATTCCCGTTTAGTCTTTTTTTTTTTATTACAATACCCGTAGACCTTTTAGTCGATTATTTATTGAGACATCATGCATGATCCATTCTATATTGGATTGTTTAGTCCGTTAAATCGGCCGATTAATCCATCACTGTAATGTTTTGTCTTGTCTTATTGGGACTTTTTCTAAATGGTAATTTCATGAAACTTTTATTTGATTAGTTTGACTAAGCGCAAGAGTTAAAGATGTTCTGATCCGGACTTATAAATTAATCCCTCGGTTCAAATTTTTGTGAGTTGAGTTAATTATATGGACCAGTTGGGACCAATAAATGTGTGTAGATAATACAAGCTAAGCAAACTTAATAAATGTGTGTAGCTAATACAAGCATATATAGGGACCAATAAACAGCTATCTTAATCTGAATGAAACTAGTGGTTAAGAGTTTTTTGGAATAAAATGTGTGTAGATAATACAAGCATATAGTATAAGCTAGCATTGTGTTTTTCAAGATAGTATCAGCAATGGCTACTGGCTTGCTCCCTTTATTGCTATTTTTCTCTTTCTCAATTTCTGCATCTGGTTTGCAAAATTGGCATGTGGTGGATATACATTCTCTCATGTCAACTAATGTTTGCTCCTCTCCCAAAGGTATGCATACTATTTTTATATATTAGTACGTAACATGTAGTTTTACTATAAGGCCTCAGCCTCACACACACACACACACACACACACACACATATATATATATATATGACCTGTACTTTAATTAGCAACGCTCTGAAAAGTGGAACTGTGGAAGAACGAATTAATGCTACTATTCTTCTAGAATAATTAATTAATTAATTAATATCAGTTCGTTTTCGGACGGAAATACCCCTTGCTAGCCTTATAATTAATCCCCCTTTCTCTCCGTTTCCAGTCCCTTCTGTCCACGCTAGCCCTACTTTTAATTGCCTTGCTGTTTTCTGAGTTGTGTTTAATTAGAAACGACATTTTTGTAAGTTAGGTGTTAGAATGAAATTGTTAATTTATGTGTGATTTAATTTCAGTTTAGTTAAAAATATCTTTTTCAATTTTCTAAATTTAATTATTATTTGAAGTCCACATTAGTGAGTCTTTTTGGCTGTTATGCATTCATTTTTTTTGAAAGTTAGTGGCTTTAATGCCTATTAACAATTCGATCGATTGATAAAAAAATGTATTTACAACGAGTCACGAAATACTCTAAATTAACTACTCTAATCACCCTCTAAATTTCTAGATCTACTATTCTAATCCTACTTATATATACTCATAATCACTCTAATACCTTAATCCCCATCTCGCTGCACGACCGGATCTACTCACCATCGCGCTCCGATTGAGATGAGAATTCAACGCTCCGAGCTCCAAAGATACCACGCTCTTGGCTGTTGTGCATTTATTATGTGCTCGATATGGACCGTTCAACATGATCTTTATATAAAAATGTTCTTGTAAATCAAATTTTATATATTTTTTAAAATTTTTATACTATTTTTTTAGATAAGAAAAAAGTGTTTCGATCTAAAGATTCTAGACTATTCAAAAGTAGTGATTTTCTACCTATAAAAAAGATAGTAAAAACTTGTTAAAAAATGCAAAAATTAGTCTATAAGTACATTTTTGTATGGAGATCACGCTGAACCATTCAGATGCCTATTTAAACTCTCAAAACAATGCTATTGATCCTTAATTAGTATGGACCAATTCGCGCTATGCATATATAGTACCATAGACTCACTTTTATTAATTAGTTAAGTCTAGTGATTATTACAAATGATAAGATAAATTAAAATATCAATCAATTTATCTCTATTAATTCTTAATAAATTCATGTGTAACATTTGCAGATACCAAGCCAAGACTGAGAATTGTTGATCGCCACGGTCCCTGCTCTACATTATCCTCTCGCCAGAGCATATCATCCCCTGAACAACTCCTATCTAATGATCAATTGCGAGTTGATTCAATTCAGAGTCGCATGGCAGCTCTTTCTGGCCAAGCCAAGAACTCGGATCCATTGGCTTCATCAAAAATCACAGCTCAATACGGTGGCTCATATGGTGTCGGCAATTACATTATACAAGTTGGCTTCGGCACACCTAGTAAAACATTGACTCTTATCTTTGATACAGGCAGTGAGGTCACTTGGGTCCAGTGTGAGCCGTGTCAACAATTTTGCTACCCGCAGAAAGATCCGATCTTCAACCCGTCTCAATCCTCCACCTACACGAATGTATCGTGCAACTCGACTCCATGTAATGATGTTAGTAGTAACAGTTGTTCGGGTTCCACCTGCTTGTATGGTGTGGAATACGGTGATGGATCATACACAGTTGGTTACTACGCACAAGACACACTGACTCTTACGCCTGATGTGATCGAAAAATTCAGGTTTGGATGTGGTCAAAACAACGATGGGCTTTTTGGAGAAATAGCGGGATTATTAGGTCTCGGTCCAGCCAATGAATCATTTGTGTTGCAAACTTCCGACAAATATCACAACATTTTTGCATATTGTTTACCAGCTGTAGCAAGCTCTACAGGCTACCTGAAATTTGGTAGGGATAGCTACTTACCAAACACTAAACGCACCCCGATTCCGGCGAATCTTAGGTCAGCACCGTATTATTTTTTAAATATGACTGGACTAAGTGTTGCTGGTAAATCACTGCAGATACAATCAAAGGTATTCTCAAAACCTGGGACAATAATCGACTCAGGCACTGTAATTACTCGGCTGCCTCCTGACGCCTACAAGGCTCTCAGATCGACATTTAGAAAGCACATGAAGCAGTACAAGATGGCGCCGAGTTTTTCGCTACTCGACACATGCTATGACTTCACTGGGTTCGACAGTGTTGCAATTCCATCTGTCAGCGTCCAATTTTTAAATGATGTATCTTTAGATCTTGATCCTAATGGAATATTGTATGCGATTGGCAACTCACAAGCCTGCCTCGCATTTGCCAGCAATAGACGTCGAACCGCCTTGGTCATTTTTGGAAATGTCCAACAGAGAACATTTAATGTGGTGTATGATGTATCAAATGGAGAAATCGGCTTCAGCCCAGATGCATGCTGATCATGTACCAGTACTGATTATCAGTAACTTACTGGTTGATTAAATTATTATGTGCACAATTAATTTCCTTCATCTGTTAAAAAGTACATTATTTTATGGGCACTTTTTGTTATTTAGTTTCATTGTTCTATTTTAATTAAATTATAAACAAACAGATTTTTTTTTTTAATGTCAAATAGTCCTAGATATAGGTTTTAAATTAAATTTGGTCAGGGTTGAGGTATGAAATTCGAAACATCACCGACTTAATAATAAAATTTATTATGTAAGACTTCTAATTAATGTACCTCTTGACATAATTTTTAATGCTGAAATTTTTATTTCTAACATTTAATAAAAAAAGATAAACCAAATAACCATCGTTTGGTGGAAATTCGAATTGTAGCACGACCGCACTAGCATTCTGCGGACCCATTTCAGCGGGGCCGCAGAATGCCGTTGCGGACTCCAAAATGGGTCCGCAGAACCATTCTGAGGACCCAGGGCCACATTTTTTTTTCAAAACTTTGAGATATCTCAGATGCCTCGATATCTGTGCAAAGTTAATAAATATAGTTTTAAAAATTCAATAGATTCATAAAATGTCTCGATATCTGTGCAAAGTTAATAAATATAGTATTAGAAAATTGAATAGATTCATCAAAGTTCAATATAGTATTAAAAAAGTTCAAAATTCGATATCAGTGCAAAGTTAATAAAATAGATTCATAAAATGGGTCAAAGTTTATAAAAAATTCAATAGATTCAATATAGTATTAAAAAAAAAATGCGGCCCTGGGTCCGCAGCGGCATTCTGAGGCCACGTTGAAATGGGTCCGCAGAATGCCGGTGCGGCCGTGCTAGAATTCGAATTTTCACCAACCGATGGTTATTTGGTTTATCTTTTTTTTTTTTTAAATGTTAGAAATAAAAATTTCGGTAATGTGACTCTATATTGAAGAAGTGAACAAAGAATTAATACATGTTGTGTTGTTGTCATTTTTAAATTTGTAATTCTTATATCTCATGTGTTCGGTTTTACATTTCCTTGTTAATTTTCTTTTTAGGTTACTTAATTTTCCGGATCATTAATTGCTCTATGATATCAACATTTTTTCAGAAATATTGACAAAATTTATATTTTGAATAGCAAAAATAGTATTTATGTACACATTATTATTCA